>QXTE01000254.1:446388-1033099 GCA_003942145.1 Platysternon megacephalum
CCCCCCCCCCCCCCCCCGTGCATCCAGCTAATGAACTGCTGTGAATTGAGGCCGATGGGGATCCGCCCCTGGCTGCTGCGTTCCAGGCCCCGCTCCCCAGGCCCCCCCGTACCCCTGTGCCAGCTGTCAGCCTCCAGCTAATTATCCTGGGCCTGGCTTGGCAGAGCCTGGCAGCTGCTCTTCCAGCTCCTTGCTGCCCATACGAGCTTTGGGCAAATATTTATTTCACCCCTAGTGGCAGCACAGGCCACAGCAAGGATAAGGGCCCTACTACTGCTGCTGCTAGGAGCAAAGGGAGCTTCTCCTTGCGCTCAAAGGGGGAGACCTGGGTTTCCAGCTGGGCTGGTGTGAGCCTGAGCTCCAGACGGGAGCGCCTCCCCTGCGGCTTGGCCCTCACAGCTCAGGGACGGTCTCTAGCTCGTCACGTCAAGCCAGCCACCGCTGACCCCGAATCCCCCTGGGAGGGGAGGTTCTGTCCCCACTCTCGCGGGTGGGGGGAAGGGCTATTTAGAGCAGCTGGATGGGAATCAGGACTCCTGGGTTCTGTTCCCTGCTCAGCCACGTGACCTTGGGCAAATCAGTTGACCTCTGCGTGCCTCACTTTCCCCTTCTCTAAAACTAGGCTGGTCACACCAAAGCAAGTCGTGTGCAGAGCCAGAGTCCTCCTAGCTCTGGGCGCTTTGAGATCCTGGGGGGAGACATACTCAGGGAGAGGGGCTGATGGAGCGAGGGGGTGGAGGAAAGGAAGGCGGGGGAAGCAGAGGCCAGAGCTGTGTCCCCTAGCCAGGGCCGGCTAATTGTTACAGACAGCCGAGGCCCCGAGCACCATCAATAATTCAGCCCCGGGAAGTGCCAGAGCATGTCGGCTTAATAATGAATCAGCCGGCAGGGCTCCCGCAGCCCCACAAGTGGGGCACTTACTAAAAATACCCAGCGCTCACGCTGATGCCTGCTGACTGCCTTTCAGCTCCAATTAGCTGCCAAACGGCTCCCCCAGCGGGGTCCACGGGCTGGGCGTGGGGCAGCGCGGGGCTCGGTGGAACAGGGCCTGACGGGGCGGGGGTGTCTGGCTGCATTGCAATCGCAAGGGGGGGGGGGCAGCTGAGAACGGGGAGGCTGATCTGATTCCATTCGATTGCCACCAAACTGGCCTTAAGTGACCCCTCTGACCTGTCACTCCAGGGGCAAGGGGATGGGCCCTCTGGGGCCTGCTGCTGAAAGCAGGGGCCCCCCCATCTGCAAGGGCAGCAACTTGCCCTTCCTGGGGAATGTGGGGAGCTGCAGGCGGTGCCAGCTCAAACAAAACTGGGGTAAGATCACTTCAGAGTCTCCCCCCTGTGGGGTTCGGTGAACTGGACCCCGAGATATGGAGCCAGACCCATGGCCCTGTGGCCTGGGTCCTGGACTCATGATGCCGCTGTGCGGACCCCAGCGCCGCGACGCCGCAGCCCAGATCGCAGTGCCACAGGCCTGGCACCCGCCCAGATCACAGCGCCACAGGCCTGGCACCCACCCACAGCCCAGACCACAGCGCCACAGGCCTGGCACCCACCCACAACCCAGGACGCACCGCCACAGGCCTGGCACCCACCCACACCGCAGACGCCGGAGCCTCAAACCAGGCACCCGCCCAGATCGCAGCGCCACAGGCCTGGCACCCACCCACAGCCCAGATCACAGCGCCACAGGCCTGGCACCCACCCACAGCCCAGATCGCAGCGCCACAGGCCTGGCACCCGTCCAGATCGCAGCGCCACAGGCCTGGCACCCACCCACAGCCCAGATCACAGCGCCACAGGCCTGGCACCCACCCGCAGCCCCGATCCCAGAGTCACAGAACCACGGCGCAGTCTGGATCCCAGAGTCCCCCCTCTCCCGTGTGCCCAGCCGCTCTGACCCAGCTTTGCAGGCTGCCAGCTCTGGAGCGCCAGGACACCACTGCCCCATCGCGGGCTGCAGGGACACCCAGTCTCGCGTAAGGAGAGGCGCTCTGGAGAGGGGCAGCCGAGATTGGCACGCTCAGTTTCAAGCCCTTGCAGTAGCCCGGCTGAGATCAAACCACAGCTCCCAGGGCGTATGCAGGGGCTGCTGCCTGCCCCCTGCCACACACGTCTGGGACAGCATCCGCGGAGACACCCCGGACACACCCCGCAGGGCATCCTGCCCCGCGCTCTGCAGACAGGATGGCAGGCAGGGGAGACAGCTGCAGTGTGAGTATCGAACCCCTCCCCCTTTGCCTTCTTCCTCTTCTATCTCCTGACGCTGAATGCACCAGGATCCTGCCCCCCCCCCGTGTCTCAGCCCCTCTGCCACCTTCCCGGCCTGCTTTAGTTCTGGGCAGGAACCGCTGAGTCGGCAATCCGTGGTGATGGGAAACACTACACTGCAGGGAATCAAGCTCCGCACCTGCCCACCCCCATCCCTGGTGCGGTGGCTCCTGCGCTGACCCCCCCTCGCCCCCTGGGAGGATGCTTGTCTCTGGCGCACTGACAGCAGCTCTCGACGCTGTTCTGGGCCCACCCCGTTGCAAGCATTCAAAAGAAACCCCCGTTTTCTCGGGGGGGGGGGGGTTGGGGTTCAAAAGATATTTTCCTCCCAGAAATGTTCCTTTTTTTGTGTGAAAAGGAAGCAAATGGCCCTTAGGAGTTGGTATCTCGGGACGCCTGCGTAGCTGTGGTAGATACGTCTCCAGCTACCAGCACTAGAGTACCTGAGGCCCAACTCTTCCAAGTATTTAGAGTCCTAACGGCCATTGATTTCAATCCTATTGGGCTCCGGGCCTGAGCGTCTCACAACCTCGGCCCCTGTCAGGCAGGGAAGATTCCCGTTTTACGGCCCAGACAGGCTAAGGGATTTGCCCAAGGAAGCCTGCCGCAGAACAAGGTCGAGAACCCACGTCCTAGCCCGGAGCCCACCCCCGGGACCGCGCTGGTTTGGGCGAGACGGGGAGGGACATGAACCAAAACCGTGACAATATGACGTTTGTGGCCAGCTAGAAATAAACGTTTTTTTGTTTCGCTGGCCAGGCCGTTTTCATAGCGACGACGTTTTTTAAACGGTGTCGAGTTCTGGTTCGACATGTCGGGGTTGGGCCCAAAGCCATTTTTCTTCATGAAATAAACATCAACCTGCTCCAGCCTCGAGCGCTTTCTACCCTTAGATCTGACTCGTCAGCAGCCCAGCAGGGAAACTGAGGCAGAGACAGGCCGCCATGGCCCACAGGGTGATTCAGCGGGGGCGAGATGGGAATAGAGCCCAGGTGTCCTGCCTCCCAGGGCTACGTCTCATCCTTCAGCGCAGCCACCCTCCCACCCATAATGCTCTGATGCCCCCCACCCCTTCTCTCTTGCCCCCCCAGCCCAGGCTTCTTAAATTAGACGCTCTTTGGTCCAGGACAACGTTACTAAGACTAGCCAAAGCTCTCAGCAGGGCAGCCCAGGGTGCTGGCCGGGGACCTGCCTATCCCTGCCCCGCTGTCGGCTCGGGAGGAGGGTTTGTGTGCCTGGCACGGGTTGATCGAGGCTGCTGGTGCCTCCGTTGGGGGCATGGCCCCCTGTGCCCTGCTGTGCGCCGAGCCGGGCTGGAGTCTGGCTGGGCAGCGCGGGCGCTGGGGCCTGGTTCGGTTTGGGGGAAATAAGAGCCGCCCAGGAGCATCTCCGGTGCCGGAACGCGCCAGCTTATTCTGCGCTCCCCAGCGGTGCCCTTCGCGGAGGGGGCGGGGCGGGAGCATGGCCAGAAACCAGACGCTTTCAGGTCACAGCCACCCGGCTGCCATGGTTCTGCGCCAGGCATCTTTCACCTTGAAGTGACAGGAGCCGCGATTGGCGGGCTGCCCCTGTTTCTATGGAGACAGGTGTCCTCCAGGAGCCGGGGCTGGGACTGACGAGGATGAGACATGAGAGACAGGCAGATGGACAGGGAGAGAGACGGAAAGTCAGACGCTAAGAAAAGGGGAGGCAAGAGCTTGTCGTCCCCCCCCCTCCACTGCTGATGGGAGGGGCGCTGGTCGCACCCCCCTTTGGATGCCAAAAGGGTTTATGAATTAATCAGAAATCCCCCCCTGCATGGGCAGCGCTGGATTCAAAGCAGAACGTGACCCCCGCCAGGCATGCAGGGCAGGGCAAGGGCCAGTCCCCTGGGGCAGGGCCGGCTCCAGGCACCAGCTGACCAAGCAGGTGCTTGGGGCGGCCCCTCGGGAGAGGGGNTATGAGCTGGCGGGCGGGGTTCGCCCCAGGGCTGGGCAGGGGGACTTACATGCATCCCATGTTAGCCAGTGTTAGGGCGACCAGACAGCAAGTATGAAAAATGGGGACAGAGCCCAGTGGCACCGCCGTGCCCACGCTGTGTCCGTAGCCGGGTGCGTGCGTGTCCGGGAGTCAGCCTGTCACCCGCTCATACAGCGCCGTGGCCCGACTGCGGGTGGGTGCCTGTGTCCAGGTCGGGGAGAAGGGGGCTGCCCAGACCCGGCGAGTGGTGAGGGTCTGCAAGGCGCAGTCACCCCGACTGGCGCGGCGGGAAGGGCCGGGGAGGACCCGCTGTCCGTGTCCCGGAGGCTTCCCCCAGCCCTGCTCCATCAGACATGGCTGCCGCAGCGCCCTCAGTGCGGGGGTCTCTCCACCACATCCCCCTGAGCCATGTATCGCCTCGGCCCTGACACCGCCGGCTCTGAGGGGGCTGGGCCCATTTCTCCCCACCCGCCCCCACCTCAGGTCATGGCCCCGCCGCCCTGCCCAGGCCCAGCGAGGGCTCTAACCCCTCCAGTGGCTGAGGGGAGTGGGCCGGGGGGCTGGGACTGGGGTAAGGCTAAAACAGGCAGCAGCCATCTTCCCCACTAGGCCCCCACCCCCAGTCCAGCCGAGGTTGGCCGTTCCCCATGGAGGGCTGCTTGGCGAGCTGGGGGACCAGCCCAGATCAGAAGTGGGCATTAACTGGTGCTTGCGGGCAGAGGCCCAGGGCTGAATGGGCCAAGGGCAGGAAGGAGACAGGTGCTGAAGGAGCTGAGGAGGGGGAGAGCTGCCCCCCTCCCGTCCTGCGTGGGGGTGGCCATGTCCCAGGAGGTGGCCTTGCGGCTGCAGGTGCTAATTTAGCTCCCAGTTACCGGACCCGGGCCGGAGGGAGGCGACGCAGCAGCCCAGCAGGGGAGCCGCCCTTGGGGGAAATGAGGCTGGGAGGCCCCCTCGGGCTGACCCCTGCTCTCGAGGAAGAGCTGTGTCCACTGGCTCGAGGGGGCGGGGTGACCCAACAATGGGGTCTGGGGAGGGGAAACCCCCCCCTCCCAGCTGAGCCCAGCTCCCCAGGGCACCTAAGGGAGTTCGGTGCAAATGGGGCTTTCGCTCCTGAATCATGAGGTGCTTTGGCAAATGTCACCTGCTCTCTCCGGGCTGGGATCTCGGAGGCAGCCCCTCACCCACGGGTGCCAGGAGACCCTCTAGCCCTGGGACCAGATCTGCTCTCGCCCCATCGTCCCCTGGTGAGTAATGCAGAGGGCTGTGGCCCCAGGGGGTACCCTGCCCAGCCGGGCAGAGACAGACGAACGGGCGGGGGCTGAGTCTGGACTATGGCGTTTAATGGAAACCGATTTGCCAAGGTAGCACGAGCACAGCAGCACAGAGCACACACGGCGCGACGGACCCGCACCCCCCCCCCCCGGGGGAATGGGAGGAGGGGCCCACCCGGCTCAGGGGGCCGGGGAGGTTGTGGGAGCGGGGGGAGCTGGCTCAGGCGAGATGACACCAGGGGTAGGACACCGGGAGGGCAGTTACATGAACCTACCGTCTCCACATGTTATTGTGCTCAGACCCTTCCTGGGGGCGGGGGGCGTGTCCCTCCCAGGGCAGGACGGCGGGGACCGTCCAGGACGGGACACGCTAGAAACCTCCCTCCCACCGTGGCAGCTCCCAGGGCTGCCCAAAGGAAGGGGGAACCCTGGGATCAAACCTGCCTGGAGCTGGTTGGGGGGAAAGTAACTTGGGAGTGTGTCTCAGAGCAGGGCAGAGGAGATTTTATGGGGCAGGGCCCAGCAGGACCTTGGGCCCAGCAGCATCCCGGAGTAGGAGAGACCAAGGTGGGGGCGGAGGGGAAAGGGAAGTGGAAAGGGCAGCCGGACAATCTCCTGGACAAGCAGCCCTGAAGCAGGAGCTCCCAGATGTGGCTAGAAGGGATGACCCCAGGCTAACCCCTTCCCTGTGTGGGACCTCCCAGGACAAAGGCCACCCCCCCAGAGCAGGACGCAGGGGTTGGAGGGCGTTGGATGCAGCAGGAGTCCCCTGTGCTGAAACGGCAGGTCACGCAAAGTGCAGCCCCATTCGGACCAGCCCTTCCTCCTTCAGCCCCATCACTGAGCCAGTGCCTCTGGGGGCGGGCAGGGCGGGAGCAGCCCCCGCCCTGCGTGGTCAGCAAGCATCCAGCGCCCCCCCCCCGCGTCAGAGGGTCTGCACGGCGACGGGGTACAGCAGCGAGAGTTGCTCGGCCCCTTTGACGGGCAGCTCCCGGGCCGTGTAGTAGTGGATGACCTCGGGGATGCTCTCGAAGGGGGCGCTGTTCTGGCCCAGCACATACTTGCTCTCCCTGGTCCTGGTGAACTTCATGTGCATGAAGCCCTGGCTGCTCCTGGGGATGGAAGCAAAGAGGAAAGAGCGTTAGCAATGGGCATCCCCTCGCATAGGAGCGACCCCATTGGCCCTGAGCTCGTCTTTGCTGCGGCCAGCCACTAGAGGGAGATATGGTCACGCTAAGCAGAGCTGTTCGGCTGTGTGTCATAGGACCTATACTGCTAGCGGTTGCTGGGGATTCTCCCTTATCTGAAGCAGCAACAGCCTGTGGTTTTCAGAGCAGGAGGTTCTGAGGTCTAGCCCAGCTGCTGCCAAGTACCCACGGTACTCAGGTGAGTACAGTCACTGGTGGCCATGTGATCTGCCACGCTAGCTTCCTCCTCATTGCTCAGTGGTGGAATCTGAGGCCCCGGAGAAGGGGAAGCCACTCGCTCACCGTCCCAGCAAACCAGCCCCAGCAACAGAGCCCGGGAGTGACGCCTGGCCACTCTGTCTGGGGATCGGAACAGGGCACTGCGCTATCTCCAGGCCAGCGGATCCCAGCGCAGGAATGTTGCTGGCTGTGGAATCCCTGAGCACCCTGGCAGGCGAGCGGCTGCTCTGCTATCTGGAGCCAGGCTGGGGGCTACCTCGGAGACACCGTGCAGAGATAGCGCCCACCCCAGCCCTGTGCGGGGATAAATATTTCAAAGCGCGCGGCGGGGGGAGCGGGGCCCTGGGCTCCTGCCGGGGATCAGAACATGCTGCTGCGATTAACCTGATGAAATATTCATGCCGCCTGCTCCCCAGGCCGTGCGGCTCACTCTGTGCACAGACAGCCGACAAAGCGCCCGCCGGCCCGGCCCTTTGATGTGCATGCCGGCCGCTAATAAGCAGCAGATGTTCCAGGCAGAGAGTTCACGGGGAGCTACTTGTCGGGGGGATTGCGCCCGTGTGCCGGGGAAGGGCCTGGAGGATCCTGGGGAGAGGAGAACGGGCTTCTTGCCCCTCCCCCATCCAAGGCTTTCCAAGCCCTTTACAAGCAGGGATGACTTAAAAACGTACCCGCCCCAGGAGGGAAGCTTAAGGGCCTAAGTTACAAGATGCTGATTCCCAGTCCCTTGCTCTGACCACTGGGCCCCACTCCCCTCCCGGAGCTGGGAATGGGAGCCTTGTCCCAGGACAAGGGGGGACGCTGGGGTCCAGCCCTCCCCTATGCTAACCCAGCAGACCACACATTCACCCAGGAGCTGAGAACAAGAGTCTGGACTCTCGTCCTCCTGCACAAACCCACTCGCCCATCCTTAAGCAGTCATGGGGCAAGAGGGAAGCTCCTCTCATGGACCAGTAACTGGTTTAAAGGCAGGAAACAAAGGGGAGGAACAACCGGTCAGTTTTCAGAATGGAAAGCGATAAATAGTGGCGTCCCCCAGGGGTCTGTACTGGGCCCAGTGATGTTCAACATATTTATCAATGATCTGGAAAAAGGGGTAAACAGTGAGGTGGCAAAATTTGCAGATGACACAAAATTACTCAAGGCACTTAAGGGCAAAGCTGACTGCGAAGAGCTACAAAGGGATCTCACAAAACTGGATGACTGAGCAACAAAATGGCAGATGAAATTCAATGGTGATAAATGCAAAGTAATGCACATTGGCAAATGTCATCCCAACTATTCATACAAAATGATGGGGTCTAAATTAGCTGTTGCCCGTCAAGAACGCGATCTTGGAGTCACTGTGGATAGTTCTCTGAAAACATCTGCTCAACGTGCAGGTGCAGTCAAAAAAGCAAACAGAATATTTGGACCATTAGGAAAGGGACAGATAATAAGACAGAACAGATCATAATCCTGCTATATAAATTCATGGTACATCCACACCTTGAATACTGCCTGCAGATGTGGTCGCCCCAGCTCAAAAAAGAGATATTGGAATTGGAAAAGGTACAGAGATGGGCAACAGAAATGATGAGGAGAGAGGAAAAAGACTGGCAGGCAGTGTTCAGCTTGGAAAAGAGACGATGAAGGGGGGATATGATAGAGCAGCGGTTCTCAACTGGGGGTCCGCGAGCCCTTTCCGCGGCTGAAACCTGGTGCCCCGAGCCCCAGCACTGAAGCCGGGAACAGCGCGGGGCTGAAGGTGGCGCCCCCCACAAACCCCCGAAGCCGGGAGCGAGGCGGGGCTGAAGCCGGGAGCGAGGCGGGGCTGAAGCCGGGAGCGAGGCGGGGCTGAAGCCGGCGCTCCCCACCTTCCAAGTCCCCGAAGCCGGGATCGGCATGGGGCTGAGGCCGGCAACTCCCCCCTGCAAGCCAGGAGCAGCGGGGGGCTGAAGCCGGGAGCCCCAGCGCGCCTCCCTGCTGAAGCTGGAAGCCGCACTGGGAGCCCCCTCTCCCGTACTCAGCCCCTAGCTACTCCCTGCCTGCACCCTGAGCTACCCCCCTGCCCACACACAGCCCCTAGCTACCCCCTGCCTGCACCCTGATCTACCCCCTGCCTGCACCCTGAGCTACCCCCCTGTCCACACACAGCCCCTAGCTACCCCCTGCCTGCACCCTGATCTACCCCCTGCCTGCACCCTGAGCTACCCCCCTGCCCACACACAGCCCCTAGCTACCCCCTGTTCACACACAGCCCCTAGCTACCGCCTGCCTGCACCCTGAGCGATTTTCAAACTTTTGAACTGAGTCCCCCCTTTGAGTTATATGTTTTGGTTGCATCCCCCACAGCTCAGACAGGCTGGGTGGCCTCCTGAGTGAGTCAGGGGGTGGAGGTGACGCTCCCTCCCTGGACCCTGCTGTGCGGAGCTGGCTCGAGCCCCGCCAGCCCTTGCCCCCCCCAATAGAAGTACAAGTATGCCTACGCCCCAGGGTCCCCCCCGGCCCAGAGCCCCGAGTTCGCCCCTATGCCCGCTGGGCCCTGGCGTTTTTAGAGCATGTTGAGGGGGGCTGCAGCAAGACAAAGGTTGAGACCCCCCGTGATAGAGGTCTGTAAGATCACGAATGGTGTGGAGAAAATGAACAGGTGTGAATAAGTGTGAATATTTGCTGCTTCACATAACACAAGAACCAGGGGTCACCCAACGAAATCACTAGGCAGCAGGTTTAAAACGAACAAAAGCCTCCCGGAGAAGGTAGCGTCCATAGGGCACCACTAGGGCTGGCTCGATAGGGCCGGAGAGCAGAAATGTGTCACTCCTAGGTGGGCTCTGGCCCTCGGGGCAGCGACTGACGACACCATGTTTTCACCCCTCAATGCCCCCGTCCTTCACCCACATCAACCCCTTGGCTCCAGGAGTCGAGATGCCCCAACACAACGCACCATGTGTCCCAGGAGCTCTGGCTCCCCAGTGCCAGGGAGTGGGGCAGGAATGTAGTGATCACAGCGCCCGCCCATCCCCACCAGCCCCCCGCGGCCTGCGATGCATGGAAGAAGTGAAGTGCTCTCCTCTGAGGTTAGTTTCTGCCGCTCCCACCTCCATCTCCTCCCAGGCAACCAGCTTCTCCCCTCCACACCCCCCACGCTCCCCTCCCCACCACAACCCCAACAGGTCGCAGGCCATGGCACACCTGCTCCCTGCACTACACAGGGTTTCGGTGAGATGCTTTCTCTCCCACGCACGTACCGTGGGCATGAGCTCTCGCTCCGACCTCCAGAGAGAGGTGTCATGGGAGCCCGGGGAAGTGAGAGGGAGAGAAAGGGGGAGTCTAGTGGTTAGAGCAGGGGAGTGGGAATCAGGACTCCTGGGTTCTCCGCTTGGACCTTGTAGTGTGGTGTAGCCTGGGACTTTCAAAGGAGTTTATGGGAGTTAGCTACCGACTTGCACCTAACCCTCCTGGGAGTCAGACCTCCTGGGTTCTCTACCCAACTCTGCCAATATCTCACCACTGGGGACCAGACCTTCCCCACTCTGTGCCTCGGTTTCCCCATCTGTGCAACAGGGCTAACAGCTCCCCCTGGCGGGGGCGCCAGTTTAATTAATGACCACCCACCTGGGAAGTGCGTCAGTCCCCCCCCCGTGCAGGCAATCCCCCGGCACAGCAGCTCTCCGCAGAGGCTGGGGGGTAGAGAGCGAGTGGGCGTCTCACCTGAGCGACAGGGAGTAGTCATGGCGGCTGGTTTCGCTGTTCCGCACCAGGTAGCTGCCTTCTTTGCACAGAGTCAGCAGGGTCTCGGCGTCCGCTCTGCTGATGGAGCCGTGGTACCACCTGGGGTGGGGGGAAAGGGAGAGGGTCACACAGCGGCAGACACAGAGCTGCCAATGCTCACGATTTCACCATCGGCCTCGCGATACCTGCTGCTTTTAGGAACGTAGAACACAGGGCTAGACGGGAGCTCCTGGGTCTTCGGGCCAGTCCCCTGCTATCCCAGGCAACCCCATCGTATCATCCCGGCCATAAACCTAGCAAACTCCATCTTCAAACTAGCTAGGTTGGTTTCCCCTACTCCTCCTATTGGGAGGCTGCTCCAGAACCGCCCTCCTCACAAACCTTCTTTTAATTGCCTGCCTTTTCTCAAATCCCCAGCTACTGGAGTCACGTGAATACAGGAGAATCTCAGCTTTCCTTTAAAAGATTAAGTGGGCTCCTAGCTCTCCTAGTTGCAGAGAAAAGCCTGAAAATGCAACTCAAGAGCACCCTGAAAGCTCGGAACCAAGAAGGTAAATTGAAAGAACCTCCTCTCCGCAATGTTTTTAATCCCAGGATTGTTCAAGGCCATCTCATGGTTTTTGGGGGCCTGACTCAGGAACTTTGAATGCTTGGGGTTGGCCACGCTGCAGGCAAGGTCCATGTTATCACGGCAAGCGCACAACCCCTTGTCCCCGTCCCACCCATAAAGCTTCTTCTCCATCCCCCTGGACCTCATGATGTCTTTTACACCAGTGGAGAGTGGGAGCAACACGCTACCACAACCTTTGCCCTGGTGTGAGTGACCACACAAGACATAGGGTGAGTGACGGTGGAGCCTGTTGCTGCAATCGGATGGGCTGCAGGACACGCAAGCCAGGCCTGTCCGTACGGGGCCCTCTGGAATGATTTAAATACCTGCCCTCTGTGGGCCCTGACCCTGGCCCTGTGTTCAGGTGTGGTAGCAGCCGTGCCTTCTGGGCACGTATCCCAGAATGCCCAGCGGTGCTCCGACCTGTGGTGCATTGTGGGGCGATTGCAAACCATCCTCTGGGAGGAGAGAGGTCAAACTCCCAGAATTCCTCCGGGGTCTCGATGTCTGTGACAGTTTCGGTGGCTCAAAGCTCCCGAGCTCAGCGCTGTGTTCTGACCAATGACCCGTACACACGCCTTGCCCCAGTGCACCTTGGGATGAATGCATTATGGGCTCAGCGCTCTGGCCACAGCTGCACCCAGCGTGGCTGGCTTGGGGGGTGGTACAGCCTCAGCTCCCGCCCTGTGTGGCCTGCCATCAGGGCACCGGAGCAGGCCGGCAACCGTGGTGCTAAAGGACGCTGGTGCCCATCCAGCTGCCCGGCTTGCCCGCCCCTGGGACTTACACCTGCTTCTCCAGTGGCAGCGAGGGGTCCACGCGCTCGGCCACGGGGGGGCTGCGCTCCGGGCTCTGCGATCGGCCGTGCTTGGGGCCTGCCGTCAGGTGCTTCGCCGGCCGCCGGCGCTCTTTGTTCAGGGCGGAGGGGCGCTCCCAGTCGGGGTTCTCGAACTGCACTGCTTGGGGGGGGGGGAATGTGTTACACGGGGAGGGAGAGGTGGCAGCTGCTCCTGGTCGGGCTGCGGTCTCCCCCCAAAGCTCAGCTGAGCTCCGAGTCCCCCTTGCCGGCTCCACCCTCCGCTCCCAGTGAGCCATAGTCCAGCAGCCCAGGCCCCCACTGACCTCAGTAGCCGGGCCCCACACCTGGGTACCTGGAGGACACTGCTCCCGTCTCTAGCCAGTATCATTGGTCCAGGGACAAAGGAGGGTGAACTCCCTGCCCCACAAATGCCACCCCCGCCCCGTACCCAGCCTGGTGGGCAGAGCCTCAGTCAGGCCCAACCCTTCCTCAGTCAGATTCCTCTTAGCTTCAGCCCGCGTCCCCCAGTGCCCGTCTGCCCATCGAGCTGGGGGACGCTGAGCGCCCGGAACCCTGTTCATTCGGAACCCAAGCAAACAACGTCAGACGCCGGAGCTCTGGATCCAACCTCTGTGCCTGATCCCGGCACCCCTCAGCCTCGGGGGAACCCCGCACCCCATCGCCCAGTTACATTACTTTGCTCATTGGGCCGGACTCAGAGGCCACCGAAGCCAATGGGAAGACTGCAGAGGCTGCAGGCTCTGTAACCCCATGGAGCCTGTCTGGGACTGGACTGGAGCCCCTGGCTTGATGGGCCCTTAAGGTGCCATTAGTAATGCCACATCCTTTCCCTCTGACGCCATCTCCCGCTGCGGTGCCGGGGCAGGGCAGGAGGCCGGGGCGCCAGGCCGGGATCAGGGGGTTGTGCGGAGTCCCCCTGGTACTCCCTCTCTTTTCTGGCACCATCAGGGCCGCTTCCCATGCCTGGCCCTTGTTAAAAATTACATCCTGATGGCAACTTTCACCCTAGAGGATCCCAAAGCACCATGGGCCTGCAACCCCAGTGACACGCAACCCACCCGGGGCATCAGCTGGACACAGAGCCCCATGGGGGTCAGGGGGATTGTAGCCCCTGGCCCTACTGGAAAGTGCTCTGGGGTGCTCAGGCAGAGCAGGGCGGATTTCAGGGCTCGGGATCTTGCTGGAAAGGGTTCCCCACAGGAAATGCCTGGAGCTGAAGCCACCTGCCTGGGCAGAATGAGCTTCCTGGGGATTTCACACCTGAGGCTTAGCCCCAGAGCCATCTCCCTCCCCGGGCTCCAGCAGAGCCCCTGCTCCCCTCCCCGCAGAGACTGGCCCTTCCCTGGGGCGTTGCCCGCTCAGCGGAACGGGGCGGGACTCACCTGCGAAGGCACGGGAGATGTGGTCTTTCTTCCACTCCCAGGGCTGATCGTACTCGTCCGCCGGCCGCTCGTCGTCTTGGGGCAGGCGGCTCTCGCGGGCTGGGCTGGCCGGGCCGCCCTCGGGGTCTCGCTCCTGCTCCTCATAGGGGGTGTCGTAAAGCTGCAGCCCCTGCTGGCACTTTGTCCCCCGCCAGCCCTCCCAGTCGCCTTTGCCCTGGAGATCTGGGAGCCCAGCGAGAGGGGATTAGTTGGGCAGGGCCAAGGCTGGGCCGAGGAGCCCGTGTATAGACGTGTGCCAGGGCATGGAGGGCAGACAGCAGCAGGCCATGTGCAGACGAGGGGGTGGGGAGGGTGGCAGTAGATGCTCATATACATGGTGGGATTGGGTGCCAGGCAGCAGGTGCACAGATGCATGGGGGGGGGGGGGGATGTACACTGGGTGCCTGGTGCCCATGTGCATGAGGGGTACATTGGGTGCCATATTCCCACGTGCCTGGGGGGAGATTGGGTGTCAGGTGCCCATGGGCATGGGGGGTACAGTGGGTGCCAGGTGCCCATGTGCATGAGGGAAGATTGGGCGCCAGGTGCCCATGGGCATGGGGGGTACAGTGGGTGCCAGGTGCCCATGTGCCTGGGGGGAGATTGGGTGCCAGGTACCCAGGGGCATGAGGGGTACAGTGGGTGCCAGGTGCCCATGTGCATGAGGGGTACAGTGGGTGCCAGGTGCCCATGTGCATGAGGGAAGATTGGGTGCCAGGTGCCCATGTGCATGAGGGGTACAGTGGGTGCCAGGTGCCCATGGGAATGAGGGAAGATTGGGTGCCAGGTGCCCATGGGCATGGGGGGTACAGTGGGTGCCCCCCACTCACCCGAGGGGCTAGCTAGCCAGGCAGGGGAGTTGATAACAGCCTTGTCCTGCCCCTTGGGCACAGGTCCCTCAGTGAGAGCGAAAGGCAGCGTCACAGAGCCCTGCCCCAGCCCTCGGGTGCAGTCGCAGCTGGGAGCTGCTCCGTGCCCAGCACCGTGCAGCACAGAGTCCCCCCGGAGACTGCTCCTGCCCTGGTGTCTCTCACCTGCCACCACCCGCTGGGCGTCGTAGGGCTCCATGTAGCCGTTGTTCTCCGGCACCGTCTCCTCGGCGTCCCCTGGCTGCTCCCGGCGGGCATCGAAGGGGTCAGAGTACTCGCTGTTGCCATCGCCCTGCGGGCAGGAGGCTACACTCAGCGCAGAAAGGGCAGGGCCGGGCCCAGCGGCACCCAAACGCCCCAGCTGCAGGAGCGGCCTGGAGAACCAGCCCGGGCACTGATCATAGAATCATAGAATCTCAGGGTTGGAAGGGACCTCAGGAGGTTCTAGTCCATCCCCCTGCTCAAAGCAGGACCTGATCCCAACTAAATCAGCCCAGCCAGGGCTTTGTCAAGCCTGACCTTAAAAACCTCTACGGAAGGAGATTCCACCACCTCCCTAGGGAACCCACTCTGGAACTGCTCCCCACAAAGCCAGTCAGGACTCTGGGGAGCCTCCTCTCCCTCGGAGCAGACTGTCTTCAGGGCAAGAAGCTCACACGGCTTCACCTTCTGGGTCTCTCCTGGGAGCATTCAGCATATGCCCCTCCATGCGCTTCCCACAGCGAGTCCGCCCAGGCGGGGTCCTGGGGAAGCCAGAGGTCCTGCACCCCCCCACTTCGCAGTCAGACGTGACTCTCAGCCAGCCAGTAAAACAGAGGTTTATTAGATGACAGGAACACGGTCTAAAACAGGTCTTGCAGGTACAGACAACAGGACCCCCTCAGTTAGGTCCATCTTGGGGCCCCAGGGGGGCCAGAGCCCCATCTGGGCACCCCTCCGTTTCCTCAGCCAGCTCTAAACTGAAAAACCCCTCCAGCCCCTCCTCCTCTGGGCTTTGTCTCCTTCCCGGGCTAGGAGGTCACCTGATCTCTTTGTCTCTAACACCTTCAGTTGGCACCTTTGCAGAGAAGGGGCCCAGGATATCAGTTGCCAGGAGACAAAGTGTCAGGCATTTATGGACACTGGTCCTTCGCTCTGCAACAACCATACACCCTTATCCCACCACCTAGATACTTAAGAACTGCATAGGGGAAACTGAGGCACCCACACAGTATTCAGAGAAAACATTAAGAACATTCCCACTTCGTCACACCATTCCAGTGCTTCACCACCCTCCTAGTGAAAAAGTTTTTCCTAATATCCAATCTAAACCTCCCCCACTGCAACTTGAGACCATTACTCCTTGTTCTGTCATCTGGTACCACTGAGAACAGTCTAGATCCATCCTCTTTGGAACCCCCTTTCAGGTAGTTGAAAGCAGCTATCAAATCCCCCCTCATTCTTCTCTTCTGCAGACTAAACAATCCCAGTTCCCTCAGCCTCTCCTCATAACTCATGTGCTCCAGCCCCCTAATCATTTTTGTTGCCCTCCGCTGGACTCTTTCCAATTTTTCCACATCCTTCTTGTAGTGTGGGGCCCAAAACTGGACACAGTACNTAACACCTTCAGTTGGCACCTTTGCAGAGAAGGGGCCCAGGATATCAGTTGCCAGGAGACAAAGTGTCAGGCATTTATGGACACTGGTCCTTCGCTCTGCAACAACCATACACCCTTATCCCACCACCTAGATACTTAAGAACTGCATAGGGGAAACTGAGGCACCCACACAGTATTCAGAGAAAACATTAAGAACATTCCCACTTCGTCACACCATTCCAGTGCTTCACCACCCTCCTAGTGAAAAAGTTTTTCCTAATATCCAATCTAAACCTCCCCCACTGCAACTTGAGACCATTACTCCTTGTTCTGTCATCTGGTACCACTGTGAACAGTCTAGATCCATCCTCTTTGGAACCCCCTTTCAGGTAGTTGAAAGCAGCTATCAAATCCCCCCTCATTCTTCTCTTCTGCAGACTAAACAATCCCAGTTCCCTCAGCCTCTCCTCATAACTCATGTGCTCCAGCCCCCTAATCATTTTTGTTGCCCTCCGCTGGACTCTTTCCAATTTTTCCACATCCTTCTTGTAGTGTGGGGCCCAAAACTGGACACAGTACTCCAGGTGAGGCCTCACCAATGTCGAATAGAGGGGAACGATCACGTCCCTCGATCTGCTGGCAATGCCCCTACTTATACAGCCCAAAATGCCGTTAGCCTTCTTGGCAACAAGGGCACACTGTTGACTCATATCCAGCTTCTCGTCCACCGTAACCCCTAGGTCCTTTTCTGCAGAACTGCTGCCTAGCCACTCGGTCCCTAGTCTGTAACAGTGCATGGGATTCTTCCGTCCTAAGTGCAGGACTCTGCACTTGTCCTTGTTGAACCTCATCAGGTTTCTTTTGGCCCAATCCTCTAATTTGTCTAGGTCCCTCTGTATCCTATCCCTACCCTCCAGCGTATCTACCACTCCTCCCAGTTTAGTGTCATCTGCAAATTTGCTGAGAGTGCAGTCCACGCCATCCTCCAGATCATTAATGAAGATATTGAACAAAACCGGCCCCAGGACCGACCCTTGGGGCACTCCGCTTGAAACCGGCTGCCAACTAGACATGGAGCCGTTGATCACTACCCGTTGAGCCCGACGATCTAGCCAGCTTTCTATCCACCTTATAGTCCATTCATCCAGCCCATACTTCTTTAACTTGCCGGCAAGAATACTGTGGGAGACCGTATCAAAAGCTTTGCTAAAGTCAAGGAATAACACATCCACTGCTTTCCCCTCATCCACAGACCCAGTTATCTCCTCATAGAAGGCAATTAGGTTAGTCAGGCATGACTTGCCCTTGGTGAATCCATGCTGACTGTTCCTGATCACTTTCCTCTCCTCTAAGTGCTTCAGAATTGATTCCTTGAGGACCTGCTCCATGATTTTTCCAGGGACTGAGGTGAGGCTGACTGGCCTGTAGTTCCCCGGATCCTCCTTCTTCCCTTTTTTAAAGATGGGCACTACATTAGCCTTTTTCCAGTCATCCGGGACCTTCCCCGATCGCCATGAGTTTTCAAAGATAATGGCCAATGGCTCTGCAATCACATCTGCCAACTCCTTTAGCACTCTCGGATGCAGCGCATTCGGCCCCATGGACTTGTGCTCGTCCAGTTTTTCTAAATAGTCCCAAACCACTTCTTTCTCCACAGAGGGCTGGTCACCTTCTCCCCATACTGTGCTGCCCAGTGCAGCAGTCTGGGAGCTGACCTTGTTCGTGAAGACAGAGGCAAAAAAATCATTGAGTACATTAGCTTTTGCCACATCCTCGGTCACAGGGATCAGCAGGAGTCCCTCTCCCCCAGCACACAGATCAGAGACAAAGGGACTTCACTGTGGCCACACGGATGAGGAAGGGTTAAAACTGGGCGTGTTTAGTTCTGAGCAAAGAAGCCTGAGGGGGGGATCTGAGAACAGTCTTCAAGTATGCTAAGGGTTGTTATAAAGACTATGGTGACCAATTGTTCTCCATGTCCACTGAAGGCAGGACAAGAAGCAATGAGCTTAATCTGCAGCCAGGAGAGTTAGGGTAGATATTCTCTCAGGGGAGTTTATCAGGGAGGTTGGATCAGGGAGGTTGGATCAGGAGATCAGGTTGGATCTGGATCAGGGAGGTTGTGGACTCCCCGTCCTTTGGGGTTTTAAAGAACAGGGTTATTTGTTCCTGCCTCAGTGCAGGGGGCTGGACTCGGTGAGCTCACGAGGTCACTTCCAGCCCTACCGTTCTATGATTTCTCTATGGACATGGGAGTTAAACTAGGAATCCGGTCAGAGCCAGGTAGCAGCCCGAACCCGAAGCCACCAGCAAGCTCATCTCATCAGAGGCCAGGTGAAAAGTGCAGAGAGAGGATGTGAGCCTGGAACGCTCTGAGTCCTACTTCCTGCTTTGACACCAACTGTCTGCATGATCGCGGGCAAGCCCCTGCCTCAGTTTCCCCATCAGTGACATGGGGCTCGTGACACCTGCCTGCCTTTCACATGCTTCCCGTGGGTTTGTTGGGGGATCTTTGCAGAGCGTGATGGAGAAGGAAAGCACTAAGACCCAGATCTGCCCACTGGGAGTTAGGCTTCTAAATACCACTGAGGATCTGGATTAAGCTTTGTCACAGCCGATCCCACGTCTCTGAAGGCAGAGAGGCAGCAAGCGGGCTCAAGTGTGAGACGGGAAGTGCTTCGCCCTGGGTGGAGAGGCGATGGAAAGCAAAGAAATCAGCGGGACTGCGTGGCCAGGCGGCTTTGGAGCCTTTCACCTCTGGGGTTCTTGTCTGAATCCAGGCTGGGGCAGGGAGGCCTGGGAGAAGCTGCCTTCCGGTGGCTGCTCAGTGCAGGGCGTTATTTGGTCTCAGGGCGCTCTCAGAGCTGGCAGAACGCATTTAGCGCTGCTGGCGCTGCCAGCCTCCGCAGGACGGAGCCCGCTCCCCCGCTCAGCCAGGTCAGAGGGTATAGGCACATAGGCTGGACAGAGAGAGAGTGTGTGTGTGAGTGTGTGTGAGTGCGTGTGTGAGTGTGTGTGTGTGAGTGTGTGTGAGAGAGAGAACGTGTGTGTGGGGGTATGTGTGTGTGAGTGTGTGTGTGTGTGTGGGTATGTGTGAGTGAGTGTGTGTGTGGGTATGTGTGAGTGTGAGTGTGTGAGAGAGTGTCTGTGTATGTGTGTGTGTGAGTGTGCATGAGTGTGTGTGAGAGAGAGAACATGTGTGTGTGAGTGAGTGTGTGTGTGGGTATGTGTGAGTGAGTGTGAGTGTGTGAGTGTCTGTGTATGTGTGTGTGTGTGAGAGAGAGTGTGAGTGTGTGTGTGTGTGAGAGTGTGAGTGTGTGTGTGTGTACCCGTGCGTGTCTTGTCCTGTGCCAGCCCAGAATGCACCCGTTCTGTGGATAAAGAAAACATCGGCTGGCAGCGCCGTCAATCCCCCTCATTCCCCAGCGCTCAATTCACAGACACAAAAGGGGAGAAATAGGGTAATTGCTTCGAGAGGCAATTTCCACGCGCCTGTCTCATTTGCCTGCAGCTCTCAAAACATTTCCTCCACGGGCTGTTTGAGCGCGTCTAACACGCTGTCGGGAGCAGCGGGATCAGAGACGGGGGAGCCGTCCGACTGGCACGGGGGCACCTGCCCCTTCGCAGGCCGCAGGCAGAAGCTGATACCGCTGTTCATCAGGGAAGACAGAGTAAATGGCAGCTGGGCTGGGAATTTCGGCTGCAGCTGCAGCTACTGTGAGGAAAGGGCACTAGCCCAAAGGATCACAGCACCTCCTGCTGATCTCCTCACACCAGCAGCATGAGGCCTGGGAGGGATGTGGGTGGGAAAACAGGCAGGGGTACCAGGAGAGGTGCATGCACTTCCTACTGAGTCAGCACTGCCCATGGGGCACTGAGGAGCTGTGGTTCAGATGAGTTATCAAACCCAGTGTGCTGAGCACCTGCCCTCATTGCAAACCCCAGGGAGCTCTCTGCCAGGGACCCTGTGTCCTGGTCAAATTCCAGATGGGGAAATGACTGTTTGGCTTCTTTTTCACCCCCTGTCCTGAACTATTGCGCAGTGTGGCTGTGTGCTCTTAGAGCTGCCATGTTCCAGCCCAGAGATGGCTGCATTTCAGTGCTGGGTGAGTGAGCTCTATGCAGAGGCACTGTTAAACAGCTGTCACCGTTCACCTGAGAGGTGGCTGCATTTCAGCAGTGGATGAGTGATCCCTGTGCAGTGTTGCGGTGCGCTGTTAAAACAGTTGCCGCGTTCCACCCCAGAGGTGGCTGCATTTCAGTGCTGGGTGAGCGTTCCCTGGATATGTAACATGCTTTGGGATGAAAGGCGCTGCCTGAATGTAAGGTGTGTGTATGCAACAACTTCTCTGATAGAGTTAAAGAAAAACAACTCCCTCAATGAGAAGTATGGCCAGCAAAGGCCAGCATCCATCAGGGACAGTCTCTGAACTCAAGGTGATCGGTAGCAGAGAGGAACACGTGGCCTGGTTCAAAAGGGAATCAAAACAGCCCCAAGGTCACTACAAACAAAGTCAAGGAATAGCTTAGGGGGGGAGCAGTAATATGCTTGATATTATCACGGTAAGAACACAGGGCCTGACTTCCCCTTTCATGTACTCTGGTGTAAATCAGCAGTAATCAGAGTCACTCCAGAGTAAATGCTGGTGTAAAGGAGAGGGGGCATGGTCTAGTGATCAGAGCACAGAGAGTTATGACTCCTGGCACCTCTTCCTAGCTCAGGCCCTGATTGTGGGGAGTGTGATCACAGCAGGCCGGGACATGCCAGAGCTAGCTTGGATCTAGCCAGGTCGGACACCAACGGCAAAGGAACCGTGGCAGCGCGAGCTTCAGTGGGGGCTGTACGTGCCCCCCAGCCAGGACCTGGGTACGCACTGGGGGGGATGAGCCTGTGCTGACGTCCAGGCTGCCACAGCTGGACTGCTAGATCAAAGCTGGCTCAGGTATGTCCACACATGGTGCAATCACACCCCCCCAGCTGCAGCACAGACAGCGTCAGCGTCTCTATCAGCAAAGTGGGGGGGGGGGGCGCTTTAGGGGGTGTCAGGCTTACCGGGGCACTATCATGTAAACATTCTATTATTCCAGTAGTGCCTAGCGATCCCAACCGAGATCAGGGCCCCCTTGCCCCGGGCACTGCATGTTCAAGTGAGAGACACCCCCCTGCCCGGAAAAGCTAATGATCTAAAGAGATCGGATGGACGGGGCACCAGAGGGGAAGGGATTTGCCCGAGGTCACGTAACAGGGCAGTGGCAGAACCAGGAATAGACCCCCAGGTGCCCCAGCTCACTGCTCTCATCACTAGACCACGCTGCTGCTGAGCTTGGCAGTGCTAGGCTTACGGCAGATTAGCTACCTCTCTAAAACAAACGGGGGCTTTCTTCCTCCATGTCAAGCAACAGTCCTAAGCCCCCCTCCCCCTGCCAGCCTTTGGCTGCTTGTTACCCAGGCTGGCTGGAATCTCAGGCAGTCAAGGTCAGATCTAGGTTATTTCTGCCTGTAGAGTCGCTCACCTTCCTAACGGCTTGTGACATAACCTGCAGCTGCCCTCGAGCCCAAGCCCTCCTGCAGAACCGCCGCGTTACAGGGTCACGGGGACGATCCGGGTGTGGGTTAGGTGAGCTGGCAGTCTGTTGCTGATGGCCTGAATCCATAAGCCAGGTACACCTCCCAGCTCACCCCTCCACCTGATCTCGCTCAGAAATCCTCTGGCCCCTGGCATGGGGTGGCTGGAGCTTGGCACCCGAAGCACAGTTGCTCCCGGTATTAAATGTCGCCCACTTATCGTCGCCCATGAATTAACCAGCAAAGGCAGAGGCTGAAGCTGGGAATTTATGGCTGATGCTTTAATTATGGCGAGTGGGCAGAGCGGAGGAGTGGGGAGACGGGGGTTCTAATCCCAGCTCTGCTGCTGTCACGTCCCCTCTCCCTGGGCCTCACTTCCCCCTGGGGAGAGCAGCCCTGACCTCTCCCACAGCAGGGTTCGTTAGCGATCGCTGGGCATGCTGGGATGGGGCTACCCTAACGCGCTGCCACTGCCAAACACAGGCCATGGGAATGCAGAGGGTGCATGCGGAGAGAGGTGTGAAAAATCCCTCTGGGCCATCGGCACCTCTGCCTGCCTCACGTCAAGGCTGAGAGCAGGGGTGCTAAGGAGGGCGGGAACCTGCGATCCCAGCAGCAGTCGCATGGAGCTGAGCCTGCCAGCTTTGGTCTGGATTTCACACGCTCCTCCATGAGCTCACTGATGTGCTGACGATCCCCCTAGCCCGCTGCATCGCCCCGTGTTACAGGCAGCTGGCCGAGGGCTCTGCCGAGACCTGGACAGAGGGGTCAGCGCTGATCTCTCCTTTGGCAGCACTCCCAGCCTGTTGAGAACCCAGGAGTCCTGCCTCCCCACTCCCCTGCGCCACCCACTGGAATCCCCCCTCTGTACCCTATGTCTACCCAGCAATCATGAGACATATGCAAGCTGGTTTTGTCCACACTCGCTCGCTAAATATAGAATCCTGGGTACAAGCTCACCCAGGTCCTTAGGAATGTGCTCGACCAGCTAACCTGGGCCTCTGCCCGTGCTGCCGCGGCTTCACTGCTATGCTCACTGGGGTACGCTACACGTCCTGCCGCCGCACCTCCTGACTGCAGGGTCGACGTACCCACAGCATCCCCCATCTCCTTCATGTAACATTAGAGCCCACAAGTCAACGGATAATGGAAAGGATGCGTCCAGAGTCTAGTGGATGGGGCAGAGGTGTCCCCGCATCAGTGCCCGTGGGCACGACCTGCCTGGGCAGGCACTGGCACAGCAACCCCTGCGTAGCGGCAGAATAATACGTCCACTGCTCCAAAGAGGACCACTGAGGGCAGCAGGTTGCAACCCTATTGATCCAGGCCCGTCACAGACGTAGCCCATCGCTGTTCCTGCACCACTGACATGCCCCGAATGGGCCACAGATGAGTGATTGCTGGACAACCCCAGGCATACCCTGAGCAACGCTCCAAAGCGTCCCCCTCCCGTGCAGCTCAGCATGCTCTCTGCATGGGCAGCTCCGGAGGACTAGCATGGATGGAGCTGGGCTGGAGAGATGAGGCTCAGTGACTGTCAGAGGAAAAATATAGAAAATGCCATTGAGAAAGTGTTACATTGCATTAATAATGACCGGGATTCCAGGAGGACCGAGACGCCCCAGATGAGACGAGGCCTCATGGCACTAGGCATTGTACCTACGCGCAGCAAGCCCTGAAAAGCTTGCAGTCTCCCCAGATGAGACAGACCCAGGGTGCGGCAAAGGAAGGCGTTTCGTTTTAGCCCCACGTTACAGATGGAAAACCGTGACCTGAAAGAGGGGAAGGGACTTGCACAAGGTCCCACTGGGTGTTGGTGGCAGAGCTGGGAATCAACTCCAGGTCCCAGTCCTCCTCTCTGGAGCTATGATGCCAGTAAGTCGGCTCTTTCCCTGATGCTGTCAGGAAGGATCATTTATTGCACGTTTCTTGCCAGAAGGTGAAACAAACCGAAAAGCGTGGCCGCCGCTTGAAATCTTTCACTGCCCATGGAACCCCATGATAGACGCTCCCAGGCTGTGGTCCTCTCCTCCCCTCCCTCCTTCCTTTCTCCAATTCATGGGTATATCCCACAATACTCAGCAAACTCGCCCCTGGGGAGTAATTTCACACACCGCCAAAATGCAGCCACCTCTGGGGCGCAACCAGCAGCTGTTTCGTCATAATAGCTCACCGCAAAGCACTGTAGGACGGGAAGTGAAACAATGCTGAATCTAACTGCAACATCAGGGTGAATTCAAGGAAGCCCAGCGTCCTCACCAGAGTGGGCCTCTGGCCAGGCTGCTGGGCCGAACATGCCAGCTCTTACAGAAAGCGTTCAGGATCAGCTGGACATCATCCACTGCACAGTGTGCCCTACCATGGTCAGAACAGCATTGACTCAGAGCAGAGCACCAGTTATTGAATCACCCATCCCACTGCATGCAGCACCTCGGAAATCCCCATGCAAGCGGCAACCTGACCCATCCCTGCTCAGCATGAGAGATCTGATGTGACCACAGGCCGAGAGTGTGATCAGACCCCTGGAGGACACCTGCTCAGTAAATCCCCTTGCTCCCAGCACCTACCTGCTCTTGCCTGCCTTCGAGTTCCTCAGCAGCCGTCGCCAACAGCGCTTTGCTCCTGTTCAGGTCGGTGGACTCCACTTTGATAAGCCTGTGTTTTGGGGAGGTGTATTTCCCTTCCACACAGCCACCAGCAGCTGCCGTATTTGGGGAGCCCGACCCCCCAGGATCCGGCTCCAGTTTATTGTCGCTGTCTTCATAGGGATCCTCAAAATCCAGGCTCTTCTGCGCTCTGTAAGCCTTTAGAATCTCACTCTCCGTGTAGTCGGGCTTGGGGGGCTGCGGAGGAGACCTCCTGCTCCCAAAACTCAAGTAATCTTTCAGCCACTTGGCCATTTGTTCCAGCCTGACAACAAAACCCCGACCTCTCTGGGCAGAACAAGTGGGTTGGGAAGAATTCTCAAGCTGCCATCCGATAAACCTTAGCGGGTCCCCATGATTTATAATCCAAATTGGGCGTCATTCATCTTCCTTTCAGGAGACCCTGAGCATCGAGAGGTCTCCAATGTTTATGTCTCAGACTGATGTCTTGTCCCCGAGCGAGCTTCTCCAGGAGTTGGAAATGAAATGTCCTCTCTCCCTTTAAAAGAAGAGGGTTGCAAAGGTGTTTAACGCAAAACGAAAAGCAACACACTCCTGTTTGGAGATCCTATAGCCCCTATGAAATAAAATACTTACATCAAACCAGATCTCTGTGTGGGGGTTGGATCACGGAAGGTTTCCACAATTTATTACCAGTTCAAATGCAATGGAAAATTGAGGGGAGAAAAAGTCTTTTTTTTAAAAATGTCATTCCCCCTGCACTGAGCTTCAAAAAATAGACACACGCAGCCAAAAACCTGTCTCGAATGAAAGCTCCAGAGTGTCTTTCTAAGAGATCGGTTTTAATCCCTAAAACGGATTTGCGATACCGAGCATTTACAAAGCATTAGCGCTTTTAAAGGGGAAAGAAAGAGAGAGACAAGAAATTTACCAGTTCATTATGGAACGATCAGATCTAAGCAACAATAGAGCATCCCGCAAAGACAATTTCCTATGGTCTGGAAAGAAACATTTAAAAAAAACCCAAAACAACCCTAGACAATGAACACCTCACCCGTTCACACACCAGCCAGGCACATTAATGTCCATTTAAAAACTGCCTTTACAAAGTTCCTCTTAAATACATAAATATATAACCAGGGGTTCTTTTAAGTCTTTGTCTATCCAGTTAGACTCCTTTAAGAGATCCAGGGAACGGAATCGCATCCCAGCTACATTTTCTTGTCAGATACGAAGCTGTGTATATATTTATTTCCCATCACCACCAGAAACTTCCTTGGTTTACAGTTAAGGTTGCTGAAGTGTCAAACCCTCATACACGCAATTCCTGGAAAAACAAGACAATCTCCAGTACACATTGGCACACATCCATCATTCGGTTTTTATTTCTGGTGGGGGGGGAAAGACAGTGACTTATTCCAAAGCCCAAATAAACAGGGATCTCACAAAAAAAATAAAAATAATCAAACCTCCTCCCTCTTAAGAGACATTCACAAAAGCAGGACTGGAAAACTTTAGCAAAAGTCTAGCTTGGAAGACTCCAGTTACAGCTTTCTTCTCCTTTGTTAGATGTTGAGAGGGTTGTTATGATGCTTTCCTTGAGAGCTCCTCTCCTTTACAGGATCCAGGAAAGCAGCTGCAAACACAACACAGCCCAAACAACCGCAACAGTGATCTCCAACCACCACCAGTAGCTTTTTGCAAGGCAACTGCACAAAGAAAAGGGGGCGGGAGTGGGAAGAGACTTTTCAGCCTTTTGCATCCATCAGTTCTTTCCTGTTTTCAGGGACCTGCGGGCTACTTTGGGGAGGACGGATGGAAGGAGCTGCAGCTTCTGGAAGCCGGTCATAGTTTGGATGCAGTTGTTGGGGATGATTTGGGGAAAGGCGGGAGATAAAAAAAATAAATAAATCGGTGGCTGGAAGGTCTGGAAGCCTCTTTGCAATCGTTGCTCCTGATACGTCAAAGGGTTTTTCGCCTCCTCCTCCTGGCCCTAAGGTTTTCGCATGCACAGCTCCCTCTAGTTTGCAAAGGTTACAGAGACCTTCAGCAAGAAGCGAGGCAGCAGCTGGAGGGACAGATACCTAGCACCCCCCCCCAAGCCCGGCTCCCAAAGAAGTGTCATCCCCTGCAACAGGAAAAGGGAGGAAGGAGGGAAAATGCCCCTTCTCCAGATCCCTGATGCTTATGGAGCATCGCCTAGGGAAGCATCAATAGATTCATAAAAGCAGCAAAGAATCCTGTGGCACCTTATAGACTAACACAGGATTCTTTGCTGCTTTTACAGATCCAGACTAACACGGCTACCCCTCTGATACTTGACATCAATAGATTCAATTCCCCCCAGAGGCCAGAGCCTAGTGAAACTGACCAGGGAAAAGGGAGGGAGGGATAAAAGAAGCTGAAATTGAGCAGGCAAAAGAAAGTTGCGGGTATGCACAGAGGGGAGGTTTAAATCTCTTCCTTTTTTAGCCTTCTCCATCCCATCTCCCCTGGTTGTCCCCGGCTAGACATGCCGGCTGCTCCATGGCGCCCAGCCCAACCCGAGGTGTGAAATTGCAAACTGGCTCTGCTCGCTAGAGAGAAGGTGGCCGTAAATAAAGAAGAGAGAGATGGGGAGAGAGGGAAAGTGGAGGGAGGGGGGAATTAAAGGCGAGGGCAGCTGGAGGTGGAGAGAGAGAGAAATTGAGCCGATAGGAATTAAGGAAAAACAAACACAACAATGAGGCTGGCTGGACGGATTAGATCGAGTCTGTTAAAGTGGCAGCTGGTTGCTCCTGGGTGGGTGGGTGGGGAGGGGACGAGCATCTGCAGCTCTGACTGGCCAGGGTTATTTTTGGGTGGGCAGATGAAATACTGTGCAAGCCAAATTTCACCTGGAGGGCCACCTTAAATTTTCTTACTGGATGTGTATCAGCCCTAGTCACAGCAGCAGCAGGGGGAAATCGAGGCTGGGTGGTTGGAGCACTGGCCGAGCTGGGCATGCTGGGTTATAATCCTGCCACTGACCTACTGTGTGTTCTTGGGCAAGTCGTTTCCCCTTCTGCTATTTAGACTGTGAGGTCTCTTGGGCAGGGACTGTCTCTCACTACGTCTCTGTACAGCTCCACGCACAATGAGGCCATGATCTCGGAGCAGGCCTACGCTGCAATGGAAGGTGTGCCACACAGGCATACCCAAATTAGCTTTAATCTAGTTAACAAGGCTACGAATAGCAGTGAAGACGCGGTAGGCCGGGCTCGCAATGCAAACACATACATAGCCCGGAGCGCAAGGGGGTTCGTACAGCTGGTGCTGCCCTCACTGCTATTTTCAGCCGCGCCAGCTAGACGAAAGCTAATGCGGGTTTGCCTACCCAAACTCAATCCCCTCCCCCAATTGCAGTTCAGTTGGAGTGTAGACATACCCTCAGCTGGGACTTCTAGGTGCTACTGTAATAAAAATACATTCATAAGAACTTATATAGCTTTAAAAATATCCTTGGGGCTGCATGGATGTGTGTGTGTCTGTATGCGGCAAGCCCTGGAAAACTAGGCTCACAGGTGTGGTGTTTGGAAAACTATTAAAATGCTCAGGGGTTTCCTGGTCCTGCAGGCAGGAGCCTCTGTAGGGAAGCGTGAACACAGCAGTCAGTTTGCAGCCAGGGAGCCTAGAGTAACAAGGTGGGGTGAGTTGTACCTCTGGGAGCAGCCTGCTTTGTCTCTCTCTGCTTTTATCATTCTGAATTCCATGAAACAAAGCAGTGCTACGTTGCAACCTTCCAGCGAGACTATTTTATGTTTTCATCTCACTTCTCTATTTGTATGTTATGAAACATAACAACAGGCTCTTACTTCGAGCTGGTTGGAAAACGTTGAAGAAAGCTGGACGAGTGGACATTTGAAACACCACCTCATTTCTCAATTAGCTCTGCTCCTAATTAAGGCTCAGGCCTGCCAGTTTTTCCATGCCGGACTGATACCAGTGGGTTTCGACGGACATAGATCTACTTGCAGGATTGGTGGGGCCTTACCTGGTGTCCTTTGAGGTTAAGAGGGCAAGTGCACAAGAGCCCTGAAGAGTTACTAGCATTCAACGTGCTGCGTGTCAGCTAGGCACGGTTCCTGCAGCCGTGGTCCTGAAGTACCTGCTCAAGGCAAGGTGGCTCTGTATGGAAACGAGGGTCCATCTACCCAGAGCAGGAGCAGGGCCCTGCTGCTAGGTCCTCAAAGTTATTTAGGTGCCTAACTCCCAGTGGTTGTTAGTGCTCTGTGGTTGCTTTGTTTCTTTATGATATATAAAGACCTAACACTATACATTCAAATCTTGTCTGCTGTTTTTCCTGGAGGACTTTATGGACAACTGGAAAACTAGTAGGATTACACCGCCACATAGCAACCAAGGAAGTGAAACTTGAGCCATTGAGGGAGGGGTTTTTTAGTCAGACTGTTCAAAGATCTGGGTTTGTTTGTTTTTGTTCACATTGATTTAACTCAAAGGTCTGACAAACACTCAGGAGAAAAGCGGTCTTTAAAGATTCTTCCCCACTTCAGTTAAGGGCTGAGACCCTTCCCTTTCCAGTTCTCTTGTCTTTCAAGGAGACACTCAGCAAAAAAACAGGGAGGACCGATTTAATCTTTCTGCTTTTTCTAAGGTTAAAAACCCCCTCATTTTTTCTTTTTTTGGAGAAGAAAATGAAAGCTTTCAAGTCTTCTTCATTCATCATCAAGAGCCAAAAAGGGCACAGTCTCATTGTTTTTCCTTTAAAGCAGAGACTACGTCCTTTCAACCTGAGCCCTGAACTCTGCCGCAGCTTCCCTTTGAATGTTCTGCCTTTGGTACATTGTAGTCCTGACCTCAATGTAGCTTTTTGTACTTAGTATTCATAAAAAACGGTAACGTTCTTTGCCACCTCCTGGGACACTAATCTATTCCTCTGTTTCAGAACAAAGAATCCTTCCCCCCTCCCTCCCCCCCGCCGCTCCCCAATCAGCAATTGAGAAGTAGCCTAAATGTGTTTCTAGGGGGAATAAGCGTAAGAGCCAGCTAATTGTCCTGTTTAATGTGCTTGGCTGAAAAATATTCTGTCTAGCAGAACAGTTGTTGACAGATCTCATCAAATATAAATACCAGAGCCCTATATAAATATCCAGCATCTGAAGTATTAATGTTTGAAGAGGCTGCTAATTATAATTCATGTGCCAGGAATGTTAATTGTTCTAGTAACAGAAGAATCGAGAGGAAAATCTGATTTAGCCTTTTGTCTCCTTTAAATGCAGGGGGTTAACATTTCTTCTCTCTCATTCCCCCAAGCGAGCGCACGCGCCCAAAATAAGCTGGGTGTGTTAAATCCATGCTGAAATAGGTCCCTGTTTGCCGTTTTTAAATGAGGGTTAATTAGTGAAATCCTGCTCATTAACTAGGGCTGGGTGCCTTGAACTGGGAATACAGGGCCTGATCCCACATCTGGGCACGTCAGTTGACAGACAGACATTGAGTTCAGGGAGCTACGGCTCAGGCCCATAGACCAGCCAACCACTGCAACCCCCCCTACGGTGCAGGCAGGCAGGCAGAGCTGCTTGTGACAGAGCTGGGGTTCACTTCAGCACAGGCTAGCCCTGTAATGAGCCAGCGTTCCAGGGGGGCTTGTAGAGTCTACGTTGACGTGCGTGCTGTCATGGCTTCACTGCTCCAGTACCCGAGCTAGCTTGGTATGTCTACACTAGCTGCAAACACACCCCAGGACTGCAGTGAAGACCTCCCCGAAAGCAGCTGGGCTGCTGAAGCACTGGGCTTTGAAACTTGGAATCTGGCAAGAATAGGCTGAAAATCCAGGACCAGCGCCTGGAAATCCAGCTAGACACGCCACCTACGCTGGACCTTTTAAGCAGGGCCCAAGTGGCGAAAAATCCACTGGTGTTTCAGCCCACATCTGCCTTCGCGAAGAAAGAAAAGCGAACTCCCTGAGGGATGAACTGATTGAGTCTGGCACATGCTACCCCTCGGCTGGGGTACCGGCAGGATCTGGAAAGAATCTGGCCTGGAACTGACCTCGCCACAATGGTGAATTCTCCCCCAGCCCTTATTACGTGAAACACCCCAATAGAACCCCATCACCGCCGTGGGGGTGGGGAGGAAAATGGAGACGGTGGAATGGTCTCGCCAAGGATACAGTGGATGCCGCATCGATTGAGTCATTCTAAACTGGACAAAGTGCTGGAGATTGCACTCAAGGGAAGAACCCGGCTGCAGTGAGGGCTGGATCAGACACAGCCTAACAGGGATCTTTCATCTCTCTCCGATTGCTAGAATGCTGTGAAAATGCTCCCCCAAAGAGGGAGGGGGGAAGAGTGCAACAGTTCCCCTGTCTGCCCCCCAAACAGACTCAACTGTCCCCCTGCAAACTGCTCCCTGCCCCCAAAAGCATCATCGGTACTCGCAATTCCCATTTGCTTCCCCCAGTGCCGCTGGAGGACAGCAACAGCAGAGATCAATCGCTGCTCTGGGTAATGAAAGGAGATGAAGAAGCAAACAGCTCTGACACCTCCAATTTATTACCCCAGGCCGAGCCATTTTTAACAGGGAGTAATGCGATTGTGCTGGCAAAATCAAAAGCCTCCATATGGGTTTATTACACAGCGCGCGCGCTAAGCCAGCGGGAGCTGCTAACCCGGTGGAGGCTGAGCGGGGCTGGGAAGGTAATAGGATGGAGCAAGGTTCCCCCAGGCACAGCAGTAATGAAGAGTGCCTCGGGGGGTAAAGAGGGATGCCACCACCACGTATACAGGATCAGCTCAGCCAGAGACTCTTCATGAGCAGTGGGAACGCTGGTCCTGCTGCAGGCCCGCCTCCCATGGCAATGAATGGCAGCTCTGCAGGCGGAGAAGCAGGCTGGGGGGGGAAGGGGGAGTTGTGACCCTGCTTTGCAGATCCACTCCGAGCTGCTCACTTGCATGGCGTGCACGTGGACAGTAACCACTGGGGCCCGGTTTGTATCTCTATAAAACGATCCCTAGGCAGGGCAAACGCCACATTTCACTGCAGAGATTTGAAGGCCAGAAGAGACCATCATGAGCATGTAGGGTGAGTCCCTACCTAACATGCAGGCACCAAGAGCTGTGAGCCAATGACCTTCAGGAACCTGGTTAAAGGGCCATCCTCCACATTACCAGCCAGAACCCTGAGACTACAGGAGCTGGACCAACCCTGCACTGGCGAAGGGCTGAACGAAATCCTTTAACCGCTCCTTGCCCTGCCGTTGTGTAAATCCAGTCTGCCCAGAACCGCCCTCCAATGACTGCGTGGCAGGGAGGCATCGGGTGACCGACGCTACTACTCTGCAGGATCAAGCCCTAAATTGCAACTTTAAGGGCTAGTCCGTGCAGTGCCGCATGCAGACTACGGGGGTGTGAATTGAGGGGCGCTCGAATGTATTGCACGCACTCTAAGAGCCCTGCGTAGACCCTGCTGGCGCGAACGAACAGGTACCTCGCTGGCCTGGATGCAGTCCTGTTTCAAACAGCGCTATGGTCACGGGCAGTAGGTACCTGTTCGTTCGCGCCAGCAGGGGCAGTTCGAGCACGCTACAGTTCATACCCCTGTAGCCTGCACTGCGGCACGGTGCAGAAAAGCCCAAAGGTCCAGATCCTCAAAGATATTTAAGGCTCCTACCTTCCATTGATTTCAGTCCCTTTGAGGATGGCCGTAAATAACTTGCACTGGGTCTCCCCTTCCTTCCAATAAACACTTGTTACGGTCACCTAATGCTGTTTCTTAGTAACTCTCTTAACACTTTGCTTTTCTCTAGCACCTTCCATCCAACCTTCTCAACTTGCTCTACGAACGCGCATTAACCAAGTGTCACAAGCACTCTGCCTGGCAGGTCAGAGTGGCCTTTAACAGACAGGGAAACTGAGGCACAAGGAGGGCAAGCGGCTTGCCTATGGCCAGGGATAGAACCCCCTGCTCCCAGGCCCGTACTTTACCACAAGCCATACTCCCTGCCATCTTTGCCACTGTCTCCCTCTTGTCAAACGGCTGGGAGACTCTCCCAACAGTGCTACGCAGCTGGGAGACCCGGGGAAACGCAAGCCTGACGGAAGCCAGCTCCGATAAGGTTTGACAAGCGCTGCCTGAAGAGGAGGATAACGATCAAGGAGGACAGAGGGTGAAGAATGGAACGATTGGGGAGGCAATGAGGCAGAGATGGATCATACCCCGCACCTAGGGTGACCAGACAGCAAATGTGAAAAATCGGGACAGGGGATGGGGGGGGTAATAGGAGCCGATATAAGAAAAAGACCCAAAAATCGGGACTGTCCCTATAAAATCGGGACATCTGGTCACCCTACCCACACCAGGCGGTGGAATGGAAAGCCCCTAGGATCATGTGATCAGATGGAGGGGTGTGTGTGTAAGTGGCCATGGCAGAGTGGATGACCCCGCAGAGCAAGGAGCGGTGAAGGCATATGGGAAAGATTCACGGAAGGCAAAGATCTGTAGCAGACAGGAAGGCTCATTGGAGGGGAGGGCTCTGAGGTGCCCCATTGAAAACGGGGCTAGCAGGCTCTTCTGTTTACCTGGAACGAACTGAAGTCTCTCAACTCCAGGTAGGCACATGGAGCATCCAGGATACACTAGAAGCTGAAGAAATGAGGACCCATCTCTCTCTAGTGCATGGCAGCAAGATGGATGGGCTTGTGGAGAAGGCATCACCATGGGACTCTGGAGAACCGGGTTCAAGCCCCACTTTTGCTGCACACTGCCTGGGTGAGCTCAGGAAGAAAGTTGTGTGAGCCCTGGGCTACCCTCCCACCTGTGAAAGAGGCAATAGCAGCCTTCTCCCCCTTCTCTTTGGGGCAGGGACAGCCCTGCTGTAGGGGTACATGCAGCACCAGGCAGAATGGGACCCTGATCTCGCTTGGGGCCTCTAGGTGCTGTTGTGATACAAATAAAGGTGAGTTGCAGGGGCTAGCCGTGGGATGTGGGGCGGGAGGGGGAGGAGCCTGGCACATGGGAAGTGAGAGGTTACCCCAATCTTTTCAAAGTGTCACCCGGCAGCTGTTGCCACGTGCGCTCAATGCCACAGCCCAGTTCTAACCGGCCGCCGAGAGGGAGCCTGATCACAGAAATGCTGGTAACGTTCTGACACCAGCAAGCCGGCCCTGCCAAAGGCCACGGCGCTCCTCCAGCAGCGGCAATGCGGTACGTGTCTCCTGCCAGGGAGAGCACGGAGTCCTCCCCGTTGTCATCACAAAGGAAAAGCGACCGAGGCCCAAGAGAAATGGGATTCCAATGAGACAGAGTAATTCCATTGATCGCCGTGGGTAAACCAGAGCCGCAGGGCTGCTACGCGCATGGAGCCAGCCGGTCTGGCGGACGCAGACTGGTACTGCTACGCCAGCAAGTCTGTCTGCACTTTCCCTGGCTCCCCCAGGGGCATTTGCTCCCCCTTTTTAGACTAATCTAATTACGAGCGTTCTGAAGCCCATTAATGTCTCTCAGCGGAGTGAGCGTCTCCTGGCTGCCGGCTCCTTTCTAGGGCCTGGCTGGGTGCACCCCCGAACGCACCGTGCAGTTCACACCCCGGCACCACAGCAGGAGCAGCCTGGCCCTTGCCTTTCCAAAGGAGCGCTCTGTTTTTAAGGAGGCCAGCCCCCTTCCCTTGCCAGCCCCCACTCCCAGAAAGGAGGCAGGGGAGAGCGAGACCAAGCAGCAGCACTAGATGACAGCACAGCGCTTGATTCCTCTCCCTGCGGCTGTTGGTTTAACCTTTGTAAGCCTGGCAGGAATTCAGAGCACTGCTCCAGTGCACAGCTCGCCCCTCCTTAAGCCTGACAGTGATCAGACAAGGCCCTGCTGTGACTGTCCCCCTGAGCAGGGCTTCCAGCCTTCGCAAGGGCAGTCTCTGGCTCGGCACACCCCTAAATCAAAGCCTCTGGCAGATGCTCACACTTGTCTCCTCCCAGCACTCTTTGCAGGAGTCATGGGTTTCAGTAAAGCTACAGCCGGGCAGCTTCACCCTCCCTCCACAGTGACAGAGGGGGACACTCATTCTCCGCTGCCTGCTCCTGAGCGTTCGGGTAAAAAGCTGATGGAGCCGGGACTGCCCTGCTGGGTGTGGGGGCCCAGGCCGTAGTTAGGAATGACTTGAGACAAAGAGGTTATTGCCTGAGTATCGACCAGTTGTTTGACCTTGTCTTGTCTGACTCACCCAGTTAGGCGGCCACAGGGAGACAGAATGGGGCAGGGAGAGAGGTCTAGAAACCCCCCCCCACTAATACTCAAAGCAAGAAGCACAGCATGTCATGGGAAACTGGAGAACCCAGGGAAAGTACATTACACAGAGCTAGAGAAGGACTTGGGGGGGAACAGAGACCGCAGGGAGGTTTTGGGTGTTTTTTTCCTGACTCTGCTGAGAGACCGTAAGGGGCTTCAGGACTCTGGGAGGGTTTCACCTTCCTCTGCAGCATCGGGCAGGGGTCACTTGCAGGTTTAAACTAGTATAAATGGTGGATTCTCTGTAACTTGAAGTCTTTACACCGTGATTTGAGGACTTCAGTAACTCAGCCAGAGGTTAGGGGTCTATTACAGAAGCAGGAAGGGGGTGAGGTTCTGTGGCCTGCGATGGGCAGATCAGACTAGATGACCAGGATGGTCCCTTATGATCTTAAAGTCTATGAGCTAAGGACACACCAATAGCATGAAGCGAGCACACGGTGCTGAACTCAGCTGATTGCCCTGCGTATTCTGTGGGCACAGATTTGATCAAGACTTTAAATATTTTCCATCCCTGACTCCAGCGAGTCTATTAAGTAATTAATCCACCCGCAACATATTCCTGTAGACCTCTTGGGCAGGTGATTTAGTGACTCCCTGCTTCTCAACTAAAAAGGTCACACACTGAGCCAGCAAGAGAACCCAGGAGTCCTGACTCCCAATCTCCTACCCTAACCACTAGGCAACACCATCCGAAGACCCCTTTACAAAGAATGACAGGGGAAGGGAGAAATGCTCTTCAGAATCCTTTATTACCTCTGAAGTTAAACAACTGTGTTAAAAATTGCATGATCCTCATGGGAAATGAGAGGCATTAGCGCTGCTTCTAACTTTAGCACAGGCTAAATGTAGCAATGTTGAGGAGGACACAAGAGAAGAGCAAAACAAGTTACACATTAAATTGCAGCCCCATGCCAAGAATTCAGACACGGGAAGAGTTAACAGAGGGGCCTGGAGACAGATTGGGCTTTACAGGAATTCCAGGAGACTGCTGCGTGGTGAGGGAGATGCTGGTATATAGAACCACACACTTCATTACCCTCCACTTAGCTGCTGCTGACAAGGCTTTCGATAAACACAGCATGATGGATTCCAGCCACAGTAGGTGACCTGCTGCTCTCAGCCCCTTCCGACATGCTTTGGGGCTCTGCTCCCGCTATCGGGCCAGGCAGCCACTTTCTACTCCCCGATCTCCCCAAACACGTGGTCAGGAACCTTTCTCCAAAGATGCTGGAAACATGCCTGAAAAGAGGAAGCTTGTCTCATCTAATAGAGATTCTTCCCCTGGGCAGCTCTGGTTTGCTGGTGCCACCATCACTCACGACAGGCTGACAGGAGCCCGGATTGATGGATGTTTAATGGGAAGAGATGCCTGGAGGCAATCTGGTTGCATTGGACGCAGTACTCCTGTATCCCAGGAATGCTGCAACATGACGGTATATTAGGGGTTTCCAGGAAGGGAGAGCGGCTCCGATTACACATGACTGGCCGTGTGTGCAGACGGCCTGGGAATCCCACTGGGATCTTCTATGCACAAGGACGCCAGCTCTCTGGCAGGATTTGGTTAGGACAGCAGCTGCCTGGTGGTGGGGTGAAGAGAGGAAACTCTGCCCTCACTGCATCCCATTGCCAACCCCTGGCCTCGCTCTGCTCCAGCAGGGTAAGGAAGCGGAGTGAGAGCTCTCAGCAGAGACCCACAGACTCAGTCACTGGTACTGTCTTCGCTGTCGGAATACGCCCCCAACAGGCTGAGGGAAGAGCCCTGGGCTGCTGATGGGGGCTGGGTCACAGCAGGTAGCGAGGAGCTCCAACCTCCAGCATCTAGAAGCCAAACAGAGCAGGTTCAATCATTCACACCCCACACCCACGGCTGGAGAACAGAGAGCTGCACCTTACGGACGCCCGAGGAAATCAGGAGTTGGAGCACTCCTGCTGCTGCCTGGATGGGCGCTGCCATGTTCTGGGCACCCACTGCAACACCAGGCATTAGGACCTGGAGTAAAACAGTTGCCTCGGCACCCTGTCTGAATCTCAATGAGAATTAAAAGGTTTGACGTTGAGACAGTCGCATTTCTACGGAGCTCTCCTCCTGCACCCTGGTGGTGACATAAGAGAATGGAAACGTCGGAGATACTTAAGCATAGGAGGGTGAGGGGAGTCAAACCTCAGTCTAACACAGATGCTGTCTGTGAGGTGGCCTCCAGTGTGTGAAACTGTCTTTTGTGTACAAGCTCTCAAGCTGGAAAGGGGGGGGCGGAGGGACTGGTGTGTGGATCACATCGGGAAAACATCATTCAACTGGGCCATTCATGAAACACCAGGTTTGGATCAGCAGCCAACGTAATCTTACATGGCACCTGTCATTCAAAAAGATTAACAAACTACCCAGAGGGCTGGAATCATTTCACCCGCCATCAAAATGCAGCCACCTCTGCGATGGAACACAGCCGCTGTTCAACAGAACAAAGCAATCCCACGCAACGGTTTAGGACAGGAAGGAAAGAATGCCGTGTGCAACTGAAAGTGCAGGGGAGTTTGGGGAAGGCAGAACAGCATTATCCAAATATCACAGCATACAACATAACCTCCCTGTACAGGAAAAGGAGATTTAACCAACTTAAAATGAAGACGGAAGAGGTCTTCTGATCAGCTGCAGGCTGTTCATGTTACTGTAGTAGACAGCTGTGCCAACTGCCCCAACCTCATTGTATGTTTTGGAATGGCACAGTAAATTCAAACCCCATGCCTGGTCTCGCATTACCGCCTGTATTACTGTAGCGCGTAGGAGCCCGAGTTATGGGCCAGGACTCCTTTGGGTTAGGCGTTGTACAGACACAGAACAAACAGAGGAGCTCAATAATTTTATGAGCAATAATATCAATATATTTATCATGGTACTTCTACGGACTGGCACCATCATTGTATCCGAACACCAAAATGTTAATATAGAAGTTGAGACACTGGCAATCAGCTCTCATGCTTCAGGGCACAAGCTCTTTGCCAGAGTGGTCAGGAAGGAATTTTATTTCCCCATAACAATGCACTATACGGGAGGCAGGAGAGAGGAGACGGCTTCCTCTCTGAAACACTGGGCATTGGCCCTACTGGAAATCCCAACACCAGACTTGATGCCATTCTGACAAAGTTCTATTGGGTCATGAATTACTAAACTGCAATATATCATCAAAGACAACACAGACACACGAGATTAAACTGCTTGATGTCACCATCCTGTTAGAACCCACCTTGGTGGCCTGGAGTTAAGTGGCTAATCAGATCCCACATTGCCGTGCAGGTGAGACTGAACCCAAGGTTACCTGAGCTCTGTAGTGTAGCTTGCTTCCCCACACCATTAGCTGTGGTGGAGCCCGGGGTCTGTTTCTTCACAGTAACCAGGCCTGCCAGCTGGGACTTGCTGTTCAGTTTGCCCACACTCCTGTCCCAGCTTTCAATCTTTAGCTTCTTACTCTGGGGCTCAGTATCCTACAGAAGGGAGCACAGATATTAACGTTCTCTGTCCTTGGAGCAGCTAGTGGGGGAAGAAAGACTATGCAAAATACTATACAACATCATCAAAATCAAGGGTGGTTTGGAGCTGCATACACAGAGGTATCATGTCGCAGAGCAGTAAGGAGAAAGCCCCTCTCTGGATAGCTAAAGGGTGTGAAGAAAGGGTTTGGCTAGGATAGGATAGAGCATTGTTAGGTGCAGAGGAACGAAATCAGCACAGGAAGATTCAGGCTGAATACCAGGGACAGCTTGCTGTCACAGAGATCAAGGCGGCTGTGGAAGAGCCTACCCAAGGGCTGATGCCCCGTTGCTTGGGGCATCCACAGCAAGCCTGGAAGAGACACTGGTCAGCGGGCATAGTTGTCTGTTGGCAGAGGGGTGATCCAGATGTGTGCAACAGGACTTTCCAGTATCCAGCTTCTGTGACCTCACGTGTTGGCTGCTGGACCAACCACTGGGTGACTAGATGGCTCAGAAGGATTAGCACTGGGACAGGGAACATTTCACAGCTCAACTCCAGCCTGGCTTGGGAGTCACTTGAAAGCTTTCAGCAGCCTGCACTGTTTGACGGTCTCAGTGGACAGGGATTGACATCAAAAAGAGACATCTGCAATTGGCACTAACTGGCCTGTTTGCTGGATCCTCTGTGGAGATTATACCAAGGACTGAGCTCCCTCCGCCTCAGAGCTAGCATCAGAGCAATAGGCTGGCATCACGCAGGGGAGCTTGCCCTGCTGTGTATAAACACCGGGCTTCAGTCTTCAGGGCTGTCCAGCTGGCACCTTCCACCGCTGCTAATCTTGCACTGATGTGACTTAAGTTTGTACAATGATTAAACCATTACAATCCTTTCAAGTACAAGCTGAGAACAGGGAGCAAAGCCGGCAGCAACGTGCTGACCACTGAACCATCATCAGGCATGACAGTAGGGGTGGGGGCTCTTAGAAGCAGCTCACCCCCATGGAGATGAGCCCCTCTGTTAGTTGATACAGGCTGAAGTTTACTTCGACCAAAACCTCTCATTTCTTCCTTTCAGTCTAATACGCAATGAGCCACATTTTCTAAACTAGGCACGAAAAAGAGGCAATTGAGCCTCAAAGTCTCCAAAACAGGGGACTTCTCATGCAGTGTGGTTTGCTGGGTTTTAGTTTGTCCCCTTGTGGAAAAATCTCCCATCTTGGAGAGCCACACTGCTGGAAAAGCCCCTACCCCCAGGATTTACCTCCTGCAAGATGTCTGTAGGTTTCGTTTTCGGTATCGATCTTGAGGGCACTTGGGCAGCTTCCTCATCAGAGTCAGAGTCTTCCAGGAATCGCCTGCTCTGGGCTTGTTCCAGCATAGCTCTGTAAATCAAAGGGATCCCCCAGAGAGGTGTAACCGAGTGACTTGATTACTGTCTATATGTGCCCACATGGGCAACAAATATTTCAATCTAGCAGACGAAGGTAGAACACAATCCAAGGGCTGGAACTTGAAACTAAATTTCAGACTGGAAGTAAGGTGTTACATTTTTAATTGAGAGACTAATTAACCATTGGAACTATTTACCAAGGGTCAGTGGTGGATTCTCCATCACCGGTAACTTTTAAATCAAAACTGGATGATTTTTCTAAAAGATCTGCTCCAGGAACTATTCTAGGGCAGTTCTCTGGCTGGTATTGTGCAGAAGGTCAGACTAGGGCAGAGGTGAGCAAACTACGGCCCGTCAGGACCTTGGATCCGGCCTGTGGGATTGCTACCGTGGCGCAGTGGGGCTAAGGCAGGCTCCCTGCCTGCCCTGGCCCCACGCCGCTCCCGGAAGAGGCTAGCACCACGTCCCTGCAGCCCCTGGTGGGGGGGGAGGGGGCAGAGGACTCCGGGCACTGTCCTCGCCTGCAGGCACCGCCCCCTGCAGCTCCCATTGGCTGGGAACGGGGAACTGCGGCCAATGGGAGCTTCGGGGGAGGTACCCGCAGGCGAGGGCAGCGTGCAGAGCCCTCTGCCTCCTCCCTTCCCCTCCCCCAGGGGCTGCAGGGACGTGGTGCCGGCTGCTTCCGGGAGCGGCGCGGGGCCAGGGCAGGCAGGGAGCCTGTCTTAGCCCTGCTGCACGCTACTGCCACCCCAGAGCTGCTCAAGGTAAGCGGCGCTGGGCCAGAGCCCACACCCCGCACCCTTCCTGGACTAGGGGATGGTCTTCACTATGGGGAGATTGCTGCAATCGAAGACCCACTAAAATCGATGGCAGAGCGCTCTCCAGTGGACCCCAGTACTCCAGCTCTTCCAGAAGCATAAGGGAAGTCGACTGGAGAGCGTTATTCACGTAGCTGGAGTAGCATAACTTAGGTCAATTTACCCCGGTAGTGAAGACAAGCCCTAGATGATCTCCGTGGACTTTTGGCCTTGGAGTCTATGACTCAATAAAAACCATCCACCTTCATGAGACCTGCAGAGAGCAGTGTTGTCCTGCACACACTGTAGTTCTGATATGTTACAACTGAGCTGGGACAGGCACTCTGCCAGAATTCAACAGCTCCCACAGAGCTGCCGGACACCATCTTCCCTTCCCAGTCTGTTAGCTGTTAGAGCTTGGCAGGCCTGGAATCCGTGCAGCACTCCAAGTCCCCTTTTTAGGTGCAGTTCAGTGCTGCTGAAAGGTCTTTCATTTAGCCCCAGAATAATACCATGGACACTGCGGTAGAGGTTCTCCCCACACCCTGACACAAAGGTACTTTAGCCCTACATCCTGGAAGAGGCCTCCTCTCAAGGAGAGTTCAGTCTCAGAGGCCAGCTCAGTCTCTGATCTCTTTGCTGAAAATGCCAACTGGGACCGTGATTTTTGGCATGCAAACCCCGTGGAGGAACAGGTCACTTATATTTCCCTTACCTCTTTCAATATGAGGGCCACCACTCCTCATGTGTGTCCTTTAACTGTATGTCTAGATAGGTCAGACATCAGACATCCTACTAGATCTCCTCACATCCCAATCCACACCACGGCCCTACCATGCACAAATCCCACCACCTCAGATCGCAAGTGTTACCCTCCTTTGGATCCCTGGCACTGTCCCTCCCATTAAAATACTCTGGGGTTGTTTTTTTTTTTTTTAAGACCACTGCCCAGCCCACAGGGGGCAGCCTGGAAAGTGTCACATATCCAGGTGTGACCAGAACTCAAACATGAGCAATGTTTCCAGCTGACTCACTTCATCTCCGTCTCATCCTCCTCTACCTCCCTTCGTTTCCGCTCCTCCTCATAGTCCTTATACTGCTTCAGCATGGATTCAAAGTCCACATTTGCCTGACGCTGGTTCAGCTCCTTCAGCTCTTGCAGGTTCTCCAGAACCTCCATCTCCAGCTTGGAGTCCTTCGTCCGGTTCTCCAAAACCTAGCAGGGAAAGCAGGAAAGCCCTTGAAGTACTGGGTAAGCCACACCGACAACTCAGGAACTGTATCATAGAATATCAGGGTTGGACGGGACCTCAGGAGGTATCTAGTCCAATCCCCTGCTCAAAGCAGGACCAACCCCAACTAAATCAACCCAGCCAGGGCTTTGTCAAGCCGGGCCATCAAATCCTCTAAGGAAGGAGATTCCACCACCTCCCTAGGTAACCCATTCCAGTGCTTCACCACCCTCCTAGTGAAAAAGTTTTTCCTAATATCCTACCTACACCTCCCCCACTGCAACTTGAGACCATTACTCCTTGTTCTGTCATCTGGTACCACTGAGAACAGTCTAGATCCATCCTCTTTGGAACCCCCTTTCAGGTAGTTGAAAGCAGCTATCAAATCCCCCCTCATTCTTCTCTTCTGCAGACTAAACAATCCCATTAGCTTCCATTACTAGTATGGCAATTCTAAAGTGCCTGCTGCCACGGTACCTAAGTGACAAGTTTAGCATGAGTACTAGACGTGCAATAGCATGAGTATGGGGAGCCTTGTTTTCAGATCTTAAGAAGTACAATTAAAGATTCCAGGATAAGACAGAACCTACTGACTGCCAGCAGGGACCTCAGTTACCATCTCTGCCTAGGCCAGTTCCAAAGTTGCAGAACTGGGGCAGTAGCCTCCTTCAATGCACTGAAGCACGAGTGGCCTGAACCCTGCAAATCTCAGTCCAATATTTAGGACTTAGGGGGCGCATTCAAATACCTTCATGGGATTGTTCAGCTCTTCCTCCTCTCTCTCCTTCTGCACCCTCTTCTCCTCTTCCTCCAACAGCTTCTCAGCTTGGAAGTTCCGAGTGGCGCCATGTTCCATGGTGTAGTCTGTGTTCTCAGGATCCGTCTGAGGAAGACAGGGGCAACATAAGGGAATTATTGTGAACGTGCCACAGCCTGCTATTGCTCCAGTCATTGTCAATCTATTCAGTGCTGGTAATGAACAGCCAGTATGATTTTCAAAGCAACACACAAAACGACACAAAGCACTTCAACCTTGTTTTATTCACATCACCTGCCAAAAGAATGATGATTTATGCCCTAGAAACACCCATTGTACTCAGACATTTGAGCCGCAACAGTGCCCTACTCAGACTGTGGAGGAGACACTTTACTGTTTGTTAAAAAGGGGATAGAGATCAAGTAGTTAGGATGCAAAATTTGACCTCTGGTTATCTTAAAATAGTAGCATATGTTGGGAACCGTCTAGGACTAGAATGGCAGCAAAGAATCCTGTGGCACCTTATAGACTAACAGACGTTTTGCAGCATGAGCGTTCGTGGGTGAATACCCACTTCTTCGGATGCAAGACAGGACTAGAATGGAGATCTCCTGACACTCACTGCCCTGATCTACACCAGGCTGCCTCCCCAGATATCAAGAGCCCAGCTACAGAACTCTCAAAATCTTCACCTTGAATGTGATTTCTGCCAGGCAGCGGGTGCACTTGATGTAGAAGCGAAAGATGGGAAGCCCCAGGTACATTTCATTCTGAACAGTTTCTTTGCGAGCATTAAACTTCTTGCCTTTATAGATGTACTCACCACAAGTCTTGCACCTACATGAAGCAAAGAGAAAGTGAATTAGGTCCCCAGTGTAATAAAAGCCTAGAGATAGAGAGGAGTCTAACTGACATACAAGGGGGCGGAGCCTAGTTTTAATGGGCATTGTAACTTGAGAATCACATTCCCATCTGAACATTTGGTACCTATTGTTATACATAACCTCTAAGACGATCAGAATAGAAAGACATTAGATACATTGCTATTTTTTTCCATTTAATCTTTGATCAGTGTCACTTCTGTTGATTGACAGTTGCCTCCCTCTGACATACTGCTCCGGAGTGGGGCGTTCACCTGCACACTTTGGACATTCAGGTATTGATATGGCCTTCATCAGTGTAGAATCTGAGGACCTCACCATCATTAGTGGATATTATTATATAATTATTATTAGTGGACAGATATTGTCCCGCATTAGTTAAAAAACAAACACAGGCATTTAGGCAAAGGGTTGATCAGGTAACTTGCCCAAGCTCACACCACAAGTCTGTAGCGAAGCCAGGAAGTGAACCCAGGTCTCCAGAGTCATACTCCAGGGTTTTATCCACTAGATCATCCTTTCCACCCCCCTGGTTTCTGAGAGGTTTTTACAGCAACAGTAGAGGCTGAATCTAAAGAGGCAGGCGTGTCCATCACAAGCAAAAGACTGGGTGGACTTGAGTCTGGTCATGCTGTCCTCAGGCCTGCCTGAAAGCCCCTTATGAATACAGCAGGGGAACATTTGGTCAGCCCTAGCATTTAAGCATCAGGCTATACGTGCATACATAGTAGTTTGGGAGTGTCTAGATTAAGCCATTCTAGAGGAGATTCTGCTATTTAGTTTATAGCTATACAAAATCGACCTTCCCCCCCAAAAGGTTACGTCCGTTGTAAATATTGTGGGGCACACAGTAACTCGCTCAAAAAAAAGCAGCCAAAGCCTCACAAGCATTCCTTATTACCAAAATCCAGTCAGTACGTTCAGCAAATACACCTCTACCCCGATATAACGCTGTCCTCGGGAGGCAAAAAATCTTACTGTGTTATAGGTGAAACTGCGTTATATCGAACTTGCTTTGATCCGCCCGAGTGCGCAGCCCCGCCCCACCCAGAGCACTGCTTTACTGCGTTATATCCGAATTCGTGTTATATCGGGTCACGTTATATAGGGGTAGAGGTGTAGCTAGATTCACCCTCCATCCCAATATACGGTCAGCTCAATGGAAACACAGTAAAGCACAAGGGGAGGGATATCCTATGAAACCTGCCAAACTCTTGTGACAGAACAGCGTTCCCATAGGTGCTCCGGTACATGTCCTGCCAGCACCACCTCTCTCACCTCATGTTGAACGGGGCCATCAACCGCACAACATATTGCCGGTCCTTTGGGAGCTTGAGCTTTGGGATTTTAGACGGATCGAAGTCCGGCGGGTAGTATTTCTACAAGAACAAAGCAGAAAGGCATCAGCGGGGAGGCTGTGGGGCGAGAGCATGAAATGTGGGGGTGAAGGTGTGAAATGTGGGGGGAGGGAAGAGGGTATCACCCATTGCTCCAGCACTTTGGGATCCACTGAGGATCGGAGCAGGGCCTCAATGTCAGGGCTCCTCACACTCACATCAGAGCCTACCCACACGCAAAGCTTATAAGGCCTCTCAGCAGAACAGACATAGCTGCCACCTCTCCCCTCCCACGCTAAGGAGCTCCCAGCTCTCCCCCTCCTCCCCTCCCCCGCTACAGGGCCCCCAGCTCTCCCCCTCCTCTCCTCCCCTCCCCCGCTACGGGGCCCCCAGCTCTCCCCCTCCTCTCCTCCCCTGCTACGGGGCCCCCAGCTCGCCCCCTCCTCCCCTCCCCTCCCCCGCTATGGGCCCCCCAGCTCTCCCCCTCCCCCGCTACGGGGCTCCCAGCTCTCCCCCTCCTCTCCTCCCCTGCTAGGGGGCCCCCAGCTCGCCCCCTCCTCCCCTCCCCCGCTATGGGCCCCCCAGCTCGCCCCCTCCTCCCCTCCCCTCCCCCGCTATGGGGCTCCCAGCTCTCCCCCTCCTCCCCCGCTACGGGGCTCCCAGCTCTCCCCCTCCTCTCCTCCCCTCCCCCGCTACGGGGCCCCGTCTCCAGGGCCCCTCCCCCGGTCTCCGGGCCGCGCCGCAGGCTACCCCCTACTCACATTCAAAACCTTCCTCTCCGACATTTTGCCTCCTGCCTGTGCCCAGCCCGAGTCCGCCCCGCGCTAACTCTCCGCCCACCACAGCTCCACCGGCACTTCCTGGAGCCAGCCCCCGCCCCCTCCCATTGGCCTGAAACAAGGGGACGCCGAGCAATCCTGTTTCCTATTGGGTCGTACTGCCGCCCATCACGATCAAACCCCGCCCACTAGCTCGTGTGCGGCAGCTAAAGAGGCCCGTCTAGGCGTAAAGCCCTGCCGAGAAAGGTTCCGGGGGGAGCTGAGCCTTGCCTGCGACAGGGCTGGATCAGCATTAGAGGCTCTGTGGGGTTCAGTGCATTGGCCGCGCCTGGGGGCTGCTCTCCCAGGACATTTCAGACCCTCCTGTGTAGTGAACAGAGAAACCAGGCAGCAAGCCGCCCACTCCTGAGTTTGCCCATTGCACGGAGCCGTGCAGGGTTTCTAGTGCAATGCCACGCGGGTCTCGCATTCGGCACCGCAGGGGCAAGAGGGCCCAGAAACACCCCCCGAGCTCTCACTGCCCCTGAAAAGAGCATGTTCCAGCAACCCTCGAGTTTTATACACACGCTCCTCCGCCATTAGCGGGAAGGGTCGCCAACCCTCCCGGCATCGGGCTCTTTCTCGCGGAGGCTACTGAAGCCAAACGGGGAGATTTTAGGCCACTAAATGTCTGGGGGTGCAGTGGGGCTAAGGCAGGCTCCCTGCCTGCCCTGGCCCCGCGCCGCTCCTGGAAGCGGCCGGCACGTCCCTGCGGCCCCTAGCGGGGAGGACAGGGGGTCTCTGGGTGCTGCCCCCAGCACCGAATCCGCAGCTCCCATTGGCCAGGGAGGGATGTGTGGGCCGCTTCCGGGAGAGGTGCGGGGCCTGCCTTAGCCCCACTGTGCCGCCGCCCGAGATGAGCGCCACCTGACCGGAGCCCACACCCCTCACCCCCTCCTGCACCCCAACCCCCTGCCACAGCCCTGAGCCCCATCCTGCACCCAAACTCTCTCCCAGAGCTCGCACCCCACACCCCCTGCTCCAGGCTCAGCCCGGAGCCCCCTCCCACACTCCGAACCCCTCAGCCCCAGCCCAGAGCCAGCATCCCAACCCCCTGCCCAGCTTGCTGAAAATGAGTGAGGGTGGAGAAGAGCGAGCGACGGAGGGAGGGGGGATGGAGTGAGCAGGGGTGGGGCCTCGGAGAAGGGGCGTGGCAGGGGGTGGGGCAGGGGTGTTCGGTTTTCTGCAATCGGAAAGTTGGCAACCTTAGTAAGGATATTTACTTTGTATATTTACACGTGAAGTTGACAATTTGTGCTCTCATGGTTATAAAGCTTTAACTTTTTGAACCTCAAAGTCTATTGTCGTTAAATAATTATTGTTTCCCATAACAGTGAAAATTGAAATAGATAAAAACTGGAAAAAATGCTTAAAAATAAGCAGCAATATTATCCATCCAAATCATAACAAAATAAAACCCGAATGCTGCCAAACCTACGTATAACACAGGCCATAGGGCATCCCTGAATTAATTCCTGTTTGAACTGACACATATCTGTTAGTGCAAATGTCCAATCTAGATTTAAAAATCAAATTTAATCTTACTAGGACATAAGAAAGTTCTTATAAAATATACTAGAGCAACTTGCAAAAACACTGCCCTCACACTAAGCTGTAGTTTCAAATGGATATGGTATTCTTACTTCTCCCTATCCTACACTCTTGTGTCAAACAACCCCCAGGCTCCACCCCAGAGGTGGCTGCATTCAGCAATCCTCAAGTAGAGTATTTTAAGGCCTGATCCTGCAGACATTCCCTGCCAGGCACAGCGCTTTCTAATGTGAGGAGTTTACTTCATAGGATCGTTCATGATACTAAGCCTATGCTCAGCAGCAAAAGCGTTGGCAGGATCAGGCCCATAAACTGAGATGCTGCAGAGCACTCGTGTACTTACCTTTATACGCACGGGTAGCCCCACTGGTGTCTTACTAAGTAGGTGTGTAAGTCTTTGCAGGGTTAGGGGCTTAGATTGTAAAACACTTTAAGGAGAGGACACTTTGCAACGAAAGGTGCTATTTAAAAGTAAGATGTTTTTTCTCTTCTTTGTTTGAACAGCCTCCGTCTCTTGGCAAAAATCTAATAAAATAGATGATGAATAGAAATGTGATAAACCTAAATCCCCAAAGCCGAAAGGTACATCAGCCAGACCATCGCTTAATATAAATGCCATTTATTTCTTTTATCCATTCGCTTTTTGATTTCGCTACAGTACGCATTCTGCATTAAAGAGCACGTTCTCAGAGAGAATGCCCCAGCATTCTGACTTCTTTGGCTAAAAAATGAGTATTTTATTTGAGTATTTTGGTTATTCTAAATATGTTTAACCTGATTACAAGATGCCTCATCTATAGGAAAACCAGACATATAAGCTATGCCTGTGGACACGGAATATTCCTATCCCTGTGACATCACCACACATGTCAATTGGTTACAAGGTCACCTGCTGCTCATTATAAATTCGCTGCAAAGCCAGAAAATACTTGCACAGTTCCAAGGCACTGACAGATGGGAGATGAGAAGCTGGTGGCACAACACCCTGATTTGGTCCCACAGGGCCTCCCGTGCTGTCTCCTCTTTAGGAGTAGGATGGTGGGTCTGGCACCGAGGACAGGGAGAGGAGGGCATCCATCATGGGGGAGGATGACAGGAAGGGAACTGGCCGGAGAAGGGGCAGGAAACCAGAAGACACTGGGCACTGGGAAGAGGGTCAGCCGGCCCGGGTGGGGAACCAGGCTCAGGAAGAGGATCCGACATTGACAAAAGGGGCGTTTGAAGTGAACTGGCCACAGCCAGCCTAGAGGCAGGGGCCCGGGGAAGGAGTGGCACCTCCTGCTGCCAGCTTGGCTTTGAACCATGCTTTGTCCAAAGAGCAGGATTTGGGCTGGAATGTAGCCCCGTCTCTCTTGGGAACCACGTTCTGGGAACCACATGCTAGCAGGGGAGGGTTCACTGACACACACAGCCACCCTGGGGACCTCCCGAGCCGAAAGCACAAACGCTGCTCTGGAGATGGGACTGTACCAGACTCATGTCCTCGGTGAATCGGCCCAGAGGGGGCCTCGTCCCACACGCCTACCAGTGGGGCACGTACTTCCTCGGCTCCAAGGAAACGCGTCCCCAGCGTCTGAGGCCCACCGCAGGTTGAATCCCGCAGGAGCCCTTAGTGGGTTACACAGGGCAGCAACAACAACAAAGCCCCAGCAGCCAGGTTGGCAAGAAGTGGGCATTGTTACCCGCGGAGGGCTTGGGGCGAGGAGAAGGACAGAGGGGTTTTGAGAGCCCAGCAGCAGAAAGGAGAATCACAGCATAGGGACCCTCTCCCATCCCAACCCAGCTCCTGTGTTTTCTGTCAGGTGAATTACAGCCACCTGAGTGGAAGGTGAAGGCGAAAGCAATTCAAATCTTGACCCCGCTGGGAGGCAGGTGCGAGAGCTTCCGGCCGCACCAGACAACCCCTCCGCTCACGGCTGCGTCCAGGGGGTGCCAGATACCAGCGGGCTCCAGGTGCTGTAGTCGCCGTAGTCCGTGAAGTCTTTGGCTGCCACTTGCACGTGGTGGACGGTCCTGGGGCGGATCCCAGTCAGGATGAAGGAGGTCTGCTCGTACGGCCCGATCTGGGGGGCAACACACACGGCGGAGGTGGGGTTAGGCCGGGAACATGCCCCTCAGGAGCCCTGCAGGGCCACACGCAAGGGGAGGTTGCCTAGCAGACTGGGAGGCAGGAAACAGAGCTCCTATACCTAGCTCTGCCTTGGGCTCGCCCCGTGATCTTGGGCAAAGCTAAGGTACAGAAGAGGAGGCACCGTGCTCAGCGCTGTACGAGACGCTGCGCAGAAAGACAGAGGAGGAGGAGCAGCTGCTGGATACTTAAGAGCACCAGAGGAATTGCCTGAGTGGATCAGATCCGGGGCCCATCTAGCCCAGTCTCCTGCCTCAGACAGTGGCCAGCGCTCGCTGCTTCAGAAGAAGGTGTAAGAATCTGCCCCCAGGAGGAACAGAGCCAAGGGATAGAGAATTGGGGGGATGGGGATCCCCCCACCTCCCCATTAATCAGCTCTACGGCTCTTCAGCATGCTCAGAAAAGCAAAGCGGCGACTCTCTGCCCTCGCTCAGACCCTGCAGTCCCGGTGTGGGCAGCGGGCAGGACGTGATTGGAGCCATTTCTATGCCAAAGCAGATAACGGCCTTGACCCAGACGGGTCCTGCCTGGACCGTCGGCCCTGGGAGGGCAAACGGGGCCTTTTCCAGTGGGTTGAGTGCACCGGCTGCCCTCATTGCCATCCGCGAACCAACAGCAACCCGCAAGCTGCTGGAGCCGAGAGCGCTGGGGCGTCGCGGGCACTCACCGTTCGGTTGCTGTTGGCTCCCTCCCTCGCGTAGCGGATGAGGTACTTGAGTGGGAAGTACTGCGGGAAAGGCCAGGAGCTGGGCGGCTGCCACGCCAGGAGCAGCTTCTTGCTCTCCCCAGGGATGGGGGAGACCCTCAGGTCTTCCGGGGGATCCGGCCGGACTAACAAAACACACAGAACAATCACACCCCGGAGCGTCTGGCGAGGCCGGCAGCCCGAGTCCTTCCGCGCCAGCAGCGGGTGCAGCCTCGTTGCTTTGCCCAGCAGCGCCCGCTGGGGAGCCCAGCACGATGAGTGTCCCAGGGCTGTGCTCTTTGATATCCACCAGGGGCCCTGCTGGGGCCCATGAGACCCCAAAGTCCTCATGGTAAGGTCCAGCCAGCCAGCACTGGCTCTGTCGTGGCACCGTATGGCGGGGGCAGGGGAGGTTTCTCAGGCACAGCTCCCCACCAGAGCTAGAGGGAGCACTTCTCAGCATGGGCCTGTGGTGCTGAGCTTGGGAACTGGCGCCTGCCCATTGCACAACGGGCTGAGACCCACCGGCTCATTGCACAAAGGCCTCCACGCGGCCAGCAGACCCGGGGGACTTTCTGTCCCAGATGAGCTGCGTGACCCAGCAAGGACCCGGCCCGTTTTGTTTGGGTTCCCCACGGAGCCCAAGGGGGGATGGGTCTGTCCCGCAGGTTTCCTTTGAGATTCCCAGTCTCCATCCCCAATCCAGCCAGTCCCGCTGGTATCTGAAACGCGATGATCAGATTCACTGAAATATCTTCTCTGGTGCCCCACACTCCACTAGGTAACCCTCCTCCCCAGCCCCATTACCTGTGTCACCAAGTGCAGGGAAAGCACAACCGTGGAGGTGGCATAGAACCCAGGAGTCCTGGCTCCCACTCCCGCTGCTCTAACCAAGAGAGGTTAAGTGACATGCTCAAGGTCATGGAGCAAATCACTGGTAGCTCTGAGAATAGAACCCAGGTGTCCTGACTCCCAGTGCCCTGCTCTAAGCATGGTGCCATGCACCCTTATGCCCTGGAGCCCTGCCCCACAGCCCGCGGGGATCCCTGCCCTCCCCTCCCCATGGCGGCCTAACCCGAGGGGCTGTGAACTCGTACTGATCTGCTCCACGATGAAGGGGAAGAGGTTCATCGTCGCGCCCAGCGGGTTCACGGCCGTCACGTTCAGCACGTAGGGGGTGATGGAAAACATCTGGATGTCGCTGATGGAGCAGCTGCTGGCCCCGGCCCACGGCTGGACACACTCGTTCTCCTTGGCCCCCATGCCATGCCTGCAGCAGGGGAGGACGCAGCTCTCTGTTCAATGGTGCTCACAGAGGGTCACATACCCCGTGGGCTTTATGCTACCACGGCTCCCCAGGGCGAGCTGGGAGGCCGAGCTCGCCTCTCACCCCAGCAGATGAGTGATGCCCCAAGAGTCGGCTGATTGCACCTGGGGACTGAACTTGGGGTCCAGGTCAGGTCCTTTCTCCCTCCCTCACCCCCTTGTCCCCAGCTGGCCCCGGGAGGATTTTACCTGTACGTGGTGATGAAATACGTCTCCAGGCGCGGTTCAGACGCCAGCTTCCAAGTACAGTTGACGGTCTGGGGGTAACTGACAGCCCAGCACTCAACGGCAGGCTTCTCGGGGGGCGCTGCAGGAGGGGGAGGGACGGACAGTCACACAGACGTTGCAGGGGAAGCCGAACTACATCCAGGGCAGCGCCATCCTGGAGCAGCACACGTCAGCCTGGCGCTCTGTCCCCGGGGGGGGGGAGGCCCCACTGATCAGCCTGCCCCAGCCTTCGCTAACAGAAGCGGCTCTTTTCGCTCAGGCATCTGCATTGAGAGCCTGAGGTCCCAGGTTCGATCCCCCACTCCTGACAGCCTGTGACACAGCGGCTGTGGGTGCAGGGGCAGAATGAAAGAAACCCCCCCCTCCATGCCCCCCACGGAAAGGAACAGCACACTCACAGCCCACCCGCAGCCGAATCCTGCGCAGGGTCTTCCCAGTGCCGGGGTGCTGGCAGCTGTATTCCCCCTCCTGGGCCAGGCTGGCGTTCCGCAGCAAGAGCTGGTCCTTGTCTCCTCCCGCCGCGGCCTCGGACGCGGCCACCTTGGTGCCATTCACTCTCCATTCCACCCTCCCGCCGGGAGCGTCGCAGCGTAGAAGCAGGTCGGTGCCGAGCGCGCCGTGCTGGACGTGGCAGAGGCCTATAACGCAAGGGGGAGCTGTCACAGGGTGCCCGGAGCTCGGGCAGGCAGTGGGTGCTGCTTTGGGGCGAGGGTTAAAAGCCCCCAGAGGAGTGAGGTGCTCAAATCCCATTACAATTTAGGGGAATTCAGAAGGGAGCAGGAGATCATCTGGTCTGATCTGCTGGCTATCACAGGCCGGAGAATTTAACCCAGTTACCCCCAGCGTGAGCCCGATACTTATTTGGACAAAACGTCTCTTCCAGAAAGGCCGCCAGAGTTGAGCTGAAGGCATCTAGAGATGCAGAATCCACCACTTCCCTCCGGAGCGCGTCCCGTTGACTAATCCCCCTCCCTGTTACAGGTGGGGCCCTAGTTCTCATTAGAACGTGGCTGGCTTCAGCTCCCAGCCGCCGGGTCTTGTCCTGCTTTTCGCCGCTCGGTTAACTGGCCAAACTCCCTCCGCAGCTTTTGAAAACCTCACCCCAGGATTGTGACCCAGTGGCCAGGACGCCAAACTGGGGAGCCAGGACTCCTGGGTTCTCTTCTTGACTCTGCCACTGACCTCATAGGAAATGACTGGCCCAGGAGTGGACCGTTCCCAGGGGTGATCCTGGATAAATGGGGCCGCGACTCATCAGCTTGCAAAGCAATGTGACCCCCCCACCAAAGGAGGCAGCCTTCCCTCCTCCCCGCCCTTCTCATTGTTAACCTAACGTGTCCAGCATCAGTTCCACGCGTGATGTTATCCCCTTGGTAGGATTAACCTGCAGGGGCTGCCCACCCGCCAGCATCAGGCACAAGCCGATCACCAGCTGGGGTCAGGAGAAATCCCCCTCCCCCCAATGAGTACCACCCTCTGCTGCATGCGTCATTGGCTACTGGGCAAGATGGCGCATCGGAGTGCAAGGGACCATCTGCTCGGCGTATCCTGGCGCCATGGAACAAACCCCACAGCCAAGGGGCAGGAGAAATACACAAAGCCTTGCTAGGGGCCACTGGGAAACGGCCCTTCCCCCTCATACCCTCCTCTCCATCGCGCCCAGCCGTGCTGCTGCAGGGGCTGGACCAGGCCGGCAGGACCAAGGCGACGATCACCATCCACTTCATCTCCCAGCGGGCGCCGGTCGGCAGCACGGGCGCCTGGAGAAAAAGCCGTCAGGAGCGGAGCAAGATCAGGGTCTGAAAGTGGGTGTGGCTGGGAACGGGCAACGCCTTCCCGAGAGGTGCTCGACCCTGGGGAGTTGGGGCAAGAGATTGACGTCATTTATGGGGGGGGGGGTGTTGGGCTGCATGAAGGCAGCATCGTCCAGTGGTTAGAAGAAAGGACCTGGGTTCTATGCCCAGCAACTGGGCAAGTCCCTTCCCCCTTTCATGCCTCAGTTTCCCCTCCCCCCTTTGTCTGTTTAGGCTGTGAACTCTTCGGGGCAGGGCCCCTCTCTCTCACTGGGTGTCTGTGCAGGGCCCAGCACAACAGGGCCCTGCTCTGGGTTGGGCCTTCTGCTTGCTACCGGCATACGGCTAAACAACAATCCTGCGGTGAGGAAAAGTATCCTGCCAGCCAAGCGCAGCAGATCTGATGCTGGGGCCAAGGCCCCATCTCAAATCCTGCGCCACATCCAGCCGGCCTGGCGCCTGGAAGAGCAAACGGCACGTGCTGGTGGTTGTGCTCCAGGGGAGGGAATCCATCCCCGCGGTGGGGCAGGCCACCCCACCCAGCTTCCATAAGAACATAAGAACGGCCAGACTGGGTCAGACCAAGGGTCCATCTAACCCAGTATCCTGTCTACCGACAGTGGCCAATGCCAGGTGCCCCAGAGGGAGTGAACCTAACAGCTAATGATCAAGTGATCTCTCTCCTGCCGTCCATCTCCATCCTCTGAGAAACAGAGGCTAGGGACACCATTCCTTACCCATCCTGGCTACTAGCCATTAATGGACTTAACCTCCATGAATTTATCTAGTTTCCTTTTAAACCCTGTTATAGTCCTAGCCTTCACAACCTCCTCAGACAAGGATTTCCACAGGTTGACTTTGCGCTGTGTGAAGAAGAACTTCCTTTTATTTGTTTTACACCTGCTGCCTATTAATTTCATTTGGTGGCCCCTAGTTCTTATATTTTGGGAACAAGTAAATAACTTTTCCTTATTTACTTTCTCCACACCACTCATGATTTTATATACCTCTATCATATCCCCCCTTAGTCTCCTCTTTTCCACGCTGAAAAGTCCATCTCTTTAATCTCTCCTCATATGGGACCTGTTCCAAACCTCTAATCATTTCTCTGAACCTTTTCTAATGCCAGTATATCTTTTTTGAGATGAGGAGACCACATCTGTACACAGTATTCAAGATGTGGGTGTACCATGGATTTATATAAGGGCAATAAGATATTCTTCATCTTATCTCTATCCCTTTTTAAATTATTCCTAACATTCTGTTCGCTTTTTTTACTGCCACTGCACACTGCGTGGATGTCTTCAGAGAACTATCCACGATGACTCCAAGATCTCTTTCCTGATTAGTTGTAGCTAAATTAGCCCCCATCATATTGTATGTATAGTTGGGGTTATTTTTTTCCAATGTGCATTACTTTACATTTATCCACATTACATTTAATTTGCCATTTTGTTGCCCAATCACTTAATTTTGTGAGATCTTTTTGAAGTTCTTCACAGTCTGCTTTGGTCTTAACTATCTTGAGCAGTTTAGTATCGTCTGCAAACTTTGCCACCTCACTGTTTACCACTTTCTCCAGATCATTTATGAATAAGTTGAATAGGACTGACCTTTGGGGAACACCACTAGTTACCCCTCTCCATTCTGAAAATTTACCATTAATTCCTACCCTTTGTTCCCTGTCTTTTAACCAGTTCTCAATCCATGAAAGGATCTTTCCCCTTATCCCATGACAACTTAATTTACGTAAGAGCCTTTGGTGAGGGACCTTGTCAAAGGCTTTCTGGAAATCTAAGTACACTATGTCCACTGGATCCCCCTTGTCCACATGTTTGTTGATCCCTTCAAAGAACTCTAATAGATTAATAAGACATGATTTCCCTTTACAGACACAATGTTGACTTTTGCCCAACAATTTATGTTCTTCTATGTGTCTGACAATTTTATTCTTTACTATTGTTTCATCTAATTTGCCCGGTACTGACGTTAGACTTACCGGTCTGTAATTGCCAGGATCACCTCTAGAGCCCTTTTTAAATATTGGCGTTACATTAGCTAACTTCCAGTCATTGGGTACAGAAGCTGATTTAAAGGACAGGTTACAAACCATAGTTAGTAGTTCCGCAATTTCACATTTGAGTTCTTTCAGAACTCTTGGGTGAATGCCATCTGGTCCCAGTGACTTGTTACTGTTAAGTTTATCAATTAATTCCAAAACCTCCTCTAGTGACCCTTCAATCTGTGACAATTCCTCAGATTTGTCACCTACAAAGGACAGCTCAGGTTTGGGAATCTCCCTAACATCCTCAGCCGTGAAGACTGAAGCAAAGAATTCATTTAGTTTCTCCGCAATGACTTTATCATCTTTAAGTATTCCTTTTGTATCTCGATTGTCCAGGGGCCCCACTGGTTGTTTAGCAGGCTTCCTGCTTCTGATGTACTTAAAAAACATTTTGTTATTACCTTTTGAGTTTTTGGCTAGCTGGTCTTCAAACTCCTTTTTGGCTTTTCTTATTACATTTTTACACTTTATTTAGCAGTGTTTATGCTCCTTTCTATTTACCTCACTAGGATTTGACCTCCACTTTTTAAAAGATGCCTTTTTATCTCTCACTGCTTCTTTTACGTGGTTGTTAAGCCACGGTGGCTCTTTTTTAGTTCTTTTACTGTGTTTTTTAATTTGGGGTATACATTGAAGTTGGGCCTCTATTATGGTGTCTTTGAAAAGTGTCCATGCAGCTTGCAGGGATTTCACTCTAGTCACTGTACCTTTTAATTTCTGTTTAACTAACCCCCTCATTTTTGCATAGTTCCCCTTTCTGAAATTAAATGCCACAGTGTTGGGCTGTTGAGATGTTCTTCCCACCACAGGAATGTTAAATATTATATTATGGTCACTATTTCCAAGCGGTCCTGTTATAGTTACCTCTTGGACCAGATCCTGCACTCCACTCAGGACTAAATCGAGAATTGCCTCTCCCCTTGTGGGTTCCCGTACCAGCTGCTCCAAGAAGCAGTCATTTAAAGTGTTGAGAAATTTTGTCTCTGCATTTTGTCCTGAGGTGACATGTACCCAGTCAATATGGGGATAATTGAAATCCCCCACTATTATCGAGTTCTTTATTTTAATAGCCTCTCTAATCTCCCTTAGCATTTCATTGTCACTATCACTGTCCTGGTCAGGTGGTCGATAATAGATCCCTACTGTTATATTCTTATTAGAGCATAGAATTACTATCCATAGAGATTCTATGGAACATGTGGATTAATTTAAGATTTTTACTTCATTTGATTCTACATTTTCTTTCACATATAGTGCCACTCCCCCCCCGCGCACAACCTGTTCTGTCCTTCCGATATATTTTGTACCCTGGAATGATTGTGTCCCATTGATTGTCCTCACTCCACCAGGTTTCTGTGATGCCTATTGTACCAATATCCTCCTTTATCCCGAGGCACTCTAGTTCACCCATCTTATTATTTAGACTTCTAGCATTTGTGTACAAGCATTTTAAAAACTTGTCGCTGTTTATTTGTCTGCCCTTTTCTGATGTGTCAGATTCTTTTTTATGTGAATGTTTCTCATCTGATCTGGCCCATATTTTATCCTCTTCCATCCTCTCCTCCTGACTAGAACCTAGAGAATCTCTATCAATAGACTCTCCTCTAAGAGAAGTCTCTGTCCGATCCACATGCTCCTCCGCAGCAATCGGCTTCCCCCCATCTCTTAGTTTAAAAACTGCTATGCAACCTTTTTAATGTTAAGTGTCAGCAGTCTGGATCCCCTTTGGTTTAGGTGGAGCCCATCCTTCCTGTATAGGCTCCCCCTACCCCAAAAGTTTCCCCAGTTCCTAATAAATCTAAACCCCTCCTCCCTACACCATTGTCTCATCCACGGATTGAGACCCTGCAGTTCTGCCTGCCTACCTGGCCCTGCGCGTGGAACTGGGAGCATTTCTGAGAATGCCACCATAGAGGTCCTGGATTTCAGTCTCTTTCCTGGCAGCCTAAATTTGGCCTCCAGGACGTCTCTCCTACCCTTCCCTATGTCATTGGTACCTACATGTACCACGACCACTGGCTCCTCCCCAGCACTACACATAAGTCTATCCAGATGCCTCGAGAGATCCGCAACCTTCGCACCAGGCAGGCAAGTCACCATACGGTTCTCCCGGTCATCACAAACCAGCGATCTACGTTTCTAATGATCGAATCTCCCATTACTAACACCTGCCTTTTCCTAATGACTGGAGTTCCCTCCCCCGGAGAGGTAACCTCCGTGTGAGAGGAGACCCCAACATCGTTTGGAAGGAGGGTCCCAACTATGGGAAGGTTTCCCTCAGCTCCCGTTGACTTCTCTCCTTCCCTGAGCCTTTCATCCTCTTTAACAGCGCAGGGGCTGTCTGACCGGAGGTGGGACAAATCTACAGTGTCCCGGAAAACCTCCTCAACATACCTCTCTGCCTCCCTTAGCTCCCGCAGTTCTGCCACCCTGGTCTCCAAAGCCCGGCCGCGGCCTCTGAGGGCCAGGAGCTCCTTGCACCGAATGCAGACATACGCCACCCGCCCACAGGGCAGGTAATCAGACATGCGACGCTGAGCGCAATAAACAGCAGAGCCCGCTGTTTCTTCCATCGGGGTCGGGCCCCAGCGCCTCCACAGGAAGCTGCTGAATTTGTGTGAGCCCCACGCTCAGTGGCAGCTGCTTTGCTGGCAGAGTGGGTCCCCACCAGGCCTCCCCCAGGGTGAAGCAGATGTGTCCTGCAGCAAGCCCCCACCCGAGGGCCCTGCAGCGTCTCCTGGGGAAGAAGAGAGACAGGCTGGGCTGGGAGGAAACTACCCGGGGTCTCCTTCCACTGGCGCCTGGAGACCCCAGTCACAGAGGGGACTTCGGACCGTGCCTCCCTACCCCTGACTTAACCCAGCCTGAGCCTTCCTTACGGGAGGCCGCGGCACTGCCGGCCTTCGGCTCTTTCCAGACGACATTGGCCAGCGCCCAAGGGGTTAAGGGTTCCAAGGGGAGGGTGTGGCGCCGGCAAGAAGGAAACAGCACCATGCGTGCAGGGCAGGCGTCTCAGCTGGGGTTTCCCAGGCTGGGTGAGTGGTTGGGGGCTCTGTGGCCGAGGGGTGCCCCTGCGGTGACTGCTGCTGTTTGGCAGCCGTATGAAGACCCTGCCGCTCTCCGCTAGGGGCCAGGCTCAGGGCACGCCCGGGGCAGCACGTGGGCCCCAACAGCCACGGTGAGGTCAGATTGTTTTACCGGCAGCCCAGCGAGGCAGGGACAGAAAAGGGGGATTTTTTGGCTGACACCGTCTTCTCATGGCGAAACCGCTCTTGGAGGCAGCCTGACCTACTGGTTAGAGCAGTGGCCCGGGGAGACCTGGGTTCCATTCCTAGCTCTGATCCTGACCTTGGGCAAGCCACGTCCCTGCTCTGTGCCTCAGTTTCCCCATCTGTACACTAGGGGTGATGACAGTGACCACTGAGCTTTGAGATCTACTGCTGGGAAATGCTAGATAAGAGCTAGGGCTCAGCATTAATGTTCCCCCGCGGCCCCAGAGCTCTGTGATTTGGCGGGGTGAATTCAGAGCTAGGGGCTCCGGTGGAGAATCCTGTCTCTCTGCTAGGCAAGGTCCTGTGTGGACAGCAGCTCCCGGGGCAGCTGCTGTGTTGTCTTGTTTAGCCTCCACGGCCCCTTCGCTCCTGGACGGCCCTGCCGCCACAGCCCACTTACCCACGCGGTGAACCCACATATCCGAGAGCCTCCCCCTCCGTCAGGGATTTTAGCAGGTAGGGTTACAGACCGGGGGCCCAAGCACCGGGTAAGTGAAGGGACACATAAGGGGTCTGCAGTAGAACTAGGAATTAAACCCAGATCTTCCCAAGACCCAGTCCCATGCCCTGACCACTAGACCGTGCTTCCTACCCCAGTTAGGAGGGCACGTGGCAGGGGGAATTTTGTCCTGCCTGGCACTGAGCTGAGGACCCAGCCCACAGCCATGAGATCGCAGCGGTTTTCGGTCAGTGCCAGATCCAAACAGCTGGTGACCTAGATTCTTACCTGGACATTTGGCAGAGGGGGAGTGGGGGGGATCTCTCACTGGCCACCGCCCCCTGGCAACTCCATCACTGCGCTCGAGGGGTGGCAGCGGCTCTGAGCAGGGCTAGATGCCAGGAGGGTGAATTACCCACCCCTCTCCCGGGCGCAGAGGAGGGCGTGAAAGGCAGCGAATGTCGGGGTTTAGCCCCGTGATGCTTCACCCCCACCGCACGAGCAACAAACAGCCCCACCTGCCATCAAAGCCCAGAGGAAACCAGAGACTCACCTGACGCCCGCAGCTCGGCGTCCTGATGCCGCTCCGAACCGGAGGCAACTGTCGGCGCCTCGGCTCGGGAAGCAAAATCCCCGTCTGACCTCAGCAGGGCTGCTGCTCACTTCCTCGCACACAAAGCGCTCAGGAAATTCACGAGCCTTTCCCACCGAGGTTCCCGGAGACAACTCGGAACAAACCACAAAGCCCACAAGTCCCCGCCCCGGGCAAGGCGGGGTCCCTGGAATGGCGTCTGGAGGGACCGCGAAGCACAGAGGGAATTGGTGTCAGGGGTGCATGTGCCCAAGTCTCTCTCGGAGATGAGGGGGCAGCTGGGGGGGGTGTTAAGCTGGCCTGGGCCCAGCTGCAGCAGGGCAAAGCGCTTTTTAAACAAGGGTTTCAGAAAAAAGCAGCGACTGGATTATTCAGAGGCCTGTTGCTTGGGCAGGGTTTGATCCTGCCCCTCAGACGCCAGTGGGAATTCTTGCTCTCACACAAGCGGGAGCAGGGTCAGACTCCTAGTATGCACCGTAACGTGGGGTTCGTGAGTCCAGCCCCCCGGCAAGTGCAAAGGGGCAGATACAGACCGGGCCCCAGGGGCCTGGATGTGTCTCGGGACAGCGCGGCCACTTTCAGCCAATAGGATTTTTGATAAACTTCCCTTTTTTTAAGTTTTTGATTCCCACGTGTGTCTGGGGGACCCCCCCCCCCAAAATGGTTAGTCCTGGTGGAAACCATGAGCCACAAAAATCCCCTTCTGCTCCCGAGCTCTCGCCTGACCAGCTCTCCTCCATCATAGCCTGTCCCCGGAGTCCCCTGCTGATAGCACGAGGCTCCCCCACCTCCACTGGGTCAGTCCCCAGCTGAGAGCTCCCTTGGGGGAGAATGGGGCTGGGAGTGCATCCCCCGATGGGATGACATCACCGGGATCAATCCAAACGTTTCCCAAATGTTGCCATTTCGTGGGGTGCCGTTAACGACGTTTCCCAGCTGGCCGAGTGGGAAAGGAGCATTTTGCCTCTGGAACGCTGGGCTATGGAGCTGGCCTTGGCCACAAATGCAATGAGTTTGGCAGGGTCTCAGCCTAGGCCCTGTGAAACGAGCCAGTGAGTGATGGTTAACAGTCCAGCAGCACCGGCTGAGTCTGCTTGGTGGGGGCCCAGAGAGTGGCAGAGGAGGGTCGGGGCTGCGGGCCGGGACTGAGGGGCACCGACAGAGCTGGGGTGATGGGGCGCGGGGGGGGGGGGGGGGGTCGGCAGGCNGCGTTGGCCCAGAGAGTGGCAGAGGAGGGTCGGGGCTGCGGGCCGGGACTGAGGGGCACCGACAGAGCTGGGGTGATGGGGCGCGCGGGGGTGGGGGGAGGTCTGCAGGCTGATGTGCGTTGGCAGTTAGTGGCGTGGGAAGGCTACGCAGGAGGCCAGGTCTGGAATAACAGGTGGGGTGGGAGCTGCTGTCCTAGGGGGGGAGAGTCCTGGACTGGAATAGCCCCAAACTGCAGCCCCCCCTTGCTATTCCAGCCCTAGGCTCCCCCCACACCCAGCTCTGCCAGCGCCCCTCACTCCTGACCTGCAGCCCCCCCCTGCTTTTCCAATGGTCAGCTCCAGCTGTGACACTGTCAGTGCACCTCTGCCCTGGCCTGCAGCCCCCCGCGGAGGTCCAGACAGGCCCACGTCAGGACGGGCTCCAGCCTGGAACAGCAGGTGCTGCGAGGCAGGAGGAGGGCAGCAGTGGGACATCTGCCCGCGTCACCCTGGCACCAGCTCCCGCATGTACGAAACCCCCCCCCCCCCTCCCCCCCCCCCCCCCCCCCCCCCTGCCCAACCCCCCCCCCCCCCCCCCCCCCCGCCCAGGAAAGCCAGCGAGCCTCTGCTGAGTGAGTATAAAGAGTTTATTGCTGTGGATGCTCTGCTGAGAGACGCAGGCAGGAGCTGGTGAGTTACCGCAGCCTCTCCCCATCCCGGCTCCCTTCTGCCCACGGAGCGAGGATGGGCCCCTCGCCCGGTCAGGAGCCCGCCTCCCCCGTCCCGTCTCGGAGGCTGCCGAGGTGAAAGCACCGATGGAAAGGGCAGCGTGAGCTGGGCCTGGATCTGCCACGAGGCACCTCCCAGCACAGGCTGCCCAGGAACAGGGAGCAACGGCGCCGCCCCCGTGGTCACCCAACACACGTGTGACTTGATCTTGGTGAGGAAGTGTGTGCACAGGGCCTCGCCCCGCCGCTTGACGCTGGCGTCCAGCCGGTTCTGCGTGCGAGTCCGCTCCGCTCCCCCGGGGGGAAGACTCCCCTGCTTGGAACCAGGAACCGGGCTCCCTCATCTGCCTTGCTCCTGCAGCCGCTGCATCATCAGGATCTGGTACAAGAGCCTCTGCACGTCTTCGTCCATGTGGCCCTGCAAAGGAGATGGAGGCGGGGAAATCAGCGGGGCAGCGGCTGCCCTGACTCACACCCTCCGCCAGCCCCACTGGCTAAGGCAGGGCAGGACTGTGCCGACTCCAGAGGCAGCCACTCAGCAGGCGCCTGGCAGCAGAGATGCTCTTGAGCTGAGCAGAGCCCAGACCCCTGCACCTAAGCCACGGAGGCTGCCCTGCTCACACCCTAGGCAGGAGCACGTGGCCACTGCCGGATGCTCAGCGAGATAATTCCTTCGTTCTGCTGGAAACGGGCTCAGGGTGCAAAGTCGAGCTCCAGATCCCAGCTGCCCCAGAGGCCAGGGGAGCCCAGAGCTGGGGGGCTGGTTCTGGCCCAGCGCTACATTTCGGGAGCTCAGATGGAGGAGAAAAAAGGTGTTTCTTTTACTGACGCACACACGTGTGCAAACACCCACCCACACGCACACACTTACATTGACACGCACTCAGGTGCAAACACCCACCCACTTATACTGACACACCCACGTGCAAACACCCACCCACACATATTGACACACACCCATGTGCAAACACATACCCACATATACTGACACACAAGTGTGCAAACACCCACACCCACACTGATTCAGACACACAAACAGACACATGGACGGATACACACAGAATAGCGAACGCACCTGCCCAATCACCACGAGACACGGCGCCCCCAGCCCAGCCCTGCCCCCCGCGCACTGACCTGAATCGCGCAGAGCAGGTGGCTCCGGTAGAGCGAGACGACCTTGCGGTGCTGCATCTCCATCTCCTGGAACCAAGGCGAGGTGGGGGGGTCACAGTACAGTCCCAATGGGACCAGGCCACTCTCCGCTCACAGCCCCTCTGACCAGCGCCCCCCTGCCAGACACGGCACAGAGCTGGGGGAATCGGATCCCGCTCTGGCTCTCACACCGGACACAGCCGAGGGGAACCGGTGTCACTCCCCTTCTGGTACCCAGCTAAAGCAAATCCCTCAGTGCAGGGGTTACCGCTGGACCTCTGCTGTGACCAGGGGCGGGAGGGCAGAAGGCATCGGGCCAAGACACACTGGCTCAGATCCTTAATGGTATTTAGGAGCCTAACTCCCATGGGAGTTAGGAGCCTATTGTACCTTTGTGGGGCTGGGCCCCCGAATCAGCATGGTCCACGCAGACCTCGGAGCCAGCGACTCTGCTGCTTCCACCTGCCCGGACGGTGCCCCCAGGTCCCGAGCTGCACGTCAGTTTCCAGACTCAGCCGAGGTCAGCACTGTCCCCGAGCCCAACAGGGGACTAACCCCACAAAGCCCAGGGACCCGCTCGGTGGCGGGCTCTGCCCCTCCCCTCTCCCAGGTCCAGCGGGTCCCGGATACCCACGGCCAGCTGCTGTTCCAAGGCCTTTATCGTGCCCTGCGGCTTCGCCACCTCCTGCGGGTTCTGCTGCTTCTGCGGGGCCGCCTTGCGCAGGGCCCCGCCCTGGCCGGAGAGCTCAGACAGGCTGTCCAAGGCCTCCTTCAGCTTGAAGACTTCCTTGGACAGCTCGGTGATCTGCAAAGGCGAAGGGATCGGCCGGTCACGAAGGGCTGGCTGAGTTCACCAGAGGGGGTTCGAGTCTAGGGCAAAGTCTCGCGTGATTACAGGACCCGCAGCACAAGGGAGTCCAAAGCCCAGCTCACCCTCCCGGCCAGCCCTCCGCAGACACGCACCCCTCCACGGAGCCAGAGCTGCTTGTTAACCCTTTGGTTGCTGCTGCTTCCTCCTTTGGGAGCACCCGCATTCCACTGGGGCATCGGCCCTTTGGGCAGCAGAAGGGTGTGATCTGCTCTGGGTGGCAGATAAACAGCTAAAGAGCCAGCGGAGCAAACGTCTGTTGCTGGCCAGCCAGCTCCTGTCCCTACTAGAGCCGGGGGGAGGGGGGGGGGGGAAACGAGGTGGGTCGGTCTCTTTTGCCACAAATGGTGACTTTTCTTGGAGGTTTTTCGCTCTGCGACCAAAGATTGTGAAGAAAAATTCTGTTTCGTTTCCCTGGGGGAACCTCCCCCTCTCACTTTCTCACCCTTTTGCCTAGCAGAAAAAAGTGCCAGGCAGCGGCGTTCCCCCTGCGAAACAAACGTACATTCGGGGAACGCTGCACGGCCCCAGACCCACCTCTCGCCCCCCTCATGTGGCTCTATCGCGGGCAGGGATCTGGGATCCCCAGACCCAAATTTCACCCCTCTCATGTGGCTCTATCTCGGGCTGGGCTCTGGGGTTGCCAGACCCAAATTTCACCCCTATCCCATGGCTCTCTTGTGGGCAGGGCTCTGGGGTCCCCAGTCCCACATCAAACCTGGCTCTGGCGTGGGCAGGGTGATGGGGAAGCCCAGACCCACCTTCCTGTCCTTCTCCTTGACCAGCTTGGCCGAGTCCTCGATGTGGCCGTGCAGCTCCTGGATCCGGCCCGACTCGGCCCGCAGGCTCTGCAGCTGCTTCTCGGCGGCGGCCAGCTGGGCCTCGGCCGCGTGCTTCTCGCTCTTCATGAAGAGGGCCTCGCGCTGCACCTGGAACACCTCTGTGCAGGTCTTCTCGTGCTTGCGCTCCAGGTCGCTCAGCTTCAGGCTCAGCGCGCTCACCTCCGCCTGCAGGCTGCACCGCAGCCGCTCGTGCTCCTCCCTGGGGACCGTGCTCGCCAGCTCGCCCTGCAGCCGCGAGGCCTCCTGGGCTTTGGCGGCCAGCTCCTGCTCCAGCTGCTGGGCTCTGGCCTTCAGCTCCCGGACGCTGCCCTCCAGGGCCTCCGTAGCTCGGGCGTGCTCGGCCGGCGAGACCCACTCCCGCCTGTACCGCTCCGCCGCCTGCTGCAGCTCCCTCGCCTCCCGCTGGGCAGCGCTGTGCCTCTCCTCCAGCTCCAGCAGCTTCTTGTTGGACTCGGCCAACAACCCGCCCAGCTCCCCCGCCATCTCCTCCTGCTCCTGCCTGGAGATGCTCTCGGAAGCCAGCTGCTCCTTCAGGGTGCTCAGCTCCTCCTCCTTCTTGCCCTGATCCTCTCGGAGCTCCTCGTACTGCCCCCTCAGCTCCTCCAGCTGCTTGCGGAGCTGCCGGTTCTCCTCCCCCAGCCTCTGGCTCTCCGAGAGGTGTCCCATCGCTCGCTGCAGCTCCCCGGCTCCCTCCTCCACGCTCCTCCTCAGCTGCTCCGCTTCTGCCTCCGCTTGGCGGCACCTCTCCAGCAGCTCGGCCTTCTCCGCGACGGCTTCTCCCAAGGAGACGCTGAGGGCCGCCCTCGTCTCCTCGGCGGAGCGGCCTCGACTGGCTGCTTCTTCCTGGGCGTCCAGGCGCCCCTCCAGGTCCTTCACCCTCTGGTCTCTCTCCAGCAGGGCCTCCTGGGCTTTCTGCAGAGCTGCCCTCACCGTCTCCAGCTCGCTCCTGGAGCTCTCAGCCGCCTCCTGCTCCTCCACAGACAGGATGCCCAGCTGGATCTGCTCCCGCAGGAGCTGCACCTCGGCCACGGCCGCCTCGTGCTTCTCCCGCGTCTCAGCCAGCATTTTGGTCAGCGATTCCACAGCCGCATCTCCAGCCCCTCCTTCCCTGCTGCTTCCTTCTGCCGGCACCCCGGCCTGGCCCGGCTCCTGGCCTTTCCCCTCGGGCTCAGCCGGGGCGTTGCTCCTCTGCAGCGCCTCCTCTAGGGCCTGGATCTGCACCTCGTATTCAGCCTTCAGCTTCTTGTAAGCCTCCACCGGGACTAGCTCGCAGGAGGGACCGTGGGGCCCGCTGCCTTCCAGAGCCTGCAGGGCAGCCTGGGCCTCGGCGTGCTGCTCCCTGACCCGGTCGAACTCCGACTTGAGGGAGTCGTAGAGGACGATGGGGACAAAGTCTTCAGCCGGGCCCACGTCACTCTCGTCTTTCTCGTAATTCTCCAGGATCTGCCAAGGGCGGGGGGGATAAAACCATGAGACTTCCTCACTGGGACCCCGAGACCCGGCTACGCAGGGGGATTACAACAGCACAACACAACGGTGCCTGCCGTACGGAGCGGCCCAGAGCTCCTGTGCCCTGAGATGCTTCCCAGGGCCTGATCTCTCCTTCCATCAATTACACCAGTCCAGGTCCCCTGATGTGGGCGGAGTTACCCCTGATTTACACCAGCGGGGGAGGAGAATCAGGCCCTGTAGTTTAACTGCACAGCGGGCTAGGATACAGCGACAGAGTTAGACAGCAGGGCCTTGGAGCCGAGCGGGTAAGTACAAGGCAAAGGAGCAAAGATTAGGCTATGAACGGTAGGAGTTGGCAAAGGGAAGCCACCCAGAAAGCCTGCTCCAGAGGCCAGGGGCTGCATGGGAGAAGGCTCTTGCACAGTGACATTACAAAGGTCAGGGGCAGATGGGAGAGAAGAGAAGAGGCTGGAAGACGACTTCAGAAGGCGTCCCCAGCAAATTCGAGCCGGGCCCTACAGTGAAACAGGGAGCCTGCAGGGCCATTTGAGGGGGGTAGCGGGGGCGGCTGCATGGTCTGATGTCTCTGCACACACAGTAAGGCCTCCCTGAGTCTGGAGAGATCACGGAGAAGGGAAGAGCCATCGTGTGGTCAGGGAACCAGAGGGTCTGGAGGGCTCCCACCGAGATGGAGCAGGGGCAGCGGCACAGGGGTGACAGCAGGAACGCGTGCAGGGGAGGAGAACTCAGTATGGACGCTGCCAAGGTTACAGACAGAGACGGGGGGAGGCCGAGGTCTTTGCCACGTGCTAGGGGGGAGAAACCCGCCATCTGCATCTGTCACAAGGCAGCAGCCGCTGGCTCACCCAGCCCCAGGCCCGTTGGGTCCCAGCCCTGAACCGGCACACTAAGGAGATGCTGGCCCTGGGAGGGGGGACCAGAGAGGGCCTCCGGGGGATGCTAGCAGGGGAAACCCGAAGCGCGCACCTGGCTGAAGGGGGGACCAGCGGTACCTGTATCTTCTCCAGCAGCTCCTGGTTTTGCACGGTGAGCGACTGCACCTGGCCTTGCAGCGTGGCCAGCAGCTCCTCCGTGGACAGACTCAGGGTCTTCTTGGACAGCAGCAGCTCCGCCCCTGAGAGACACGCAGAACCCCCGCCCCCACCAAGACCCATCACTGACTAACCCTGGTCCTTGACCTGAACAGCCCCGCCCCCACCCTGAGAGCTGCCCCCTGCCACCACCTGCTTCCTGCAAAACCTTCCCAGGCATTGGCCAGCACGAGCCCAATCCTGCAAGGTGCCAAGGGCCCTCCTCTCCCATGGGAGCCGCTCACGGACCGCACCCCGGCCCAGGGTGGTGCTCCATCCCCCGGCGAGGGCTGGGCCTGGTGGAGGGGCCTGCTACGTGCTTGGCGAATACAGCCCCGTCGTCCAGCCCAGGCCGCAGGAGCTCGTGCTTAAAGATTCGCAGAGCCCAGGGTCAGTCCCCGCGCCCGCAGGGCACGCTCAGCCCCTCGCAGGGCCGTGCCCTCGGGGCAGAGCGCGATGACCCACCTGGGAATTCCAGCAGGTCCCCCTCTTCGTCCTGCAGCGTGTCGATGTCGTAGCTGGTGTTCTCCTTCTCGTTCTGGGGCACAGACAGGCAGGGAGTCAGGGACCCCCCCCCCCGAGATCACAGCTCCCCCCCACCCCATTCCCTGCGCTCTCCCACGGCGCCAGTCACTGATACAGGCAGCAGCTGATGCTAACCGTGACAGCGCCAAGACAAGGCCGCACTGTCCCTATCGCAGCTGAGCCAGCCTCGGGGAAAGTCCCACAATTCACTGGCCTCCTGCATTACTTCAGTAAGACCTAGAGCTCCGTGTGTCCCCCCCCCCCCCCCCCCCCCCCCCCCCCCCCCCCCCCCCCCCCCCCCCCCCNGCACTTCAATCTCCTTCCCCAAATGCTCCTTTTCCCCCTCACTGTCGGCCAGTTGCTGCTGGAGTTCCTTTATCTGGATCAGAGAATTGGACACATCATTCGATCCGGACACTCGCGCCGATTCCCGTCCGTACCTTCCGAACTAGGTGGGGTGGATCTTTTACAAGGCCATAGAGCCAGACCAGAGCCCAGCAAGGCGTCATCTAGTCTGGTATCCTGTTCCAATGGTGGCAGATCCCAGATGCTTTGGAGGACAGATATCCCTAACCTGGCACTGGCATCCCAAAATTTCCTCCTGACCCCCAGCTGATGACCAGTTTATGCCCTGAAGCATCCGCATGAAGCCATTTTCCCTTCCCATCCCAGAGACCATCCGGAGCTCTCCGAGTCCAGTCTCCGGAGACATAGCACCTGGCCTACCTGCTTCTCCATGGAGCGTAGGGAGTCCTCCTCCAACTCCAGCCGCTAGTGGGAACACAAGACGGTTAACACACTGTGCAGCCTGGTCCTCCCCACGGTCACGCATCAGCAGGTCTGATCATGGGCTCAGAGCCACGGAATGGGCAGCCAGGATCTCCCAGCCACGAGGTGTCCCCTGTCAATTCCCTCCCCACCCACCTTGCCGGTGCAAGACCCTCTGGCAGTAGCCAAGGTGATGCCACAAGCAGCTCCCTTCCTTCCCATCCTCCTTCCACCAACCCGCCCAGAAACACGGCTCCTCCCAGCTTGGCTGAGCCTGGCCCTCGCGGGGCAGGGGAATCACATCCGTACCTCCCGCTTCTGCTTCTCCTGCTGCTGCTCCAAACCCTTGATCTTCTGCAGGAACCGAGCCCGTTCCTGCCTCAGCCGGACGATCTCCTCGTAGGCCTCTCTGTCCTCCTGTGGGGAATCCCAGAGGCGGGGCAGTCAGGGGAGAGCAGTGGGTACCCAGCCCGCCCCATCCCGGTATCCCTGCCAGGGGATCCTCACCGTGTCGGCTGGGGCGGGGCGAGCTCTGGCAGGTTTGGTGGTGACTATCTGGCTGTTCCGCTCTGTGGAAGGGGAGCTGTGCTCCGTAGAGTGTGGGGTGTGCTTGAAAACAGTAACAGTCGTCACACAGCGAGAACAAGGAACCCCAGCTCTGTTCCCGCAGAAGTCCCGTTATGCCTTCCACCTCCCGCCCCAAATGGGCAGAATGGCTTTACACACACGTGCAGGGATCGTTTCACCCGATACCCCGATGCAGCCACCTCTAGGGGCAGCTGTTTCACACTGCACGTTGGTTATGGAAATAAAAGCAGAGTCTCAGACCCAACTGCAACCACAAGGGGATTTCAGGGAGCAGGCTGGCCCTGCCAGCTGGAGTCTGGCCATGACACTGGGACTGCCTCGTAATCGGAGCACTGCGCTGGGACTCAGGAGCCCTGTGTTCTGCCCTGATCTGCTGGGTGACCGTGGGCAAATTGTGCCTCAGTTTCCCCCCGTAAAACAGGACGACGATACTGCTGACCTCCTTTGGAGATCTACACCCAAGTTTTGACAGGCGGCACTTCCAGCAGCTTGGGGCCTCCTAATGAGACACAGACTCAGAAAAGAGGATCTCCTGCTGCCTCACCATCTCCCATCCAGCCACTGACTCGGCCTGCCCCTGCTTAGCTTAAGAGACACGGCAGGGTCACAAGGCTCAGTGGCCAGGCAGCTGGAGCCAGAGGGGCTAAGACAGCGCTGGGAAATCCAGAGGAGGGGCGGGAGCTGGAGTCCTTGTTCTCCATCAGAACCCCGTCTTCAGAAACACACTGAGTGGTGTACCCAGCCCTTGCCTGCGGACACCACCCCCACCACCGGGAAGGGGCACTTACCCAGTGAACAGCATACGGGGAAACCCTCTTTGCAGACAAGCGACCAGACCAGGGCAAGAGAAATTAACTAGAACCCCCTATGCCCAGCTGAGATCTACCCATGGCCTGCTGGTGCCAGTCTGCTGCTGGACCATGCCCATTTGTCAGAGCCAGGGGCACACGCCTCACAGGCTGCCTGTCTCTCTCAACTGCCGAGGGACACAAGTCAACCATGCCTAGGAAAGACCTGGGGGAAGAGCTCGGTGCATTAGCAAGGTCCCATGGGGCAGGTAAACGCCTTAGGGCTGCACAGGGGAAGGATGGCACAATGATTAGGGCATTCGTCTAAGGCTTGGATGGCCCGGTTTCAATTCCCTTCTCTGCCACAGACTTCCTGGGTGACCCTGGGCAAGTCACCCAGGCCCAGATCCTCAAAGGTATGTTGGCGACTAATTCCTGCGGAAATCAACGATTTGACCTTGAGGGACCCGGGCCTCAGTCTCCCCATCTACAAAACGGGGCCCACAGCACAGGGGTGTTGTGAGGATAAACGCGTTAAGGATTGTGAGGCGCCCAGATCCAAGGGGGGTGGCGGCCAGATAAGCACCTTAGCAGCTCTATGGTCAAATCCCTTTATGCAGGTCCCCTCCCTCGCCGTCTCAGCTGCGCCCCCGCCCCCATCGCTACATCCTGGGGGTGCACGAACGCTGCAGCCGGCTTGGTTACTAGAGGGTGTGTCACCGCCACCGGGGAAGCTCCCTAGACCATCAAACACCACAGCCCTCGGGGAACGTCCCAGCGCGCTCGGGGACGCTCTCCTGCGGCTGCCTGCTGGGGTGTGGGGAGGAGAGGGGGAGGCAGAGCCGGTGGCCCCCTCACCTGGCTGGAGGTGCCGGGGGGCGGCAGAGGGGCTTTCCTCTTTCTCGGGGTGCCGTTCTTCTCGTTGGGCCGAGGCTGGCTCGGCGACGCCGTCTGCGGAGACACCGACGGGAGAGGGCTCCAGGCTCTCCCAGCAAAACCCGACAGGGGAGGGGGCAGCAAGGACGGGAGCAAGCTCAGAGGAGCATCCCCAGGGGCTCCTAATCCCTCCCCACCACCCCGGCCCTCGAAAAGCCTCATGTTCCAGGAGGGCTTCGCAGGGCCTCTGTTCTCCCGCGAGGGCTGCAGGCCGAGCCCGGAGAGCCCTTCCCCTGCCCAGGACGGCCCAGTCCGGTGGAAGCCCCTGAGCGGTTGGAACGCGGGGCTCTCTGCTGGGCCAGGCCCCCTGCGTCTTTACCTGCGACGTTCGCTCGGCCGACTCCTCTTCTGTGGGAGGCAGAGGGGAGGGAACAGAAACCAGCAGGAGGTTAGAGGGGCCGGGGGCACTGCCCACCCGTGGCCCGGTGCCCTCTGCTCGAGGGGGAGCAGATACAGACACCTGCTCCGGGCTCCATGCTGCCATGCAAGCCCGGGACCCAACTCCCAGCCCTCAGCGGACCCACGTTCAGCCCGTGGGAAGGGAGCGCCGCCTGTCACTCTCCAGCACCCCCCTCTGGCCAGGCCAGGGAGAGGCTCTTCCCATCCAGAGTTTGAGCGGCTGGGCGAGTAAAAGGAGGGGTGCCCCAGAGACCCCCCACACCGGGGAAACACACATGCTCCCTGACCCCACCCAGCAGAGTCGGGCCAGTCACCCCACCTGCGAAGCAGGGACGTTGCCGCCTCCCCCTGGGCTGGGGTGAGACGCTGCCGCACGGTGCTCTGGGGCCTCGGGAAGGACGGGGTTTGGCCCGGGCACCTTACCGCTGGCCCAGGAGCGGCGCTGGGAGGCGTCCTGCAGGTAGTGCTGGATCAAGGCGTTCCCCGTGGCCAGGCCGTAGCGCGCTGCGTCCTGGCCCCTGGCGTCCAGCATGCCGACCCGCGCCCCGGCATGGATGAGAACTTCCACCGTCTCCACGCTGCCGTTCTCGCAGGCCAGCATCAGGGCTGTTCTACAGCGGGGGTGGGGGGAGAGAGATGGCCCCACTCACCCTCCGGAGCCAGCGGCATGAGGCTGGTGAACTGGATGGGAACCCTCATCTCTGCTGGGGCCAACTCTCCTAGCCCTTCTCTCCCGCTGCTCCTGGCCACTCTCCCCTCTCCGCCCCGAGGACAGGACTGCCCAGGTTTGCAATCAGGCTCGAGGCAGCCAGGATATCCCCCAGCGACAGGCCGGGAGCGAGAACCCCGGCCAGACTCCAGCAGACACTGCACGGGGAAACCCCATCTCAAGGCGGGGAGCTCACCTGCACCATCACCCTGCCCACACGAGGCAAAGGCGGGATCTGCGCAGGCCGTTTAGGTTACGGCTTTGTAAGATGCTTCCTTGCAGATCCGCAGCCAGCGCCTGCCTGACTCATCCCGACCCCCTCGCGTCAAGACGGATCCAGGCCCTGAGCAGCTCACCCAGAGGTTGCCAGCTGGAGACCTCTGGCCCCTAGTCAGATCCAAGCTCTCAGTCCTGCCCACTGGTAGGACTCACTTCTCTGCCATGAGTCTCCCCACCCCCGCACTTTAACCCTCTCCTCTCCAGCCCCCCCCTTCCTTCCAGGGCCCTTCAGAGCTCACCTGCCTTGCTGGTCTCTGCTGTTCACAGCAGCTCCGCGATGCAGCAAGTACCGGCACAGCTCTGAGTGGCTCATCTTAGCTGCCAGGATCAGAGGGGTGGAGCCATCCTAAAATAGGGGCATGGCGAAGGAAGGTCAGTGGGATTAGGTCTTGCTTTGAGCAGGGGGTTGGACTAGATGACCTCCTGAGGTCCCGTCCAACCCTGAGATTCTATGATTCTATGATTCAGTGGGAGGTAAATGAGCAGCAGCGGGTAGCCGGGCTCTGATACAGCCCTCTTCGCTGTCTGGTACCCGCCTCCTGGGAGCATCCTCCCATCTGTCCAGAGCCAGACCCCACTGCAGACGGACGAGCCCACGGAGCACACACTGTCCATCACCAGGCAGGCAGTCAAGGATAGATACCAACCCTTCCCTTAATCATAATGACACCTGGCTCTTCTATAGCGCTTTCCAGCAGGGGAACTCAAAGCATTTCACATCTTTAACCACCCCCCAATGAGGCAGGGCAAGGCTATTATCCCACTGTCCAGAGGGGGAAGGCACAGGACGGCTAAATGACTTGCCCAAGGTCACATGGGAAGTCTGTGGCAGAGCAGGGAACTGAGTCCAGGTCTCCCAACTCCTAGGCGAGTGCCCTAACCACTGGGCTGTCCTTCCTGAGGAGGGGCGAGATATTATTTTGTAAGGTGGACACCATGTGCAAAGAAAGCAAACTAAACAGAGATGTAAAACCCAGGGCCTGCTGCAGCGCATCTGGTGAAGACGCATCTAGTGAAAACCCAGCTCCACGTGCGGCATAAGCCACGTCGGTGGGAGAAGTTCTCCCAGCACATGAACGCTCATGGCGGTAAAACTTCTGTCACTCGGGGGGTGGAATATTCACACCCCTGAGTGACATAAATTTTGCCGAGGCCGTAGTGTAGATAGATGCAAGATTCCTCTTCGCTTCTTGTCCTTTAACACCGGGCATTATTCTGTCTATCTTGGGTACTTACACAGCAACATCCATTAGCAGCTGAAGGTAAAATAGGTATATCTGTTATTGCTGTGTTCTGTTAAACAGCTGCTGTGTTCCACCCAAGAAGTGGCTGCATTTCAGTGGTGGGTGAGGTGATCTCTGCACATCTGGTTCTCTGCTACATTACACCACCTTTCCAATGGAGAGGAAGGGGCACCTAGGCGTGTGCTGACTCTCTGTGCAGCGGAAATCAAACCCCTGAAGGTTAACAAAGCATAAACCTGATGGAAAGAACCACCTACCTTGTCCTTGGTATTCAAGGAGGCCTTGAAATCGCAGAGAATCTCTGAGCATGAGATGCAGCCACTGACAGCTAGAGAGGAAGAGAGGGACTGTGAATCCCTGCTCACTGCCCCTCCCCCTTCCCCCATGCCAGGATCTGGCCCAGAATGGCAAATCCCAAGGTACTACACTGGAGAGAGCATACTCTTCTGTCTAGGGAGACTGGATCCACGTGGCCCCATCACCATGGAATCTGGGCACATTCCTGGCCCTCACTCCCCTGTGCATTCACCCTTCTGCACAGCCACCTACCTTTGAAATCCTCACTACAAGTCAAGTTACCGGCAGGCGGTTCACCCAGCTGATTTGACACCAGCGTTTAAGATGGGGGGGGGGGGCAGGGGGGAATGCAAGTGGGACGGAGGGGCCTCTGCTGACCTGCATGGTGGAGCGCTGTCCGACCGTTGCTGTCGGCTCCATCAACCGGGCAAGATGCCTAATGGACAGAGAAGGTGGTGAGTGAAGAACAGGGGACAACCACTGTCCCAGTGGTGCAGGAGTTAAAAAAAATAAAAAGAAGTGGGTAATTTGTCAGAGAGACCCATGGGTAGGCACTACTCTGTGTCAGCAATTCTTGTCAGGCCGGACATATTCACTACGCCTAACACACCGTTGTCATGATATACACCCAAAAGGCTGCCTGTAATAAGAACTTAAGAACGGCCAGACTGGGTCAGACCAAAGGTCCATCTAGCCCAGTCTCCTGTCTTCCGACAGTGGCCAGTGCCAGGTGCCCCAGAGGGAATGAACAGAACAGGGAATCATCCAGTGATCCGTCCTCTGTCGCCCATTCCCAGCTTCTGGTAAACAATACATCAATGGAAAACTAATAACTCACTGATCATTAATATTCTTTTGTGATGTATGTACGGGGTGTGTACAAAGAGTTATATGTACTAGAATATTGTGCTTAAAATGTGTTGGGCAAGCAATCCGTCAGACCAGTCTGCCTGAGATAAAGAAATGTGTATTTGCTTGTCTGACCAGCCTGGTTGTCAGGCAGAGACACTGAAGGTACGTTTACATAACAGATAAACCAAGCCATCGACCTAGCAAGTGGAGGAGATAGCTTCCAGGACAAAGACAAGGGGTCTGAACCTCAAATGATAAGCAGTTGACTCAGCAGTTTACATTACTGTATTATAAAAGTGTCGCAGGTACGGTCTTTTATGAAAGCATGTGACAGGAGAGAGAAGCTTGGTCTGGGCTTAGTTGTCAAAGAATACATTGCAACGGTTTCCTGGATTATAAAAAGAAAGGGGAGAGAACCCCGTAGTGGTCCATCTCTTGGGGGATTCGAGGGGGCAGAGCTCTTGAAATCACAGAAGGCTGGGTCCTTCAACCAAGAGGGCTGAAGTTTCTGGGAACTAAATTTAGGTGAGAAACCTACTTGGGCCAAGATTGTAACTTTCTCAAATCAAGTTTTAGTCTTAGGGTATGTCTACACTACGGGAGTACTCCGAATTTACAGAATTCGATTTTTGGCAACCGATTGTATAAAGTCGAGTGCATGCGGCCACACTAAGCAGATTTTTACTTCTGCTTTGTTTGTAAGCCGTTCTATCTTTATTCCTTACATTTGGGATCACTCAAGCCTCTGACTTTTTGTTTAATAACCTTGTTTTACTTTTTCTATAAACCAATGCAGTGCTGTGATTGAAATCAGCGTGTTTGTCAAATCCCGATTAAATTAATGAACTGCCGTATATTGACTCTTCAGAGGGGCAATGAAGTTAATAATTTCTGTGTGTTCCAGGAGAGAGCTGGATGCTGTAGAGGCAGGGGAAATTCAGGACTGGGGTCACTCTGCAAACGGTACCGGGGAGATGGAAGCCGGGGTGTGACCCGCATGCTTGTCTGCTGGCTGTGAGCCACAACAGCACAGGATTCCAGGCACCCAGCGTTGCAGGGCACCCAAAACGTCACAGGTAAACTAACCTGAACTAAAAACCACATTCCCCACAGGAGAAGTGGGTAAACTCCCTTTTTTACCCTCGACTACACTACCGCACCTTATTCACAGCACCAAGGCACTGCTGCGCTGCGGTGACACCTTCAGCAAATCCCTGGCTGGCTCAGCAAGGCACCGTCTGAAATCACCCACAAAAGGAAGGGTAACTGGCCAGGATCAAGGTCCCCTTTTCCATGCAGGTACCCACCCTGTAATGCTAAGCAGCGGAGTTGTGCTGTGTCCAGTCACTCGTTGCTGGGTTCAGTAGGGAAGGCAGAAGAGAAAGGCTGAGGGGTGGGATGTATTGACCTAAACTCTATCTTGCTGACCTATTCATGTAATAGCCTCTGGAGGAGACCAAACAGCTCAGGGGGTCATTCATGGACTGGACAGAGCTGGTCAGAAAATGGGATTTTCCCCCAGGGAAAATTTTGATTTTTTTTCACCAAAAATGTGCACACTGAAAGATTTTGGCTGAAAATTTTAAATGTCTCAAATGCTGCCATTGTGCCTCATGGGAGTTGTAATTTGGGTGCCCCATGCTCACATTCTCTTCTATAGGCAGGGCTGCCTGGTCGGACTACAACTCCCATGATGCACCATGGTCTCTCTTCTTGGCGAGGGGAGGCAGGTCCATCATGGGAGTCCCCGGCCATAGTGCATCAAGGGAGACATAGGCTGGCCAAGGAGCTCAGCCTAGAGAGGTAAACAGGGACATGGCAATTGAACTACAACTCCCATGAGGCACTGTGGCAACATATCCCAATCAAAATCTTTTGGTTTTTGAGGGATTCCGGTTTTTTACACACACAAAAACCAAACCAACAAGTTTTTCCCCGGAAAGCAGACACTTTTCACAAAACACTTGGTCAACATCCCAATTTTCCATTGAAAAACAGTTTAGATGGCAAACATTTGACCAGCCCTAGTATGGATATTTCACACCTAGATGGCAATTCTAACCCTGCCTAGGTTGTTCCCTAGACTGAAAGGTCGCACGGACAATTTCCCTGCATGGCCAGGAGCTTCCGCAGGAGGTGAACCCTATGAGGGCTCCTATATTCCCCACACGTTCCCTGTACCCTGATCTCCATCCCTCGGTGGTTCAACACCAACAATGGACACATCCCTCCCTGTCGAACTCCAGGCTCCCACTGCTCCTGCTTGGCTGCCTTACCTGCAGCAGTTTGCTCACGCACTGTGGGTGGCCGTGTTTCGCGGCCAGGTGGAGCGCATTGTACCCTGGAAAGAGACAGACTGGCAGGTCAAGAGGTTATCATAACGATGGCGATACTTTATATGTGCACCCAGGGAGATCAAAACAAATCGTCAGCATCAAACAATTTCTTCTCAACCCCCACCCCCCACCCCGAGGCAGGTAATCGACATCCATGGATCACGTCACCCACCACCAAATTGCAGCCACCTCTGAGGCAGGACGCAACAGCTGGTTAATAGTTCACAGCAGCGCTACGGGGTGGCTTAAGAAATGGGGACTCCTCTAGCCAATAAGAACTGCACAAGAAAAGCAGGGAGACAATACAATTTGCCAAGCTGGAATCTGACTAGGAATCCAGGGTTAACTCTCCTAGCGTGACGAAAAGCACCATGGAATCAGATCTGGAATCATTGTAAGTAGTCAAGAGCCAAACAATAGGAAATCCAGCAGCACAGCGCCCCCTAGCACCCTGCTTGGGAGCAAAAGAACATCGCTCACTGAATCACCAACACCCCTTTCCTGCAACACCTCAGTGGCCCATGAAGGTCTCCCATCCAAAGAGCAAACTGCCCAGACCTTGCTTAGCTTGTGAGATGCAACAAAAGCCAGCACAAAGCAGGTCTGCAGAATCTCATTGAAACTATTCCTATGGTGTAAATTTTAAAATATTGAGACCATTTTTATTTTGAGTCTAAAGCAGGGGTCCCCAACGCGGTGCCCGCGGGCGCCATGGCGCCCGTCGGGGCATCTAAGTGCGGCCGCGTACTGGCCGGCAGACGAGCATACGCCGAAATGCCGCCGAGAAGCAGCGTCATCCAGAGGCGTTGCCGCCGAAATGCCGCCAATTTTCGGCGGCATTTCAGCGGCGACACCTCTGGATGACGCTGCTTGTCGGTGGCATTTCGGCGGCGACGCCTATTGATGTTGCCGCTTGTCGGCGGCATTTCGGCGGATGGTCGGCCACCGCCATGGTCCTCCGTGGCTCGTTGTCTGGCGCCCACCAGACGAAAATGGTTGGGGACCACTGGTCTAAAGCATGCAGAGGAGACGCCCATACCCCTCCTACGCGCACAGTAGAACACTCTAGTATGTGGAAGCAGTCGGGGCCGGACATGCCTTTTACACACACTACCAGAACCAGGGCCAGCAATTAGCAAGTGTGTGATGATTCTTATCCGCCTGGGACACAGTCCATTCCGGTTAGAACTGCGGTGGAATGCAGGGTCTGACAGACACAAGATTTCTCACTGCCCCTTTCGTAGGGTGACCAGATGTCCCGGTTTTATAGGGACAGTCCCGATATTTGGGGCTTTTTCTTATACAGGTCTGTCTCATCTTACGCTGGGGTTACGTTCCACGGTCAGCGCCTAAAGCGAAAACCGCGTATAGTCAAAATTACATTGAGTGTAATGGCGGGCGGAATCGCCCGCACTACAGAAACAGTCTTTAAATTGTTATTTTTCTCTTTTTTTTGTTTTTTTCTTGTTTTTGCCGACTGCGTAAAGCTGAAATCGCACATGTTAAATGTGCCTAAGATGCGACAGACCTGTATAGGCTCCTATTATCCCCCACCCCCTGTCCCGATTTTTCACACTTGCTGTCTGGTCTCCCTACCCTTTCGCCCGTGCTCAGCTCAAGCCTGCAGGGGAGTTTTGAAAGTAGGAACGCTGAGCGGTTTTGACACCTTCTTTCCAAGGACCTCCAAGCTTACTCAGCGGCTGAGTCAGAGATTACAGGGATTTGGAGAGATCTGTCCCTTTTAGCCCAGGGGAGGGCTGGCGAACGACCAGGAGAACAATGAAGATTGGAGTACAGGATCCCAGAGGAGCCTGCCACCCCTCAGAAAGGGGAAGCTTGGCAGCTCCACAGGAATGGGGTTGATCCTATGGCTGGGAAACACAGAAATTAGACAGGGCAGAGATCCATAAGGTCCCATTTAACTCCTACGCCCCTTGGACAGTACAGGAGCGGTCCCAGCAGAACCTTTTCTACTGCTCTGTCCCATTCGAAATGGCCCAAATCAACGTCCCCACTGTCACGTCACGTCAGGGCGGAGTCAGACCGCGCTGCCTACCCGAGCTGTCTGTGGTCATGGCGTCTGCTCCATGAGCGAGCATCACTTCCAGGCAGTCCACGTTCCCTCTCATTGCAGCCAGGTGGAACCTGTGGCACAACCGAGGAGTTCCCATCACCATTCATACTCCAGAGACCCCTCCCGCCACACGCTGGCTCTGCTTAAAAGGCCAGAGTCCGAGACGTTTCCGTATTTACAAAAAATCCTTAAAAAAACCCAACTCGTGACTAATCTGTTCCCTTGCCAATCTCTTCCCCTCTGGTTTGTTTTTGTAGGGTTGCTGATCAACTCTTGGCCACACCCACTGGTTTGTTACCATAGGGCCGTTTGTGACTAGGGGGACTGTGAGAAGCAAAGCGTGTGAGAGAGCAGCCTTGGGGTTGCTCTCACATATGCCACAGCCCAGGCAAGGCCCCACGCTATGGGGAGTACAACGGTGCCTTAAAGCTATCACCCCAAACCCAGAGATGGGGGGAACCGAGACTCTGGCCCAGTCTCTTTAGCAGGGGAAGTGACTCACGCGGATTTGCCCTCCGAGTCCAGTTTGGTGGGGACCAGGCCCTTGCGGAGGAGCAGAGACGTCACCTTCTCGGGGTCATTGTAGTCCACGGCCTGTAGGAGCTTCTCATCATTCTTACCCCAGTCGTGGCTCTGAAACCCAAAAGGGCAAAATCAGGGACTTCGGAGCCCTACCAGAGCCCACCAGAGGGGGAGGGGAAAAGGATACATCCAACAGAGGAAGTTGGGATGCTAGCCTGGGACCTAGGAGCTCCGGGTTCAATTCCCTGCTCTGCCACAGATTCCCTGTGTGACCTTGGGCAAGTCACTTAGGCCTAGATCCTGCTGTTAGGCACCTAAATACCTCGGAGGATCTGGGCCTTAGCCTGACTGTGCCTCAGCTCCCCATGGCTGCAGTGAAATAATAGACCTGCCCTACCACAGAGGGGTGCCGGGAGGATAAATGCATTTACCCCGGAGGGTGCTCATGTATTACAGGAATGGGGCAGATGAGTACCACAGGCCGGCCGAACACAGGCCGTTCTGCTGAGCTCCCTTAGCCATATCCGGATCTTAAGAGGGAAGTGACACACCTCAGGCACGAAGGATTCCACTCAGTGCCACCACGGTCTCCACAATGCACAGAAATTAGAAATGGAAAAGACTCATCGGTCGCAGTCCCTCAACCAAGGCAGGGCTGTCCCCTATATTTTCTCACGCTTCGTCCTATCTAGTTGGGAAGGGCCCGGCTGACAGGGCTCCTTTCCCCGAGGGAGACCCTTCCGCAATCTTAGAAGATTGTGCTGATATTTACCCTACATTTTCTTCATTTCATCCAATTCCCCCATAGTGCTTTTGCCACCTTCCGCCGGTCTAAAGAATTCTGCTCTTTCCTTGGTGTTTACGCCCTTCACTACGTGGGGTTTCTTTCATTGGGTGCCCTGAGACTGTGGTGACGGGCAATGGGTAAGAACCCAAATAAACAGAATAGCACAGGGGCAAAACTCCCCTTGAGTTCAGTGTCGGGCTCAGGCCCACTTCATCAAACTAGACCAATCTGGGCCAACGCTGTCAGAAGTGTTGACTGACTTTGGGTGCAGCAGCCCTGTTCCACACTGAACATTTAGATCAGCCTAGGTCTGGTCTACACTCGGAAACGAGATGGTGTTAACTACGTCACTCGTGGGTGTGAAATATTCACACCCCCGAGCAACGCAATTAAACTAAACTAGCCCCACCCCGAGCAGACAGAATTCTCCCAGCCACCTAGCTACCGCCTCTCAGAGAGGTGGATTTCCTGTGCCAACCGGAGAACCCCTCCTGTCGGCGTAGGCCGTGTCTCCACTGAAGCACTGCAGCTTGTAAACATGCCCCTAGATATGTCGCTCAGGGGTGTGAAAAATTCACACCCCTGGGTGCCGTAGAGTTAAGCTGACCTAGCCCTGGGTGGAGACGTGGCTGGGTCGATGGAAGAATTCTTCCACCCACCTAGCTGCTGCCACTCGGAGAGGGGGATTACCTACATCGACAGACGAGACCCCTCCGTAGCCGTAGGAAGCGCTGTAGTGCCCGTAGCACAGACAAGCCATTGGCCTTTCATTGCCCAATTTCAGACACCCGGGGCCTGATTTCCAGAGCTGCCCAGCACCCGTCGCCAAACCCCTCCGGAAATCAGAGGGCAGCCAATAATCGAGGCACTCAAAATCAGTGACCGCTTTTGAAAAACGGCTTTCCTTCTTTGACACGGTGCTCACAAGCCAGTCCCTCCAGCCTCTCCGTGGGTTTGCTGCTCTTCTCTGAACTCCCTGCGGTTTGGCTGGCAACAAGGTTCCCGGGAATCCCAGCTGACATCACGCTTTGATCTCCGAGAAGTTTTCTTTTTGTCTTGTAACCAGCTTTGCATTTGACTTTTCTGTAAAACGCTGAGAATCCACTGGTCTGCGTTGCAAGCTGTCACCAACACTTGGGAACCAGGCGAGCTGAACTCCACCCAGAAAACTCACGGCAGAATTCGTGGGACTCTGTGGGAACACATCACTTTCCACCTCCCTCCCATGCCAGCAAATTAAAGAACACCTCTTGTGGGTTTCATCCCTTGCTTGTCTGCCTGCAGCCAAGATCCAGCCACAGTTCCCCATTAAGGTCCTGATCCTGCAAAGACTTACATAGCTGCTTACATTTGCACACCACGGTGCACGCAGCTAAGCATGGGCACAAACCTTTGCAGACTCAGGGCCTAATCACCATCACCCCACTGGGGCTGCAGGGTTCCACATTGGCTCTCCCCGGGTACCAAAGTGCCAGGGTGCAGGTTTAATTAAATGACAAAGCACTGACGCTCCTAATTAAATCCAGAGAGTGGCTGCCTATAAAGGACAATTCAGCTGCGGTAAAAATGGGAGTCACCTTTAGAGAGCGGAGAATGTCATCGATCCCTGCAGACCGGTTCCTAAACCACTCTTAATCCCAGGGCCCATACAACCACTAGCCACCTTTGATGGTCCAGCCCTCAGCACCCCGGCCACACTGACAACACCAAGCCGGATGGGTGCTGAGCCCTGCAATTCATCCTGAAATCAACAGAAGCTGCAGGCACCCAGCTCCTCTCCGGAGCACATCCCACTAGGAACAGCTGCCTTGTTCTTCAAGATCTCATTGACGTGAGCTCATGCTGGTGCCAGGAGCCTAGAGTAACCCATGGACAGGGAGGTAGGGGGCAGGGCATGGGGGTGGGGGAATCAGCCCCCGGGGATGAGGAGATTGCTGGGTAGGCTGGGGGCGGGGGCTGCGTGGAAAACCCGGGAGGGGGAGGGTGGGGTGTGTGCAGGGGCATCCCAGGAAGGGGATGGGGAGAGCGGTGAACATGGTGCAGCACAGGGAGAGGGAGGGGAGGAGGCACCACCTGGAGAGGGGGGGCGGGAGGGACATGCACAGCTTAGGCAGCTGGGGGTGCAAGTGCCAGGGAGGGCAAGTGCACCCCAGAGCTGGGGGGACAGGGGCATGTGCTCCCAGCAGAGGTAGGGGGTGGGGTCAAGGGGTGCATGTGCAGGCCACAGAGCTGGGGGGCAAGGGGTGCATGGGCAGCCTGGCCGGGGAGCTGGGGGGCAAGGGGTGCATGGGCAGCACGGGGGGGGAGCTGGGGGCGAGGGCCGCATGGGCAGCCTGGGGAGCCGGAGGCCAGGGGGGCAAGGGGCGCACGGGCAGCCGGGGGGGGGGGGGGGGGGGGGGGGGNGGGGCAGGGGGTGCATGGGCAGCCTGGCCTGGGAGCTGGGGTGCATGGGCAGCCTGGCCTGGGAGCTGGGGGGCAGGGGGTGCATGGGCAGCCCTGGGAGGAGCCGGGGGGCAGGGGGTGCATGGGCAGCCCGGGGGGGGGGGAGGCGGGGGGCAGGGGGTGCATGGGCAGCCCGGGGGAAGCTGGGGCCGCGCCGCAGATGCCAGCGGGAGCCGGCGGCGGCCGGGGCGGGCCGGGGAAGGTCGGGCGGGACGTACCGCGAAGGAGGCGGCCGCGCAGAGGCAGATCTGCTTCATGGTGCCCAGCAGCGGCCGGGCCGCCATCCACCCGCCCGGCTCCCGGCGCCGCCGCCCCTCTGAGCCGGGCTCCAGCGGCAGCTTCAGTCACAGCGGCGGATCCGCCTCCCTCCCTCGGCCGGCGGCTGGGGAGCCCGGGCGGCGCCTGCCCCCTGCTGCGGAGAGAGCCGGGCAGAGCCGCCACGGGCGGGGGGACCCCCCCCCCCCCCCCCCCCCCCCCCCCCCCCCCCCCCCNGAATCCACACCCCCAACCCCAATCCGGGGAGCAGAGACTCTTTCCTCCTCTCCCCACCCCCAAGCCAGGGGATCAGGGACCCCAGGCAGGAAGGATCCCCCCAAACCAAAGCCAGGGGAGTGGGGACCCCAGGAAGGAAGGACCCCCCCAAACCAAAGCCAGGGCAGCAGAGGCACCCCTCCCCCACGGATTCCCACCCCCAATCAAGGGGACAGTGACCCCAGGCCATAGGGATGCCCACCCCCAAATATTGTTTTACTAACAACATCGGCCTGTGACCATGTTGAGGACACTGGGGTCCCGGTTTCCATGTATACAGCTGAAGCAGTTTGGATGCCTACAGTGCTGTGGAGTGATCGGAGTCATGGGGCCAGGAATCACGGGCTGAGGCTGGAAAAATCCCCCTAAATCAGGCTGTGACAGGATGCGCTGGGACTTCCAGGACCCCGGTGAGCAAAGGGTTAAGCTCAGCATGGCCTTGCACAGATGCCCAGGGGAAGGACCCTACATTAGTTGCTCGGAAGGAGTTGGGGGGAGAATGTCTGTGGGAAGGGAAGACTCTCCAGAGGCACGGGGCATGCTGAATGTTACCCTTGGAGGAGAGAACCTCGCTGGTTACCTCTTGTTTCCTGCTGAGCCATCCCACCAGTTAACAGGTTTATAGGGCAATGTTTTAAATTAACGTGATGTGCCTTTAAATGCTCACTGCGATCGCCATGCCTAGCACTTTGTACGCTTGTGACCCATAGAGCTACAAAGGGGGTAAGTATCTTTATTCCCCTTACATAGACTGGGGAAACTGAGGCACGGAATTGCTAAGTGACTTTTCCGGAGGCAGACAGTGAGTCAAGGAGAGGGCTGAGACTAACATCCCAGGCACGTGCACACTGCTTCCACTATGCTACTCCGCCTGGAAACTTTAAATTAAAAAAAGATAGTACCAACGCAAACCTATTTATGTGGAATGTGGACACAGTATCCAGTTCCTCAGCTGAGAGCTCTGTGTCTGCTAGGTATGAAATCTGGCACCCAGACGCCAAGGTTGGAGCTCTCTCTCTGCCTTCTAATTTGAGGTTGTGTTTTTGTTCCGAGTTCCATTTTTCTGCACATATTGGGTGATCCACAGACAGTCTCCTCCAGAGCTTCCCATCAGCTCAGCCTCTGCCTTCATCTTACAGCGGGGAGGGGAAGCTCCGTTTTATCCACCCTGCATGCACAAAGCTAAAGCTGGCGCTCTGGATTCTTCCTCTTTGTTGCTAAATAATTGAAGAGTGTTGATTTTCTGTCTCCTAGGCTTAATTCTGCCCCAGTGGAAACCTGACTCGCTTGGCTCTGCAGATCTGGAAACCTGAGTGAGAAACCTCTCCTATACCATGGCAAGCCAGCGACCCTGTTCTGTTGGACTGGTCCGCCCAGCAGCAGCTGGAAAGCTCTCTTAGCCAGGTGGAGAGCAGACATAACTGCAGGTCTGGCTGATCAGTGAGTGCGCGTTGGTATCCGTGACCCTTGACCATGCACCTTCTTTGTGTGAACGCAGTACAAAATCCCCAAACCTGCAGCTGGCTCTGCCAGGCACAAGGATCTGTCCATGCGGAGTCGGCTGTAGAATTGTGCCCTAAAATTCCACCTCGGCTCCCCACGCTCCCTCTCCTTTACTCTGCCTTGTTTGTCTTTTCTCCGCCCTTTACTTCTTTCCCTTCCTTCGGTTCCTTTCTCTGGAACGATTCTGTTTCCACTTGGAATTTGATCCATTGCACAGAAGCAGCCGCTTCTGACAGCTGAATCACTGACTCGGTGATTGCACCCTGTCGCACTGCGATATTATAGAGAATGGCCCTGTGTCAGGGAAAGCCAGTCTATATGCTCCACTCCACAGAGAGTGGGAAGAAACAGCTTCTTCAGGCCATCAGACCAAATCCTGTTCACCCTACTCCCAGGAGTGATGAGAATACGTCACACTTTTAGAGCATTTTGCATCCATTGGTCTCAAAACACTTGGCAAAGGTGAGTGAGCAGTATTATCCCCATTTTACAGATGGGGAAGCTGAGGCATAGAGGAGCAGTGACTTGCCCAAGGTCAAACAGTGAGTCAGGGAGCTAATTGGGAACAAAGCTAGGTTCCCCTGGCTCCTAGCCTGGTGTCCTCTCTGCTGTAATCTAGTGACTTCAATGGAAGCACAGTTGGGCTGACTGACTTCAAATGGGATTACTAGCTGTCCTGGGTTGGCAGCTTTTGCCTGAAGTGTCCCACCCTCTTTGCAGCTGTTAACCCTTTCCCAGCAGGATCAAGGGGGTTCTACTGGCTCATTGAGTCAAGGAGGTGGGAGTGGATCTTTCAAGAGAGGATCTAGAGAGTGGGCTGAGCACTCTGGAGGGAGGAACACTAGGACCAGCCAAGCCTGGGCAAAAGGCACGATCTGAGCTTTGTGGTGCTGTTGTTAGTGTTTTGCTAATAAAGCCAAATCGCAGGGAGCAGGTTGGTACCTTTGTAGAGCAGATTGGGATCTGTGCTGCTGGAGGGGCTGTTTCTCCAATGAGAAATGAACAGAAACCCTCACATGACATATGTAAAGGCCACAAACAAGCCTTGTTGGTTGTCTGCCTTTCTCCGTTTCCTGTCACTCTCCCGTCGCTGGAGTATCTACACTGAAGCGGTGCAGCAGTGCTGCTGCAGCATTTCAACCAGGAGACTCACCACTGTCCAGAGAAGTCCAGCTACCCCTGGGCAACCCCACTGCACTCAGCGGAGTGCAGAGATGTAAAGGAGGGCAGGGTTAGGCAGTGCATTTGCAATTCAGCGAACAGTTCTGTAGCCGCGTGAGACAGCACAGACCCTGGCTGCCCCCCAGAAGATGGACGGGCAGAACTAGAGTAACGCACTGAGTAACACATACAGGTGAAAAGAGGGAACGCCAGTGGACTAATGGCAGCACAAGAGTGGGGGAGGAGGCCATCATTCTAGCCTGGCCAGGACACTTTGAACCAGTAGCCAATGCCGGGGGATGTTCAGATTTAGTTCTGGTGAACCCTTGGCTGGAAAGATAACGACTTCAGCATCTTCTTCATACAGATGGGGCCCAGAGCTCTTCCCAAGCTGACTGTATGAAACACACTCTTTGTGACTCCTAAGTGATGGACGCTGCATCCAGTTGAAACGGCCGGGGGGAACTTCGGTTGTGACCCAAGCTGTCATTTGGCCGTGGGTGGTAATACCCTCACTCTTGCAAAAATGTCTTTCATGATCAGGGTTTCCGTTCATTTCTCATTGGCGAAACAGCCCCTCCAGCAGCACAGTATCCACTAGCATCATGCTGGGGCATCAGTCTGGCAGTGCCACAAAGGAGAGCGCCCCCTACTGAATCACCAACCCCCCCTTCAGCAATACTCACTTCAGTCTTCTTAAACTTGGCCTTCAGGCTTTTCATTCTGGCTCGAGTTCTCACGCTCTGTCTCTGTTTCAGGGGAAGTCTCTGAACAAGGAACATAATGATGTTTTAAGGTACTAGTGAAGCCTGGTCTCTCTATCACGGGGGTTCTCAAACTGGGGGTCGTGACCCCTCAGGGGGTCGCAAAGTTATTACATGGGGGTTCGCGAGCTGTCGGCCTCCATCCCAAACCCCGCTTTGCCTCCAGCATTTATAATGGTGTTAAATATATAAAGTGTTTTTAATTTATATGGGGGGGTCACACTCAGAGGCTTTCTGTGTGAAAGGGGTCACCAGTACAAAAGTTTGAGGACCCCTGCTCTATCAGAAGCTAAACGCCGGGTGTAAATTCAAAAATTCCCACCTCCCCTCACATCCCAGTGAGGCAATCAAAACTCTTTCAGTGTTTAAAGCTGGAGCTGCCTTCCGTCATGATACATGACGCCAGACCAAGCCACTCAATAGACCACTGTGTACGAACAGTGGGAAGACATGGTGAAGCACAGAACGGTGCTCGGCTCTATCCAAAAATTCAGACTCATGCAACCTTTCTTTACTGACTTGTCACCAAAATGAGCCAAATGTTAGGGCAGTGGTTCTCCACCTATTTACCATTGTGGGGCGCATATGCAGCTCTCTCTGTCTGTGGGTCACATCCACACAACATATATACTACCTGTATGGCCCTGAGGATGTCACATGGGCCGCAAGAGGCCACGGGTTGAGAATCACTGGCTTAGGGGGTGCCAGATGCTGATTTCAAATGCACACGTCCCTTCTCTTCCATTTGTTTGCTCCTACCAGCATCAACTGCCTCTGAACACTTGACGTTTGATTTCTCGCCTGTACTTGGCCGGCATAGGGACCTGCCAGCCTGTCACTCTGTGCTCTGCCACTGAGATGCATCAAGTCATGTGATCTTTCCATCAAAGATCTTTCCATCAGCCTGTACGCTGTGTTAGAAATGGGGTGTCTTGTCCTCTGGGCATATCATGTCAGGATGCACGCCACACCGTGTCCTGTTACTCTAGCCTCTGCCTAGTTCACTGCACACTATATTACGTGTACTTCTATTGCGCCTTTCACCTGAGGCTCTCAAAGCATTTTAGACCCAATAAATGAAGCCTCAGAACACTCGTTAGAGTTAGACATTCTTATTTCCATTTTACCGGTGGGGAAACTGAGAGATGAAGCTAAGAGTTGCCGAAGAGTGACTGGCAAATTGGTGGTAGAGCTGGGAACAGAAACCCTGAGCCCTGATTCCGAGTCCTCTGCTCTAATCACTAGATAGCACTCTCGCCCTCCTCACCCCACACCGGATTGTTAAATTTACCTGGGCCGTGCCTTCTATGGTGCCGAGGCAACCTGCCAGGAGAGGAGCTGACTCAATGCAGCATGGCATATTGGTATTGCCTTGTAAACATCAAGATCACGCTCTTTCATAGGGGAACGTGCCTCCTTGCTAATCTCGCTATTCTCAGCAGCTTTGTAGGGTCCCCTTCAGGACATGTCTACTGCCATGGGAACATGCTTCTCTGCAGAGTGATTTATATGGCTTAATATATTCGACCCAACACTTACTGAGTTCCAGCAGCAGCGAGTCCCTCATTTCTGATCTTAAATATGTGAAACCTGCATTGGAAGGGCTCAGCAGAATGGGGTGGCTATTCACTCAGCCCTGGGGCCGTTCCATCACCCCTCCCAAACCCCTTCCCTACCTTGTGGATAGTGCTGAGTGCAGCAGGGTGGGCTCCTTCTCCCTCACACTCTGTTCTGCGCCCAGGGCAGAAGAAACTGAGAAGTGTCTCCTTACTTCAGTCTCATTGAAGGAATCTCACGCTATCAGAGGTGGCACAGCCAGAGCTAGCTGGTGTCGCCACCAATGAGGACAGGCAAGGGGTGGGACTTAGCTGCAGTGGGAATTAAGTTACTCACCTGCTACAGGTACAGTTACCTCTCCAAAGCAGGATGCTGCTCAGTACTGGCGACCGCACTTGACTGAACACTTTTCTGTGCATAGGGGCTGACTAGCCCAGTTACGGGTGCTCAGCAGCTCTCGACTTGTGACCAGGCCGTATACATCTGCCTGGCTGCCGCTTTTCACTTTCTGCTAGCTCCCAACAACCAGGCTACATATTCTCTGTACCTTTAAGGACCTGGAAGGCAGCAGCAAAAGGAAATGATTCACCTGCACCAGGATCTTGTTCATTTAGGCCCAACTCAGAAGTTAGGAGCCTACGTACCTTTGAGGATCTGGGCTTTATTTCTTTAGATCGTGATGCTGCAAGCTGCTTCCTGTGGGTGAATCCCAGCACTTACATGGAGGCCCATTGAAGTCCATCGGCCAGGTTCTGTGCGGTCACAGACGCCCATCCATGTGGAGCAGCTTGGTGGATCACGGCCTTCGTTTGTTGTGTGAAATGTTCCCCTTCGGCATGAGTTCCAAAGATCCACAAAGGTATTTAGGGTCGTAACTTCGATTGCTTTCAATGGATATTAGGAACCTAAATACCTTTGTGACTCTGGGCCAAAATGTTTAACCATTTTATTAAATGATGTGTTTCCTTGTTCATAGCGCCTTTCAACTCAGGCTCTCCAAGGGCTGCGTCTGCCTCACACAACCCCACTGTGAGGTGGATATTATTTCCCCAAATTTACAGATGGAGAAACTGAGGCACAGAGCCCTGAAGTGACTTACCCAGGATCACTGCATGAAGCAGTAGCAGAGTTAGGAATAAAAACCAAGTATCCTGATCCCCCCACCCAGTCCCATAATCACTAGACCAGGGATCGGCAACCTTTGGCCCGCGGCCCGCCAGGGTAAGCACCCTGGCGGGCCGGGTCGGTTTGTTTACCTGCCGCGTCCGCAGGTTTGGCTGATTGCGGCTCCCACTGGCCATGGTTCGCCGCTGCAGGCCAATGGGGGCTGCGGGAAGCAGCAGCCAGCACATCCCTCGGCCCGCACCGCTTCCCGCAGCCCCATTGGCCTGCAGCAGCGAACCGCAGCCAGTGGGAGCCGCGATCAGCCGAACCTGCAGACACGGCAGGTAAACAAACCGGCCCGGCCCGCCAGGGTGCTTATCCTGGGGTGCCGCGTGCCAAAGGTTGCCGATCCCTGCACTAGACAATGCTGGCCCTGCTTCTGTACTGATCACTGTGCAGATGGGCCCCCTACGCCCAACACAGAGTTTCTTGCAGGATCGGGGCCTGTGTTTTCTATTCATTTATTTATTTTCCTATAACAACCATAGCATGGTGGGCATGTTGTAGATGGACAAGGAGGTACATTCCCTGCCAAAAAAGGTACAGTAAAAATGTCTCTTGGAAATAGGGTGAGCAGATGTCCCTATTTTATAGGGACAGTCCCGACATTTGGGGCTTTTTCTTCTATAGGCGCCTATTACCCCCCACTCCCGTCCCGATTTTTCACACTTGTTGTCTGGTCACCCGACTTGGAAAATATGATGGGCAAAACACACAAGAACCTAGACTTTATTATAGTGAGGGACCTGCGTGTGTGCTTGCATTGTCAGCAGTGCTGACCAGAGCCGCCAGGGTCCCTTTTCAACTGGGCGTTCCAGTAGAAAACCGGACACCTGGCAACCCTACAACCCCCCCCCCCCAGGTTCAAAAACAAAGTGCAAAGCAAAATAATCCAAAATCTATTCTTTAAAAACCCTCAAAACCACAATTTTTCAGCCAATCTCAGCATCTGTGAGGCCTGACTTGTGATTTTTGAACCCTGGGGGATGGCGGTGGTGCTCAGGACAGGGTCTATTCCCTAGGGCCTGTCCTTTCCCCCATAGCCCCCCGGAGCCAGGTGCACGGAGCCAGCAGGCACAGCCCACTCCCCCAGGCTCCATGCCTGAGCTCTGCCCAGCTACTGGGGGTGACAGTTCTTGCCAGGAGCTAACATGGCGCCGGGCAGCGCTGTCCTCAGAGCTCTGCGCATGCGGCTTGAGAGGCGGTGGCTTCAGTCTGCCCTGCCCGGCCGCTTCCGCCCTCCCCCTCCCCTAGAGGAATTGACAACAAGGAAAACTTTATTGGTAGCTGGGCCGGGGCCGGCGGGACGATGTCGGTGAACTACGCGGCCGGGCTCTCCCCCTACTCGGACAAGGGCAAGTGCGGCCTCCCCGAGGTGAGAGCGAAGGAGCAGCCCCCCCGCCCCGGGCCCTTCACTCCCCGGGCCCCCCACTCTCCCCCTGGGGTCCCCTCGCCCAGCATTGGGGGCCTCCCCGGAACGGGGGCCCTGCGCTCCCCCCTCCCCCCGTAACGGGGCCCTGCGCTCCCCTCTGCTCCCCCCCCGACGCTTCCCCCCCCCCAACGGGGCCCTGCGCTCCCCCCTCCCCCCGTAACGGGGCCCTGCGCTCCCCTCCGCTCCCCCCCCCGGGACGCTTCCCCCAACCCCCCCCCCCCCCCCCCCCCAGGCCCCCCGCCCCCCCCCCCCCCGCCCCCCCCTCCGCCCCCCCTCTCCCCCCCCCCCCGCGCTCCCCCCCCCCCCCCCTCCGGCGGCCCCCCCCCCCCCCCCCCTCCCTCCTCCCCCCCCCCCCTCTCTCTCTCCCCCTCTCCCCCCCCCCCCCCCCCCCGGGACGCTTCCCCCCCCCCCCCCCCTGGCCCCCCCCCCCCCCCCCCCACGGCGGCCGGCGCCGCCCCCCCCCCCCCCCCCCCCCCCCCCCCCCAACGGGGCCCTGCGCTTCCCCCAACGGGGCCCTGCGCTCCCCCCTCCCCCCTGGGGGGCGCTTCCCCTCACCTCCCCAATGGGGCCCTGCGCTCCCCTCCCTCACCCTCCCCTGGGATGACCAGATGTCCTGATTTTATAGAGACAGTCCCGATTTTTGGGTCTTTTTCTTATATAGGCTCCTATTCCCCCCCCCCCCCCACCCCCTGTCCTGATTTTTCACATTTGCTGTCTGGTCTCCCTACCCCCCAACGGGGCCCTGTGCTTCCCTCCCTCCCCCCCTGGGGGCGCTTCCCCTCCCGCCCCACAACGGGGCTCTGCGCTCCCCCCCCCCCCCAACGGGGGTGCTTTCCCTCACCTCACTGACTCCTCACCTCACCTCACTGAAGCAGATTTGAGGTTTAAATCTGAACATCCTGAGGTCACTTAGCTGCCGTCTCCCCATGCCAGGCCATGAGGTTCGGCAGCCAGCGCTGGTTTATCTCCATGCCGTGCTAATACACTTTGTAATCTAGTACTCGGGGTGCCGTGCAGTTTAGCGGGGTGGCCTGGGTGCAGTGGCTTATCCACCTTCCTGTGTGCTGGCGTGGCGGGGACGCTTCTCTCTGGCTCTCCATTTCCATTTTTCTTTCTCCTCAGATTTTTGACCCGCCGGAGGAGCTGGAGAGGAAAGTGCGTGCGTTAGCAGACCTGATAAGGGGTTCTTCCAATGTAGTGTTTCACACAGGAGCCGGGATCAGTACGGCTTCCGGAATCCCTGACTTCAGGTAAGAGCACTGACTGAAGAAATCTGTAATCGCTGAAGCAGTGTGGGCTAGTGGTCAGAGCGACGTGCTGCGTTAGAACTTGGGGGCTCTATTCCTGGCTCAGCCACTGACTCACCATAGGCAAGTCACTGCCTTTCAGTGCCTCAGTTTCCCCACCTGTGAAAATGTGTCTGCCTCACAGGAGTTTGGCAAAAGGTTAATGTTTATAAAGTGCTTGGAGATCCTTGGAGGACAGATGCTGTCGGCGTGCAAGTGTTATTTTACTGGGTTAGTGATGGTATTTGTGGTATTTGTGGTATTTATAGTGAAAATACAGTATGTCATTAATGAGAAACCAATAGTTGTCTTATGGCTCCATCCCTGATACTTGGCCAGTTAGCCTGTGTGCTGAGTGCTGTTGGGAAAATAGTCCATTTCTTTAGTGCCTTATAACTGTTACTTTTGGAAAACTCCTTTTTCTGACCCTCTGATAAATGGAGGTGAGAGGTTTCCTCTCCTTTCTGTCTATAGTCTCTGCTCTAGTTCGCTCCCAAAGTCAAAAGCTTGCTATTCAGTGGCCAACGTGGGCTCTGATGAGACACTGAAGTCAGTGAGATGATTCTCCGAGGCTAGCACCCACACCTAACTTTCATCAACCCAAGCAGTCACAGTACTTGGTATCTGGTGTCCTCTTTTTATAGCTTATTTGTGCGTGCTGGTTAATAGCGTAACAATATAGAATAACCCCAGTAATACTTAACTTCAAAAAGGGGAAAAAAATGAGGAAGCTAGTTGAATGGAAATGAAAAGGTGAAATGCCTTCAGACTGCATGGAGACTATTTAAAAAACACCATAATAGAGGCTCAAATTAATGTATTACCCAAATGAAAAAAAAACACTGAGGACTAAAAAAATGCCACCATGGCTAAACAGCAGAGTAAAACAGGCAGTTAGAATGCAAACAGGCATCCTTTAAAAATTAGCAGTCAAACTCTACTGAGGAAAACAGAAAGGAGCATAAACTCTGGCAAGTCAAGTGTAAACGTATAATTAGGCAGACCAAGAAAGAATTTGAAGAGCATCTAGCAAAAGACACAAAAACGAACAGCAATTTATTTATTTTTAAGTACATCAGAAGCAGGAAGACTGCCAAACAAGCAGTGGGGCCATTGGGCGATGGAGGTGCTAAAGGAGCACCCAAGGAAGACAAGGTTGCTACGGAGAAGCTAAATGAAGTTTTTGCATCGGTTTTCACTGCAGAGGATGAGGGGGAGATCCCCACACCCAAACTATTCTTTTTTGGCAACATATCTGAGGAACTGTCCCAGACTGAGGTGTCAGTAGAGGAGGTTTTGGAACAAATCGATAAATTAAATAGTAATAAGTCACTAGGACCAGATGGGATTCATCCAAGAGTTCTGAAGGAACTCAAATATGAAATTGCAGAACTACTAACTCTGGTATGTGACCTATCGCTTAAATCAGCCTCTGTGTCACATGACTGGAGGGTAATTAATGTAATGCTAATTTTTAAAACAGGCTCCAGAAGTGATCCTTGCAATTACAGGCTGGTAAGCCTAACTTCAGTACCAGCTAAATTGGTTGAAATTATTATAAAGAGCAGAATTATCGGATACCTAGATGAACACGATGTGTTGGGGAAGAATCAACATTGCTTTTATAAAGGGAAATCATGTCTCACAAGGCTTTTAGAATTCTTTGTGGGTGTCAACCATGTGGACAAGGGCGATCCAGTCGATATAGTGTCCTTGGACTTTCAGAAAACCTTTGACATGGTCCCTCACCAAAGGCTCTTAAGCAAAATAGGCATTCATGGGACAAAAGGGAAGGTCCTCTCTTGGATCAGTAACTGATTAAAAGATAGGATACAAAAGGTAGGAATAAATTGTCTGTTTTCACAGTGGAGAGAGCTAAATAGCGGCGCCCCCCCCAGGGGTCTGTACTGGGGACCTGTGCTGTTCAACATATTCATAAATGATCTAGAAAAAAGGGTAAACACCTAGGTGGCAAAATTTGCAGTTGATACAAAATTTCTCAAGATAGTTAAGTCCAAAGCTGACTGCAAAGAGTTTAAAAAGGGATCTCACAAAACTGGCTGTCTGGGTGACAAAATGGCCAATGAAATTCAATGGTGATAAATGCAAAGTAATGCACATTGAAAACATAATACCAAATATATATACATAATGATGGGGTCTAAATTAACTGTTACAGCTCAAAAATGAGATCTTAGAGTCATCAAAACATCTGGTCAGTGTGCTGTGGCAGTCAAAAAGGTAATCGAATGTTAGGAACCATTAGGAAAGGGATAGATAATAAGACAGAAAATATCATAATGCCGCTCTATAAGACCATGGTACACCCACACCTAGAATACTGGTTCTGGTTTCCCCATCTTAAAAAAATAAAAAAAAAAAGAATTGGGAAAGGACAGAGAAGGCCAACAAAAATGATTAGGGGTATGGAACAGCTTCCATATGAGGAGAGATTAAAAAGACTGGGGCGTTCAGTTTAGAAAAAAGATGACTAAGGAGGGATATGATAGAGATCTATAAAATCATGAAAGCTGTGGAGAAAGTGGATAGGGAAGTGTTAGTTACCCAGGGCCGGCGCAACCCATTAGGCGACCTAGGCGGTCGCCTAGGGCACTGCTATTTCGGGGGCGCCGGCGCCCCGGCCGTCCATGCAAATTTGGGGGGGGGACCTGCCGCCGCCGCTGTTGGGGGCGGCATTTCGGGGGCGGGACCTTCCGCCGCCTAGGGCGCCGGAAAAGCTGGCAGCGCTCCTGTAGTTACCCCTTCACATAATGCAAGAACTAGGGCTCACCCAATGAAATGACTAGGCAGCAGGTTTAAAACAAACAAAAGGAAGTACTTCTTTACACCATACACAGTCAACCCGTGGAACTCGTTGCCCGGGATGTTGTGAAGGCCACAAGTATAACTGGGTTAAAAAAAGAACTAAAGTTCATCGAGGGTAGGTCAATCAATGGCTATTATCCAAAGGTGGTCAGAGACGCAACTCCATGCTCCAGGAATCCCTAAACGTCCAACTGCCAGAAGCTGGGAGTGGACGACATGGGATGGATCACTCGAAGTTGCCCTGTTGTGTGTGTTTCCCTCTGACATACCTAACGCTGATCCCTGTCAGAGACTGTATGCTGGACTAGATGGACCTTCTATAAGTCAGGGCTTTGAGTCAGTTACATTTAGAACTCTTGATTCCTTCTGTTTGCCAGGCCCACTTGTTCCTCTAAACAGCAGGTGGCACTGTTTCTCTGCAGACCTGTCTGAGCCACCCCAGAAGCAGGGCATGCACATTGGCTCTCTGGGCAGTGCAATTCCTGTTATGCTTTTGGCTGCAAACTTTGGTTTTTGGCACAGTAGAATGTCCCATTGTGCTTGTTCCTGGCTGGTAACTTTCACTTTCAGTAGTTGTGGCTTCCGTCAGCCTGTCTTGTTAGTGAGGGGATTCTGAGTCTAAACTGAATGGGGTTCCTCTGGAACATTCTACTAAGCGGTAATTTAATGGTGCCCAGAATCTCCTTGGTGGCTCCTCTGGACTGCAGACTTGTGCTCTTACTAGGAGGTAGGAGAGTATTACTCTCCATGTTCAAATATGGGGAAACCGAGGCACAGAAGTGAATTGACCTGCCCAAGGTCACACGGTAGGTAGCACAGTCTAGAACACACATTGGCCTGCGTTCCATTTGAAGGGTGTAAAGGTTGAAGGGGGGCGGGGGGGGGGGAGAGTGTTTTAAGGGGATGTCGCCAGGAGTAATGGGATACAAGCGGGCTCAGCATCAGGAAGCATTTGATAATGGAAAGATCTCAGGCTGTGGACTCGTCTCTCAGGGGAAGTAATGGAAGTGCCATTGCTCAATTCATTTAAGATTGGGCAAAGCACTGGAGACTATTCCCTACAGTATAATCCTGCCCCGGAGCTGGCCTAATAGGTCTCTTGATTTCTGATTTGTGTCCAGCTAACCACACGGTGCCCCCAGCCCCTGACACACGCACGTTCCCCAATCAGTGAATCTGAGATACTCTTGAGGTTGAATCTAGAGGCCGCTTAAAGGATAAGTGTATGTTACACAGTAGTAAATGAGGGGCAGTTTGTGCAGGAGCAGAGTCCTAGCAGGAAAATGAGCAAGTGGAGGGAAGATGAAGTGCATGGGATGGAGCTACTTTCTTTCAGCCTCTTGTTGGCTGAACTTCCGGCTACAATCGACAGTCTCCTCAGCATGCAAGTTACATGGGAACTCCATGTGGTGTGCCTCATGCCACCACTGAGCAAGCCTCTGGATTTGGCCAAAATGAGACTGCTGTGGACTCTGCCATTGGCTTCCCTTCCCATCTAGGCATCCCTCCTTCCTCATTTGCAGAGATCGTGCCCTTACTGATCTGTCAGGCAGTGATTCCTCCCCCAGCTGCTCCTAATTAAGCCTAATGCCATTGCACCTCTATCATGCCCTGTGGTCCACAGGCAGCTTTGAGCGCTCCACTGCAGGTTTTAGGCCCATTGAGCCTTGCCCTCCATTGGATGCTCTCCTTCCAGTACTGCCTGCTCTTCATGCCTGTACTGTCTGTATCGAATTTGATTTGGGTCAGTGCAGAAGTTCTCATTTCCATCTTGCTAGTTACTTTTTAATGTTAAAATGTTGCCCGCAGTAGCATTGAATTAAGCACCAAGGTTACAGCTGTAGTACGGCCCAGACATGTTCTCATCCCATCACGGGCAGGAATGCCGTGGTAGCAGGTCACCTTCCTTTAGCAACTCACTTTGCTCTCTCCCCCTTAATTAGAGCTAGCGTGGTGTCTGCTGACTGCTGCTTAGCGCCTGCTACCTCCAGTTATAACTTGACTTCTTTCCCTCCCCCCCCCCACCAGGGGACCCAATGGCGTATGGACTATGGAGGAGAGGGGATTGTCCCCCAAGTTTGACACTACCTTTGAGAACGCGAGGCCTTCCAAGACCCACATGGCGCTGCTGGAGCTGCAGAGAGTCGGCATCTTGAAGTTCCTGGTCAGCCAAAACGTGGATGGCCTGCATGTGCGTTCTGGATTCCCACGGTACTGCACCTCCCTTATCCATCTACCCAGCAGGGCCCAGATGCCTGTAACAGGCATCAAAGCCTGCCGTGTTGTTGCTTTTTATCAAGTGCAGCTTTGCAGGATTGTGTGTGTGGATGCTGCACAAATCTCTGCTAATGCTTGTAACAAAATAGGTATTAACGCTTCAGTGCTTTCCTGAGATGAAAGCAATGCCTGGGCCCGAACCCCTTCAGCTTTAGGAGCAACATGGCTTCTTAATCACGTTTGTACTAAAACAGCTGTTAGTCCCACTGCTATAGTGAGTGTGTGGTTGGGGGGAACTACGGGATGTCTTTGGAGGAAATAAGCTGAATTGGATCTAAAGACTGTGGGACTAGGACAGAGGCAGATATAACAGCATCAGCACTATCTAATGCTCTTGTGGTAGCACCATGGACCAAGCTAAACCCAGTTCTTCCTGCGTTGCTCTTTCTAAAGGGGGGTGTTATTTTGTTTAAGGGCAATGACCCATATAGTTCCAGGACTACTTCCCAAAGCTGTGCTGGAACTCACTACAAATGGATTTGACCTGCCCCCCAAGATCTAGCACCCACTCTGTTAAAGGGCAGACATTGGCTTATATAAAGCAGCCGGTATTGACTGCCATGGGAAGCATCATGATTGACTGTGTCTGTAAGGACTGAATTTGTGGACAGGTTACATCGGGGGTCGGCAACCTTTCAGAAGTGGTGTGCCGAGTCTTCATTTATTCACTCTAATTTAAGGTTTCGCGTGCCAGTAATACATTTTAACATTTTTAGAAGGTCTCTTTCTATAAGTCTATAATATATAACTAAACTATTGTATGAAAAGTAAATAAGGTTTTTAAAATGTTTAAGAAGCTTCATTTAAAATTAAGTTAAAATGCAGAGCCCCCCAGACCGGTGGCCAGGACCCGGGCAGTGTGAGTGCCACTGAAAATCAGCTTGCGTGCCACCTTTGGCACACGTGCCATAGGTTGCCTACTCCTGGGTTACATCAATCCACTCTGCCATCACCTTCCTCTTGTGGGCTTATGGGGGCTGTCATCTTAGCCTGCTAGTTCTACTCTGTGTGTGTCTGTAGGGCCCTTTCATGTGAAAATGGGAAAACTTCCATTTGGTCACAAGCTGAACTAAATTGTACTAATATTTGCAGAGCGCTGCTAGCGTGCAAGGTGCTGTACAGAAAGAATGTACAGAATTACATTGTATCTGTAGGGAGGTGTCTTGGGGTAGAGAGGGAATGAAAGTCTGTTCAACTGATGGCTCCATAGCCGAATTTGCATAGGATCAAAGTGCAACCACCCCTTAGAGGCAGGTGTGGCCTGCCAAGGCTACAGAACCCAGCATGTGGCGTGCAGGACGGAACACTGCATGCTGGGATTTGTAGTCTCTGTGGGCTGCATCTCTGTTCAAAAGGAGAACTGAGGGCTGCGTTGTAACATTCCTTAGACCGCATATTGGCTACCACACCTCTTAAGCTGGCATGTCTGTGCTTCTGATTAGAGCAAGGTCAGCTTCCCTTTACTAGTACGATGCGGACACAGATAACGTAATGCTTGTGACAAGTGCTGGATTGTTCGTCTTGGAGACTGAAGTGCCCTCTTGCAGATCAGATCCAGCAACCTTCCCCCAGGCCATCCAGTTCATGCACCTCAGTGCTAATCTAGAGGGACCCACTGGACAAAGGGGAATTTGGTCTCTGTAACCTATTCAGGCCTTGGCTTCTTTATGAAAACTGCCAACGAGGATGCAGTTTGTGGCCTATTGTTGACACCTGTCCCCTGGAACTGGACTAAGAACATCAAGCTCATTTCAAAAAGGCTAACTTGGCTGTCTTAACCCTTTCACTGCTCTGTGCAAGTACAGCTTCTCCTGTGATTCATCTCCAAGTAGTGCATTTTGCAGGAGTTTTTGTTTTAGGTAAACTGGGTTTCGTCAGGCAAGGGTAATAAACTCCATCCCTACCCCATCTCTTCAGTGAGAAAACCTTTACTGGCGCCTGACTGGGTCTGAAGTGCCTTTAAATTATGCTTTGCCGCATAGATCTGTAACACTTTAGAAGGGGCACAAGGGGGAGATAGTCCTGGGTTTCAGGTTAATCTTCGTTTTAGCAGCGCTGTGGTTTACTTGATTTGTTTGCTTCTCTTCCTGCATCCTCGTTATAATAAAGTCCAAAACAGCACGGCATTGTGATCCCAGCTGCGAGCTGTGCACTTGATTGACGTGTGGATGCAGGCTCTCCAATCCCCATGTGTATGGCGGTAGAGACCCAACTGCACTTAGTCAGGTAAAGACAGCTTCAAAGACGTCCTCAAAGGAACCTGCCTTTCCATTAGCTCAGTCTGGAAAAGGCAGCTTCTTCCTTCGACGGAAACTTTAATCTACAATAAAAATGCCCCAGACAGAACATTTCTAGCTCTTCAAACAAATGGGTTATTTGCCTTGTGCGCTGGAGTGCTTGAATCAGGCTGGTAGATGAGAATGCAATTTTAATTCAAGAAAGAAAATATAAAGGAAGAGGTGAGGAGGGTATGTGAATGGGAACTTGCTTCCTTCGAGAAGGTGCATCTAAGGGCTGGTCCACACTAGGGGCGGGGATCGAAATAAGATACGCGACTTCAGCTACGAGAATAGCGTAGCTGAAGTCGAAGTATCCTATTTCGATTTACCCGCGCTTACCTCGCGTCCTCGCAGCGCGGGATCGACGGCCGCGGCTCCCCCGTCGACTCCGCTAACTCCGCTCGCCCTGCTGGAGTTATGGAGTCGATGGGAGCGCGTTCGGGGATCGATGTATCGCGTCCAGACGAGACGCGATACATCGATCCCCACTACATCGATTTCTACCCGCCGATCCGGGCGGGTAGTGTAGACCTAGCCTTACAAACAGCATGACATGGTGTTAGCTAAGGAGCAAATCTAGTAGCTGTCTGGCTCGAGGAGATATTTGCTTGTGTTCTTGTCCCATGAGGAAGCTCAGAGCTTAATTCTTTTTCTTAGCAATACAAACGGCCCTTTGCCAAAGTCAGACGGGAGTGGTTAGAAAAAACACTGTTCTCTACAAATCTGATTCATTTTCTTTTGAATGTGGGGGAGCCAACTTCACACCTCAAGAACGTTCGAATGAGAGCGGTGACTATGGGCTATCAAACTTCTGACAACAAAAATTACTACACAACCCCAGGAGGGGGGACTGAAGCCTGAGCCCATTCAAGACCCGCTGCCCCGGGCAGGCCGGGCGGAGGGGGACAAAGCCTAAGCCCGATCCCCATTGCCCCAGGCAGAGAGGGCCAAAGCCCAAGGACTTCAGCCCCAGGCAGGCAGCCTGTAACCTGAGCCCCACCATCCAGGGCTGAAGCCCTCGGGCTTCAACTTCGGCCCCAGGCGGTGGGACTCAGGCTTCAGCAAGTCTAACACCAGCTCTGGTGACCCCATTAAAATGGGGTCGCGACCCACAGTTTGAGAACCACTGGGCTGTCCCATTTGGTCCCTCTGGTCTCTCTCTCTTTTTTTATTTTATTTTTTTATTTCTGTGGCCTGGTGTCTACACACACTTGCAGCAGTTACATTGAAGGGGTGAGGGGTTTTTTGTAACTGGCTTCAACTGGTGCAGTTTCTGTGGGTGGGCAAGGCCTGTGTGTCACTCTCATGTACTGATATGAACACATGTTTGAAAGAAGCTTTTTTTTGTATGAGAAATACTAGACTCTCATTTCAATCTATGAATGAAAATTTTAACAATTCTAAAATGGTAAAAAGGAAGTGATTGAAACAATAGGAAAGCAACCAAACTGCCTAAAAAAGCCCAGAGCAGAAGGGGAATACATTAAACCGCTGGTTATTGAGGGGTGTGTGGCTAGTGGGTGGTGTTAACTGTCTTTGCATGTTAGGGAAATGTGTGAACCTGTGAACTGTTAGGGCTTGGTTTGCTAGAATCTAGATTACATGGACCAGGGATCAGCAACCTTTCAGAAGTGGTGTAGCCGAGTCTTCATTTATTCATTCTAATTTAAGGTTTCGCATGCCAGTAATATCTTTTAATGTTTTTAGAAGGTCTCTTTCTACAAGTCTATAATATATAACTAAACTATTGTTGTATGTAAAGTAAATAAGGTTTTTAAAATGTTTAAGAAGCTTCATTTAAAATCAAATTAAAATGCAGAGCCCCCCGGATCGGTGGCCAGGACCCGGGCAGTGTGAGTGCCACTGAAAATCAGCTCGCGTGCCGCCTTCGGCACACGTGCCATAGATTGCCTACCCCTGACATGGACACAAGCTAGTTGGCTCAACTTATTTTTAGGCTTCAGTATTGAATTTGGAAGGTGGCAGATTCTCATCCTAGCTAAAGTAAATGTCAAAGCTACTGATCAATATGGCAAATGCTCACTAATTGCCAAATATCAATGTGTGAATTTCTGACAAAAAATGGGTAGATTGAAGGAAGTGGTAGAAAACAAGTGTCTGGCATAGTGAAAATACACAATTCTGTCTAACTGACAATATTCACACTGCCTAGCGTTGGTAAGTAGAAAGCATCCACGCTCATCTTGGAGTGCAGGAAATCAGTTTTTTTCTTCAAGATCAAAGGTTATTGAATGAAATTTTGCTCGTTGAAGCGGAAAAGCAAAAGGTTGAGTTTGAGCCTGCACGTGAGATGCTTTTCTTGTCCCAGTGCTGGGCTTTCCATCAGTTTCATTCAGGAGCAATCTCTGTTCATCAACACCAGAAATGGCAAAGATCAAACAGTAGCTATGCCGTGAAAACAACTGAAAGGCAAAGACTTGACTTGACAAGGGTTGCAGCCTTCTCTTAGTCTAATTTCACCATGTAGCAAAAACCGAGCAATTTGAAGAAAGTATTGAAGCAGTTTGCCCTGGATATTCTTTTCCAGACAGATACCCAGGCCCACAGTTAGAAATTGTAAGCAAAGAAACAAGAAAAATTACAGGAAGAACCACAAGAATTAACGTTGCCATTTAATGCAAGATGGTTGGTTTAATATGAGAAATGACCTGAACATAGCTAGATGCATCCATATGTTCTACTTAATATTCCTGCCTTTCATATGGGAACCACTCCTCCTCCTCAAAAGAATATTGTTTCCAAGTTGCTGAAGATACTATCCAAGAATACAGAGAAAAGTATGACAGAGGCCTTTGCCTTTGGCCAGACAATGATAATTAAGTGGGGAAAAGGTGATATCTCTGGAGCAGTCATCCTAAACTACTTCTGTATGGGGGTTGAGCGTTGTAACCGATTGACTATATACCCCCTCAGGGTAGTAGAAACTAGGAGTCAGTCAACACCTGTTTTCTGGGATTTCTAGAGTGGAAGAAGAGTAGGCCCTTAAAGAAACAGTAGCCTGGGTTTTCCCCACGTATTAACTATTCCTCTGGGACCATCTTCCTCTCTCCCATCTCCTGCACTTCGTCCACTCTAAAAATCCCAGGAACCTTAAAGGGACACGTCACAAAACAGGTGTTGACTAACCACCTTGTCCCTACTACCCTTAAGGGGATTGTCCCCCTGTTACAAGCTCATGTAAACCTCACTAAGGCCCTGATTCAGCAAAGCACTTAAGCCCATTGAAGTCAACGTGACTTAAGCATACACTTAAGCGCTTTGTTGAACCGGAGCCTAACTGCTTGTGGAAGAATGATTGAAATTCTCCAGTCAGCCTTGTGGTTGCTGTCCCAGCTTCCAGCGGCTGACTGGCGAACTCAGGGAGGCTGTGTCTTCACATCGGCATCCGGCGAGCAGATGTTGAAAGTTGTACTGAGCACAAGGGGAACTTTGATCAAAACAAATCATGCACTTTCCACAACAAAGGACTTTACAAAGAGGCACTGATCTTACAGAAGCAGTTGAAGGTGGTTTCCGAGGTACTTGACAGATCAGGTTGACGCTACCGTCGCAGTCTCGGTGCAAATCTCTTGATGTCATTAACGCCAAAGAAGTGGAACCCCGCAAGGACAAAATAATAATAATTTAAAAAAATCAGAGAAGCTCTGGACCCATTTCAATAGTGATCTCAAATAAAAATCTCAGGTCAGGTCCAGAATGGGGGAAGAAATCAGAAACGTGATTGGTGTATGCCAGGGCTCCGGAGCCACATGCGGCTCTTCAGAAGTTAATATGCGGCTCCTTGTCTAGGCGCCGACTCCGGGGCTGGAGCTACAGGCGCCAAGTTTCCAATGTGCCGGGGGGTGCTCACTGCTCAGCCCCTGGCTCTGCCACAGGCCCTGCCCCCACTCCACCCCTTCACGCCCCCTCCCCTGAGCCTGCCCCGACTTTCCCCCTCTCCCCCCCCCCCCCCCCCCCCCCCCGCCCCTCCCCCCCCCCCCCCCCCCCCCCCCCAGCCTCCTGCACGCCACGAAACAGCTGATCGGGAGGGAGAGAGAGGTGCTGATCTGCTCCGGCGGGCGGGAGGCGCTAGGAGCAGGGTGGGGGAGCTGATGGGAGGGCTGCTGACATGTTACTGTGGCTCTTTGGCAATGTACATTGGTAAATTCTGGCCCCTTCTCAGGCTCAGGTTGGCCCCTCCTCGTGTATGCAATCTGAAACTCCTCCTTCCTTCTCCTCTAGCATTTCACAGTGAAAATTGTATCTCTGGTGTGGGGTGTGATGCTGTGCCACAGGTTGTTACATTGAAATGGTGGCAGTGTAATCATGGAAAACAGTACAGTTCGATTCCAGACGTTGTCTTTTATTTTATTTTTTTAAGGCCCACTTTTAGCAGTAGTCAAGTATGTCTTGGTGCATTTGGCTTGGTTTGGGTGAAAGTTCATCCTGGGCTAGCTGCTGAAAGAGCAAGCAGGTGGGTGAACGTGTATCATCTGTATCGGAGGCCACGTACCAAAGGGCAGGAGGCCTAACTAGTTAGATGCGGGATGGTCTTGTGCAGTGGCTCCCTGACGTCACTGGTTCATGTGCCACCTTCTCAAAAAACTGTGAAGTGAATGGCTGGAATGTCAAGCCCAGGTACCATGAGTGGTACGTGTACCACCGCTTGGGAGCCCCCGCCTAGTGGATAGGACACTGGACTGGAAGTCAGGAAACCAGGGTTGTATTACTGGCTCTGCTAGTTGCCTACCGTGATCTTGGGGAAGTCACTTCCCCTCTCATCGCCTGTTTCCCCCTCTCATCCTTTGTCTTGGCACGGGCTCTCTCACTAGATGCATGCACAGAGCACTTGATTTTGGTTGGGGCTGCTATTAGTTGTATTACGGTAGCAGCTAGAGTGGGAACTCTGTGGTGTTTAACTTACAGAATTGCTGGCTTTTCCTTTGAACCTACTTAGATTGTGAGCTCCTTAGGGCCAGGACAGTCTCTCTCTGTTCCGTTTGTGCACCACCTAGCACAGTGGGGGCCTTATATATGGAGATATACCTATCTCATAGAGCTGGAAGGGACCCCGAAGGGTCATCGAGTCCAGCCCCCTGCCTTCACTAGCAGGACCAATTTTGCCCCAGATCCCTAAGTGGCCTTATCTAGGACTGGGGCTCCTACATGCTACCACAATACAAAAACATACATACAAACATACATAAAAAGACACATTATCCTCTATTTAAGAGTCAATACACTAACAAAGGGAATCCGATCAGCTGCGTTGGATTAGGCTTGTGGGTTTATTTGGTTTTGGGGAGCTGTGGGAAACTGGCAGCAATGCTGAGGGTGCCAGTAGGAGATGGCTCACCTTTAGGGTGACTCAACCTATGGCGAGGCCATCGCAGAAACCTTTGGGCCACATGGCCCGATCCCTGCCAGCACAGGAGTGCTTCATCCAGAACAACCCCTTTCATCCGAGCTAGACGTTGTCAAAACCTTAACTAGAGACTGTGTGGGCCTGATGTAGCCACAACAGCTGTAAATAAGAATCTCTTGAGCAGCCTGAGCCACCAAGGGGTAGCGTTGCCTGCGGGTTTCCGTTAATTTTTGCTGTTTCTTCTGCAGGGACAAGCTGGCCGAGCTGCACGGGAACATGTTTGTGGAGGAATGTGTGAAATGCGGCAAGTATGTCATCCCTGCCGGTCAAGACACACTCGTTTGTAAAAAGGCAGCGTGAGTGAATCTCTCCACTGCCGTGCTGCTGAGAGGCATCGTGCCCCTTGGGTGTGTCTCTGGGGTACAGATGGTCGCTGCAGTTCTGGATTCCATTATATAACTGTTTGTTCTGGCGTGAGTCAAGTTTGATCACCACGTGAGCTTCTGGCAGATAAGCCCATGATGCAGAGAGCTCAGGGCATGCGATACAGGTCTGTCTCATCTTACGCTGGGGTTACGTTCCACGGTCAGCGCGTAAAGAGAAAACCGCGTATAGTCAAAATTACATTGAGTGTAATGGCGGGCAGAATCGCCCGCACTACCGAAACAGTATTTAAATTATTTTTCTCTTTTTTTTTTGTTTTGTTTTGTTTTTTTCTTGTTTTTGCCGACCGCATAAAGCTGAAATCGCACATGTTAAATGCGCCTAAGATGCGACAGACCTGTATGAGCAAATCCGTTCCATACAAATCCTGAATAAACACTTAAATCTTGCCACTTAGTGTGAGAACATTAACTCGTGCCCCCATAGAAGATCCTCACAGTTCCTGTAATCTGTTCATCATATTGGTCATGCCTAGTTTAAATATCAGTGGTCTCTCCACGTAGCAAGGTCTTGTACATGTTTGCCAAATAAGAATGAGAGGTCACAGCAGTCTGGATTTTGCCTTTTGATTCTAGGAAATATAAATCCTAAATTCTGAAGTTATTGCTCTAAACTCCTTGAGAGGGAGATGGCCACGGATAGAACTATGGTGTAGGGACAAATTGATCCCTGGTGTAATTGTTCACTTCACTACTTACACTGGGGATGGATTTGGCCAATAATGTTCATCTCCAGCGTCTCTTAGCACCAAAGGGGCATGATTCTCGGTATATTTATTATGCCTGTATATTTTAGGGCAGTATATTTATGCCTGCATCTGTCATTTTCACTCCATGCATCTGAAGAAGTGGGTTTTTTACCCATGAAAGCTTATGCCCAAATAAATCTGTTAGTCTTTAAGGTGCCACCGGACTCCTCGTTGTTTGTATGATTCTCACTGTGTTCTCTGCCTTTATATCTTCCTTCCCGTTACTCAGTCGCATGGTGTAGAACAGGGATCTAGACCTTTGGCACGCGGCCCATATGGGAAATCCGCTGGCAGGCCGGGACTGTTTGTTTACCTGCAGTGTCCGCAGCTTCGGCCGATCGCAGCTTCCACTGGCCGCGGTTTGCCATTCCAGGGCAATGGGGGCCACGGGAAGCGGCGGCCAGCACATCCCTCGGCTCACGCCGCTTCCCGGAGCCCCCATTGGCCTGGAACAGCGAACCGCAGCCAGTGGGAGCTGCGATCGGCCGAACCTGCGGACGCTGCAGGTAAACAAACCGGCCCGGCCCGCCAGTGGATTTCCCTGATGGGACGCGTGCCAAAGGTCTAGATCCCTGGTCTAGAACCTGGCTGGTGCATTCTAGCATCTTTCTTATCTACGCACTTGCATGCTAATTGCTGTGAACAGACTTGTTTTTTGTCTCGCACTCTGAATCGCCTCCTTTCTCATTGCATATGAAGGCAGTACGTGCGGGACGCTGTCGTGGGTGGCATGGGCCTCAAGCCGACAGGCAGGCTGTGCGACGTCTCCAAAGCAAGAGGGCTTCGTGCCTGCCGGTATGTATCATGTAATGACAGCCTCGGGGGAAGGGAAGGGCAGAATTGCGTCCTGCAGAAACGTACCAATTATGAAACTCCTGGACTCCACCATTTCCTGGTTGTGTGTCTCTTTGGTTTTTACCACGTGGCGCAGTCCGAGCGTACCTGGAGGGCTCCAAGTACTCAAGGAAGGGCCAACGGCTCACGTTTGCGTCTCTGTGTTAGGACTGGGTGAGTTCCTACACTCGAACCCTTTCAGGTCAGGGTCAGTCTGTTAAACACTCTCCTGTGAAAAGCAGAGACTCTGCAGGAGATCTTCAAAGGTACAAATGGGAGCTCGGCACCCAATTCACATCATCTGTCAATGGGAGTTGGGTTCCTAGGTGCCCTTTGAAAATCTCCCCCTTCTGTTGCTCCCTGAATACTGGCTACATGCGGGTCCATTGTGGCTGGAGTGCGCTGCACTGTGTGATTGCTGTGTTGTGAGGGGCATTCTCTCTCCTGTAGCAGTATATTTGATTCCACTCTGTCTTGTTGCTGCTTGCATTAGTTATATTTAACAAGGAGCTTTGTTTGTAATTGTTCAGCTTTAAGGGGGAGATTCTTTGCAATGTGATGGCTGGAAAGGTGGCTCTGTGAAAATGGCATCCACAATCTGCTCTGTGTGCATTTCACATGCACTTGCTATCTTCAGTGACGCACTTCTTACTGCTGCTCCTTCCTGTTAACTGAACGTAGGTCTGGGCAAGAGAGAATGGGCCCGATTCTCCGCGCCTCTGCACCTCCTAGGGTCATCTACACCAGTGCAAACTGGGTGTAGGATACCACCGTTTTGACTTAGCTCTTTGCACCAGTATGGACTGGTTTAAGTGACTGCACATTGTCCAGAGCAACAGAAAGTCAATCTCAAGCTCACCCATCATCACAGAATTGTTAACAAAGCTCCAGTTGCAGAGCTGCATTCTGACCTGTGGGCTTCACAGGGGTAACTGAGGGCAGAATCTGCCCCACAGAATCTTGTTTGCTCAGCTTGCCTCTCAGATCCCCTGCTGAACTTATGCAGGCAGGAGTTAGAAAATCCATCTTTCAAATGGAGCTAATTGGATATGGAACTCAAGAGCCAGGAAATATGAAATGGCCCAATGTTGTTTGATCAGTCTCTCCTCGGCAGCTCTGCAGTTGAGTCCCTGATTTTTTTCCTTGTCTGAGAACAAAGCTAACTCTGTTTCCTGTTGGATTTTTTTTTTCCAGAGGAAAGTTAATAGACACTATTTTAGACTGGGAAGATTCTCTGCCTGATCGGGACCTCAGTCTAGCAGACGAAGCCTGCAGGTATCGCTTTCCACAGCACTGTGTTCTGGTCCCCTTTTGTTTAACACCTGGTACTTCAGTAAAACCACCTGAGAACTGGTTCAGCATGTTGCTGTTGCTATGAGACCTCTCCAAGCTTCTTGCCATCTGCTGGGATGAATTAGGCTGTTCAGATACTTGGAATCTGACCTGCCATTCCCAGTTCACTGCCCTTTTGTTCCAGGATTTTAACCCCGTCTAATCCTTAAGAATGATTGTAGCTGGCCAGAGTTATAAATTGCAATGGAAGCGTGTTACTATTGGATTCCAGGGGTCAAAGAAGAATAAAGTGTATTGAGCGCATCCCCTAAGCAGATCCCCTTTTCCTCTGGAGACAGAGATTGTTCCTGGCCTGTCATCAAAAGGCTTTGCAGATAGCGGGGTAAATGCAACATTCAGAAACCAACAGCTTTTGCAAGTGAGGTGGTGGTTGGATGATCCCAGGTGCTTGTGGTATTCCCCAAGAGGGAAGGATATTTCCTGGGTCTCGTTCCTTATTGATCAAGCATCTTAAGAGGACGTAGCAATGTACATTAAGTGACTAGTGCCAGGTAAATAAGTCCCTGCCTCACAGATCTTACAGTATAAAGGGACAGTACACGGGAGAAAATGAAAGGACATCTAATTGTTGCTGCTGGGGCTGGGTGGACAAGACTTTCCAAGGCCTGGTTCATTATTATTATTTATACTGGCGTAGTGACCAGGATCCCAATGTGCGAGACGCTGTACAAACACAGAAGAGAGAGAGTCCCTGCCCACAAGAGCTGCCAGTCTGAAGTAAAGTCTGTTGCGCATCATTTCAAATGGGGTTTTGTTCCCTGATTTCACAGGTTCCAATTCTGAACCAGAGTTGAGATGCAGGTTATTATGACACTTGTACCATATAGCTCGTCAGAGGGGCAGTAAGACCTGGCGGGAGTCTGGCCTTCTGTCTTCTTAGAGAAAGGGGACTTCAGTCATTCAGACTGGCTCTGTTCCCTTCCAAGAGTTCTCGCTGTTTTTTTTTCCCCCGCCTGCAGGAAAGCTGACCTGTCAGTCACTCTGGGGACCTCTCTTCAGATCAAACCCAGTGGCAATCTTCCCCTGCTCACTAAAAGGAAAGGAGGGAAGCTGGTCATAGTAAATCTGCAAGCAACGAAGCACGTGAGTTAAAATGCTTTGACTGGTGCCTTGAGCTCAGAGCTGCCCAGCTACAGTCTGACAGGCCTTGGTTTTATTCCAGCCGTAGCACCCAGCACTTGTGGGTGCTTGATTGAATCCTGCAAATGTGGGTCAGTCCAGGAGCCAGGCGGCCCTGCTTACAGTGCCAGCTAGAAGAAATCAACCTAGTTTAGTAAGTAAACGTGCTGGGTCCCCATCGCTAAAGACCTTAGATCTTTGATTAAAAATAAACTTTCCGGTGGGATCAAAACCCCTCACGTATCCCCAGGTGAATTGGAATCCTGCGTGTTAATTAACCCCCTGAGTTAAGTCCTTGCTGCGAGACTATAGACTTTGACCAGTTTTATTTATGTTCCGACCTCCCTCGAATACCCTAATCATTAGAATCCTGTTACATAACCAAGGCAGTTTGTTTCTAAGACCCTCAAAGTGTATCAAGGTGGAAAAAAACCATTCGGGTCATCTAGTCCCTGTTCCAGGCAGTGCAGGAGTCTTCCCTACAGAACTCTTTCTGTAGTGATTCATACGGTCTCTTTTGACATGTTTCCCACCTCAGAGCCTCTTCCCCCCCCCCCCCCCCCCCCCCCCCCCCCCCCCCCCCCCCCCCCCCCCCCCNTTCTGCTGTTCACTTCCCTCCTGACCAGAGACATGAGGATGTTTGTGACAGTGGCCTGCCTGAAGACCAGCATGTGTTAACGGGGTTACTCTGTGCTGTTGGGCTGGGTAGCACATCCTGGCTGAAAGGCTGTACATTTCTAGCTGTCTTGAGGGTGATTCTCACTGAGCACTTCACAGGGGTGTATTCCTGAAATCCACACAGATACCTCTCTCTCAAACTCCAGGAGGAATAATCCCGCCTCCTTACACCGCCAGCTCACCCCTTATTTCTGCAGCGCAATAATCGTAGGGACGGTTTTGAAATCTGTCCCAAATGTTGCCTGGTCAGTGCAGAGCTGAGAGTTAATCTAAGGTGTGATGCAAATTGCTAGGAGTTGCAGGGCCTCGCCCAATTCACGCGTGCACACAGAGCCCTTGAAAACCAGAGTGAAATCATTGGGGTCAGATCTCCCTTGAGAGAGTCCTCAAATTGCTTGGTGTTTGGAATTCCCCTGAGGCTGGTCAGCTTTGTCCTCCGCCTGCTGTAACGGGGAGAGAGCAGCCGCATATTAGGGGCCTGTGGCCCCCAGACTGCATTTGGGGCTTCTCTAATAAAAGGAGATCACCAGCTCCTGTCATCTGGGCAACCAGAAAGCTGTTGGATGGTGATCCAGAGCTGGTGGATCCAGAGCTGGGCTGGATTTTGGCCTGTGTTGTAGAGCTGAAAGGCTCCTGCCCTCTGGATGCACATGTAAGTGCTAAGGTTGGAGAGACGTCCGCTTCCTGAGCCGGTTTTCTGTCTCTTGGCCCTAGGACCGGCAAGCCGACCTGCGCATCCACGGCTACGTGGATGAAGTCATGACAAAGCTGATGAAGCAGCTTGGTCTGGAGATCCCTGAGTGGACGGGGCCGGCGGTGGTGGAGAGTTCTGAGCTTGTGAAGCCCGAACCAGCCCTAAAACTCGACCCAGACGCTCAGCGCCCAGCCAAGGAAGAGCCCTGCTCCTACTACAATGGCACGGCAGAGGGGGCTGACGGGATATGCCCGGGGCTCGGCACGGCACGCGAGGAGCACTGTGACGGTCTGAAACAGGAATGTCCTGGCTCAGGCCACAGTCCCATAGCAGCCAAGAGAGTGAGAGTGGAGTCGCTGCTCACCTGACTTACACACGTCTTTGCTGTTGGTCGTTCGTCTTAGCCGCTAGCCTGGGCCGCTTTTCCTACTGTCCTTTTTATACCTTGAAATATCACCCCCCCCTCCCCTTTTTGTAAGTATTAAATATACTTCAATGGTGAGTGTCTGTGCAGCTGCATCGGCAGTCGCGGGAGGGCTGGTTTCCAGCTACCCAGTGGTGCTTCTGGAGTAGGGGTGAGTTGCTGCTGCTTCGTCCATCGTGAGGGTAGCTGGCTGCTGACCCACCCCCTGCCGGCTGCGTTGCTTGGGGAAGGAACGCAGAATTCCCTCGGCTTCTCTGGCACATCTGGCCTAAGGGCTACAGGGTCTGGCTCGTCGTTGTGGGAGGGGCAGCAGGAGCTAACGGAGTCATCCTTGAGTAAGGGCAGCAGCGCTTAGCCAGGCGACGGCACTGGTGAGCTGACTCCCAAATCCTGCGCTGCTCCCGGCATGAGAACTGCAGCCTTGCCGTAATCGGGAAGCGGGTACGTGTCTGTTGCACGTCCTGTGGGCCGTTCCCCCTAAGATCTCACGTTTACGCGCGCACACATCTTGCAGGCGGGGTGACACTTTTTTCCCATGTTACAGGTGGGCAAACACAGATGCAGAGAAGTGCGGGTAACAGTTTTGAAGTCCCGTTGAAAGCCAGTGGGACTCGGGCGCCGCTTTAGAAAACGGGACACGGGCTTTTAAGTCGAGGCACTTTTTGAAAATGTTCCCCTCTGAGACTTGCCATGGGCTCCTCCATGCCAGTGGCAGAGCCTGGCTTACCTCCCTCATTGTCCTTTCCCTACTAACCCTCCCACCCTGCTGCCTGGCATTAAATCCAATCATTGACGTCAGCAGGTCAGATCAGATCAGGTCAATGGAAGAGCCTGACTTGCCTCCATTTGTTTTGCTAAGTCTGCGTTCTCGCTGGCTAAAGGCACTCGCAGGTCCGCTCTGGACCCCTGGGAACACTTTCAGTCTAGCTGCGTGTTACTCTTCATGCCTTGCAGACTTGCTGGCTGAGGTTCCTCGCAGCGAAAGGGCAGCTGCTGTCCAGCAGCAAGAGGGATTCAGCCGGACTCCATTTGACATGGCTGTGTGTGATCGTTAATATGCGCTACAAGCAGGGACGTCTCTTCTTTGAGTACAGCCTGGTAGCGGGATGCAGTCACCAGAGCGCAATAGGGGCAGGGGCTTTTGTTGACGTAATGAGATGCAGTGATTGCCCTTTTAATGCAGCCTGGCCTCTGCTAAGGTAAACAGATGGTAATTGCAACTGGCTGATGAGAGACATGGCAGAGATTTGCTTTGTGGTCCGAATGGGCCGCCTCCTCCTTACATATGGTGTGATCATTTTTCTGATTGAAGGCGGGTTGTAGGGAACGCAAGCTGTGTGGTCCCAGCTGACTCCATTCCCCTACTCAAGCCTGCCACTGGGGACTGGATCACTCCACTGTAGCTGAGTTTACTCGCAGCCATCTGTGTCTTAGCGGTAAAGAGAAATAGAAAAGGTTGGGGGTGCAGGTGACTGGCTGAGGATAAATTCTCAGTATTTATATTCCTGCCGGTTTTCCAGTGCAGGCTGGATGTTAAACAGCCCGGGGCGGGTCTGCTTGGGAGAGTCTGGGTTAGGATGCAGAAACTTTCCTAGGAGCCAGTTTCCAGTCTCCGACTCCTGGTCAGAATTCGAAATGTCCTAGAACATGCTGTATCCACAACCGCCAATATATCCCAATGGCTAAAACACAGCAGGGGCTACTGTAGGAGTTGCCTCGAGGTGCTGTATAAAAATACAACTTGACAATGACTGTATGTGTTGGACAAGACTTACACTTCAGGCCCTGGCTATTGTCACTTAAAGATCTCATGGTACTTGGTGTAAGAGTTGGAGTTAACTCCAGTGACCTGATGCTCCTCTCTGTTAGTTACATTCTGCCTACCCCATTTCTCTCCTGTGGTTTCTACTGGGTGTTATATTCTTCACTTCCTATCCTAAACTGCCGGGGGCGTTACTGTGCTCTGTTAAACTGCTGCTGGGATCCACCCCAGAGGTGGCTGCATTTCAGCAATCCCTACACTTGCACAGCCCTTTCCTTCCTACCAGGGATGATGTGACCCTACACTGAAGTTTGTAAAGCAATTAGAGATCCTCTGAGGTGCAAATTGTTCGCTGCAGCAAGGAAGCCGGCCATACGCCCACAGCTAGACAGGGGTGACTGTGGGACAGGACTCCTCGAAGTCTGGTGTGCCATCTACATGGGGCCCCACAGTATTAAAACACATCTCGTGGTCACCCCTTTGCCTTGCAGCAACAGGTGGGGCTGTAGCAGAACAGCTGTAGTCCTGGTGCCCTCAATCCATCTGCAATTGCTATTAAGGGAGTTACAATGAATGTTGGGGTTGGGCTAATTTATTTTAATAGTATGTAAATAGACATGCAAACTAGGTGCAGTTCTTGAGACCCTGGCAAGTTACCGGTGGGGGCCGGGAGCGGAGCTGCACCTGGCCGCGACCCCGGCTCCCGCCGCAGCCCAGCTGCAGCTCCGCTCCCGGCTGCCAGCCTCTGCCCCAGGCCGTGGCTCCGGCCTCGCTCCCAGCCCAAGGCCGACCCCCAGCTGCAGCCCTCTTAATCCTGTCCCCCCCCCCCCCCCGAGCAGCAGCCCTGCTCCCAGCCCCAGCTCTGGGGTGGAGAGGGGGCACGGAAGGGTAAGGAGGGGCATGACCCTCAAAAGTTTGGGGACCACTCACCTAGCTCTTTCTTCTGCTCACCAGATGAGTCTGGGGCTTCACGCCCTTCTCCCGCAGAGACTCCCCCCAAATTCTTTTGTCCTTTTCCTGGGGGGAAAGAGATGTCTCGAAGATACACCCTGCCATTTTCATTGGCAGCTGGCAGGCGGCCTGTGTACGAAACCTTCTCTGGCATGTGTCCATCAAACTGCCCCTTGAGGTCTTGCCAGGTTCCCAGGAAATCCAGTTAAATTCCACAGTTCTCTGACTTTGGCTGCTCTTTGCGCTGTCTGAGGCTGGGCTGTGGATTCCATCCTTCCTGGAGGTGGTCTCTGGAGGGCGGGGGTTCGTGCGTTATTAATCTTTCCCAGCGTGACATCTGAGAGCACTCATTTGAAGAGGGTTGATCAAATTTAACAAGGTGTCTAAAGGCAAATTGACCTTGTGCCGGTGCCGTCTCCTTGGTGTGGAGATCACGTTGCTGACAGCGCTGGGGGATTATCCCAAGGGTGCGGAATTCTCTTGAAACGAGCGTTACGGTGACATGTGGAATATTGACGTATTCCATGGGGGCTCCTGCTTGTCTTACTGTGTCAACATCTTGTTCCTTGGCTGTTAAGCAGAACCGATGGAGGATGGCCCCGCTCCCAGAGCTTCCATATCATCATCTGGAATATCATTTATGATTTATCTCAGTGGGAGTGATCCAGAGGGTGGACTGGAAACTCGAGCTGTCTAAGCAACAAGCTGCAAACTCGAGCAGGGTTCACTGCTATTGTTATTACTTGTTTTGTATTACAGGAGCATCTGGGAGGCCTGGCCAGGGTTGGAACACTACTGTGCAAGGGGCTGTACAAACAGAGTGAGACGAACTGCCCCCAAAGAGCTTACAGTCTAAATGGACACGGTGGGAGGGGAAACTGAGTCACAGAGCGGGAAAGTGAATTACCCAAGGTCACCCACCAGGTCAGTGGCAATGCTGGGAGTAGAAGCCAAGTCTCCTACGTCCCAGTCCAGTGACCTACCTACTAGGCTTGGGGCTCTCAACTTTTCCAGACGACTGTCCCCCTTTCAGGAGTCTGCGTACCCCAAGTTTCACCTCACTTAAAAATCACTTGCTCACAAAATCAGACCTAAAAATACAAAAGTGTCACAGCCACACTGTTACTGGAAAATGGCTCACTTTCTCATTTTTACCACGTAATAAAATAAATCAACGGGAATATAAATATTGTCCTTACGTTTCAGTGGATGGTATATAGAGCAGTATAAACCAGTCATTGCCTGTATGAAATTTTAGTTTGTACTGACTTCGCTGGTGCTTTTTACGTAGCCTGTTGTAAAACTAGGCAAATACCCAGAGCAGTTGATGGACCCCCTGGAGGAGTTCTGAGTACCCCGAGGGGTACATGTACCCCTGGTTGAGAACCACTGTACTAAACTACACTGCAGGCAGCGTGTCCATTTCCATCAGAGCATTCCCGTTCTTCTGGCCCCCAGTTTAATAGATTCAACAGGCGTCACTGATCAGTAGCTTAAAAATATCTCCTGAAATCTGGATTTTATTAGAGAGATGGGGGAAAAGAAACAAGGTGGTTGGAGCAGTGCCAGAGTTGCACATAAGGTATTAATCCGGGGAAGGTGATCGCAGCCCTGCCGGCTCTTGCCGGCTCCGAGTGCAAGGTTCCTCCCTCGGGACGCTGGGCTTTGGTGCGGATTTCAGTCCTGCTGCGGTTTAGGCCGCCTGTCCAGGTAGGCAAAGGAAGTAGCCGTTTGCTCTACTTTCCTGTTCCTGGAGTGGAAGTATGGTCCAGTGGTTAGGGCATTACCTTGAGACTTGTGTTCGGGAGCCTGCTCTTCCAGAGACTTCCTCTGTGACCTTGGGCGAGTCATTTTATTTTTCTTTGCCTCAGTTTCCCCCCTCCCCCCCAGTCCATTGTGGATAATAGCACTGCCATACCCTGCAGATGGAAGGGGAAACTGAGGCACGGAGGGGGGGGGAGTGAATCACCCACAGGGGTGTTGGGATGGATAAATACAGTACGGATCGTGAAGCGCTCGTACTATGGGAACAGGGACCAAATAAGTACCTAAAACACCTAGAATGGAACAAACACCCCCATTGCTGGGAATTGTAGCTACTCCTCTGGATTGTCTAGCAGCAGGGGCTGTGTCTGGAATTCGCTCCCAAAAGTCTAACCAGTGCTCTTGGCCATGCATCAGATCCACTGGTCTGAGCAAGACTTGGCCAGATCCCTAAGGTGCAGCCCAAGTACCATAAATCCGTTTTCTTCACCTATCAGTCTGGGACAGTAGGAGCAGGTTGGTGTCCCTGGAACAGCTGAGAAAGAGTTGAGCCAGCTTAGGCCATTGCCGTTGCCAACCGCCGTCCCTAGGGGCTGAGGAAGGAGAGAAGGAAGCCTTCTGCTCCGTGGAGGAGCCGTGTGAAGAACAGGAGAGGGCTACGTGGGTAGAAGGTGGCAACAGGCAGCCTCGTTACAGATGCATCCCCATCCGCTGCTACTGGGTTTGGTGGGGAGGTCAGGCGGGCAGGGGAGAAGTGGCTCCATGCAGCCTGAAAATGGATTGAGCTCTGAACGTCAGGTGGCAAACGGCGTGAAAATCAATGTCCGTTGGCCTGGGCACTCGCTGTGTGTCTGCGTTTAGCAGAGCGGAGTGTTGTCCTGCGAGGCAAAAACTCAAAGAAGAAGATGCAGCTAAACCCGAGCCTGGTGCAACTGGAGGAAACCACGCGGGTGCGTGGTTTCCAGGTGGAATTACGTGTGAAAGATTGGACCAGCGCTCGTCCAGCCATCCAGCATGGACTGCGTCATTGCAAGCTTCCCATCCGCACTCAGCCGCTGGGTCCTTCCCCTAGAACGGGAGGGGTCACCTCTACGAATGAGCCAAGTCTGGTCCTCGTGGCCCACTCACGATTTAGTCTCTCTGCCCATGGGGGAGGCGCTACCTGCGCCATGGGCACCTGTCCTACCGCAAGTCCGTGCCCTCTTTGAAAGGCAGCAGCTGGTGAAGCCCCTTGACCGGTGTTGGCCTGCCCGGACTGTCATCTGTTGAGTCAGATGCTGAAGGTTCCATACCCCCTTATCGACCCCCAGTCATCCCACCCCACTCCTGTTCTCAATAGCCACGTAGTTTAGGGGGAGCGACAGCATGTCCCAGGGGGTTCTACTTCCAGTTCTGCTTCTGACCCACTGAGTGACATCAGGCCCCCCTGTCTGTGTCTTCCTCCGCCGCCCCATAGCTGTCTGGTCCATTTCGACTGTAAACTCTCTGGGGTAGGGGCTGTCTCTCACTGCCCGGTCAAGGCCTGGCACATGGGGGCCCTGATCTCATGGGGTCTTTGGGAGATGGAGGGCTTCCAGATCCTTGCCATTCCCAGGCGGGGCCCAGCGCTTTGCTACATAAGAGCTTGGCCGTGGTGATGTTGCTGGGGCCATTATACGTCTCCCTCTCTTTCTGCACCTCGGGTGGCGTCCCCCCGCTCTGTAATTGTCTCCGATTGCAGTGAAGGGTGGAATTAGCTTTTGATGGTTCCTGACTGAAGAGAGAGCGGAGCCGCCAGCCGAACAATCCCACCGACAATGCACGAGAGGGAGCAGGCAGTTATCTCACTAAGTGGAGCAGTTACCACTTGCAGCCCGCGCAGGGCAGGGTAGGCCGGTCGCCTAAGAGGGGGTCATTTCACAGGATTGATTTCCCCGTTTTCTCATTTACACTGAGGGCATTTATACGTCTGTTCACATGGAGGTGCCTCGGACTGGGGGGAAGTGACATAAGAACGGCCATACTGGGTCAGCCCAAAGGCCCATCCAGCCCAGTATCCTGTCTTCCGACAGTGGCCAATGCCAGGTGCCCCAGAGGGAATGAACAGAACAGGGAATCATCCAGTGATCCATCCCCTGTCGCCCATTCCCAGCTTCTGGCAAACATGCTGCTAGAGCATTGTCTGTAGTGGAAATGAGAATCCGATCCTGGCTGTTTAGTTGCCTGACGTTGTTGTCAACATTTGCAAACTTCCTGCTGCATTGACAGGGCTTCTGCATTTCTTACATACGATCGTGTTTATCCCCCTGCTCATCTCTGCATGCTTCCTTCGGCGGCTCAGCCTTAAACATCTAACGCAACGGAGGTGACTCCTAACCCGTGAACGGTCCGAAATCCCAGGTTCCTGACTGTTGCTCTGAGCCATTTCCCCACCTCCGGCCTGGTTCAATCCATCCTCCTGGCCCGGCCTCCCTTCAGAGCTTTCTCTGGCTTCATTTCGCAGGGCTCCCTGCTGTAGTTCCCAATACAGCAACCTCGGCTTGAGTGTGAACTATTTGTTTGACTCAAATTGCACGCTGAGAGGGGGGGCTGCTGCTGCCTCCCTGAGATGTGCCAACGCGGCTTCAAGCCCAAGGGAACTTCCAGCCCCCAATTTGACGGGCTGCTGGAAGAGTTCTAGCTGCAGAGTTAGCAGTAGGGTGAGCAGACAGCAAATGTGAAAAGCCGGGAAGGGAGTGGGGGGTAATAGGAGCCTATATAAGAAAAAGACCCAAAAATCGGGACATCTGGTCACCCTAGTTAGCAGCTCTCTGCCTCGAAGGTGGGGAGCGGCGGAACGAAGGGGCCTGCTAGGCTGGCGTTTGTGGTGGGGGGGTCAGGCCTCAGCACAGAGGTGGGTACGGGCTCAGGACCCGGTAACTGAGTTTATTCCAATTAGCGAAGGTGCCCCGAGAAAGCAGGGTGCTATGGAGCATGTACAAGCTGGACGTAGAGCAGGGATCGGCCTTTGGAGCCGTCTTTCCCCATCAACCCGCCTCCGGGATCTGGTCACTAGCAGGACATGCTCCACAACCCTCCTCTTTGCCATGGTGTTTCCACCAGCGCTGTACAGACCTCTCTGTTCCCCTGGCAGAGACGCTTCTCTCAAGGGGGGGGGGGGGGGGGGGAACANTTCCCTGGAGTCCTCTAGTGCAACCACCCTGTGGATCTCCTTCCCCTGGGAGAAGAACTTCAATATTGCAGTGCTGGACGCCAGGGGAAGCCCTGAGCCGGGGAGCTGTTTCCACTGAAGTGGGACATGCCAGCCCTGGCCCAGAGAGAAAACGTTTGCCCCTTGCACGGCAGGTGAAGAGCAACGAGGCTTTTTTGGGGGTGGGGGGAGGTATTTCACACTGCCCTGGCTTCCCCGCCCTTCAGCTGCTTTCTGAGCATTGCAGGGGCCTCGTTACCGTTTGTTGTCCGAAGCAATCTTAGCGCGGGGCTCTGCCAGGGGCCTGTCTCTTAACCAACGTTTTCCTACGTGGCCAGCGATCTGGGGTCTCTAGGATTAAGTGGCGGGCTGGGGAGAAAGCAATTAGAGCCGCTCTGCGGGAGAGCTGCTGCCATGGGGCCAGGCACTTGGGAGAAAGCGAGGAGCCCTCTCCTATTGATCGCCCCCCCCCTTCGCCTGGGCACCATCCACCAACCACCGGATCCGAGGGGGAGGGAAGGTTTGATTAAGGCCGAGCACTAAGTAAACAAAGAGGGGGACATTTCCCCCCCCCCCAGCAGCCCCCGGCAAAGGCAGAACAGTGTTTGTCACTGATAGCGTCCATCAAACTGAAATCGCAGGCAACTTCCCCTGAGACCGTGTCATCTCCTGGAGGGATTAGCTCTGTCATTTCCCTGTGGGCTCTCTCTTCACCCCCCACCCCCCCCCAGTGGTGTGTGCATCAGGCCAGCAGCCAGAGAGCTGGCCAGAGAGCCCCACAATGATGCTGTTACCCCTTTTGACCCAAGCGATTGGCCAAAGTTATGGGCCTTGCGGGTTGTTTCTGCTAGTGATGGAGTCCGGTATCTTTTGACGCAATCCTGTTTACTTGCAAGGAACATACAAACGTCTTGTTTCCCTGAGCGCACAAGGAACCAAACAGCAGGAGAGAGTTTCTTTGCTTGCAGCTCCAAGCCTCTTTCAGCCAGTCCTCTGCCCAAAAAGCGCTCTCTAGGCTTTTCCCAAGGGTCGCGCCTCCAGCACTTGTTCAGGCTGTGTCTGGCACTTCCTTGCTGCTGCCTTCTCTGGGTCTGTTTCTCTCCCAGACACACCCCACGAGGCCCTTCTGCCCATGTGGTTCTAATTCCTGAGCCTGGGTTGTGGTTCGAGGCCCCCATTGTCTCTTACTTTTAGCCCAAATGAAGGGCGGTGGCTACACTCCCTCGTTCCAATGAGGTTTAGCCCAACCTATCTCAATATTTGACCCCCTCTTCCAATGGATTTGAGCAGGAGGCAGGGGTGCTGTGTCAGGGCCCATGCAGCAGCAGCTGGGACAGGGTGCACGCCGTGGGCTGAGTTCGCTAGTTCTCTAGTTTTGAAAGAGGCTGAGGGTATGTCTACACTACGAAATTAGGTCGAATTTATAGAAGTCGGTTTTATAGAAATCGTTTTTATACAGTCGATTGTGTGTGTCCCCACACAAAATGCTCTAAGTGCATTAAGTCGGCGGACTTCGTCCACAGTACCGAGGCTAGCGTCGACTTCTGGAGCGTTGCACTGTGGGTAGCTATCCCACAGTTCCCGCAGTCTCCGCCGCCCATTGGAATTCTGGGTTGAGATCCCAATGCCTGATGGGGCAAAAACAGTGTCGCGGGTGATTCTGGGTACATGTCGTCAGGCCCCCACTCCCTCCCTCCCTCCCTCCCTCCCTCCGTGAAAGCAACAGCAGACAATCGTTTCGCGCCTTTTTTCTGCCCAGACGCCATAGCACTGGGATCATGGAGCCCGCTCAGATCACCGCGGCAATTATGAGCACTATGACAACCACGCGCATTATCCTGGAGTATATGCAGAGCCGGAACCTGGCAAAGCAAAACCAGGAGGAGGAGGAGGAGGAGGCAACAGCAGCGCAGAGGCAACAGCAGCGCGGTGACGAGAGTGATGAGGAAATAGACATAGACTTCTCACAAAGTACGGGCCACAGCAATGTGAAAATCATGGTGGTAATGGGGCAGGTTCATGCCGTGGAACGCCGATTCTGGGCCCGGGAAACAAGCACAGACTGGTGGGACCGCATAGTGCTGCAGGTGTGGGACGATTCCCAGTGGCTGCGAAACTTTCGCATGCGTAAGGGCACTTTCATGGAACTTTGTGACTTGCTTTCCCCTGCCCTGAAGCGCCAGAATACCAAGATGAGAGCAGCCCTGACAGTTGAGAAGCGAGTGGCCATAGCCCTGTGGAAGCTTGCAACGCCAGACAGCTACCGGTCAGTCGGACATCAATTTGGAGTGGGCAAATCTACTGTGGGGGCTGCTGTGATTCAAGTAGCCAGGGCAATCAAAGAGCTGCTGATATCAAGGGTAGTGACTCTGGGAAATGTGCAGGTCATAGTGGATGGCTTTGCTGCAATGGGATTCCCTAACTGTGGTGGGGCGATAGATGGAACCCATATCCCTATCTTGGCACCGGAGCACCAAGCCAGCGAGTACATAAACCGAAAGGGGTACTTTTCAATGCTGCTGCAAGCACTGGTGGATCACAAGGGACGTTTTACCAACATCAACGTGGGATGGCCAGGAAAGGTACATGACGCTCGCGTCTTCAGGAACTCTGGTCTGTTTCAAAAGCTGCAGGAAGGGACTTTCTTCCCAGACCAGAAAATAACCGTTGGGGATGTTGAAATGCCTATAGTTATCCTTGGGGACCCAGCCTACCCCTTAATGCCATGGCTCATGAAGCCATACACAGGCAGCCTGGACAGTAGTCAGGACCTGTTCAACTACAGGCTGAGCAAGTGCAGAATGGTGGTAGAATGTGCATTTGGACGTTTAAAAGCGCGCTGGCGCAGTTTACTGACTCGGTTAGACCTCAGCGAAAACAATATTCCCATTGTTATTACTGCTTGTTGTGCGCTCCACAATATCTGTGAGAGTAAGGGGGAGACGTTTATGGCGGGGTGGGAGGCTGAGGCAAATCGCCTGGCCGCTAATTACGCGCAGCCAGACACCAGGGCGATTAGAAGAGTACAGCAGGGTGCGGTGCGCATCAGAGAAGCTTTGAAAACCAGTTTCATGACTGGCCAGGCTACGGTGTGAAAGTTCTGTTTGTTTCTCCTTGATGAACCTCCCCCCCGCCCCCGCCCGGTTCACTCTACTTCACTGTAAGCTAGACACCCTCCCCTCCCCCCTTCGATCACCGCTTGCAGAGGCAATAAAGTCATTGTTACTTCAAATTCATGCATTCTTTATTAATTCACACAAATAGGAGGATAACTGCCAAGGTAGCCCAGGAGGGATGGGGGAGGAGGGAAGCGCTGGGTGGGGTGGGGGAGGAGGGAAGGACAAGGACACCGTGCACTATAAAACTTTAAAACTTTAAAAATTAGAAACTTCAAAACTTATTGAAGGCCAGCCTTCTGCTGCTTGAGCAATCCTCTGGGGTGGAGTGGCTGGGTGGCCGGAGGCCCCCCCACCGCGTTCTTGGGCGTCTGGGTGAGGACGCCATGGAACTTGGGGAGGAGGGCTGTTGGTTACACAGGGGCTGTAGTGGCGGTCTGTGCTCCTGCTGCCTTTCTTGCAGCTCAACCATACGCTGGAGCATCTCACTTTGATGCTCCAGCAGTCGGAGCATGGACTCCTGCCTTCTGTTCTCAATCTGACGCCACCTCTCAGATTCAGCCCGCGATTCAGCACGCAACCTCTCCGATTCAGCACGCGATTCAGCCCGCCACCTCTCCTCGCGTTCAAACTGTGCTTTTCTGCAGTCAGACATTGTCTGCCTCCAAGCATTCTGCTGAACCCTGTCAGCGTGGGAGGCCGTCTGGAGCTCCGAGAACATTTCATCCCGAGTTCTCTTCTTCCTCCTTCTAATCTTCACTAGCCTCTGCGAAGGAGAAACATTTGCAGCTGGTGGGGGAAAAGGGAGATAGGTAGTTAAAAAGACACATTTTAGAGAACAATAGGATCACTCTTTCCCGTTAAACCTTGCTGTTCACATTACATAGCACAAATGCTTTCGTTACAAGGTCGTATTTTGCCTCTATTTATATTGAGGGTCTGCCGATTTGGTGTGAGAGATCACTCACGCAGGGCCAGGCAACAGAATTCGGCTTGCAGGCAGCCATGGTAAGCCACAGTCTTTTGGCTTCTTTAACCTTAATAACATGTGGGAATGGTTTCAAACAGCAGCACCCTCATTTTCCATACCAAGCAGCCGTTGGGTTGGCCATTTAAAATGGTATGGCAATTTAAAAGGAGGGAGGGATGCGGTTGCCGGGTTAACGTGCAGCACAAACCCAACTAACCCCCCCCCCCCCCCCCACACACACCCAATTCCCTGGGATGATCACTTCACCCCTCCCCCCACCGCGTGGCTAACAGTGGGGAACATTTCTGTTCAGCCGAGCAGGAACGGGCACTCTGAATGTCCCCTTAATAAAAGCACCCTATTTCAACCAGGTGACCATGAATGATATCACTCTCCTGAGGATAACACAGAGAGATAAGGAATGGATGTTGTCTGAATGCCAGCAAACACCGGGACCATACGCTGCCATGCTTTGCTATGCAATGATTCCAGACTACGTGCTACTGGCCTGGCGTGGTAAAGTGTCCTACCATGGCGGACGGAATAAGGCAGCCCTCCCCAGAAACCTTTTGCAAAGGCTTTGGGAGTACATCCAGGAGAGCTTTCTGGAGATGTCCCTGGAGGATTTCCGCTCCATCCCCATACACGTTAACAGACTTTTCCAGTAGCTGTCCTGGCCGTGAATGCCAGGGCAAATTAATCATTAAACACGCTTGCTTTTAAACCATGTGTAATATTTACAAAGGTACACTCACCAGAGGTCCCTTCTCCGGGGTCTGCGAGCACGCTTTGGGATTCGGTGGGTTCGGGGTTTACTGGCTCCAGGTCCAGGGTGATAAACAGATCCTGGCTGTTGGGGAAAACGGTTTCTCTGCCTCCTTGCTGTGAGCCATCTCCCGTCTGTTCATCATCATCGTCTTCCTCGTCCCCAGAACCCGCTTCTGTGTTGCGTGAGTCTCCATTGACGGAGTCATAGCACAGGGTTGGGATAGTGGTGGCTGCACCCCCTAGCATGGCATGCAGCTCGGCGTAGAAGCGGCATGTCTGCGGCTGTGCCCCGGACCTTCCGTTTGCCTCTCTGGTTTTCTGGTAGGCTTGCCTTAGCTCCTTAATTTTCACGCGGCACTGCTGTGCATCCCTGTTATGGCCTCTGTCCTTCATGCCCTTTGAGACTTTTTCAAATGTTTTTGCATTTCTTTTACTGCTACGGAGTTCCGCTAGCACGGATTCGTCTCCCCATATGGCGATCAGATCCCGTACCTCCCGTTCGGTCCATGCTGGAGCTCTTCTGCGATCCTGGGACTCCATCATGGTTACCTGTGCTGATGAGCTCTGCGTGGTCACCTGTGCTCTCCACGCTGGGCAAACAGGAAATGAAATTCAAACGTTCGCGGGGCTTTTCCTGTCTACCTGGCCAGTGCATCCAAGTTCAGATTGATGTCCAGAGCGGTCACAATGGTGCACTCTGGGATAGTTCCCGGAGGCCAATACCATCGAATTGCGGCCACACTAACCCAAATTCGAAATGGCAAAACCGATTTCAGCGCTAATCCCGTCGTCGGAGGTGGTGTAAAGAAATCGATTTAAAGAGCCCTTTAAGTCGAATAAAAGGGCTTAATTGTGTAGACGGGTCCAGGTTTAAATCGAGGTAACTAAGCTAAATTCGACCTAAAATTGTAGTGTAGACCAGGCCTGAGGTTCACCACCACTAGGGGCAGCAACACACGTGTCTCCTCCAGGAAGGGACTTAGACCAGGAGTCCACTATGAACTAACCCCATAGGAAGAGGCAAGAGGCAGGGGCTTCCGGATCCTTGGCATTCCCAGCACTTGGCTGGGTGTTATTGTTATGGCTGGGGCCGTTATATATTGCTGTTGCTGGGGGCTATTCAACAGCTGCTGTGGCCCACCTCAGAGGAGGCTGCATTGCAGTGGTGAATGGTGACCTCACCCCCATCCTTTGGAAACCCCACTGCCCGAGCCTTTCCCCGCTGCCTTCCCCTTGCCAGAGCCTTTCACGGCTGCCTTCCCCTTGCCCGAGCCTTTCCCCGCTGCCTTCCCCTTGCCCGAGCCTTTCACGGCCATGCCTAGGTACACACCAGAGTATGGATGCAGCCTGCAATGTAGCTACACCTACCCTGCCGGCTGCTGCCAGTGTCGATAAGGCCTCATTGTAAGGTTGTTCTTTCTCTCGCTTTGTCTCATGCAACATCAAACCAGCCCTGTTTGGTTTGCGTGTTTTCAGCCTTGGTCTCCTGGCGCTGCCTCTTCCCTTTGATCTCCGCTCCCTTTGCAGAGCTGAATGGAGAAGACGGTGATTTGCAAATAACTCTCCGGGCTGCGCATTGCTGCCTACGCCAGACCAGGCATCTGGGCTTGTCTGTCTGTCTATGCGCCTGGAATAGCTTTACAACAGGGGTTCTCAAACAGGGGGTCGCGAGGTCATTACTTGGGGGGTCGCGAGCTGTCAACCTCCACCCCAAACCCCGCTTGCCTCCAGCATTTGTAACGGTGTTAAATATATGAAAAGGGGGGGTTAATTTATTAGGGGGGTCGCACTCAGAGGCTTGCGATGTGAAAGGGGTCACCAGTACAAAAGTTTGAGACCCACTGCTTTACAAGGTCCCTGTCTGATCTGCACGCAGGTCCCAGGGCGGGCGACTGATTGATCCCACACCAGTGCAGGTCACTACAGCGCACCCAACTGACTCAGCCAGTTCTGTCCGGACCACGTATTTGCCCTGAGGAGGCACTCAACACCTGGCAGAATTAGGCCCTGAAACTTGGCAGTGACAGCAAAGCGAAGGGTCTGGTTCTCCTCTGACTGGGCACAAGTCCAGCACTGCTCCTGATTTACACCTCGGGGACTGAGACAAGAGCCAGGCGCTGAGAGTTTGAGGCTGCAGCTTGGTCCTTAACCTCTGCTTCATCCTTTTCCCCCAGCCCACCCCTTCAGGCTCTCCCCTTATGGCAGCTACTGCCTGGGGCAGAGCGTTCTGACCCCTGGAGCAAAGGAGACCGCAAATCAATCACTTTAATCTCCAGCTTAGAATTTCCCAGCTCCTGAGCTGCAGGGAAGTGTCACGTTCAAGGCCATTGGGCTGATCGCTGATGCTGTTTATTAGTCTCGCTTAAACCACCCAGGGCTTTGATGGTGTTTTCCCAGCTGCCCGCAGCAGCCTTTTGAACCGAGCAGAGCAAAGCTGCGTGTGTGTGTATGTGTGTGTAGATACCCATCAGCTCCAGTTGTGGCCACAGCAAAAGGGAGGCGAGGAAGCTGTTTCTACAGCCGTGCATTCGCATGGGGATCGCATCAAAGGGTGACACGGAACGTTCACAGGTGGGATCGGAGACGAGCAATAAAAGACTTAATTAGAATCAGGGCGCTGACATTTGGGTTTTACATTTATCCAAAAGGTTGCGGCTCCCCTGATCCACGAGCAGCCAAGGGCTTCTGCTGTCAAAGCCGCTTGTGATTTCTGTTGCGTGGCTTCATTAATTCCCAGACGCCAGCCTCTCCTGTACTCCTGCCCGAGCGCCTATCGGCTTCCAGTCATTGATAAGGGAGCTGCACTGCCCAGCCGAGCCTCCAGCGTCTCAGGGCTTGCCATGCTCGACACGGTATGTCTGACAAGAGATAAAAGGGGATGGAGTGGCGTCTGAGACCACCCCACAGGCTCATAGTCACAGGGCTTTGCAACAGCAATTAAGCCTTACCCATGCACTGGGTCAGTCTCATTATCCCCCTTTTATGGAGGGGAAACTGAGGCACAGAGAGGGGACAGGACTTGCCCCAGGCCACCCAGTGAGACCGTGGTAGAGTCAGGAACAGAGTCAAGCTCTCCTGACCCCCCTCTCCTGTGCGTTCACTGCTGGACCATGCTGCTGTCACCGTTCCCGTTACAAACCCAGGGTCAGATTCTCAGCTGGTGCAGAACCGCGGGAGCTCATTGGTGAAGCTCCAGCGAATTACACCAGCTAAAGATCTGGGCCCAGGTTTTTCTTGGGGGTTATGCCAAGGGCCTAAGAGATGGGTTTTCAAAACCTCACACGGCTCCCGGCACCTAGATAAAATGGTCGAATTTCCAAAGTGCTCAGCGCCTAGCAGCTGCCCCTGCAAACAATAGGTGCTGAGCTCTTCCGGCAGAAATGTTGACTCTGTCTAGGCTGTAATTTGACATAGCCGGAGGCCCGACACTCAGCTAGGCCAGCGCAGCTCCACTGACAGGAGCACTGGGACCACGGTCTCGCACCAGACACACGGGTCCTCCTCAGGCTGCTTGGTGTGCATAAGGCAGATTGGAGCAAGAGAGACTGAGGCAGCTCCTTCACCCTCCAAGAAGCCGGAAGGAGAGGGCAGGAGGTAGAACCTCTTGTCTCCTGGCATCCTGAAACTCGAGGGGGAGGGATAGCTCAGTGGTTGGAGCATTGGCCTGCTAAACCCAGGGTTGTGAGTTCAATCCTTGAGGGGGCCACTTAGAGATCTGGGGCAAAAATCAGCCTGGGGATTGGTCCTGCTTTGAGCAGCGGGTAGGACTAGATGCCCTCCTGAGGTCCCTTCCAACCCTAATATTCTATGAACTCTATTGAAACCCCCTGGCCTGGATTCAGCCCATTGTGCTGAATGGGGTCACAAAGAGCGATCAACGGGGGTGGGGAAAGGCTCCCAGGGGCCGGTTATCCCACATCTGGCTTTTCTTGCTACTTCCTCTGAAGCATCTGGTGTTGGTCATGGCCCTCAGGTCGGATCGGTCCAGCCAGGCTGACGTTCTTGTGACCGGGCACGCAACGTTTGCAACAGGGTGTCACCCCATGCTGCCGCTGGCTGGAGACGTGGCAGTGTCATGGCCTAATACAGCGGGACACAAGGACAGTGTGGCCGAGCCCAGAGCTTCAGAACTCCTGATGGCTTTAGAATAATAAACGTTGGGTTCTTTTTATTTCCCTTCTGGCTTTTGAGCCTTTCGGGTACCCTGGCGTCACCTTGTCAAGCTTTTCTCTGCAACGACGAGGGCTTGAAACTTCCTTTCCCTCTGGAAGCTGAGAGTCTCCTGCGATGGCATCGTTCCAGCAGCTGGGGCTTTAAGGAAAACACTAGAGATCGTGATCAAATCACCAATAGACTGTGCTGCAATGATTTCTGTGGCTCTTAGGGGCTCCTCCCAAGGACCCCAGCTGCGCCTCTGACCCAATTCATCTCGCTGCTCGGGGTGTAGGAGACTCCTAGGGGTATATAACATGGTGCGTAGAACGTGGGAAGTGTCCATATTAGCTTTTATGAAAGTTGTATTCATTTCTCTGCGGGTTTGGTGGGTATTGTATTGCTGACTAATCCTGTAGACAGGAGGAGTAGACCTGAAAGGGGGTTCCACAGAGGATGGATCTAGACTGTTCACAGTGGTACCAGATGACAGAACAAGGAGTAATGGTCTCAAGTTGCAGTGGGGCAGGTTTAGGTTGGATATTAGGAAAAACTTTTTCACTAGGAGGGTGGTGAAGCACTGGAATGGGTTCCCTAGGGAGGTGGTGGAATCTCCTTCCTTAGAGGTTTTTACGGTCAGGCTTGACAAAGCCCTGGCTGGATGATTTAGTTGGGGATTGGTCCTGCTTTGAGCAGGGGGTTGGACTAGATACCTCCTGAGGTCTCTTCCAACCCTGATCTTCTATGATTCTATGAATACTTCCAATAGCTAACCACTCACCAGTAATTAAAGGACAAAGCAGAGAGCCTATTGCTTTGAAGTCTAACCTGCCTTCCCTCCCCCCTTCCCCTGCTCCAGTTTGGAGCAGGTTCAGGGTCTCAGGAAAATCAAGGAACTTTGAATTGGATCGAGGACAGGCTGTGAACTCAGAGTCCGACAGATGCTGGCTGAGCCGCCGACTCAGAAAGTGGGGCTGGGACAAGTGGAACCCACAGACGCAGGCGAGGAGAGTACAAGAATGAGGTGAGATAAGATGCATTTGGGGTCTTGTTATTTTAGCTCTTTTCTCGCAGAGTGAGATGTTCCTAGGGCTAGAGAAGCCCAACGCTGCTTGGATCAAGCTGCTCTCGGTCGCTGCGTTTAGCATGTTCAGAGCAGCTGGCCGAGCTGGAGGGAATACAGTTGGGGAGCAAGGGGGTGCTGTACCCTGGTGCTCCGGTCAAATGTGGAGTGTACGGCGGGGTTCCACTCAGAGAGGAGTGCAGGGGGAAGCCCATCCCCTGGGACAAAGTGCCCATGAAGAGCGAGATCCCAGGGGCAGCTCACTCCTGACCCATAACACACACCATCCTGCCTGCCTGCTCCTGGTGTTTGGACGAAACGAAGACTCAGGACGTGCCCAAATGGCTGCCATTGCCTGGGCACCCAAGCCTGAGCCTGTGCCAGAGCCACTCTCGCAGGGCACGCTGTGCTCTGCCTGCTTGTGCCACACACCTTGGAGCTCGAGCCTGTTTTCGTTCATGCCGTTTACACAACCGCCTTTCCCGCATCCCTGATTACAGGCCATCCGGTCACAGGCCAAAGCCAGCCCCCCAGAACAGCCAGCAGAGGCGTTTTCTTCTGTTTCCCTCGTCTACTAATTCCCACACTTGCAATGAAACCTGCCTTGAAACGTGCAGTCAAGGCTCCCTCCTCCCCTGCCCCGTTGTGTTTGTGATGGCTCCCCACCGTTCACAAGCCCTGCCAGCCCCCCAGGACTGATCAGAGCCAGAGTTCAACCCCCTGCTCCCCCACTGCGTGAAGCCAGAGCCTGCCGGTTAGTTGAAGAGAAAGGGGGCTTAGGGCTGGTGGGACCAGGACTTGTCTTCTCTGCCAGGCAGTTTGCAGGATCAGTGTGTGTGTGTGTGTGTGTGTGTGTGTGTGTGCTCTCTCACACACACGGACTTGTTTTCATTCACCGACACACACACACACCCCCCTCTCGCAGCCAAGCAGCCGTCTAGGAGCACTATTGCTTTCCCCACTTGTGCGCCGGGACACCCGGCCTCTTTAATGACTTTACCGTTAGACTTTCACACGCCACTTGGGGTTTGTCACCATTGAAACACTCGCACAGATCCCCCCCCCCCAATGGCACATCCTCCTTCTTTGCCCCCAGAACCGCCACCTCCCAAAGCAATTGTGTCCCACTCCGGAGCAGGGATGGCTGGGTTCCCAGCTCCAGCTCTGCTCTTGGGAGCTGCCCCGGCCTCGTCCCCCCAGGCAGGGGAGAATCGGACCGAGCAGCCGTCGCCAAAGCACAAATTCATGTCCACAGGATCATTCTGTCTTGGGTTTCTTGCCTCAGCTGGGAGTTTCCCAAGGCTTCTTTGGGGAGCTGTCCGGAGTGCTGAAATCCTTCTTCGCTTGGGGCATCGAAGCAAGACTTCAAAGGAAGAACAGTACAGAGACGCTCCCCCCTCGGCCCTCCCCCCCCCCACACACCCTGCCTTAGAAACTCTTCTCTTTACCCTATAAGTCTGTGACTTTCAGTATACCAGAGGGGATTGAGACACTCAATTCCCATTCATTCGAATGGGAATCGGGAGGCCAAAGCCCTTAGACAGCTTGGAAAATCTCCGCCTAGAGCTGATCTCCAGGAATTTAGTCCCCTAAACACTTGGATCCCACATACATTTTAAAGAATGACTAGATTCCCCCCCCCACAGCTCCCCCGTTAGTGTCATTATTTGTATTCCAGGGGCCCCCCAAGACTCCAGTCAGCTCCCCATAGTGCAGGGAGGTGAATGAACAGACACTACTGCCCCAAATGTATCCGGATAGCACCGAGTGACCCCCATGGAGATTGCAGCCCCTTTGCGCTAGGCGCTGTACATACACAAAGCAGGAGACAGTCCCTGCCCCGGAGAGCTTGCAATCTAAATAGACAAGACAGACAAAAGGTGGGAGGCGAGATGGAGGCACAGAGTCAGGGAGAGACCCCAGTTGTCCTGGGTCCTAATCCGGTGCCTCAGCCATGACCCCTGTCATAGGTTTCCCCCCCACTCTGAACTTTAGGGTACAAATGTGGGGACCTGCATGGGAACTCATAAGCTTAATTACCAGCTTAGATCAGTATGCTGCCACCACCCAAATATTGGAGTTATTTGGGAAACTCTGTCTTCTCCCCGAAAACCCTTTCCCTCCCAAGTACTATAACCCTTCCCTGGGTAGTTTTGAGAGACTCCTCCACCAATTCCCTGGTGAACACCGATCCAAAAATCCTTGGATCTTAAAACAAGGAGAAATTAACCATCCCCCCTCCTTTTCCCCACCAATTCCTGGTGAGCCCAGATCCAACTCCCTTGGATCTTAAAACAAGGAAAAATCAATCAGGTCTCAAAAAAAAAGGCTTTTAATTAAAGAAAAGAAAGGTAAAAGAAAAACCTCTGGGAGATAGCATACAAGCTGATCTCACAGACAACAGATTCAAAACACAGAGGATGTTCCCCTGGGCAAAACTCTTAGTACATCAAAAAATAGCCAATTTGATTACACCTATAATGCCCAAGACAGGTTACAAAAGAAAATAAACATAAGCTAATTCCTTCACTAAATACTCACTACCCTGTTTGATTCCTGATTCCTTTTCCTCTCCAGCCAGAACTGAAACTGACTCAAGACAAAGGGAACTCCCCTCCTTACTTTTTGAAACATCTTGTCCCCCCATTGGTTCCTTTGGTCAGGTGTCAGCTAGGCTAGGTGAACTTTTTAACCCTTTACAGGTAAAAGAGGCATTAACCCTTAACTATCTGTTTATGACAACCCCTCTACATTGAGATGAGCGGCGCTTCACCCACAGCACAGAGGCTCAGGCAGTTCCCTCTCTGCTGAGCCCTGCCTGGGCTGGGCTTTGCTGGCACGTTTGCTGAAGGAAGGGGTTACCTTGAGCAAGAGTCCCTTCAGCGCCTCTCGGAACTCCCTTCTCACCAGGCAGTAGATGATGGGGTTGAGGCAGCTGTTGGTGTGGGCCAGGCACACGGTGACGGGGAAGATGTACGCCTGGGTGTTGTAGAAGGCTTCGGTGAAGGGCACCAGGTTGAATTTGATGAAGATGCCCCAGGCCGTCAGGGCTTGGTTGGGGAGCCAGCAGATGAAGAAGGAGAGCACCACGATGGTGACCGACTTGGTGACCCGGGATCTCGTCTTGGGGTTGATGTTGCTCATCCTCATCCTGCTCAGGAACCGGAGGAGGAGGACGTAGCAGGCCGAGATGATGGCCAAGGGGATGACAAAGCCCAGCAGGACCTTCTGGGTCTGGTACAAGCCCAGCAGGAACTGGGGGTCGATGTCTTTCAGCTCCGGGAACTTGACCAGGCAGAGCTCATCCCCGGAGACCCTATGGGTGGTGGAGAAGATGGCGTGTGGCAAGGTGGCTAAGGCGGCAAAGAGCCAGATGATGGCACTGGCCATCTTAGCCAGGCGCCTGGAGGAGGAGCCCTGGTTGGCCTTCAAGGATGACACCACAGAGCAGTAGCGGGCCACGCTCATGGCAGTGAGGAAGAAGACGCTGGCGTACATATTCATGGCCGAGACCGAGGAGATCAGCTTGCACATGACCTTGCCGAAGGGCCAGCTGAAATCCAGGGCCGTGTCCACCGCCCAGAAGGGCAAGGTCAGGACAAACTGGAAGTCGGTCACCGCCAGGTTGAGCACAAAGAAAGTCACGCTGGACATTCTCCGCCGGTGCCTGGAGCCCAAGAGGAAGAACACCAGCAGGTTGCCCAGCACCCCGAGGGTGCAGACGGCGGAGTAGACAATAGCGATCGCGATCCGGGTGGCTTGGGTGCCGTCCGAAGGCAGGAAGGAGACCAGGTCCACCAGGCTGTGATTGGAGATATTCCTGTTGCCTCCTGCCGGGAGTTTCTCATCCGTGCTGCAGCAGTTGTGCTCAGACATGCTGGTGCTTGCTCCTGGATTCTCCTCACCTTCCCTTTCAAAGCCACGGCTCGCGCCGGGCTCTGCTTTTCGCTGCTTCCACCAAGTTTCTGAGCCGATCTCTCGGCACCGCTCCGTTTTGATGAGCCCACAGAGAGCCCCCTCCCTGCCACGCATGGCAAGAGCATGGGAGCAGCAAAACGGCTGCCTGCTCCCCCCAGCTAACTCTTTCCTCTCCTGCACGCACTCCCTGGGCAGGGAAACAGCAGGAGAGGACGGTGCGGCGGTGGGAGGGGAGAGGAATTGCAGTGTGAACAGGAGCAATATTAAGGTGACTTTTAGCCAACGTCCCCCATAGGATGATTATTTCTTCTTGGCACTACAGCAGCGCCCAGACCCCCCGACTCGGTGTCAGCGTCTCATTGTGTTCGACGCCATCCAGAGGACACGCCTTGCTCGAAACGTGGGGAAACTGAGGCACGGAGCCGGGAACTGAGCTGCTGGGTGACCTTGGACAAAGGGCTTCCCCTCCCGCCCTTTGTCTATTTAGACCGTGAGCTCCTTGGGGCAGGGACAGTCTCTCACTGTGTCTGGGCAGTGCCTGGTGCCTCTAGGTGCTACTGGAATATACCTGCTAATAATCTGACTAGCTGTGGTAGGTATCTGGCCCCCCATCACCACCGTATCTGAGCTCCTCCCACTCGTCAATGCATTTATCCTCCCAAGGGCAGTGCTGTGATCCCCATCGTACAGCGGGGGGACTGGGAGATTAGGGGATGCACCCAAGGACACAAAGGACATTTGTGGCAAAGCAGGGGCTTGAACTTGTGTCTCCTGAGCACTAGGCTAGCTCAGCCCTAACCACTGGCTCGTCTCATGAAGGGCAACGGCAAGGTGCAATAGCTGGGTGAGAGAGACAAACAGAGGGTGGGGTGGGGGACGGGAGAGGAGGTGGCCTCAGCAGCATGAGCCTGTTTCAGTGCAGACGAGCTGGGTGCAACGCAGCCCTGTGTCTATTACTCCAGGTTTGCCAGCACCTCAGACACGCCTCCACTGTTAGTTGTTGTTTGTATTGTCATAGCCCCGTCAGGGCCCAGGACTCTGTTGCGCTAGGCGCTGTACAAACACAGAACAAAAAGGTGGTCCCTACAGAGAGGCCTTCCATTCCACTCCAGTTTTTATCTGTTCCTGCTACCGTATCCCAAAGCTTGTGGCAGGGAACTGCACCACGGATCATTGCAATGCAGCCCCCTCTGGTGTGAAATGTTGGCAGCTGATTACCAGAATACAGCAAATGTACACAGTCGTGTATGACAGGCAGGTCCCGTTTCACACCCACTTTGCGCTGGTGATAATTCAAGTTGCAGGGCAGCGGAGAATCTGGCCTGGTGTTTCTTTATTGTTCCTTCCACGCTCACTCACCTTATTCCTGATTTACACCAGCGAGGGAAGAATCTGCCCCTGCAGTTTGATCTCTTCTACCCTACCGATCAGCCAGTGTCGTCTTCAAACAACCCGTGGAAGCGAGCATTGGGGGAGGCATTTCAGTTCTCCAGGCTGAATTTCCAGGGGGGCCAGATCTTCATTTCCAGCGTTCCCTGGAAGTCATTAGGAGTCAGAATGGGATACAGGGATCTTGCAAGGCTTTTTGACCCAATTTAATCCTCTGAACAAACACACCATCTCCAGAGGCGAGACCCACTTAGCAGATAACCACTGCTCTCCCCGCACTTTAAATCCTCCGCCTGTCAGATTGAAAACTGCATTCAATTTCCCCTCTTGCCCTCCTCATTTCACCTGCCAGCTGCCAGCCTGGAGAGGCTGACTGCTGGCTATTTAATCTTAAATTACACCTTTGTCAAAAGCACTTTCTGTGAGCACTGGGGGCATGTCGCTAGCATAGCGGTGACCAGAGCGGGCCCCCAAGCCGCTCCCCTGGGTTTGATTCTAGCCAACATGACGGTGAACTGGGCTGTTCTAAAAAGGACGCTGATCAATTGTTCTCCATGACCACTGGAAGTAGGCTGATGTAATTGGCTTAATCTGCAGCCAGGGAGAGTTAGGTTAGATATTAGGAAAAACTTTCCAACTCTCAGGGGGAGTCAAGCTCTGGATCAGGCTCCCAAGGGAGGTGGTGGAAGCCCCGACGCTGCAGGTTTTTAGGAACAGGTTGGACAAACCCCTGTCAAGGCTGGTCTAGGGTTACTTGGTTCTGCCTCAGCGCAGGGGGCTGGACCAGGTGACCTCAGGAGGTCCCTTCGAGTCCTACATTTCTATGATTCGCTGAGCTACGCCCAGACATTACCCTTAAATTACAGCCATCCCATAAAACATTTAGGGCCCAATCCTGAGTTGCAAGTACTCAGCACCTCTCCGAATCAGGCCCAGAACAGGTTTGCAAACAAGTTCGATTCAAACTGGGGAAGGAGCTCCCATGGATTGTGCCCTCCTGCTGCCTGTCTGCTTCAGGAAAACTGCCACTAATCTTTAATTCGTGTTGCCCACGAGACACACACTGGCAGTTTCTATTGTAGCCAGTCCAGCTGCTGTGCTCCACCATGGTGCTCGGCGTAGGTGACACGGAACAGAGCGATTGAAAGGGTCTGTTAGAGAGATTGCGTCTGCAAATAGGAACCCGGGAGGATCAGGGTGTCCTGGGAGTCTGTAGAGCTGAGCAGCCGGGGGGAGAAAAATTGTCTGCAAAAGAGCCGCTCTGATCTGAAAGTGAGTTTCGATTTGAGTGGATTTGATGGTGACATATTGATGTTTGATTTCCCTAGCAGTTGAGTCGTGGAGGCAGTGTGACCTGCTGGACAGGGCGCTAGGAGCCCTGGAGTCTGGTCCCACCGCTGCCACTGACCTGCTGGCTGACCTTGGGCAAGTCACGGCCATGCTCTGTGCCTCAGTTTCCCCAGCTATAAAACGGGGACCTCCTTCATAAAGAGCTTTGCGTTCTGTGGATGAAAAGCATTAGATGAAAGCTAGGGGTCTGTATTATTATTATAGTCACTTGTCAGATTGCAATTGGCAGTACTGGCTGGTGGACAGTCCCATAAAGCCATCCAATCAGGGAACAGAAGTAATCTCCTGCGACTTCAATAAGCAACCCTCGCAGAGCGCAATGGGTGAAATTCAGCCCATGCAGGAGGCCAGCGCGAAGGCCAGGCACAACTTAAATCTGTAAGTCTTCAAATCAGGGCCTCTAGAGGCCGGCAGTGACACCCTGGCCGTGTGCTAGCCTTCTGCACGGGGCTGCATTCGAATACACAGCGGGGCTGTGATGGGTTAGGGGCATCGCAGTCAGTCATGTGGGACGGGTTCTGTTCTTGGATTGCATGAATTAACCACGCTACGCCCGGGCTCTGGCTCAGGTTTGAGCCCAAGCCCCACTTCTGTCCACACACAAATCAGTCTGACTTGGGTCAGCAAAGCCTCAGGACCTGGGTCCCAGGACCCTGCTAGTGGGGCTGGGTCAGAGCGCCGAGCCCTGTCATTTTGCAGCGTGGACGCAGGTCGAGCCGCAGACCCAAGTCAGGAGGGCTGGGAGACCCGGTGTACAATGCCCAGGTTTACAATGCATCGTGGAGGCTCAAAGATGGTTGGAAACACCGAGTCCACAAGCCTGGGGCTACAATGCAGTGTAGACATGCCCTGGGCCCTACAACCCCCCCTGGAATTCATGCACGGAGCTTCCGACACTGATTTCAAACCACACAGCCCTTTGGAACACTTCCACTTTGCAACCCCTACAGGAACTGGCCAATCAGGCATCAGAAACAACATCACATGACTTTTATAACGCAGGGCACGTCTACATTGCCAAACCAAGGCAGGTTCTGAACTCGGGTTCTCTTGCTCAGGTGAGAAGAGCAGTGAAGACGCAGCCGCGTGGGTGAGCAGCGCCAGATAAAGCCCACGGAGGAGCCTGGAGCTGAACTCGAGTTTGCCCCGCGGTAGCTAGCCCCAGTTAGGAGCTCACCATTTTTTTGCAGTGTAGACGTACCTGAACGGTACAAATTTCCAACCGGACACATTTACAAGGCCCTGTTGGCAAAGGGACTGCAGAGTAGGTGGTGTGTGGAGGGATAGCTCCGTGGGTTTGAACATTGGCCTGCTAAACCCAGGGTTGTGAGTTCAATCCTTGAGGGGGCCACTTAGGGATCTGGGGCAAAATCAGTACTTGGTCCTGCTAGTGAAGGCAGGGGACTGGACTCGATGACCTTTCAGGGTCCCTTCCAGCTCTATGAGATAGGTATATCTCCATGACTAATTTCCTGGCAGGGAAGGACAAAAGTGAGAATTAACGGTTGAGATTCTCATCCCCTTCTTCCCACCGTGGTACGTCTCCACTGCCCGCGGGATCGACGGGTGGGGATCGATTTATCTAGTGTAGATGCGATAAATCGATCCCCGATCGCTCTCCCGTCGACTGCTGAACTCTAGCTCGGCAAGAGGCGGAAGCAAAGTCTACGGGGGAGCCGGGGCCATAGATCCTGCGCCGCGAAGTAAGTGATTCTACGTCGACTTCAGCTACGCTATTCTTGTAGCTGAAGTTGCGTATCTGAGATCGATCCCCGCCCTAGTGTAGACCAGGGCAATAACTCCCCCTCCAGGGCTTATGTCAGTGTAGTTAGGGGAAGCCCTGTCTGTGCAGACACAGCGTCCCTCGTCCCTTACCTTGTCTTGTCAATTTCAGGGCAGGAGCCATGAAATTGACAAGTAAACCGGGCAGCTAGAGCCCAGCTGCCTTAGGGTTCCCTGGACCCCGCTCCTGGCAGGGAGCGGGGGAGGCGGGGAAGCCCCGGGTGGCTTCCCCCCATTCCTTGCAGGGAATAGGGAACAACCTGCCGGGGGCCTGTGGGGCAGACGGGGTCCAGCAGGGAGCTGAGAGACCAGGCTCTCGGCTCCCCACACTGTCCCTCTTAGGTCGGTGGAGGGGCTCCAGGTGAGGACATTCACCACCGACCCAAGGACATGCACTGCCAGTAATGACTGCGGTGGCTGTAAATCAACCTAATATAGGTCGACTTAGGTTTGTAGTGTCGACATGACATGCCCTCAGAGTCATGAGCTTTCCCGCCAAAGGCGGCTCCATCTCACGCCCTGCCCTGTCCCCCCCCACAGGGCCGGCTCTGGATTTTTTGCTGCCCCAAGCAAAAAAAAACAAAAACAACCTGCGGCGCGGCCGGAACCAGGGTGCAGGGGGACTCCCTGTGCTGCAGACGTGCCCCGGCTAGTGGGGGGGAGAGGGAGGGAGTGGGGGGGGGAGAGAGAGAAGGGGGGTGGCCAGGGCTTCAGCGGGGCGCTCGCCAAGCGGCCCCGACCGCCGCGCCACCGGCCGGGAGGGCTCCGCGCCGCTCCGGTCGGCGGGGAGGGAAGGACGCAGGCTGCCCTGCCGGGCTTGCTACAGACCTGGCACCGGCTGGGGCAGATGGAGTGCGCCACCGCCCCCTACAGGGCGGCCGGATCGGCGAACCAAAAATAAAAATTAGAAAAAAAATGCCACCCCGTAGAATCTGCCGCCCCAAGCACGAGCTTGCTCGGCTGGTGCCTGGAGCCGGCCCTGCCCCCCCCCCGACTCCTCTGTCCCCGCTGGGCCGTACTCTGGCGCACTCAGCCAGCTCGCTCCGTGCGACCGGAATACGAATGAACCCCCCGGGCTTCCGCAGCTCAGAACAAAATCAATTACTTGCAAATTGGTGCTCATACCCCCACCCCCCACCCCCTGGGATTGGCAGCCGCTTCTAAGCCTGGCAAAGCGTCCTTGGGCGAGGCTGTAATTTTCATCCTCAAGCCCTTCTTATCCAGGGCCGTAATTATAGCTCTGGTGGCTGGTGCATTTTAATCAGCCTTTCCCCGACTCCAAGGGTGTGAGAAGTGACTATTGGCATTTTTGTACAAAGAGCCCTGGCTGGATACATCCGCATCGCAAAGGGAGCAAGCCGCGCCTGGAGTGCTCCTTCCACACGGCGCCTCTGCATTAATGTCATCCTGCTGTCCTTACTCGGGCAAAACGTCCATTGCGCTCTAGGGGGGTTATACCTGAATAAGAGCAGTGCCAAAGGACCTGACCCTGGGAGCGCCTCATTATTATGGTGGTGCCAACAGGCCCCCCAACCAAGATCAGGGTCCCACTGCGCCAGGCGCTGTACAAACACAGAAGAAGAGGCAGCCCTCCCCCAAACAGCTTACAATTCTCAACAGACCAAGAGGGGAAGTGACTCACCCAAGGTCAAACAGCAGCGCAGTAGCAGAGCCGGCACTAGCTCCCTGGTCTCCTGAGTCCCCATCCAGTGCTCTATCCTCTGGACCACGCTGCCTCGCTGGGAGTTCCCGGAGCCTCCACACCTCTCCTTGACTCTGGGAGGCGCTGAGGGGGCTTGGCCCCATGCCTTTGCCGTCCCTTACGGCAGTGCTGGCTCTGAGTCAGCTGCTCTGCTCAGCCCCTGCTCCATCCATTTCATTTTGGGATGCAGATTGATGCCTGGGGATAACTGAGGCTGAGGACGAAAGCAAGGCAGGGCTGCGAACAAGCAGAGCTGTTCTCGGGAGCGCAGGCCCCAGGGAGCTGCCAGCCCGGGACCGTGCTCACACGGGGTACGGGAATCAGGCAGGAACACGGCGTGCGGCTCAGGGACAGAGGCCTACATCCTCAAAGTATTTAGGCTCCTACCAGCCATTGATTTCAGTGGAACCTAGGAGCCTAACGACCCTTTGAGGATCGGGGCCAGGTTGGGTGGAGCTCTGCTCTGCCTTCTTCCCCACTGATCCAACTTCTCTCTGCCACGCCCGACCTGTGACTGCCCTGCTCAACTTCTGCTGCGACATCAAGGCCAAATCCCGAGGGTCCTTACTCAGTTTTCCCTCTGGCACATTCCCTTTGCCGTTAAGGGGAGTTTGCCCAAGCACAGGACTTCAGGATCTGTCCCTTGCCACACACAGCCACTGAAATGCAGCCACTTCTGGGGTGGAGGGGGGAGAGGGGAAGCCAACTGGGTAAATCCGCTCTTTCATAACAATGCCCAGCCCTGATTCCCTGCCCGCCAGTAATTTGCTCCCTCTCCTCCCCACGTTCTCCTGGCCTGTTTGCTCACACCCTAGCAGGGAGAACTAGCCTCGCACTCTTCTCTCTCGATGCCGGTCAGGAGCGCAGGGTGTCTGTGGCAAACTCCATCTATCTATCAGGCATCAAAGGGTAAACCCCCCCCCCCCCCCCCCCCCCCCCCCCCCCCCCCCCCCCCCCCCCCCCCCCCCCCNCGCCCCCCTGGGTTCCGCCCACGTTGTGGTCAGGACCTCGCCTGATGAAAGCTGAATGCAGAGGAACAAGGCATTGGCCCAGCAAGGCTGAGGTCTGCCTCCAGCCAGGGCCCAGGCCTAGTGCTAGAAGAGAAGGGGAAACGCTCCTCCTGCTACAGCGGGCCCCTTGCTCAGTGCTGCATGTAATGAAGGAGATGCTGCGCCCCGAAGTGTGTGCTTAGGTTACCTGGGGAGGGAGTGCGGCCAGCACCCAGAGCGCTGGAGATGATGCTACTTCCCGGCTTCGCTTTTCTAGCGCGCTGCTACCCTAGGGTGACCAGACAGCAAATGTGAAAAATCGGGACGGGGTGGGGGGGGGGGTAATAGGATTCTATATAAGATAAAGACCCAAAAATCGGGACTGTCCCTATAAAATCAGGACATCTGGTCACCCTCCCAGAGCAGCGTGCAGCCTCCACAGGCAGAACCCCCCCCAGCTGGAATGCGGCCACCTCTGGGTTGCCCCACCCACTTCTCCAGAGGAGGGCGGAGGAATCCCTTCTTGGCCAGCGGAGCGTGGTCATGATCCAGTGTAGAATGGGGCTGGGACGCCCGGCTTCGCTCCTTCGCAGCTGGACAAGTGGCGACACGGATACCTGGGCACCACGTTTGTCCTCTGCTCATAATGTTCAACTTCGCCCTCCTGCAGACCCTCCAAGCCCCAGGGTGACTGGCCCCTTTAAGTGCAGAGAGGCCAGCGCCTCTCTGCCCACACAAGTGCCCCCCCCAGGAGGACCTGATTAAAGAGCAAGGTGACAGCTGGGGCTAATCGTGAGCGGAAGCCAGGTGTGAATGGGGAGGGGCCTTTACAAGGAATGGCAGGAGGGCTCTGGGGGAGGCTGAGGACAGCAAAGCAGCACAGGGGTAAGTCTGCTGCCCGTCCTGAGCCGGAGAGCCAGGGCCGGGAGGCAGGAGAGGGCTGAGGGCCTTAGACCAGCGGGGGTGCTACTCTGCCAACCTTGGAAGCCAGGGAGATGCTTGGAAGGTCTCCTGCGGGGGAGGCTGGGGCGGCCGTGCTGCTGAAAGGGCAGGTCAGGACCAAGGTGGCGTCTGGATGTGGCAGAAGATGCTGGAGCAGGGGTGTGCGGCGTGACGTGGGACTGTGTTTTGGGCCTGCCCCAGACCAGGCGCACCGTGCGGGGAATAAATACAACATGAATGGGGCTTCCCAGGCCGTTTATGGGATAATCAGCTGGCTCCGGGGTAGGGTCCTACTGGACCCACGAGTACTTGGGGTGGAGTCTCTAAGGGTGGGTCGACAGGGCCATTAACAACAGAGGGGGGAGGGTCCCAGAGCTTCGCCCGAGCCCTGCATGCCCAAGTCAGCTGGCACGGGCCAGCCGCAGGTGGCTGATTGCAGTGTAGACGCCCTATAAGACCGACCCTAAGAGCCCTGGAGACTGAATCTTCTGGTTATCGCCTGGCCCTGCCCTGCCCTGGGGGGCAGAGGGGAGTCAGCCAGCAATGGGGGTGACTTGAACCGCTGCCCTCTTGGAACGAAGGGGACGTGCCGGCTGGTGGGCCCCCTTCTGCCCCTGCTGAGCGGTGGTTGCATTTGTGACGCACACACCTGCCCGGCCCGTGACTCACCGCTGGGATTTGCAGCCAGGTCTCCAGCAAGGAAAGGCCGACGCCTCCTTATTCTCACTGTGCCCCCCCTCCCGCAACCTCTGTACCTGCCCCCTCCTCCTTCAGTCCCATGCCACTCCCAAGGACCCATGTGCCCTCAGCTCCCACTGCCCAGGAAGTGCTACCAGGCCCCTGCTCTGTCAGCTACAACCGTATGGTCCTGGACACGTTTATCTGGCCCTGCCCGGGTATCCCTCCCCCAGCTGCTCGCCCCTCCCTTGCCCTGCCCCCCCAGTTCTGTGCTAGCTCTCTCCTGCTGCTCCCCCATCCATGAGTGAGTGCCAAGGGGGACAGTGTAAAGCCGGGCGGGCACTGGTGGAGCAGGAAGCTGGGCCAGGGCTTCCTCCTTGCTACAAGGGAATCCGCAGGAGGAGGGAGCCCCCTCCCTACCGTGCCCTGCCCGCCCCCCACTGGGCTGATTTTTCGGAGCCTCGGCAGCTCCCATTGACTTGGGTGCTCGGCGCGTCTGAAAATCCGGTCAGAGGGCGAGTGCAGGGGAAGCGTCCTCGGGGGGGTGGAAAGCCGCGGGCAGTTGGGTGCTGGCCTCTGGCCGTCCCAGTGTTGGCCAACCCCGTACACCTTCCTGGTTCCACCCCGGCCAAACTCCACAGCTGTTTCTTCCAAAATAGTTTATTAGGAGACGAAAACTCAGGCTTAAAAAAAAACAATCCCCCCCCCCCCCCAAACACAGAGTAACACCAAATATCCCAGCATGGCCCGCCCTGGCCATGCGCCCCCCGCCCCCCCCCCGGAGAGAATCGCAGCATGTGCCCCACTCTAGCCAGGGACATGGGCTGCCCTGGCACCAGCTGGATTTCGCAGGCCTCCCTCTGGGGAAGGGCTCGTCAGTCGCCACCGCCTCAGGGGTTCTCCCTATGCCTCCCCCGCATGATATTAGCCTGGGGACTAGGCTCCCCGAGGGGAGTGGGGGCTCACGCTGCCTTGCTTAGGGGGTGCAGTTCCAGCGTCTTAGCCCTGGCGTCCCGTCGAACTGCGCGGCCGGGGCTGTCGGAGACCCTGTGCACATGGCCTCAGGCAGTGTCTCTCTCTCACACGCAGGGTATGTCTACACTACGAAATTAGGTCGAATTTATAGAAGTCGGTTTTATAGAAATCGGTTCACACAGCTCCAGACGCTCCCCCTCTTTTTACCCCCCTGGCGGCTAAGCCGGATCCCAGCACGGGGCCTGGTGCATCGCACGTGCCCGGCGCGGTCAGTGCTGCTCTTAGCTCCTGAGGGGCTGTGCCCCCCCCGGCTGTGCCTGGCCGTTTCAACTCCCCAGCCCAGCCCCTCCGTGCGCCCCAGGAGAGGCAGCGCTAGGAGCAGGCAGAGCCCGAGCCCCGACTCACTTGCACTCCAGCCCCCTAGCCAGTGACCCCGGGGCCTTCCCTGAGTATTAACCAGCTCCGCACACGCTGGGGAGAGCAACCCCCAGCCCTTCCCCGGCCCTTTCCACAAAGGGCCCCAGCTCCCCCTTGCGCCTCTCTCAGACGGGATCGGATCCCATTTGGAAACGGCGCGGTCCCCTTCCCCACTGCCTCTGGATCCCCCTCCTCTCCCCAGCCGCTCCAGGCTGCCCACGGAGCTGCAGGGCGGCCCGGTTTCTGCCCACCTCCCCAGGCCTTTGAGGTGATTTTGGGGCTACGCCCCCAGAGGCCACGTGCTGTGGGGCCGGGAGGGGACCGACTCATCCCTTTCCATGGAGCAGCCTGCGCCTGGGCCGCTCTGCGCAGGTCCCCACCTCCCCTCCCCAAGCCGAGGGAGCACAGAGAAGAGACACAAGTATGGGGCTGGGGGTGGACGGGCAGCGCTGGGATAAATGTCTGCAATCCCCGACGGGCGTCACCGAAAGGGGGGAAGGGACAGTAGAGAAAGGGGAAATGTCAGACAATTCGCAGGGAAACCCCCCAGCCCAAGGAATCTACAGGGGACCTGACGGCGACGGTGCCCCAGCCCGGGGGAGTGGAAGGCTGGCTGGGGGCCGGAGCGTCTTGTTCCCCTGCAGCTCCGGGCTGGGTGAAATGGCAGCTGCCCAGGGGCCAGGCTCCCCTCCCAGGCGAATGCTGGAGCCAGCTGCCCCCCCTCTTTTTACCCCCCTTCTCTCACTCTCACCACACGCGCTCTGCCCCACCCCCACCCTGGGCAGGCCCCCGAGGGCAGCACTCCCATCAGTGCCCCCCCCGGCCGGGGTCCTGGCCAGCGGCTCCCGGCCCTCCCGCTCACGCTGTCGCTGGCTGGGCGTCGGGGAGGCAGCCAGGGGCGTTCACAGCTCCTCGGCCGGCTCCAGCCGCACCTGGCTGGGCTCTGTCCAGGCCAGCGAGGCCGCGACGGGGCCGTCGTGACGCAGCCCCTCCAAGTCCGAGTGTCCGTCCTGCGGCAGGGCCCCCGTCCCGTTGGCCGGCGGAGCCTCTGCCCGGGGCCTGGCGAGCGCGTGGCTGCTGAGGAATTTGCGGAGGACTCCCCGGGGCTCGCTCTGGGCCTCGTCGGCGTACTCCGTCCACACGGGATTCTCCGGCTCCTGGGGGCTCTCGGCGCCATCCTTCAGCAGGGCATAGACCACCCGGGAGGAGGCAGCGTTATGGAGAGACCTGGAGAACACTGCCACGGGGTGGCAGAGGGGCACAAGCCCGATCAGTGGGGCGTCTCCCAGCGCCAGCCGCCCAGCACCATTCAGCAGCCCCCCCCGCCCTTCCCCCACAAGTTGTGAGAATCATACTGCACCCCATCGTTCTTTACGGGGCACGGAAATTGCTCCACCCAGCACTACCATGCAGCCACCTCTGGGGTGGAACCAGACAGCTGCGTAACAGTATACGGCAATGCTGCCTTGGGATCGTGTTTCCCCCGGTGCTGAAATGCAGCCACCTCTGGGGGGGAACTGGAGAGGTGTGTAACAGCATACGGCAATGCTGCCCCGGGATCGCGTTCTCCCGGCGCTGAAATGCAGCCACCTCTGGGGTGCAACTGGATAGCTGTGTAATAGCATACGGCAATGCCGCCCCGGGATCGCGTTCTCCCGGCGCTGAAATGCAGCCACCTCTGGGGTGGAACTGGATAGCTGTGTAATAGCATACGGCAATGCTGCCCCAGGATCATGTTCTCCCGGCGCTGAAATGCAGCCACCTCTGGGGTGGAACTGGATAGCTGTGTAATAGCATACGGCAATGCTGCCCCGGGATCGCGTTCTCCCGGCGCTGAAATGCAGCCACCTCTGGGGTGGAACCGGACAGCTGCATAACAGTATACGGCAATGCTGCCTTGGGATCGTGTTTCCCCCAGTGCTGAAATGCAGCCACTTCTGGGGTGGAACGCGGCGACTGCTTAACAGCTCGCAGCAACCCCGCAGTGCTCTGCGGCCCCAGGAATGAAAAAGAACCAATGTCTAGTGAAAGCTCCATGGGGCATTTAGGAAGGCAGGGCTACCCAGGTTGGCATTCAGACTGCAAAAAAAAGTGCCAGGGGAATTTTTATTAAACCAAATTTGAATGTAAAGCCCCTGGGTTTTACTTTGATTGGGAAGACGGCAGCTTCCCAGCCCAGCACCTGAATGGCGGGGGCAGGGGTACTGCCTGTGGACAAGGGCTTAGCTTCAGCCCTGCTTACCCCTCCACCGATGTCGTCTCACATCAGTATCCTCCTGGTGTTACATACTGGGAAACTGAGGCACGGACCTGGGGACAGTGCCTTGGTCACCCAGCGAGTCATGGCAGAGCTGGGCTTGAAAGCCAGCTGTCCTGTCTCCCAGACCTTACCCACAACCCTGTCCATTGCCAGTAGGTCTGTGCAGGACCCCTCAGCTCCCAGGGAGCAGCTGGCATGTTGTGGACCCCTGGACTCCCACTGCATTCTGCACATTACCAGCACGTACCTCTCACCGGCCCAAAGTCACCTTCCGGCTCCGCTTTATTGGGGGCGAAGGGGCTGATGGAGGGGAAGACGATCAGGGCGAAGGAGAGCAGCAGCACCTGCGAGCCGGAGGGAGAGAGACATCAGCTGGCCCCCCCGATAGTCACAGTCTCCTGGCCCCCTCCCCTCCCGGTCTGTGGGTTGGGGGGGCAAGAGGAGGGGAACTTGGGTACCAGCCAGAGGACCTACTTCAACTTCCCTAGGGACACTGGGAGCAGGTCATGAGTCTTGTCTGTCTGTCTGTCTTCCATCCCCATTCATACCCCAATGTCTGTCTGTCCGTCCATCCCCATCCTCTGTCCATCCATCCATCCCCATTCATATCCCTCTGTCTGTCCATCCATCCATCCCCATCCTCTGTCTGTCCGTCCATCCATCCCCATCCTCTGTCTGTCTATCTGTCCATCCATCCCTATTCATACCCCAATGTCTGTCTGTCCGTTCATCCCCATCCTCTGTCTGTCCATCCATCCATCCCCATTCATACCCCAATGTCTGTCTGTCCGTTCATCCCCATCCTCTGTCTGTCCGTCCATCCATCTCCATCCATACCCCTCTGTCTGTCCGTCCATCCATCCCCATTCATACCCCAATGTCTGTCTGTCCGTCCATCCCCATCCTCTGTCCATCCATCCATCCCCATTCATATCCCTCTGTCTGTCCATCCATCCATCCCCATCCTCTGTCTGTCCGTCCATCCATCCCCATCCTCTGTCTGTCTATCTGTCCATCCATCTCCATCCATACCCCTCTGTCTGTCTGTCCATCCATCCCCATTCATACCCCAATGTGTCTGTCTGTCTGTCTGTTCATCCCCATCCTCTGTCCGTCCATCCCCATCCTCTGTCTGTCCATCCATCCATCCCCATCTCTGTCTATCTGTCCATCCATCCCTATTCATACCCCCGTCTGTCTATCCATTCATACCCCAATGTCTGTCTATCTGTCCATCCATCCCTATTCATACCCCTCTGTCTGTCCGTCTCCATTCATACCTTTCTGTCTGTCTCACTCTCTTTCTATCCCCATTCATCCCACGTCTCTCTGACTCTCTATCTGGCCCCATACACTCTCTGATGTTTGTCTGCCTGCCTGTCCATCTACCCTTCCTTGCCTGTGCCCGTTCCCGTGGTATCAGAGCGCCATCCTGTGGTCAGCAGCAGTGTGTGTGGGGAGGGGGGGAGGGAGCAAAGCTCCACGGAGCCGGACCATGACAGAGCCCACCCCCAACACAGAGGCAATGGCAGAGCCGGGGGTGCCGGTGCAGCCCCCAGCTGCTGCTGAGCCAGACCCCTCCACAGGAATAGGGGTCTCGTGGCTACATGGAGGCAGTGGGGGGAAGGGAGATGGATGGGGCCCGGGAAGTCTTGCCCAGCAGAGCCCCCCCCCCCCGCTCCCCTAAAGCTAGGCCCAGCCCCCCTTGGGGGCATCAGCAGAGACGGGGGCAAATGGCGAGAGGTCTCCACGCACCGCGATGCAGGTCCCCGTCTGGGCGGCTTTGTTAGTCGACTGCACCACGAGGGTCTGGAGTTTCCTCAGTTGCTCCAGGAGGGACCTGGCCGTGGAAAAGACCCGGTCAGAGGCAGGCGCTGAAGGCGGGAGCACTGCCCCCCCCCCGTGGGGCCCCAGGGGCAGACCCGTCCCGCGGGGCAGTTAGAACTCGAGAGCGGCCTGGATCAAAGCCCCCTGCCGGGCCCCGGGGGGCGGCAGGGCTGAAGTGGGCGACTCGGGCCCATCTCTGTTTGCAGCCCTGGGGCCGAGTGCAGGGAGCCAGCCTGCCCTGATGGCCGAGGCGGGAGTTAGCAGGGCCATCTCCAGGGGGGCTCTGGGTAGTTTTCACTTCCAGGGGAGCTGGGGGAGGCATCCCCTGGGCTCTCTTTGCAGCCGGATCACCCGGTTATTCAGGTTAAGGCGGAGACAGCCAGTGCCCCCATCCCCCCAGCAGCAGGGAGCTGGGACTCACGAGTTCTGCTTCTCCAGGTGCAGCACTTTTCTTTGCAGTTCCTGGTTCTGCGCCGTGCAGGCCGACATCCTGGGGGGAGAACCGGGAGGAGGCGTGAGCCGGTGGGGGGCTGAGCCGGGAAAGGGGGAGAGGGGGGCAGAGATGGGACGTGGGGAAGCAAGGCTGAGATAGGAACTGGGGTGGGGGCAGAGACGGCACCGTGGGGCAGGGCTGGGTGGGAACTAGGTAGGGGTATGAAGCAGGTTCCCATCTCTCTAGAGAGAGGACCCGAGCCTGCACCGCCAACATCCCAGCCCAGGGGCATTTTGCCCCCGTGGCCCAGTGGTAAATGACAGCACGAGGTGCAGGGCACCGGGGATTGGGGCCCAGAGCCAGCCGGCTCCAGCCTGAGGCAGGCAGCTCCTGCTCGGATGTGCGGAGAGAGCGGCCAGGGTCTCACCGGCTCTCCAGCCCGTCGATATATTCCTTCTTCTTCTTCCGGCTTTCCTGAGCCGACTGCTTATTGCGGATCTTCCTGCGGATCTTCTTCAGCACCCGCTCCTCGTACTGCCGGAGAGAAGGGCAGAGCCCGGACCATGGCGCTGGGGGTGGGACTTCCTGACTGGGCTCCTTCCCAGCCCCACAGCCCATCACCCTGGGGCCCTGGAGGATAGATACTACTGGGCACCTCTCACTGGGGGGGCTGGAATGCTCTGCAGGGAGCAGTTACCTGACCCCCGCCACCAATATGGGAAACTGAGGCACCAAGAGGGGAGGGGACCTGCTCAAGGCCCCCCAGTGGATAGGACCCAGGAGTTCTGACACTAACCAAACTCCCTCGGCTGATATGGCCCAGCGGGGAGCACAGGTTCTGGGGATGGCGAACAAGCCGGCCCCACCGATCTCCCTCCCCTAGCCCCCTAGGGCTGATCTCTCCTGTGTGAACGACCCGCTTCCCCCAGAGCCTAGGCATCCCCCAAGACCTGTCCTACAAGCCACCCCCGTGGCCCATTCACTGTCCCTCACCCGCACCCAGGCTCCTCCGCTGGGGTCCAATTCAACCCTGGGGTGTGCGAGTACCATCACACCACTGGAGTCTGTGGCACTGCCGTGGCCTAGATCTGGCCCAGGAGCCTTCAGCCGGCCAGAACCTACGGCTGAGTCCACAATGCGCCCAGCAGGGACCCCCGTCCCATGGGCCCTCCATGCCCCCAACCCTCTCCACGCCTACCCAGCGGGCTCTCCATGCACTGGAAGGATAAGGCTCAGCTGTAAAGGTGACCCGGGGGCATCCCGTCCCTTGGCCTCTCCTTACCTTGGTGAGGGGCAGCTGGGTGGGCAGTGTGACCCCCTCCTTGCCCAGCAGCTTCTTCTCGTCCTCTGTCAGCACCAGCTCCTGGCAGTGCCCGTGACTTTGTCTCAGCAGCGCTGGAGTCAGCTGCTGCTGCTGCTGCTGCTGCGTCAATGGCACCAATGTGTTACCCCTGGAAGCACCTTGCGCGCCCCCCCCCCCCCCCCCCCCCCCCCCCCCCCCCCCCCCCCCCCCCCCCCNGCTGGGCGGGGCAAGCCCACCTGACCCCTCTGCAGACCTCAACGTGAACCAGAGATTTGGGGAGGGTCAGAAAAGTCCAAGGCTGCAAGGTCAGGATTGAGGGGCACTGGCAAGGCTGGGGGGGGGGGGGGTAGGGGGCAGGCCTGGAATAGCAGATATCACGGGAATGGACTCAGGTCCTCGGACACTGCCCCCTAGTGGAGGAAGCTTTTCACAGTCCCTGCTTGTCCTCTGCCCAGCCCCTACCAGGGTTATCTATGCCAAACTTTCAAACCCTAATTAACACACGCTTGGCCCAGTTTGCCATTGCCCTGCAGCTTACGCTGTCGTGTACAACAGGGCACAGGGGCTGTAAAATGCCCCGCTCTGCTCTAGGGACATTTTACATCCCTTTGCACGGGTGCAAATGACTGCGCAAGGTGCAGGGCAAGAGAGAATCGGGCTCTTTGGGCCTGACCTCCTGCAATCCAGTAATTACAGAGCAAATGGGGAAGGATGGATTAAGAGTGGATGGGAATGGATGGATGGATGGACAGGTGGACAGATGGATGGATGGAGAGTGGATGGGAATGGATGGATGGATGGACAGGGGGATGGATGGATAGTGGGTGGGGATGGGTGGACAGATGGATGGATGGATGGACAGACGGGGGGACAGGTGGATGGATGGGTGGATGGATAGTGGGTGGGGACGGGTGGACAGGTGGGTGGATGGAAATGGATGGATGGACGGACAGGGTGGCAGGGGGACAGGTGGATGGATAGTGGGTGGGGATGGGTGGACAGGTGGATGGATGGAAGGACGGGGGGATAGGTGGATGGAGGGGGGGATGGATAGTGGGTTGGGATGGGTGGACAGGTGGATGGATGGATGGACAGGGGGACAGGTGGATGGATGGCAGGATGGATAGTGGGTGGGGACGGGTGGACAGATGGATAGATGGATGGATGGATGGACAGGGGGACAGATGGATGGATAGTGGGTTGGGATGGGTGGACAGGCGGATGGATGGATGGATGGATGGATGGATGGAGAGTGGATGGGAATGGATGGATGGATGGACAGGGGGATGGATGGATAGTGGGTGGGGACGGGTGGATGGATGGATGGATGGACAGGGGGACAGGTGGATGGATGGGGGGATGGATAGTGGGTGGGGATGGGTGGACAGATGGATAGATGGATGGATGGATGGACAGGGGGACAGGTGGATGGATGGGGGATGGATAGTGGGTGGGGACGGGTGGACAGGTGGATGGATGGATGGATGGATGGATGGACGGGGGGCAGGTGGATGGATGGAAGGACGGGGGGATAGGTGGATGGAGGGGGGGATGGATAGTGGGTGGGGACGGGTGGATGGATGGATGGATCGATGGACAGGGGGACAGGTGGACAGGTGGATGGATGGGGGGATGGATAGTGGGTTGGGATGGGTGGACAGGTGGATAGACGGATAGATGGATGGACAGGGGGACAGGTGGATGGATAGTGGGTTGGGATGGGTGGACAGGTGGATGGATGGATGGACAGGGGGACAGGTGGATGGATGGGGGGATGGATAGTGGGTGGGGACGGGTGGACAGATGGATAGATGGATGGATGGATGGACGGGGGACAGGTGGATGGATAGTGGGTTGGGATGGGTAGACAGGTGGATGGATGGATGGACAGGTGGATGGATGGGGGGATGGATAGTGGGTTGGGATGGGTGGACAGGTGGATGGATGGAGAGGGCCTGGGGATGGGCAGGTGGAATGCAAGGCCCTCACCATCTCACAGCTGCTGGACAGCAGCAGGTCCTTCACCGTCAGGGTGCAGGAAGCTGTGATCTGAGCGGGAGCAGGCAGGTCGCGACTCTTCTCCGAGAAAAAACCAGGATTCCACATGTCTGGGATGAAGGACAAGGGGAGACGCGGGGTCAGTGTGATCAATGCCCTGGGCCAGCTGACCGGCTCCTTGGTCGGGGCATTAGCCCTGGTGTCCGGGCCCCAATCCACTCCACCCCCTGAGTCCCCTGCAGGATCCCCCTCGCTGGAGTCCTGCTTGGCACCCGGGCTCATCGCCGGCCCCTGGGCAGAGCGAGCGTGAACCGCCCCGAGCCGGGCTCCTCCCGCGCCCCGTGGGGGCGAGTCACCAGACAACACGGGGTGGAGGCTGAGGGAGCATCAGGCCCTGAGTGTGGAGATGAGCCTGGGACTTGGGGCTCCAGCTGCCAGACCCCCACCCCCAGCTCCCCCCACCTGCTCTGCCTGCAGGTTCCCGGCTGTGCCAGGGCTGGCTGCAGCCAGCGGGATTTACCGCCATCTGCTGGTGACTCGGGGTGTTACCGGCAAGATCCACTCGCGCTGCAGTTCCACGCCGGACGGGCTTGTGTGCTCGGGAAGGAGCGCTCAGCCCCCGCGCACAGGCTGCGTGCGCACCCGTCTGCCCCCCCCTCCACCCGGCGCTCCGGGCCCCGCCCCAGCTCTGCACCCCGGTCTCCCCACTGACCCCCCCAACTCTGCACCCCGAGCCCCCCCTCCCAGCTCTGCACCCCGGGCTCCCCACTGAGCCCCCAGCTCTGCACCCCGGGCTCCCCACTGAGCCCCCAGCTCTGCACCCCGAGCTCCCCACTGACCCCCCCAGCTCTGCACCCCGAGCCCCGCCTCCCAGCTCTGCACCCCGGGCTCCCCGCTGAGCCCCCCCTCCCAGCTCTGCACCCCGGGCTCCCCACTGAGCCCCCAGCTCTGCACCCCACGTTCCCCAATGAGCCCCCCCCTTCCCCCCCCCCCCCCCCTGCACCCCCCGCGCCCCGCCGTGCCCCCCCCAGCTCCGCCCCCCGCGCCCCCCACTGCCCCCCCCACCTCTGCACCCCGAGCTCCCCCCTGGCCCCCCCCCCCCCTGCACCCCCCGCCCCCCACTCGCCCCCCCTCCCCTGCTCCCCGACCCCCGCCTCCCAGCCCCGCCCCCCGCCCTCCCCCCCCGGCTCCCCCCTGAGCCCCGCCTCCCCGCTCTGCCCCCCAAGCGCCCCACTGAGCCCCCCGCCCCGCCCCCCCCCCAGCTCTGCACCCCGGGCTCCCCGCTGAGCCCCCCCCCAGCTCTGCACCCCAAGCTCCCCACTGAGCCCCCCCAGCTCTGCACCCCAAGTTCCCCAATGAGCCCCCCCCTTCCCTCCGCTCCAGCTCCACACCTGAACTCACCGAGGTCTATGGAGACTTCAGCCCCAGGCAGGCTGGGAGCGGGCTGGGGCTGGGAGGACTCCTGGTAGGAGTACGCCGGCTCCCCGGGCCCCCCATCCGAGTAGCCCCCCGGGCTGCCTGTGGGCACGTAGTGCTGGGGGCTGTCGAGCTGGTCCGAGTTCGGGTCCTCGGAGATGCCGCTGTCGCTGGCTGAAGGGGACCAGGTCGGGGAGTCGGAGCTGGAGTCCCCCGAGCCCAGGATGGAGCTGAGGAAATCCTCGTTCTCCTGGGCACCGGGCAGCTGCTGGAGAAGAGACGGAAATGAGACCAGGAGACGAGTCACCCACGGGAGGGGGAAGCAGGGCATGGATGGAGGGCATCAGCCTGCCCATGGGCACGCCCTGCCAGAGCGTGAGCCAGCCAGGGGCGGGGGTGGGGCTGGGACTGAGGTTCCCGGCACTAGTGCATGGGGTGGGGATCCAGGGCACCCAGGGGTGGGGAGGGGCCCCTGGCACTAGTGCATGGGGTGGGGATCCCAGGGCACCCAGGGGTGGGGAGGGGCCCCTGGCACTAGTGCATGGGGTGGGGCTCCCAGTGAACCCAGGGGATGGGGTGGGGCTCCCAGTGCACCCAGGGATGGGGACCCCAGTGGGCCTAGGGGAGGGGGTGGGGTGGGCCTCCCCCCCAGCACTAGTGCAATGCAGTGGGCTGATTGGTCAGTGACCTGTTAGCCTCCCAGGCAGAGGGGTCCCTGGGGAACCCCTGGTTGGGAGACCAGGCCGGTGTTTCCCTCGTTAGCACTGGGAGACTCGGGCCCCTGTCTCCCCCGCTGGCCCCGGCTCTGGGGGAGGGGAACTCACACTCTGCTCTGGCCCGGGCCAGCCGGCCGTGTGGCCCCCGAACTCCACGTTCCGGAGGATCCCGTCCTGTCGGTCAAAGAGCAGATCCAGCAGCTCCAGGCTGTCAATGCTGCCCATTAGGCAGCTGGAGGCCATGTCTGCTGGGGAAGGGACAGCACCGTAAGGCCAGGCCAGCTCCCTGGGCACCCCGGGGTGCAGAGACCTGGGGGGGCTCAGCGGGGAGCCCGGGGTGCAGAGCTGAGCGGGGGGCTCAGGGATATAGTGAGAACTGGGACAGGAGCGGGAATCCCTCCTGCCCTGCCTCCCCTGGGGAATCATCTCCCCACCAGCTCCTCTTCTCTCTGTTTCATCAGCTCGTTGCCTGGCATGTGCCGTGTCCCCCCGATCCCCTCCCCCGCTGGCCCTGCCCCCAGGCCTGGAAGTGGGGACGGAGTCCAAGGGGAGCAGGGAGCATTCAGGTTCGTTCCCCTTCCCTCAGCATTGGCCATGGAGCCTAACCAGGCCTCTGCGGCTGGATTTATTGCCTCTTCCTAGAATCTCCCCTCCCCGCTCAGCCTGACCGGAGCCACATTTACTGCTGGACTCTGAACCTCCAGCTTTTCTTGCCATCTGAATCTCTGCGTCTGCCCTGGCTGTCTCCAGCAGCACCTCCAGCTGGGAGAGAACAACATTACAGCGTTTCCCCAGCGTAGCATAAGCAGGGGACTGGCCCTGGGTGGCTCCCTCGAGGCCCACGCTTAGGGAAAGACAGGCCACTATTTCCCAAGGGGATGAGTGATTCTGGGGGGCTGACTTAAGTCACCGTAAAGGGGGCTGCTTTTCACCTGCCCCTCTGACTGTCAGGCCCTTTAAAGTGTCTCAGGTTGGGCACCCAAAGTTGCTAATTGCTGCTGAAAATCTTGGCTGTTGTGTAGACACAAAGAAGTGTGTGTGTGGGGGGGTGTCTTTGTCTTTGTGTGCGTGCGTGCATATGTGTGCACCAATACCCTCTAATGGAGGGAATCCAAACACCTGCCCTGTGTTTCATAGCCCCTATACTGCCAAAACCTAAGGGAGATTCTCCATTAGCTTAAGAGACAGGAAATGTCATTGCACAGCCGAGTTCTCTCCCCGTTGCTATGCTGGAGTTCCCAGGGGCTGTGGGGAGCAGAGCAAGGTAGGGTGACCAGACAGCAAGTGTGAAAAATCGGGACGGGGGTGGGGGGTAATAGGACCCTATATAAGAAAAAGACCCAAAAATCGGGACTGTCCCTATAAAATTGGGACATCTGGTCACCCTAGAGCAGGGACACCCAATAAGCCCTCCTGCCTCACGTAGGTGAGAACTTGGCTGGGCTCAGAGAGGCAAAGCAAGAGGCCCTGAAACCTGGAGCATCCTTGCTACATGCCAGGCCATGGCTTGCGCCTGTAGGATAGTCCTCGGCCTGCAGAGCCCTTTCTGGGGGCCCCTGCGGCTGATAGAGCCGATGGAGGCGGATAGAGGACTGGGAGTGGGAGGTGTTAGCGGCTGGCTTTGGGAGGTTAAGAGGGGAGGTGACTGGGTGATGGGTTCACTCGGTGCCCATCTGAAATAATGAGCAACTAATTGTTTCCTGGCAACCAGGAACCTCTGAGCTGATCCCTGCCTGGGACTCACTCTGCAGCTACAGAGCTGGGGTGATTTCATGACTGTCCATTTTCTCCTGTCCCATAGTGTGGCCCTCCACAGGGTTCTGGGGCTGCCCTCAGGGTGCACGGGAGGCGGGATCAAGTTGAGTGCCTCTCAGCTGACACCCCCGCCTCTCTTTTTAGGGTCTCCACAGAGAGCCAGAAAACAGCTACTTGACTTGGGGTCCTTCCCCCTCCAGGGGCAAGAGCTGGCTGACCTGGGGGAGGGGACAGCAGATGCGAAACTGATCTTACGCTTGATTTGAGCCACATCTGCCCCTACCTTGGGCTCTCGTTTCCCTGGTGCAAATCCAGCACCGAGGGGCTCGCTTGTATCGTACACCGGGATAAATCGGAAATCGGTGGAACTGCACCCGCCAGGGCTAGCACTGCAGAGCTCCTCCCAGCCTACCCCAGCCTAAAGCAAACTGTGGCCCATTAATTCTTTATTTCTGCAAACACAACCCTTGGGCTCTGTAGTAACGGCGATGATGTTTTTCGTTCCAAACGTTTTTTCGGTGCCAAACAGCGTTTCCTTGGGAAAGGGCCAATTTTGAAGAAATTTGGGGGCCTTTGTTGAAAAACCTGAAAACGTTTCCCTCTTCAGCCACTGAATCATTTTGCTTGGCCACAAACCCAATGGTTTTTTGGTTGGAGTTTGGCTGGCCAAAATGTTTCAGTTTGGCAAAAACTAATCTTGACAAAGTCTTGTTTTGTTTTCATCAAAATCTTTTGCAGGTACCCAACAAAACAGTTCCCAGCCAGCCGCGCTGTGTAGCTACGAGGCCAGATTTTCAAAAGAGCTCAGCTCCCGTCTAGGTACTTAACTACAGGACAGATACTCCAGATCTTAACCCCCAGCTGCCCCTGTTGTGCTACAAAGCTCTTGTGAAAATCTGGATACTTATTTAGCAGCCCAAATGGGGAGTGGTGATGATTCATTTGTATCATACCACCTAGGACCCATTTCTTGTGAAAATTCTGGCCCTAAGAAACAAACAGGTACCAGCATGAATCACATTTTAAAGGCGTCAGATGAATATTCAGTGACCGGATCTGGACTCAATGCTTATAATGGAGATGCCAAATACCAATGGTTGATGGCAAGTTTGAAAAATATAATGAAAAAAAAAAAAACCACCCCCAACCCGAGGCAGACCTTCTAAGGTAGCTGCTTGAGTCTGGGTGGGAAATTGCTAATTAATACCCTATTAACAGCAATCGGTTGTTATTAAATCACTCTTTGGCCAGTGGCCTTTTCTGTCCCCCTGTCCCGACCTTTGTCCTGTTGTTTGTGCTGCACTGATAGCCAGACGCAGGGCTGCTAGGGAAAGACACCAAAAGGACAGATTTCTGGAGGAATTCATGGACTCACCTCTGTCTATAGGCAAGTCCCACTCCAAGGGCCTCTGCTGATGCGGACTGGGGGTTCCCGGCGAACCCCGGGAAGCGCTGGTGGCTGGGATGAGTCTTCTCTCTCGCTCTGCTTCTCCCCAAAGCTTCTTTCACTCAGTGGCAAAGTTTAAACTCCAACCGAGCAGAAATAGCATCAAGGATTGCAAAACCCTCCCTGGTTCTGATTGGACAGTGGGGCGAAGGGCTCTACGCTGATTGACAGCTAGAGGGGAGCGGTAACGGCTGGGGGGCAGCTAGGTAACTATTACCGAGATGTTTTTGTTGTTCTCCAAGCCAGAGTGGGCACTGGTCCCGGCGGTGCAAAGTCCCAGCCCGCCCCGTCTCTCTGTGAACTCTCACCCACTTTCAGGAACGATTTCCCTTTTGCTAGACCAGCACATCAGCATTAATCACATTTTCTGGGTGTCAGAAATAATCCCGGGGCATTTGGAAGATGTTGCCTTGGACTCGTGCCCTTATCTTATCCCGTATCATAAACACATGAGCTGCCTTTCCGGCCTTCTGAGGCCAGGGCACAGGGCAGGACACCTGGATTCCTAGGTTCTACCCCCAGCTCTGGCCCTGACTTGCTGTGTGACATTGGTCCAAGCCACCTAACCTCCGTGCCTTGGTTTCCCCACCTGTGAAATGGGGATAATGCTACTTACCTTCTTAAGCACTTTGAGATCGATGGATGTAAACCTCTAAGGAGTAGAAGGTTATTATCCTGCTCTGTCTTCTTCCTCCCTCAGTGGGCAGAATTCCCATATGGGACCAGGCGATGGAATGGGTGGAACTAACATCCTGAGGTCTGACCTGGCTCTCACTTGGACTGCCTGGACATTGACTTTAATGGAGTCACTCCAGATTTACGCCAGCATCAGCGACAGCCCAGTCGGGCCTCTTGGCTCTGGCCTGCCAGGTGCCTATGGGGTGATAGCACTGCCGGAGCAGCTCCACTGTAGCTTATTCAAGCACATGAGCTGTTCTCCCCAGTAGTGTAGTGGCTGATCTTACCATGTTGCCCAGATACTTAGGTGATGGGCACACTGGAAATCAGAGGAGACAGGCCACACGTCCTGAACTTCATAGAGCAGTCCAGTTTTGATGGGTCTGTTCCATGTCTGGCTGTTCGGTGAAGAGCCCTATGGCCATCCACACCAGGTCAGGCCTCTGGGAAGACTTTGCGGGTAGTCCCATGTAGAGCACACTGCAGTGACGCAGGCCTGGATGACAGCAGCGAAGCCTGGATCGGAGCGAAGCGGTCCCGAACGCCCAGCCAGACACAGCTGGAAAGAGGCCGCTGCTCCTGGCTGAGATTCCGTCTGGTTCAGGCCAGGTATAAATCAACGGAGCTGCGAGGAACCAGTGGAGTTGGGTCTATTTATACTAGCTGAGGAGTCGGCCCTTTAAACTTAACGGCGGGCGGCAAACCTAACTTACTGATTGGTTTTGCTGCAGTTAATGTAAAACAAAGTCACCCAACAGCTACAAATTGCCCAGAGAAATTCAAATGAGAAATAAGGCACAAATGTTTAACAGCAAAGGTGGTTGACCAACAGGCCAAGCTCCCAAGGGAAGGGTGGATTCTCCATTTCTTGATGTCTTCGAATCAAGACTGGCTGCCTCTCCAGAAGTTGTACTTTAGCCGCTCGCTAGTTAGCAGGCCCAGGACAGGGCTAGCGGTGAAATCTACGGCCCTGTGACATACAGGAAGTCAGACCAGATGATCTAAAGGTGTATTCTGCCCTTAAACTCTACGAATCATTGTGATGGTGAAGAGGTTGCCAGTTTCTATTATAACCCTTCTGGGGAGGGCTCTGTAACTTGACTGTTGGAAGGAATTGCTTCTATGATCCTATGGAGACGAACAGGGTGTTGAGCCTGGCAGATAAACAGAGCGCAAAGATGGTGGCAGATGAGGTCTGAGGTGCAGACTAGGATGAGCCTGTTGAGAGGAAGGCGGGGCTTGTGGTCTTGGATTCCGGAAAATCTAGGTTCAAATCCTGGTGCTACTACAGACTTCCGGGGTGACCGTGGACAAGTCATGGCATCCCTCTGAGTAGCTCCTCCTGCGTAAGGTGGAGATAATGATACAGATTTGCCTGGGGAGCTGGAAGAACGATTGTCAGGTGCCTGTTTCCTGCAGCCACAGGGGCCAGAGAAGCTCCTAGACTGACGGAGGACATTGGCGGCTGGTGCGGTGGGCAATGGGAGGAGCGATGTGGCCCGGAAGGTGATTTTCTCGGTGCAGATGTGGGAGCTGTTCACTCTGCGTTATTGCACGGGGCCGGTTTGCCCTTCGGGCGGAAAACGCCTGTTTCAGAGGCATTTCCAATAACCATGCACGGAAACCTCTGAATCCGGGCAAGTGGATGCTTTGGGCTGTGGCTACGGTGCTTCCCGTCTGGCGCTAGGACAGCGAAGGTCGGATCCTGCTCTCAGTCACGTGGGGCAAGTCAGAGAAGGGCCATGGAAGCCCAGGCCCGAGATGTAGTAGCCAGTTGCCAGGCCAGCCCAGCTCCAGGCTGTCACAGGGGAATGGTAGGCTTGGCCATTGATCCTGATTGTGCCTCTGGGGCGGGGAATGCTGGGAAGGGAGCAAGGTGGGGAATAGACAAGTATCCCCTCTGCCTGAGGCCCAGCAGTCCCCTCCAGCAACGGGAGGCCTAGGCTGATTTTCCCCCTGGCAGAGGGATCCCGAAGCCCAGATGAGTAAGAAACCTTGTGACTGGGGAGTGGTGCAAGGGGCCGGGGTGGGGGGGGGGGCAAGGCCATGAGTGAGATGCAAGGTCAGCGTCTACCGCTGTTATCTCATTGCACAAAATCTTCTGATTAGCAATCAATGGCCTGATCCTAGGAGGCGTTGGGAGCCCTCAGCATCCGTTGATGTCCCAGGGAGTTGCAGACGCCCAGCACCTCATGGGAGATGCGGAGCGGTGCACAGGATCGGGCCTTACGGGAGCAGGGAGCCATTAGGGATTGAAGCCCAGCGGCCAAGCTCAGGTGAACACAGTGGGGATTGCAGATCGCCTTACCCCCAAAGCCCACTGACCCCATCTCAGAGGTACGCTCCAGTCTGCCTCTGCTCAGAAGCAGGTTCCAGTCAAAATCGGCAGGGAAGGCATAAGACTAAATAGGGTCTATCAAAATTCAGGGCCCGTTAGATCGCTCCCAAGAGGGAATGTGGGGCTGGTCTCTTGGGCAACAGTCCAGGGGATACACAGAGCTCCCCCCGCTGCCGAAGAGAGACAGAGCTCTAATGCTGCTTAGTGGGCGCATACAGGTTAATTACCCTCCCCCCCCCCGAGGAAGTTGTGATTTTTTTAATCTTGTTCCCCAGGTGCTGTCAGCTCCCGCGATGATGCAATAGCATCAGGACAGGAGCCTCCATTGGGCAATGTCCTCAGGTGTGTGATTTTATTGCCGGGTTACCGGAGCCGGGTGGCCCATGACACTCGGTGCAAAGGTCGCATGTTTCAGCTTCACGTTCTGCAGGAGGCAGCTTGGGGAATAACTGACAATTATTAGCAGAACCTGGAGCATAACGGCAGCAGAGAGCAGCTAAATCCAGGCTGCTGGGGGCATCCTCTCCTGGCCTCCAAGCAGGACAGTGGAAAAGCCAACAAAGAGACTGCCCCCCCTTCCGTCCTGGGTTTGATGCTGAGCCCGGCACATGCTGGGCCAGGAGATTCGGGTGCAGAGCCTGTGCCGTGGGGATGCCCATGCAGAGCAGTCAGTGTCGATTAAAGCTCAGTTATACAGCTCACGAGAGAACCTCCGATAGCATCCCTTCTTCTTCTTCGCCCATAGCAGAGAATCTGGGAGAAGGAAGAATGAAAAAGGCTTGGGGCATTTAGAAAGTATGGCTGACCAGCCGCCAACTCCCATACGCCTTAAACTTCGTGCCTGAAGTCACTGGAAGTGGAAAGGTCTTTCAGCTGAAATGCTAAATGCAGCCTCCTAGCCACAGGCAATTCTATCCTGCCTCCCTACATACCGCATAAAGTGAATACTGTATTCTCCTTCACTTCCTGTCCTGAGCTATTGTGTAGCATTGCTGTGTGCTGTTATACAGCAGCTGCGTCCCACCCCAGAGGTGGCTGCATTTCAGTGGGTTTTCGGTAGTTTGCACAACACCCTGAGCACAGTGGAAAGGCCATCTGACTACCCAGCAGGCTGAAAGCCGAGCGAACTCAGGCAGAGGCAGCTGTAATATGCTTCCCCAATTCACCAAGCTCCTGATTTTCCAAAGGTTTGTGTCATTCCCCCAACAAATAATCAGGGCTCTGTTGTAACACATTTTAATTTTTGCAACCCCCTCTAGCTACAAAAGTATCCAAGGTACTTTGTAGTAAAGAGACCTAAAGGTAAAATAAACATCTGTATCAAACCAGATGGGAAACCAAGGGGCTGTGAGGTAAAACCAAGGGAGGCCTGAAGTACAATTTTTCATCAAAAGGGGCTGACACCCTGGGACTTCTGGGACTAAAAGGGAGGAAGCTCCAGAGAGCCGATGTCCCAAAAGCAAAGATAAAGGGCTTGATTCTCCCCTCATTTTCACCAGTGCAAATCAGAAGTCGCGTCACTGATGTCAATGCAGATGAAACTGATGTAAGGCAGTGGAGAATCAAGGCCAAAGCTAGTACTTCTCTAGCTCCTCCGTGTTCCTGGTTCCTGAGTTCAGATCTCAAAAGGCACCATGGTCTTTATATCACAAGAACATAAGAACGGCCACACTGGGTTAGACCAATGGTCCATCTAGCCCAGTATCCTGTCTGCCGACAGTGGCCAGTGCCAGATGCTTCAGAGGGAATGAACAGAACAGGGCAATTTATTGAGTGGTTCATCCCCGGTCATCCAGTCCCAGTTTCTGGCAGTCAGAGGTTTAGGGACACCCAGAGCATGGGGTTGCATCCCTGACGATCTTGGCTAAGAGCCATTAATGGACCTATCCTCCATGAACTTATCTAATTCTTTTTTGAACAGTCATACTTTTGGCCTTCACAACATCCCCTGGCAACGAGTTCCCCAGGTTGACTGTGTGTTCTGCGAAGTAGCACTTCCTTATGTTTGTTTTAAACCTACTGCCAATTGATTTCATTGGGTGACCCCTGGTTCTTGTGTTATGTGAAGGGGTAAATAACACGTCCTTATTCACTTTCTCTGCACCATTCATGATCTTATAGACCTCTATCATATCCCTCCCCCCTTAATCATCTCTTTTCTAAACTGAACAGTCCCACTCCTTTTAATCTCTCCTCATACAGAAGCTGTTCCATACTCCTATCATTTTTGTTGCCCTTTTCTGGACTTTTTCCAATTCTAATATATCTTTTTTGAGATGGGGCAACCAGAACTGCAGGCAGTATTCAAGATATGGACATACCATGGATTTATATAGTGGCATTGTGATATGTTCTGTCTTATCTATCCCTTTTCTAATGGTTCCTAACGTTCTGTTAGCTTCTTTGACTGCTGCTGCACATTGAACAGGTTTTCAGAGAATGATCCACAGTGACTCCAAGATCTCTTTCTTGAGTGGTAACAGCTAATTTTGACCCCATCATTTTGTATGTACAGTTGGGATGATGTTTTCCAATGTGCCTCACTTTGCATTAATCACCACTGAATTTCATCAGCTATTTTGTTGGAGTCAGAAGCTCACAGAGGGGATGTTATAGCTTTAACTGGAAGAGGAGAAATGTGAAAGTGGCTTGAGCTGGGCTTTTTTTTTTTTTTTGGTCACAACCTGTCTGTCAAAACTGATGCTGGCAATTCACCCACTTGGCGCTGGTACCAACGTACGGTTATCAGGGTTTGCCGGGATCAGGAGTGCACTTGATTTTAATTGCCTGCATGTAATTATGCAACTGAACATTGCCCTTTGATCAATGAAACAATGCCATCTCATCAGCTTCACAACCAAGTCAGATGGGGGGTTTCCAATTGGTTAGCCCAGGCCTGGGTGGCAACCAGGGGGGTGACCCGGGAAGAGGGGAGGAACAGTAGCGGCGCCAGCTCTTCCGGCGCCCTAGGCGGCAGAAGGTCCCGCCCCCGAAATGCCGCCCCCAACAGCGGCGGCGGAAGGTCCCGCCCCCAAAATTGAACGGACGGACGGGGCGTCGGCGCCCCCAAAATAGCAGCGCCCTAGGCGACCGCCTAGTTCGCCTAATGGGTTGCGCCGGCCCTGGGGAGGAAGAACAGCTTGGTGACACAAGACTGTGATTTGAGGCATGAGCTGATCACTAGAGAGTGTGTCATGAGGGAATCTATTCTTGGTTATGATTCATTGATAATGATTAGTTCTTTTATCATGTATTTATTACCTAGATTTCTAATTCAGCCAACACCCTGGTATCGGTACCCGACTGGGATAAAGTCACACACCTGGGACGGGAGAGTTACCCGTCTTCTGCAGCATCTGGGACCAGCCAAGATCAGTAGCAGAATACTGCTCTACAAGGAGCATGATCCCTGAGTCCTCATGATGCTCAGAGTCAAAACTAAAGGCAGTATCATCTCTTTGACCTCACTCTCTCTCACACTCATATGAATTTATAAACGAATGCAGTTAGTTCTCCTATGGGCTGGGGAGGAAGAAAGAGAGAATGTTATTGTTCTTTCTGTTTTAAAACCCGTAGGAAGTGCTCAGATGCTCTGGAGGCAGGGAGCCATCTGAGTAGCTAGGCAGACAGATGGATGATAGACAAACAGAAAGGTGGGTCTGACTGCATCCTTCCAACTTCTCCAAAAAGTCTAAGATTTATTATTGATGATAACACCTGGAAATCTGCATGATGAAAACTAAAGTTACAGAAATTGTTATTCCCAGCTAATAACTCTGTAAAACCCCAGACCGTCCACTCCCACCATCCTTCTGTTCACCCAGTCCTACTCACTCATCCCCAGGTCCCCAACCCCATTCCTCCATCCCCCAACCCCCTCATCCCTACCCCATCTCACCATCCACCCTATCCCATCCCTCCATCCCCCACTCTACCCCAACCCTCTATCCCCCACCCCCTCATTCCCACCCTTCTCCATCCCTTATCCCTCCACTCCATTCCATCCCGTACCCCTCCACCCCCTCCCATCCCATCCCTCCTTCCCCCTCATCCCTCCATCCCTACCTACTCCATCCCCTTGTCCCTCCACCCCATCCCTCACCACCTCATCCCTCATCCCCATCATCCCTCCCACCTTACTCCATCCCCTTATCCCTCCACCCTATCTCATCCCTTCACCCCACACCCTACCCCCACCTCTCCTTCGCCCTCCCTCCTTCCCCCTCATCCCTCCACCCCCCTCCCTACCCCCACCCCTCTACCCCATCCCATCCCTCCTCCTTCCCCCTCATCCCTCCACCCTCCCTACCCCCATCCCCCCACCCCATCCCTCCTCCTTCCCCCTCATCCCTTCACCCCACACCCTCCCCACACCTCTCCTTCCCCCTCATCCCTCCACCCCCCTCCCCATCTCTCCTCCCCCCCTCCTCCTTCCCTCCCCCTCCCTACCCCATCCCTCCTCCTTCCCCCTCATCCCTCCACCCCCCTACCCCATCCCCTTATCCCTCCACCCTATCTCATCCCTTCACCCCACACCCTACCCCTCCCTCCACCCCATCCCTCACCATCTCATCCGTCGACCCTCATCCCCATCATCCCTCCTCCTTCCCCCTCATCCCCCCGCTTTCCACCCCTCTCCCTGCGCGTCCCCGCTGGCGCGCACGCGGCGAGCGCTGCCTTGCCGGGGCCGCGCCTCGCAGCCGGGAGCGCGCTCTCGCGAGACTCTCGCGGCCTCCCCTCCCCTGCCGGGAGTGCGCGCCCCTCCCAGCCTGTCTCGCTCCGGTGCGGCCCCGCCTGCGATGCAGCCCGGCCCCGCGCACTGACTCCCTCCGGCCTCCGCTGCCCCCCTCCCCGGCCAGGCCGCAAAGCCCCGGCCTCGCGTAGTGCGGCTCGCCGAGCCCCGCGGGGGTAGGGCGGCCCCGGGCCGGGCCATGCGGCGGGGCCCCCGCTAGGCTCCGCGGGACAGGAGGGAGGCCCCGGCCCGGCCATGCCGGCCAAGAGGAAGCCGGTGCTGCCGGCCCTGACAATCACCCCGACCATCGCCGAGGGCCCGAGCCCGGACGGCTCCTCCGAGTGAGTGCGGGGGCCGGGGTTGGGGGGCGAAGGGGTGCGGGGGGGCACGTCTGGGGGGTGAAGGGGTGCCGGGGGGGGGGGGCAGGGAAGCGAAGCCGGGCTGCAGGGGGGGGCCAGAGGGNGGGAGGCCAGAGTGAGGGGCTGGGGAGGGGGAGCCTGGCCTGGGGGCCCGGGGAAAACCCAGGCCTGGGGGGCATGTGGGGCAGGGGAGCCCGGCTGCAGGGGGAGAGGGTGGAGGGGGGGGGGCTGGTGAGGCGGGGGGAGCCTGGTGGGCGGATGGGAACTGTGAGTAGGGCTCTGTGGGGCAGGGGGCATGGGGGGAGCCAGGCTGGAGGGGGAGCCCAGAGTGGGGGGCTGGGGGAGGGGGGGGGGGCTGGGGAGCCAGGCTGGAGGTGGAGCCCAGAGTGGGGGGCTGGGGAAAACCCAGGCCTGGGGGGCATGTGGGGCAGGGGAGCCCAGAGTGGGGGGCTGGGGAGGCGTGGGGGAGCCTGGTGGGTGGATGGGAACTGAGTGTGGGGCTGGGGGCAGGGGGGGAGCCGGGGCAGGAGGTGCCCCCCTCGGAGGGAACAACAGGGGTGGGGGCAGGAGCTCAAGTGGAAATGGGGTGATGAGAGGGGTCGCCCCCAGGGGGCCAAGGGAAGGGCAGGGAGATGGCCGGGGTTAGGACGGGAGGCCCCAGGGCCCGAGACAAAGGCACCTAGCTGGGCCTCTCACACTGGCTGGGGAGGTGGGAGTGGGGTGAGAGAGGTGACGCTGGGGGAACAGGGGCCGTTGGGACAGTTATGCTGCGGGGGGGGGGGTGGACTGGAGAGAGAAAGGGGGCTCAGAGATGATGGGGGCTTTATAGTTTGCGAGGGGTTTATGGGGAGTACCTGTAAAGAGTCACCTGTCCTAAGTGCTTGGAGCTCTGCCCAATTCTTCACCATAAACATTTACCTGTGAATGTAAAGTTAGGAAACAAAGCTGGGGGGGGATGGGGTGCTATTGCCAGGGAAGAGGGGGTGGGCTCTAGGTGTGAGGGTTGGCAGGTGATCGTAAAAAGCACCCTCTGAAAAAAAGACGTTTTAGGGTGGTGGATTAAAATTGTGGATTAAAGGGCTGGGATGGATTTCGAAGGGGAAATAGCTCCACACCGTTGGGCCTACCACACTGACAGTCCAGTCTTCTCCTGACCAAAGATATCCCAACAGGAGCACCAAAAGGCAGGTGGCGTCAGAGCATAAATACCCCATTGTGCTTGGATAATAGATAGGCATCGTGTTTGGGCAGGATGGTGAGGGGTGTAGTGTTTTAAGCTGGGGGATCTGCATGACTTCATGGAAAGTCCCTCTCATGTTACTTAGTGACTGCCTAGCTGTATCCCTGGATTCAGAAAGGGGAGCGGCTGCTGGCACAGCTTGCTCCTCTCCCGGCAGTGAGCAGCACTGCTGCTGGAGCGCCTTTAAGGTTTTAATGATTCCCCCTGGTTTCATGGTTTTGCTTAAATGGCTGATTGTAAAAAAAAAAAATGCATCTCTCTAAGGGATCTGTGCTTCTGGGAAGATGTTGCATCATTTATCTCCAATATGGCAATTCTTATGTCCCTATCAGTAACATTCCAGGGTTCGTGCCTTTGTAATAAGGCGTCATTTGTTTATCTTCCTGCCATATCAAGATTTGAATCTGAATACACATAGCTTTGGAGAAGGCTTTCCTCTTAGCTTCCTTCTCCCTACCGGCAGTGCTGAAGAGGTCCAACATAAACTATATATGGGACTTGTATTACTCTTTTGGCTCTTTGTGTAGCTAGCAAACAGCCACAGTTCCAGTTTTGCCATCTCCTCTGGAGAAAGGGACGTCAAATTCTCTGTCTTTAGCAGACACCTAACCGGCTCTAACAGTTTGTCCTGCTCCTCCCTGTTTCTCTTCAGGGCAAACCTGGTAGATCTTCAGAAGAAGCTGGAGGAATTGGAATTGGATGAGCAGCAAAAGAAGAGGCTAGAGGCTTTTCTCACCCAGAAAGCCAAGGTTGGGGAGCTGAAGGATGACGACTTTGAGAGGATCTCCGAGCTGGGAGCTGGCAACGGTGGGGTGGTCACCAAAGTGCAGCACAAACCCTCAGGACTCATTATGGCACGAAAGGTAAAAGAGAGGTGGCAAGTGAATTGTCCTTCTTGTGCTCGTGTTGGCCTATCGTGCCACACAGGAGAGAGGTTGTAATAGCAGATCACCCTGTTAGAAAGGCAGGACTTTGCCTACCCTAACCCTTCTGCTTCCTTAAACGAATTCCATACTGGTAAAGGGTGCCTGATTATGAGCCCTGGAGACCAAGTCTCCTAGGTATCCTTAGAACAGGTATTGACCAGGCAGCAGCACTGTTCTTTGCTTCAGCCCTGACCTGGAGCACCCCCCCTTGGGATGAGAAGAGAGTTTAGTCTCCTTGTCCTTTCTGCTGAAACTACCAGCAACGGTGACTCTTGTGATGTGGACACTAGCAAATGGATTGAAGTTCCTCAAACTCGTTATGCATGAGCCACCAGTCGTCAGTTGATCCTGACCTTCTGCCACTGTTGACCTGAGCTGGATTTGACACAGTGGCACAAAGATGAGTTTCTTCCATAATTAATTCTCTGAGAAATCCAGTCTTCTGTCCCCTTCTTCAGTATTAGCCCATGGAACATGAGTTGTACTATGTCAAATCCTATGTATTGTTTAGAGCACATTCATGCTTTCTTTCTGTTAGAGCAGCTCTTAATCAACTTGACTAAATTGGATGAGGTTTGTGGGAAAGTTATAGAGTTTTCAGGGGCAAGGTGTAGCTAACAAGGAGAGAAAATGTGTGGCAGAACCTGCAGAAAGAAGTGCACTTTGCTAGCAGAGGACAGATCAGTTAAAGTGGTTCCTGGACTGTTTGCCACTTGCTGTGAATTAGATCATACGCAGCAACAAAGTCCCAGAGATCCTTGTGCCTTGAGACGTCCTTTCTCAACCTCCAACTTAATATCTTTGTTAATGCTAGAATAGATCTGTGAGGAGCCTTGTGAGTTTGTCATGAAAACTTACTGTCCCAGACACACAATTTGTTCATCCACCTAATGATGCCTAATGGAAATAAATAATTTACCCGCCTGTCAAAAAAAAAAAAAGGCTAACCTTCCGTGAGAGAACACGTACGATTTCTGACGGTTGTTCAAATCCACAGTGTGACTTAACTTGAAACTCTGGTCTCTTGTCTTATAGGGATGAATTTTAAAAGCAACAGGTAAAATTCTATGGGTCTGATGAGCAAATATGTCCCACTGACTGGCTTCCCCTGGAAAGCAGTATCTGTATAGCCTTCCACAGTAGCATGTACCTTGGGAGTACTGGAGCTGGAAGGGTGTCAGCAGGATGCTGTGTATGTGAAAACTGATGGAAACCTGTGTTCAGAGCCTGGTTTGAGATTTTGAGCATTGTCAAACATAGGGCTGTAAGTTGTTGGTCCAAACCTTACCTGTCTCCCCATGTAGAATGATAGAAGTCCCAGGAGACTCTGAAGCGTGTAATGGTGATCACTATTGTTTGAGAATGACTTGATTTTTCTAGCGGCTACAGCTTCCCTTCGTGCGAGGTATTCCTTGCACATCGATAAACTGGTCCTACATGGAGCCCAAGGAATAATTCATCTGCTCCTCAACTTTCAAACAACTCCCTCTTAGTGACCATGTTTTAGTTCTTCCCTGTTTTCTTTGGTATTCAAACACCCTTTATAGTGCCTGTGGAGATGGCTTTTTTTGTGATAAACATTTACTATGTTGGGTGTTGTCTCTGCACCCAGCTTGCTACATTGGTTTTCTGCACTGTACCCTGTATTGTCAGCCTGGGGGGTGACTAGTGTGCTCCGTTGCATTCTGTGCAGTATGCAGAAATCAAGAGTCGTTGTCCAGAAAGCCTCACCGCTTAGATTGGTAAGCATAGGGCGAACAGCTCTCACCAGCACAGAACAAAGTGGGGCTCTTTCAAACCCCTCTTCTGCTTCTCCCTTCCCTTACTTCCAGGCTACATCTGTATGTTCTTGTAGCTGCTCCTTGATTCTGTTGTTTGATTTTTCTCCCTTTGCAGCTGATTCATTTAGAAATTAAACCCGCCATTCGTAATCAAATTATCCGAGAGCTGCAGGTCCTGCACGAGTGTAACTCTCCGTACATTGTGGGTTTCTATGGAGCTTTCTACAGCGATGGGGAGATCAGCATCTGCATGGAGCACATGGTGAGCCTAAACTCCCTCCTTTTAAGCTGCTGCTGCTGCTCTCCAGTGCTGTATACTGGGCAGATCCCTCTGGGTTGTAGATGCAAAGGAGTAATGATGCTAGAGTTTTTTCTGACAGGAAAAGGATTGTTGCTCAGGGCGTGGGTGGTGGAGCTGGGACTCTGTCTAGGAGCTGCACAGCCCTACTTGGGCAGCTAAAATACCGAGAAATTGACTTTCTGGAAAGCGGAAGTGGCGGTTTTGGGGTCCAGCCAAGAGGAAATGTTGCAAACCCTCCACTGAACAGAATTCACTGAACTGCAATGTGCGTCTTCCGCTGTATCTGGCGGGGAGGGTGTGTTGTATCCCCTCCACATTGGTGCAGCCAGCTGCCTTTGCAGTGACAGTAGTGTGTAGGAGAAACAGTGCGGAAAGCCTGTGACATTAATATGTTAGACGATGCCATTAAAATGGCATTTCCTATGATAGCAAAGTTTAATCATGAAGTGCTTAGCAAGAGATGGGCGTATCCTCGGAACACCCATCTGTGGTGATTACCAGAGAGATCTTCCTTAATCTGTGAACAGTCTGATCTAGTGTTACTGACTAGTGAACCCAAATGTGTTATGCTGTTTACACTGCTCAGTCCTCATAGGTATGTAAATGTAGAGCCTAGAGCTGGAAAACATTTTTCAGGCCATTTATCTTATTTTATTTTCCTGCCAGTGCTCAGTTAACGTCTCTGCTCTGAATTTAGGATGGAGGCTCTCTGGATCAAGTGTTGAAAGAAGCCAAAAGGATTCCTGAGGAGATCTTGGGGAAAGTCAGCATAGCGGTGAGTAACCCTCTCCCAGAGTTCACTCAAAACCCAAAGGGAAGAGGACAGGCTTCAGGCTTTCAGAACTAGGGTGGCCAGATGTCCTGATTTTATAGGGACAGCCCCAGTGGGGCTTTGTCTTATACAGGTGCCTATTACCTGCCACCCCCATCCCAACTTTTCACACTTGCTATTTGGTCTTATCAGAACTTTCTGTCTCTCAGGGTGTACTGGGAGCAAATACTGTCTGAGTCTTGACCCTTTGCTGGTCTGTTTCCCAACCCTTCCTGAAATCCATTCTGTACCCCAGGACTCTCTTATTTCCTTGGAGCTGGAGCACAATTTCCTGTTGGTAGATACACCTACTAATTCAAGTTGCAAACCCAGGTTTTCCCTCCACCCCGTATATCGTTATTGTATCATCAACTAGGAGTCAAAAGAATAACGTATGAGCTGGGAAGTTAGTATATTTCAGACCATTTACTGCAGCCCCAGCTGGGAGGGTAGAAACTGGTGTAGGAGCCTCATGGAAAGCTTCCATCGAGCCAATGAACCAGTGACTTCATATCTAACACTGTGGGATTTTCAATTGTCTGAAAGTTTTATCTCCTTAAGCAGAGTGGATCTAAAGTGCAGCCAACATTTGCTCGGCTGTGTCTCGGTTACGCCCTAAAGCTGAAGCCCTTAGTTGTTACAGGGAGGCTTTACTGGTGATGTTGCAGTATTACAGCATCTTAAGTCTGTGCAGGATCTCTCTCTCCAAAGGGAAAGACTTTTCCTTCCCAGCTTTTACCTCTTTCTGTCCTTTGGTTTTCTTCTAGGTTCTGCGAGGTTTGGCCTATCTAAGAGAGAAGCATCAGATCATGCACAGAGGTGAGAGGGGAGAACCTAAAAATAGCTTCTCATGACAACCAGAGACCTGGATTGTTCTTACCTAGCATTGCGCATACATTTTTTTTATCTCTCTCTTTTCTATTCTCAGATGTGAAACCTTCTAACATCCTGGTCAATTCCCGGGGAGAAATAAAGCTATGTGACTTTGGGGTTAGCGGTCAGCTCATTGACTCCATGGCAAACTCCTTTGTGGGGACTCGATCCTACATGTCTGTAAGCCCCTTTATTCTTATGCAAACCTTTGGATGTATTGGAACCAGACAGAGCGTTAGCATAGTGTCCAGGATCACACACAACTCCGCCAGGCACTCTTCGCCTGGCCTGTAGTATCCTGCCGTTACACCCTTCTATGCCGAAGCTAGCAACCTGGCCAACCAGAGAGGTAGTTGTAATATATGGACAAATCACTGAGGGCTAGATCAAGACCTCACTTCACTTCTGGCTCCAGCCTGCTTTATTTTTTAGATGTACAAAGAACACCTAAGTGCACTTACATAAATCTGCTCCTTTTAAAGGAATGCCATCAACCTTAAAACGAGTCAGTTTCAAAAAAGAGTTAAAAGTCATTTGAAATCCTAGATGTGCTCCTGGGTTCCCCTGCCAATATTTGTGGGCTTAGAATTGCACTTGAACTTCTAAGCCCCCCCCCCCCCCCCCCCCCCCCCCCCCCCCCCCCCCCCCCCCCCCCCCCCNCCCCCCCCCCCCCCCCTCCCGGCCGCTCTTGTTTCTATGTGCAAAGAACCAAGTCACCTAAGAGACATTGGCTTATTCAGGCGAAAACTCTGAAATTGACTCCATAAAACACTTCATTCTCCATTGCCCTGTGCCTTGTGCAGTCATTCACACCAGCTGCAAAGTGAAAGCCAGAATGGTAGCATGTTCCATTCGCTTCACACTGGTGCAGATATTCCACACGGTGCAGGGCAATGGGGAATCGGCTCCAAAGTGGTGTCAAGTGCCCCACGTGAACTGGAAGAAGAGAAGTGACAGTCACCTCAGGTGTTACTTGTAGCAGTAGGTAGAAGAATTTCCAACAGAGGTGAGATGTCTAAGTTGAAGTTCCTTTAATCATTAGATGCTGTTGGGCTTTCTCTTTCTATCCACACAGTCTGGGGGCAATGTAACTTCTCTATCTGCAATGGAATTGTTGCATATTGACTCTTATATGTCTGTGAAAACTTGCACAACTCCCATTCTAGCCAGCGTCCTTTGCTTTCATCAGCAGGAGATTTACTGACCAGTATAATTAACTCTAAATCTGTGCTGGCACTTGGTCCTTAGCTCGTTTGCCTCAGTGGGGTGACGTACAGTGTGCATCTCCCCAGACTGACGGCTAGGAACAAAGACGTGGGTTCTTAGGGGTGCTGTCAGCCTGCACTTGTGTCCTTCACTCTGAACTTCTTTGTATTTTGGGCACTGTTCCTCTTCAAGTGCAGTTATAGTTAGGACAGAGACTGAAAAAAAAAAAAAAAGGGGGTCCTCTTCTTTCTCAGTCCCTCAGCTCTGTGTGATTTTTGAGTCATATCTCTACTGGCAGCTGTGACTCCTATTAGTTCTGCAGTGATGTAAGGAGCAGAAAACCCAGCTAGGTTTTCAGATTCTATTTGGGAGTTTGTAGTATGGGGCAGTTGTTGTTTTTTTACGTGTATACTAAGTAAACTAGATCTGAATACGCTGAGAAAATAACCCCATGGTGTCAGTCACTCTTCTTTAAGTTCTGCTATGGCCAGAAGAGCTGCACTTGAGTAGCATTTAAGTATATAAAACTTGCACTACACATTCTGTGGACATGACCTTTCTAGGTAGAAGAAATCCCCCCGCCCCCCATATTTCCTCTGAGCATATTAATGTTTCCTGCTGGTGTCAAGAGTTGCAGGCCCTCAGAGGATTCTAGTTTATAAAGACGACTGAGTGAGTTTCCAAAGAGCCTGTCCCCGCAGCAATTCAGCCTTGAAACAGAAAAAATGCAGTAAGCAAGAGCCACTTTAGCCTGAAGGTGAGGGGGGCGGGGGGGGGGGGGGGGGGGGGGGGAAGGNCTATTTCATTTAAATGTATAATTAGTGGGGAGTGTTTTGTATCCTTCCCTGTGAGGCAGAGTTTCTCTGCAGTAATGTGCCATAGCCACAGATTACTTCCAGTCAATGGAGTCTCTTCCATGTAGTGACCTCTCTTCTGTTGGGAAGTACAGTTTTACTGAGGCACATCTGTGACTTTTCATTACAGCCTGAGCGGTTGCAGGGCACTCATTACTCAGTTCAATCCGACATCTGGAGCATGGGTCTCTCCCTGGTGGAGCTGTCTATCGGAAGGTACCCAATCCCCCCACCAGACTCCAAGGAACTGGAAGCGATATTTGGCCGTCCCATGGTCGATGGGGCAGAGGGAGAACCTCACAGCATCTCACCGCGGCCCAGACCACCAGGGCGCCCTGTCAGTGGTAGGGGCTGAAATTGACACCTGTCTGCTGGGATGGTTTTTGGTTTATGGGGCTGGTTTAGAAGTATGAAACAATCCAGGACCATTAATTGGCTTTCATCATTTCTCTGCGTTTGGACGTGGAATTGAAGCGAGGCAAATACATAAGGGTTCTAATAGGAACTTGTTCTGCAGAAGACTGGCCTATACCCAAAAACTGGAAGCAGAACCAGCACTAACTCTTGCTTCTCTGGTTTTTACAAAATACGTGTGTAAAATCAGTCTCCCATAAAGGCAGCATACACATGAAGGCCAAGATGTTCCAAAATGACTAGTGATTTGGGGTGCTCCACTTGAGACACTTTGAAAGGAGCCTGATTTTCAGAGGCCTGGTGTTTAGCCCTTTGAAAATCAGGTCCCTTTCAGGAGTGTCAAGTTGGGCCCACAGAATCATTGGAAAATCTTGGCCTAACTGTGCAGAACTTGAGTTGGAAATTTGTATCTCTAGCAATGTGATCTTGCTTTGCTGACTAACTTTGTTGGTGAGAAGCGACAGCCCTAGAGGCAAGTGCTGTTACCCACAGGTCAGGTACAGCATTTGTATCGGCAGAGCAAGCTTCCTGCTAGCATGCCTGAATCCTGGCCTAGGGGTAAGGGCTAGTTCACTTTCAGCAGCCCATTTGCTCCTTGGTCTCTGATTAGACTGATCCCAAAGGGGCCAAATATGTGCCAGTTGTGGTGTATTTGGGAGCTGGACTGAGGCCACCAAATTCATCTCACGTAGGCCTCTGAACAGCCATTAGATGGTAATTATTGAGTGGCTGGATTTGAACTGCTGATCTAAAGGCAAAAGGCTTCTTGGTCCACTTCCAGCCCTCCAAGCTATATGATCTTGTGCTTCCCAAATGCTCCCAGCTATTAAATGGATCAGTGATTTGGTAGCAGAGGTTGAAACCATAAAGCTCAAAACGGGCTTTTAAAAAAATCCACCCCCATTGTCTTGCTTTCGCTTCCATCAGAGTCTGAACTCCACTGTGCAGGTTCTGTTACCTTCGTCCCTGTGCAGTTTCTTACTCTGCCTTTGTCCTCTTAACTACACAGGCCATGGAATGGACAGTCGGCCTGCGATGGCCATCTTCGAACTGCTGGACTATATTGTTAATGAGGTTGGTATTTGAAATCACCTTTCATCTCCTTTCCCTCTGTTTGTTGGAGTCTCTGGACTCAGAATAGATGGAAAATCCTCATTTGCTCATCAATTAAAGGGGAAACAAGAACTGAAAGCTTCACTAAAATCTCCTTCTCTCCTACTCACTCTATTTGTATTGGATCCCGTCTCTTGGTATTAAAGTCTACAACACTAAACTGCCTCCAGCTCTGGAATAAGACCCTGCAGACAAGGGCTTATAATATCTTTGAAGGAACTGTGAGAAAAGTAGAAAGGGGAGCCCTATGGGTTAATGAACTATTTGTTCAGTAATCAGCCATTTAGAACAAACTCCTCCATAGACCTGTGAAGGATAAACAATCCCTCTGCTAGGAGCCAGATCACCCCAGTGTTCTCAGCCTGGGGCGAACGCCTGGTCGCTTTTTGAAAAACCTTAAGGTAAATTACAATCTGGGGTCTTAAAGTGAGCATGTCCCAGTACGGAGGCAGGACTAGTCTGTGGGAGGAACAGCTTCCCCTGTAAGGTGACATGATGAGTTGTTACCTAACCGCGGTTGTACCTGTTGAGTTAGTTCCATCTGCTGTAGGGTTTCAGGTATGTGGGATTTGCTGTGTCTTATCCGAACACTGATCTGGGATGTTGAACTCCAACCTTTTGGCAGCGGCTAATACCTAATGCTTCAAAAGTAGGCAGCTCTGCTTCCCCTGTGCACCTAGCCAAACGGGCAGTGCTTTACCTAGGGTGAGGGGCAAGGCTTTCCTTCTGAGGCCTTGAATGGTATAGCTGGCAGAAGATATGCACTGATGGGAGGCTACTGGCTGTAAAGGGAAGCAGTAGTTCCTCGGGTCTGAGGTTAAAGGGAAACACGTATGAACAGTCAGGTCTTTGGGCTGCAGCTTTTCAGTGACTGTTCTTCTTCCTGACCCATTGATGCGGAAAACCCTTCTGCTTCTTTTCCCAGCCTCCTCCTAAGCTGCCGAATGGAGTTTTCACGCAAGACTTCCAGGAGTTTGTAAATAAATGGTAAGGATCTCTTTCTACAAGTGAACATAAAGGCTGTGCATGGGGCTGGTTCTTAGAGATTGAAACTTTCCATCCCATAATAAGGCTGGCAGTGGCAGCACACGTTTTCCCATGTGCCCCTGCCAACGTGCCTCCAATCTGACCTGGAGGGACCACCCTCAGTCAGTCCTTGATCCATTCAATCTGTGATCCCTGTGAGCTCTTAGATGGGCGCTCGTTTTACTAAGACCACCAGCCCATTTCATATAGGCTACAAAAATGGCTGTTGGGTAATGGCTTGGAGTTGCTACCAGTGTGGGTTGGTCACTTGAGTCCTCCAGTCCTCCAGTCTTTCTTTGTATTTATTATAAGACTTTTGGTGGATGCCTAGATAAACTCTGCAGCCGATGCTGGTTTATTGACAGCCTTCTCCATGATGTGGTATCCTTCCAAACACTCACCCAGATGAAGCTTACCTAGAATGTTTCTAGGAGCATGAGACCTTCTCTCTTAATCTCTTGCCTTCTCACTTAGAAGGGATTGTTTTTCTTCAGTTGGACTTGCCTTGTTTGGGGCTTCATGCTCTGATGACACTGCCAGCTCAGCTACCTTTGCTTAAGACTCATGTTCAGAAGAACCGGTAATTAATGTAGACTGTGTACTTGGGAAGGAGGGGTTGGTTGTATTTAGACGTTACAGTGCTAATGGGTTGATCTTTTGCAGCTTTCTAGGCCTACATTTTTCCAGTGACTAATGACTTTGAGACCCTCCATTTTTGGGTGCCCAACTTGAAACTCCTTGAAGAAGCCTGATTTTCAGAAATGTAGAGCAGCAGCTCCATCTCAAAATAAGGTGTCTTTCTGGTGTTTCAAGTTGGGCACCTAAAATGGCTGGTCACTGCCGGAAACTTACGCTCTCATCTTTATTTTCAAATGAGGGTGGGAGTGGTTTAGCAGCAATCTCTGCTAGACTCTTCCTTGAGAATCAGGTTTCCCTGAAGTTTTTCTATGATGCTTATCTCCTAAGCCTACTGCAGGGTTTGGTAAGTGCATGGATACTGTGGTGTGGCATGAGAACCTGGATAGATCTGATATTAAGGTCTGACTGTTCAAGGGAGTCCTGCTCTCCAGGAATCTGCTAAGATAGACTTGGAGGCCGTCCCTCAGCAGTGCGTCCATAAAGCCACTTTTAGAGTAGTGATAGAAGTGACCAGGTCTAGGTCTGCTGAAGGCAGGATTCTCTGGCTTCCAAATAAACCAGACACCAGGCTGGGTAGCCTGCCCGGCCAAATAAGCAGCTTTTCACAAGAGGGGTCTGACAGATCTTTCCTGCTTTTTCTTCTGTTCTCAGCTTAATTAAAAATCCAGCAGAACGGGCAGATCTGAAGATGCTGATGGTAAGTGGGGAGCTGTGGGCAGCTCGGGCCTCGGGCTTGCATTGTGGGTGGGGGTTTTCCTCCATTCCTTTTCCAGAAGCAGCTGCTATTGGATTTGGTTTCCTCCTCTTGAGACACTGGAAGCTCCAAAGCGACATTAAGGATGAACTGAGTGGGAGGTGAGGGAAAAGCTACAGGAAAATGCCAGTCAGATTGATGGCGTTTACAGTCTTCCAGAACCCGGCCCAATACACGTAGGTCCTGCAGCCCATCCTGCTAACCAAGCCCAGTGCCGGCACCAGGCCTTCCTAACATGATTCCTCAGAGAAGTCTTTTGGAAGGAAAACAGGAGTTTCTGTCAGAGAAATTTCCATGTCTTCCCAGGCGGTTTGGGAGATCAGTTTTCCCTGTTAAGCTCCAGATCCTCTCCCCAGCTGCGCACTGGTTTCCTCAGCTGCTGTGGACTGGGATGGGGAGACTGTGCTCCCCCTCCCCCCAATACCTCTTGGAGCTGCTGCTCTGGGCTTCATCACCTGCCTCCCCCCTCCTCCGGGTGCAATGGCTGGCGGTTCCGTGGAGTGGCAGATCCTTTACATGCCATCTCCCAGCGTGACAGCCCACGGGGAGCTGTGCTTCCCGCAAGTCTGGGATGCAGGCTCCTCAGATCCTGCCCACTCTGGGTCAGTTCTGCATCTAAGGCTCTTTGCCCAGGGGGGTGGAGTCCAGGATTTGCAGCTCTGGAGCTTTGCTGAGCCAGTTCTGAGACCACACACCGCTCTGCCTGTGCACCTGGAGCTGCATCCCCGCCCCCATCTCCCCATGCTAGGTGTCCTCCCACGAGGCTTGCCAGTTGGGCCACAGTGGGGATGCATGCGTTTTCTTGTTCACTGGGGCTCTGTCTCCAGTGTCTGTTCATTCTATTCTATGCAGTGCATCAGCCAATTAGATAGCAGTATGGCTGTTACCCCCTCCCCTACTGATAAACTCTCTGAAAACCAAAAAACCCAGCCCCACACTTGAAAATAACAGCTAGTTGGACATGTATCTAAAAAGCTGGTTTTGTTGGCTGGAGAACAGAACGAGCCGGTCCTCCAGCTCCATCAGAACAGTGCTGGCAGTACAGCATGACTCCAGCAAGAAGCTGTCACTGCAGCACAAGCATCTGTCAGACCAAACCGTTAGCAACATGATGAGTCATTGGGTGAGAGAGACCCCGTCATTGGGTTAGAACTGCTTTGGGGAGACAGAGCTCCTGGCTTTTATCTAGTATAGCAGCAGACACCATTACCCTGTGGCAGCCCTTCGTCCTCCCATTCATGTCCTGTAAAGCACCGCCTGGGAAACCCTCGTTACATCAGCGCTGGCTCTCCGATGGCAGCATTAGATCTGAGAGGGGCTTGCTGCCGTCTCAGGTTAGGTAATTGCTCCAGAATCCTGCCACTGGGTGCCGCCGTCCCTTGTCTGGTCTGAGTGACCCTCCTACACTGACTTCAGGAGTGGCAAATTGACATCAGCGCAGCTGCAGGGTTTTAATGCGTCTGGAGAAGACGCTCTAAGGGCAGGTCTACACTACGGGGCTAAGTCGACCTAAGTTACGCAACTCCAGCTACGTGAATAACTCCATCTACGTGAATAATGTAGCTGGAGTCGACGTAGCTTAGGTCGACTTTTGCAGCGTTTGCACCGCCGGGGTCGACTTACCTTATGCTTGTCGTTCCGGTGGAGTACCGGAGAGACGGGAGAGAGATCGGCAGTCGATTTAGTGGGTCTTCACTAGACCCGCTAAATTGACCCGCTGTGGATAGATCGCCGCGCATGGATCCCCAGTAAGTGGAGATAAGCCCTAAGCCAACAGGAATGAGCTCTCCCGTTGGATTAATAACTCCCCCTCCAAGAGGCAGTAGCTATGTCAGCCGGAGAAGCTCTCCCTGGACATAGCGCTGCCTACGCGGGGGGTTACGGTTGGTATGACTGTGTCGCTCAGGGGTGTGGATTTTTCACACCCCTGAGCAATGTCGTTATACCGAAGTAAGTAAGTAGTGTAGATCGAGCGAGGACTTTGTGGTAGGGAAGTACAGAGTGTCTTGTGAGCTGTGATAGACGAACGAGATGCATGTGCTTTACTCTCTCTTTTCCCCTTTCAGAATCATGCCTTTATCAAGCGCTCTGAAGTGGAAGAGGTGGATTTTGCAGGCTGGCTATGTAAAACGCTGCGGTTAAACCAGCCCAGCACCCCGACCCGCACCGCCATGTGACGGCAAAGCAAACTGCCTTGTGTCCACACATCTGCCTGTCTGCCACCGTTTCCTGCCCTTCAGTAGAAGACAGAACCGCCCTCCTTCCTCCCCCATCCCCTTCCCAAAACGGCAAAGCACCATCATTTTGGGAAATACCCATCATCCAACAAACGAGCAGAAACGGGCTTGCTTTCTTTGTTTTGTTTTTTCATGCCTGCGTTCAAGCGCGGCTCAGTCTTTGAAGTTTCTGACATTTGGGAAATGTGCTGCTGCTTATGTTGTCTCTTTTGAAACCTGTTCCCTTGGGTTAAAAAAATATGGTGTGGGGGAAGGGGGCAGGGAAGATCACGTGCTTTGTACACTTCCTTTTGGTGTGGGCTTGAAAATGGCTAGTGTCGAAAGCTGTAGCGTAGCACTGGACACAGAGAAACCTTTCAATGCGGAATGGCTGGGGTGAGGGCAGGGTGAGTTGCCAGATGGTACAGCTCTTGCATGTGTGTTGGCAGAGAGCAAGAAGGGGAAGTGAAGGTGTTGAGACTAGTAGATTCCTTGAGCTTGCTTGGGGAAATTAGCAGGGGCACTGCAAGAACAAAGAGATGGTTCGTGGGTAATATTTTTAGGCTAGCTAGGGAAAAAGGAGTAGCACTAAATTCTCTCCCACGTTTCTTTTGTCTGTTTGACACTCCGCTCCTTAACAGGGAAACCTTTCTTAGCTGCCCTTGTCCTGTTCCTCTTTGTGTCCATCCAGGGCTCTGTCCTAACCCAGAGGATGGAGAAAGGACTGACTAGGGAATCCTGTTTTTCTTCATGTAGCTTTGAGGTCCTTTTGCATTACTGTGTGTTGGAAAGTTGATTTCTAGTAGCCCAACTTCCTTCCCTGCTGATCTTCTTCCAGGTGCAGCGAGGAAAAGTGTCTGCTTTTAAAACGTGGGGGTTTTCGGGTATATTCCAGGCACGCACTGCATGTTCAGTGATCGTCTTGGGCTACTAAATTGCCAGTTAGCCTGCTAAGAAAGGGAAAGGAGTTTGAGCCAATTAATAACAGACTGCAGGGCAATACTGGCTACTCTTCCGGTCAATGTGAAGGTCAGGGCAAGAAGCTTTTTGTGGTAAGCTTGGGCCTACCAGAATTGTGATGGAGGAGACAGCACCCTCCAGCGACTGCAGCAGCGTTACTGCCCTTCCACACTTTGAAGGGAAGACTGCGTCTTGCACCCGACGGTTGGCGATACAAAGGGAAAGCGGGCATTTATCTGCAGCTCCAGCACGTTCTGCCGCCAGTGCAGAGATGCTGTGTTGGGAATTGAATCCCTAGCAACTGGCCCAGGGAAGAAAAGTCCTGATCTTCCTTCGGATCTACTCACGGCAATGACAAGGCTGATCTAGCAGCAAACCAGGAGTGTGATGCAAACGCCAAAGGCTCTTGGGGCGTATCTGATCCTTTGCACATTTTCTCTGCTGCTCCACAGTCCAGTGAGAACCGTCTCCCACAAGGGCTGTGGCAGATGCAAGCGTTTTTAGAAACTTGCTTTGGAGAGGCAGGGAGAGGATGGGTGAGATGCCTCAAATCCTACAGGAAGCCAAACAGCAGATTTCCACCCAGGGTCCTTTACCTGTTTGAAGTGGTCTCCACGCTGCCTGCTAGTGGTCAGGATTGTTGAGTTTTGTTTTGTTTTTCCCCCCAGCTCCTACCAGAGGGTTTCAAACCTGTGATCTCCCCCGGAATATACCTAGTCTTTCTAAGTTCATTCTCTTCCCTCCCCTCCCCTGCTTGGTCTCACTGTGTTAGAGTGGCTGGTTTTTAACTGTATAACTGTACATTCAACCGGCAGCCTTCAGACGACCACGTAAGGCAGAAGACCAGGACGAGGTAGCTGTGACTCCAGCCATCTTATGGCCAGCTGGCGAGATGCTGTACAAGGCCACTGGAGGAATGAAACTACACATCGGAACTAGTTTTGTGACATAACTTGCCAAAAGCAATCAAGTCTCTGGGGGAGACTTCCCCAAGGACCACTAGGTGCCTAACTCCTATTGGCATAAAACTGTCCTCTTTGCCTGGGCAAAATCTCCCCCCTGCCTGTTTGGATGGCACATGCTCCTTGGGGTAGGGGAAAGACCTGTCAAAGCCACCCAGACATGGTGCACGTCTCTTCGCTCTTCTGATAGGTAAGGATGCCATCGCACGGTGGCTGAACTGTTACACAGAGCTGCCTGCACCATTGCAGCACCTTTCCCGGGCCCCCTCCGTCTTCAGCTCCGGTAGTTAGGAGTCCTGTCCAGTTTTAGCCTCTTCCATTGGGGAAGCTCTGCTACGTCGAGTTATGACTGCTTTCCCCATTGCTTGGCATTCCCTGCCAAAGGCCAGTACAAATCCCTGTGCGGCGTAGTTCCATAATTGTGATAGGTGGAGTGGTAACTCCAAACGTGCTTCATCTAACGACAGTCCTGCTGGCAACCTCTGAACCATGAAGATCTCCATAATGCTCCCTAGAAGGGGGACACCAGTCATACGCTCTCTTTTCTGCTGCCGAGCTGGCAGTAGAGTCTTGCCCCGACCCCACTGCCTTGGGCAAGCAGATCTTGCTTTCTGCTTTTCCCCGTGAGCTGCCTGGTTCTCAGAAACGTTTTCCTGTAGACTCTCTGGGCAGGGAGACCCGGATGGCAAAGTGGAAGTGACTAACTGAGGTAGCTGTTTGCTCCTGCTGATCCAGACACGAAGTCTGAGGGAAGCCTCTTTTGGGACTGTACTAGGCCTGGCTTCTGTTGTGTGACCGGCAGTAGTGCGTATGGAATTCGCCAAGTGTATTTATCTCCTCTTTCTCAGAGGGGATCCGGTTCTTCATTTCCTTGAGGGAAAGGAAGAAGAGGTTAAACAATAGTTAACCGGAAGGGCCTGCTCACCTTTAGTGGAATCTTGCTTCTCTCAAGCTACCTCTCTAGTTTAGGGAATGATAGGTACGTACCTTGCAGTTAGGGGAGCAAGGAAGGGCCTTGTTCTGCTGTAACGGTTGAGTCTCATGAGGTGGGAAGATAACCTGCATGGATCACATGGACAGGGTCTCTTCAAAGAGCCTTTTATGCTTTTATTTTTAAATATACCCTTTCTTTTCCTGCCTGCTGTAGAAATACAAGCCATAGGAATGATTCATTCCCTTGCCCTCTTGGCTTTGGGTGTGTGTGGGGGGGGTCTCTGTGATGTGCGAGTTCCATTTGGCTAGAGTCTAGAAATCTCGTCTTTGTCGGGTCTCCTAAGGCACGATGTCTTGGCTTAACGGGCAGAGGCTGTCTGCGCCCTCAGCCCTAGCATTCTTGTGCTGCTGTTAAAGGAACAACCTGAGCCAGCCCACGGTGGCTGCAAAGGTCAATTGTGAACTTGTAAATTCGGGGAAGTGGGGCGGGGGGGGCATGATTTGTGAGGCTTGGAAAGCGTGGCCACCGCTGCTTTCTAATGCACAGTCCCGTTATTGGGTAGGCAGCAGACATATCGGTGCCCCTCCCCCCCGGCCCCTTCCCCAAACGCATACATTCTTTTCCTGTAACCGCGTTCCACTGGGGAATGTATCGAATCTACCTGAAAAGGAAAGGATGTCGGGTGGAACCTGATCACTCATGAAGCACCTGCCGTGTCTGTATGGTGTCGGTTTCACCCCCTTGATGAAGGGCAAGGTGCCAGCCAGTGTTGAGTAAAGTCTTTCAACTAGCACGTTGACAGTGTAATAATTTAACGAGGGGTGGGGGGGGTTCCCTCCCTACCCATAGATGCATTTCATGCTGCTGATTGTGGTTCAGATATGCTGGGTGTTTAAAAAAACAAAAACAACAAAAAAAACCAGAAAAAAAATATAGTGGATTGTGCTTATTTTTTCAAATAGTACCAGTGGCTCAAGCACTGAAGGCCTTTATTTTTACCCCGGAGTTACCCTATTTGATCAGATTATCATGCCTGGGTTCTAGTTAACCAGACCAATAGGACACTAATGCAGAAAAGCAGCTGAGAGAGCTGGAAGAATGTGGATCTCTCACTCTGTTCGGGGGAATGTCTGCAAAGCTTTTACAATCTCCTGATGTCCAGAAGAAGGGGAGACAGGTTCCACTGCTCCTCCAAACCAAAGCTTATGCTGCAGGCTTCAGATTTCACTCTAATATGCCTCTCTCTGTCCATTTGCCACAGTGTCCCGTAATATTTATATGGCAGGAAGAAAATGGGTAGAGTTTAATAGCCCGAGGGAAGACTTGTCTGATAGCTAGCAAAGATTTGAGAGCTAGAATCATCCCTGAGTGGCAGTTGTATGTTTTCCAACAACCCATTAATTTTTTTTTCCTAGAGTGCACTTATATTCCATCAAATCTGGTAACTCTTGAGGATTGAATGTATTATACAAAGTGTTTGGGTTAATTAAAAAAAACGATTCTAATTGAAATGGTGAGATCATGTGCTCTGAATGACTATGTACTGTTTTTTGGTCATGTATATGAACCATGAGGCTCTGGGGTGGGGGGTGTATCTTTTTTGCCTCTTATTTCAATAAAAAATGGTGGAGTTCTATGATTCGAAAGCTTTAGGCTATTTTTGTTTCGCTTTTGCGCTTGGTTTTGGAGGTGAAGGAGAAAGTGTATTGAGCATTTTGTTGGTGCAATTTTTTTTAACTATTTTCATCATGGAAAAAAAATAAATGGCACTTTACATTAAAAGGCCTTTTTCCTCTTTAATTTCATCACAGGTGGTTTTTAAACATGCATTTTTAAACTGAAACATGAATTTTAACCTTCATGAAAAATGATGGGTCTAAATTAGCTATTTCCGCTCAAGAAAGAGATCTTGGAGGCATTGTGGATAGTCTCTGAAAATATCTGTTCAATGTGCAGCAGCAGTCAAAAAAGCTAATAACGTTATGAACCACTAGGAAAGGGATAGATAAGACAAAAAAAATCATAATGCCACTATATAAATCCATGGTGCGCCCACATCTTGAATACTGCGTGCAGCTGTGGTCGCCCCATCTCAAAAGAGAGATATTAGAATTGGAAAGGTACAAAGAAGGCCAACAAAAATTATATAGGGGTGAGGAACAGCTTCTAGACAGACATTAAAAAAACTGGGCCTGTTCATCGGAGCTAAGAGATGACGGAGGGTGGGGGATATGATAGAGGTTTATAAAATCATGAATGGGGTGGAGAAAGTGAATAGGGAAGTGTTTACCCCTTTGCATAAAACAAGAATCAAGGGTCACCCCATGAAATTAATAGGCAGCAGGTTTAAAACAAACCAGGAAGTATGTCACACAACACACAGTCAACCTGTGGAACATGTTGCCAGGGGATGTTATGAAGGCCAAAAGTATGACTGGGTTCGAAAAAGGATTAGATCAGTTCATGGAGGATAGGTCCATCCATGGCTAGTAGCCAAGATGGTCAAGGACACAGCCCCATGCCTTGGGCGTCCCTAAACCTGTGACTGCCTGAAGCTCAGACAGGACAATAGGAGATGGATCACTCAATAATTGCCCTGTTCTGTTCATTCCCTCTGAAGCATCTGGCACTGGCCACTGTCAGAAGACAGGATCCTGGGCTAGATGGACCATTGGTCTGACCCAGTGTGGCCGTTCTTATGCTTCAAGAAGGTAGAGGATGAAGAATTATTTCAGCACTGTGGATCTCGGATCCTAGTAGCAATCAATAGTGTGTCGAAGAAAAAGGCACTTCTCATTGCATTTCTCATTACCCTGAATTCTGCCCCCAGAACATTGTGTGTGTGTGTGTGTGTGTGCTGGGGATCATGGATGCTAGTAGGGAAAGAATAGCCTCTGTCTCCCTAGCTGTAGTGGAGGAGCATAGAATTTGCCTCTACAATATTGTTTTTCTAGAAATCCACAATTTAAAAGCGGGATGGGTGCTGAGTGAAAAATGGGACACGGTCCCCCTGCCGTCACAGAGAGAAGAGGACGCATTTGACACCACTCTTCTTCCAAAGAGAAATCAGCCTAGTTTAGGACTCAAATGTAGGTGTTTAAAAAAAAAAAAATCACGTGACTAAAAAAATCATTTCCCTTAGTTGTAAAGTGAAACTGACCCAAACAGCACAGATGCTTGGAAAGCAGATATGAATAATCAGTTGCTGTTAGCAAAATACACGGAGTCCTGCATTCATTTTTGATCCTCTGGACAGAGCGAACGCTGGGCGAAATGGCACCCTCCGATGAAAGGAGTGAGCAGTGTGGCACATGACGTAGCAGTGAAGCGGACCCGGCCTATGCACCTGGCAGCCTGAAACACTTAAGATAATGGCACTCGAGCAGCAAGAAGCTAATTAAAGAAAAAGCTATCCCTTGCTCTGGACGCTTGTGTGTTAGAAATGGAAGGTGAAATCCTGGCCCCATTGAAGTCAACTGGAGTTTTGCTGTTGACATGAACATGACCAGGAGAATCAGCTCCTGTAACTGGAGCTAGTCGGGGAAAAATTCAGATGAAACCTTTTTCGGTCAGAATTTGCCAATGCAAAAGTGAAAAGTTTTGCAGCGACAGTTTGATTTTGATGATGATTTGATGGAACGCAGCGCTGTTCCTGCCTGCTTGGGTACGTCTACACTGCAAGGAAATACCCGCAGCTGGCCCACGAGCGGCAAGGGTCCCAAAACCTGGGCTTCAGCCTGAGCCTGAATATCAACACTGCAGTTTTATAGCTCCACGAGACCTCAGGGTTTCCAGGATGCCTGGTTCCCATCTCCTTCCACTGAAAATTTTGATCTGTTTGAGTTTCTCTCTGAATTGGAATGAAACAAAACGGTGAAATCCTCTGTGAACAGAATTTCCTTTCTCAGGCCAGCTCTGTTGTACAGATGTTAGTTTGGCCTGCTCCGTTGCGAGATGGTCTGCCTGTCTGGAATTGGCTACGGTCATAGCGCTACTTCTTTTTTCTTGCCACTTCCCTGTTGGGGTCGGTGGCTTTAATAGCCTTCTTCCAAAACTCATGATTTTACGCCTGACTGTCATGCAGATTGGTGTCTCTACAGTCCAGTGATATCTGGTCCACGTACCCAGTCTTTGGCCTCCCTGTTGGTTATCTTCCAGCCATGATCCTTGCAAGGGCTGGCTATGGTTATAATACACTTCGCAATATTCAAATCATTTGTTTAGATGCTAACAGGTCCCTTGGGAAGCCCTTGTTTAAGATCCCAGATCAGCAGTTGGATAGATGTGCAGATAAATCAAAGGCCATTAACACAGCAATGTCCACTGCCAAGCAGCTTTGGGAGCCGAACAGAGGCACCCGACTCCTTTAGGCGTCTTTGAAAATCCCAGTCCGGGTTTCTGAGGTTCAGCTTCCACCCGTGGCACCGAAAGCAGAACGAGAAGCTGTGCTGGTACAGGCGTTCGACATCATTCTTCTCGAGGAGCCCTGACAGTGCCAGGTTAGAACATTCCTACATGCTTCTTTCAGACACAAGTCTGGCCCAAAATTTCGATTTTTTTTTAAAAAGATATTTTCCAAAACCTAATATCCCTGGAAACATCTTCATAAACGGAGATGTGTGGGGGTGATGGGCAGGCGCAAGGGAAGAGTCTTTAACCAAACACTCGCCAGCCACCAGCAAAACGAGCTCGATGGATTTTCATTATCCAAGCTCGGAAATGGAAACCGGTCAGAACTGCAGAGGGAATTGCATTTTAAAAATTCTCTCCGTCTCTAACAATCGGCGGGGACGGTGGTAATACCGGTAAGGCAAAGTTGTTGTTATAAAGCTTACGTAGAACGCTGACTTAACATCCCCTTGGAACTGGGCCACCAGAACCCCCGATGCAGATGCAAGCAACTACCGTGGAGAGTCTTGATGAGTTGTCTACCTAGGCTGCAAGCAGAGTTCAAATGGTCACAGGATATTGAACATTCTCTCACCGATAGGTCTCACCACCTCCTATGTGAAATCCGTGTCTCACTTTATGGATGCAAAAACTCACTCTCCATCCGTGCGTGGAGGGGTGCGCCCCCTGACCCTACCTGGCAAGATTGGTGCTACAGGAATACAAATAATCAAGTCACCCGGGAAATCTCTGGTGCAGGTGGGAATTGAGTGTACAGCAACGCAGCCTGAATGCATTTCTTTAGAGATCGGTGCTTTCCGTCTCCAGAAAGATTTACCTGGACCGGCTCTTCCTCTGAAGAGTCTAGAATAAGTTTAACAAGCAGCTTCCAAGACATCTCAGACATGCGTCCGTCCTCTTTCTGCGTGGCCCTGCTTGCCCTGTAGAACCAGCTAATTGCAAAGGCTGACAATTGTGAGGTGAATGCGTTCACGCTCATGGAGCACAATGATGCCTTTATTCCCAGCTCTCTGTCCCTGTGCTATCCGGGGATGTACTGTATAGAGACATGACCATCTCCATACTGGCTGGAGCCCTGCTAGCTTTGGGGTAGCCTATCTGTCTGTGCCCTGGTGCAGCAGGGACCCATTGACTGATGGAGACCAGGGGATACCTGGTAGTGGACAGGGAATTCTTGGTGGCACCTGTGTTTGAGGCCGAGATTAAATGGAGTCAGTCCTGCTGGCTTCTGGGCAGGGTGTTTAAACTCCTTTCTTGCCCCTAGTGGAGCAGAAGAATTGCCCTGCCCTTGCTGGGCGTCTGTGCTTGGAGAAAGCAGAGAGCTGAGGGGAGCCTCAGCGAGATCTGTAAAATCTGAGAGGAAGCCGCGCTTTCTCCTCCCCTTCGTCGCTCGGAGCAGCAAGGATGGGAGAGCCAGGTGGTGACCTGTAGCCCGATGCTGCCAAAACTGCTGGGTGCGCCCAGGCACAGTCTGGCAATGCAGCCAAAAAGGGGTCAGGCCCAGGCCGAGCAGAGCAGGATCGCCAGTCACAGAGGTGCTGCCCTAAGAAAAACCCGTTGGGGCTGGTGCTTTTCCCTTTTCAGCAAAGGACTCGACTCCATACCTAACACCTGTTTAAATCCCATCCACACTTGTGGGTGCTGTGGCCCTGCAGGCTGAGGCTCTCAAAGCACTTTGCAATCATTGAGTGAATTGTAGGCGAATATGGTTCCCCCTGTTTTTGAGAGGGGGAAACTGAGGCACAACGAAGGGATGTGACATTCATGGAAGCGGCCCCATCACCGTCTGTGACAATCTCACCACAGTCGTTGGGGGCATTACTACCTTCCCCACCCACCTTATGTGAAAACCTTTCTCCATTTGCACGCTGTTGCCTTGAGTAACAACAGCGTTGTGCTTGCCCTGAATGAAACACTGGGCAACTTAATAGTACCTAGCTCTTCTACAGAGATTTTCATTTTGAGAGCTAAAGCCCTTTGCAAAGGAGAGTAGCAGTATGTGCCCCATTTTACAGCTGGGGAAACTGAGGCACCTGAAGTGATTTGCCCAAGGTCACTCAACAAGCCAGGAGTAGAGAATGGGAATAGAACCCAGGTCTCCTGACTCCCAGGCCAGTGCTCCAGCCACAAAGCCCCGTTGCCTCCCTCCCGCAGTGGCCAGTAGCTGATGTCAGCCTCAGCCCTCTCTCTCACGATGGGAATGGCTTAGTACCAGACAGGGAGAGGAGGGGAAATCCTCTTGATCACTTTAATCCTTTAAGGAGTCTGTCCCGTGAATGCAGCCGTGGTGGAAAAGCACTGGCTTGGCTGCCCTGGAGGGCAGAGGTGTGATTACCCCCAGCACAGGGACAGCGAGCGCGGAGTTTGGTCTCTGTGGTCTTGGCCGAAGCTAACCAGGAAAGAGGCCAGTTACCCTCAGTGCTGGTGGAATAATTCTGCTTCCGCCGCGCTGGCTCTCCGGCCTACAATGGAGCTGGCCGATCTACGCCAGCTGAGGAGCCGTCTCGGGGAGAGGAGGTTGGGAGGGAGCTGCCCAGCTGCTACCGGACCCGTCGCACTGAGGTTACAAGCCCTACACCTCCTGCCGTTCCTTACGTGGGACGCCATCGGCCCGTGCACGCACCACACGAAAACGCCCATCGGCCGGTTTTACTGCCTGCCCCCCAACCCAGATCCTCCTCTCCCCCCTCGGGCTATGAAAATGTGCCCGGTGCTTTAAAATAACCGTATCCCGTCTGTATTGGATGTAGAGGGTGGATGGCATTGTATTAACACAGAGCACTGTCCCGACTCCCAGTCTTCTGCCTGCACGGCTCTAGGCCTTGCTTTCCCCAAGGAAAGGGGAAATAAAATACCAACCACCCTGTCCCTGCCAGCAGGTATATGGGATCTTGGGGAGCAATTACCACACAGGTGGGGTGCAAAATAAACTTTATTAAGAAAATGCAAAAACAGGGAAAATTCAATAGTGAGGGGGATGGGGTTTGTTAAGGTAGACAATTGGGGAGGGGTTTCTTTCAGTAAATAGGATAGGGGGTTTCAATAGTGGGGTACAATACAGTGGGGCACAATACAGTTGGTAACCAATTAACACTGAAGTATAAATGTAACAGGTAGCTAACAATTTCTATGTAAAGGGTGTGTCACAGCAGCATATAACCAACTAACAGTTATGGGTAAAATGTGTTAAATAACCAACAACTCTAGGTAAAAATGTGTCACAGTGGTGTAAATGTAAAATGTGAGGTGTGTTAGAGAGAAAAAGGGTAACCAATGGGGTTTTATGCTAGACTTCAGTAATACAATTGAGGTTTGGCAGCAGTAGGAGCGGGGTGAACACGTGGGGGAGCAGAGACCAAAGGCAGAGGGAGATTTAAACTCAGGGAGACACAGAGAGCAGACAGGCTGTAAGTTTAACCAGCAGAGAGAGAGAGGGAGAGAGCAAAGTGGTAGAGGAATGAGGTTGGAGGATGGGGGAAGACAGACTTAATCACAATTATACAGAACACAGCAAAATCTTATCTATGATCTAACTTAACCAATACTGCACAAATTAGCAAGTAACAAAACACAATGCAACAATTCTTTAAGCCTAACTTACAGAGTACAATGCAAGCAATTTTCTAAACCTAACTTAACCACAGCTATGCAAAATGAAATTACAATTTATCTAGACTAAAGGCTGAACTTAACCTAATGGATGCACCTTATACTAGTAGTTCCAGAGGGCAGAGTGGTGTGTGCCCAGGATGCAGCTCCAGGGGGGGGTTTAACTAGTGGTGGCTGCAAGCAGGCTTATTTCTAGCAGCAAAGACGCTGCAGAGCTAGAAGCAGATTACAGATACAGACCAAGGAGTTAGCTTGGGTCTGCCCGCTGGGAAAAGAAAAGTCAACAGTAAGAACCAGGGGAGTGTGCAAGAGGTTTTTCCTTACCAATCCCCAAAGCAGCAGCAGGAACAGCAGTTTCAGCATCAGAGGACGCAGATAGGACTCGATTCGCTTACACTAATTAGGAGATCTCCAGACGCAAATTCGTTGTTCGTGGGAGGGGAGTTTAAAAACGGGGGTATGCTCAAAAACAAACGAGAGCGGGAAGAGGGCCCCCCAAAGACCCCTAGCTGATCAGACCAGGTGGCAAAGCAAGAACCTTCTTCAGGGGTCTGATCAGAAAATGTCTGGTTTTAAAGGCAAACTTAGGCAGTTTCCCACCAGTATTTTTGATTGGCTCCTCTTAATACAGGGGAGGAGAAAAGGCAGGGAAAGGCTACAGGTGAGCATAGGCATGCCTGGGCAAGTTCTGACCCACAGGTATGACTCATATGCTCAGCTATGTGGCCACGTTAGGTCTTGCATATCTGGGCAGCGCCCCCTACACCGAGCCTGGGTCTGAACAAAGAAGCTAGGCAAAGGAGCGAAAAGCCCCCCTCCCTGAGCAGAGCAATGGCCCCAGTCAGTCTGCACAAGCCCTTTCCATGAGCAGGGCCAGGCTGTGACTTTGGTTAATTCCATGGCCGGGGGCGGCCACTCAGCACAAACAGAAAGGAAGGGGGGAAAAAGGAATGCAGCAGGGGGACAGCTGTAACAGACACAACCAACCCCCAAACCCACCTTCTTGCATGTCGTTAGAGACTGTAAAGACCTAGGCAGTTTAGAGAGGAAGGAAGGTCTTGTGGACATGGGTCTCAGGTAGGGTGACCAGACAGCAAGTGTGAAAAATCGGGACGGGGGGTGGGAGGTAATAGGAGCCTATATAACAAAAAGCCGCAAAAATCGGGACATCTGGTCACCCTAGTCTCAGGACTCCTGGCTCTGCCAGAGACTTCCTGTAGCATCTAGAAGGCCTAACTGTAAGCGGGGCCCTATTCTGCTCTGGTTCTGATACCACGGCCTTCACCAGAGCACTACACACATAGAGTACGAGAGAATTCTCGCTCTGGGGAGCTCCCAATGTAAATAGACAAGACCGACAAAGGATGGGAGAAAGGAAATCGTGTTTAATCTCTCCTGGCCTCCATTGCTCATCTGTACAATGGTAATAGCACTTCCGTTTAGGAGGACCAGATAGCAAGTGTGAAAAATCGGGACGGGGGGTGGAGGGTAATAGGAGCCTATATATAAAAAAAGCCCCAAATATCGGGACTGTCCCTATAAAATTGGGACATCTGGTCACCCTACTTCCGTTGTCTCTCATGGCTATTTAGATTGGAAGGTCTTTGGGGCAGGGACTGTCTCGTACCATGTGTCTGTGCAGCGCCCAACGCAATGGGGCCCTGATCTCAGCTGAGGCCACCTGGCGTACCACAATACGAACAATATTTCTGGCGTTCTCCCTGGGCAAGTTCAGGGAAGAGGCTGGGTGTTTCCGTCGCTCTGTCTGTGAAAAGTCTCCGGTTTGGGGCTGAGATTTAAATCTATATAGTCCTATAGCCCAAAATAACTTCCCATGTGACCGTGGGCAAGTCACATGCCCGCTCTGTGCCTCAGTTTCCCCACCTATAGATTAGAATGCCTACCATGCCAAGGTGGTGTGAAGGTCAGCTCAGTAATGTTTGTAACGTGCTTTGGGATCTGTGCCTGGAAGTATTGCTATGGATACACTTAGTGCATGGTACCTCTGCACAGCTTCCAAGCTCTGCCAGCCTAAGCAGCAAGGGGGACATGCTTTGTTCTAAGCCTGCGAGTGCAGTTTCATAAACCCGGCGGGAGTGGGGCAGCGAATCCTGACGCTAGTACTGTGCTCTAACCACTAGGCTACATTGCCATGTGCCAAATGAGCTAGGTTCCCAGCATGCTTTGAAATGTGATCCCAGCTTCTGTTCCTTAGAAAGAATCCCTAATCGTGCCTCATTAAAGTTCGAAGATCTCTGTGCACAGCACTGTTTGGCCTGCCTACGTTATGGTGTACGCCCATCTATCCTCTGTCTGAGGGGGAATAGCCCATTGCCATTATGACTTTATTATTTGTATTGTGTCGAATGTAGGAGCCCGGGTCCCGGACCATTGTGCTAACAGGTGCTGTACAAACACCGCATGTTGTTTTACCTGTGAACACACCTTCTGAGAGTTCTGATTAAAGGCACATTATGGTTTTGCCAACTCTAAGCATTCAAAAATCACCAGGTTGCCTCAATATTCATGCAGGTTTTTTCAAATAATAAATGTTGGGTTCTTTTTATTCGCTTTCTGGTCTTTGAACCTTCAGGGGTCACATGTTCAACCCGTTCTTTGCAGTCAGGAGGGCCAGAAATTGAAGAAAGTGGAAGCTGAGAATCACCTAACTCCAGGAGGGCCAGAAATTGAAGAAAGTGGAAGCTGAGAATCACCTAACTCCAGAAACTGGGGCTTTCAGACAAATTACATGTTAAATAGGAAGTGTTGGCAAAACTGCACTGGCCTCTCCATTTAGGCCCCAAATGGACTTTTATGTTTTTAAAAAAGAGTTAATGCAAAACTGCCCAATAATAGAGATATTTTGGAGATTTTCTTTCTTTGCTTCCTTAATTGCAGCAAAAAGGCTTCTGTAAGTGGCATGATTTTAACCTTTCACCTGCTGCTATGGAAACTCAAAGGGAATAGCCCAGGGCTAGAGAACAAAACTGACCAGTAATAGAAAGTGAAACTGACCTGGCTAGTGTATTTCAGTCTTTGCTGAGTGAGCGGACAAGAAACAAATGGTGTCACCCAGGTGAAGTGATTACAATTCTTCATAATACTCTGACGTGGTGTTGGCCTAGTTGTGTGTAAGGCAGGTGGGGTACGAATCAGGACACCTGGATTCCATTTCCAACGCTGCCCTCTGCTCGATGTGTAACTTCACTTCCTCTCTCCGGGCCAGATCCAAAGTCTTTCACCGGGCGTTGGATCAGGGCTTCTGTGCTTTGCTCTGTCAGTGTGTAAAAATGCGGGTGAGGATACCTACCCATTTGTAAAGTGCTTTGAGATCCTCATGTGAAAAGTAAGGGAAATAAAGGCAGGGTATTATTAGTTGCAATCCAGGTACTGAATGATAAACAGGCCAGCAGTTTTTATCTTGTGTCCCAGTGAGACATAAGAACGGCCATACTGGGTCAGACCAAAGGTCCATCCAGCCCAGTATCCTGTCTGCCGACAGTGACCAATGCCAGGTACCCCAGAGGGAGTGAACCTAACAGGTAATGATCAAGTGATCTCTCTCCTGCCGTCCATCTCATCCTCTGACAAACAGAGGTTCGGGACACCATTCCTTACTCATCCCGGCTAATAGCCATTAATGGACTTAACCTCCATGAATTTATCTAGTTCTCTTCTAGATCTCTCTGCAGATCTGTTGATTAGTCCTCACTGGGGTGGTGGGGGAGCTGTTTATATTTTATCCCTTTGGGTTTTGTTTCTCTCTCTGCATTTTGATTTCTTCCCTTTGTGAGTTTATACACTGAAAAAAAAAAATCTGTGATACTTTAAAAGCAAACAACCCCCCGCCCAGCTCCCTCTTTGCTTCTCCCCAATTGGTTGCCAAATGTTTAAGCTGAAACGCTCTAGAAAAGCGTGGGAGTGTGTGGGGATGTGTGTGGGTGCATACACACTCGTGTGCACATTTGCATGGATGCTTGCTTGCTGTGTAGCCTAGTGGATCGAGTCCTGGGTTCTATTTCCACCTCTGCTACTAGCCTGCTGGGTGCCCTTGGGCAAGTCACTTGCCCCCTCTCTGCGCCTCAGGTTCCCTGCCTGCAAAATGGGGATAATGATACGGACCGCCTTTGTAAAGTGCTTTGAGATTGACTGATGAAAAGTGCTATTATAGGAGCTAGGGATCATTGGGTGGGTGGGTGCATTGCTCATTGGTGGTATGTGGGCATTTGTGCTTGTGGGGCTGTGTGAATGCAAGGAAGCTTTGTCTGTGCTTGCCACATGTCAGCTCCCTGACACCGGTGGCCACCGGCCACACGAGCACTCCCCTTTAGGCCTCTGCAGGTTAGCGATAGGCCCACTCCAACCCTTCAAGTGTCTCCCTGGAGGGCCCAGCCCCTGATCCACTGGACGCTCGCCACATCCGCAGATCCGCTGCTTCCAAAGACACTTGCCAGTTTCATCTCAGACCATCTCTCTGCTTAACACAAAGCACGTAGACATGTTTATAGTGAAACAAGCACAAGTCTGTTGAATGAAAAGAAGCGATTCAAGCGATAGCGATTCAAGTCGAAGTATTGGAAACAGGGTTACCCACAAAGAAAAATCATAACACACAGTCTAGAACCTTATTTAACTAGATACTTTCACGTCTTACAGGCCCGAGCTCAGCCCAAAGTCCTGACAGCGATTTACAGCTGGGCCCGGCTGAGATCCCTCGGTCATGAGACGAAACACACTGCCAGCTTGTCTCCTAGGTGAAGGAATCCTGGGTGTCTCTTTCTGCAACCCCAGATATATCAAAACAGTCCTTCCACCTTCATTCATAAACCAGACACCCTCTTGCTGATTATTCCTTTCTGTAGCTTTTGCAATCTCTTGTCGATTTCACAATCTTGATTAGCTTGTGGCTCAATTGCAAATAAGTGTCCATTGTGAAGCAGTCAATACAGATATGACCAGACAGAGAGATAAGCATCTGTTACCCCCTGCCTGAAAGGAACATGCGTGAGACATGCCACCTCCTAATTACCTGCCTTAAGAACATAATTTTCAGTATAGACACCTAACTCCTTAAATATTATCCGTACATACATTTTGCAATGGTTCTGACGGTCAGCAGGTTACTAGCCCGATAGACACCTTAAATGCCATCCTTTGGTGAACTAGTATGCCTATATCTGGACCAGGGGATCCCTGTAAAACTCTCTGCATCCCCTGTGCCCTCTGCCAGTCAGCATCAACAAGTCCCTGGGTCACAGCGTGTGTGTGTACACGCGTGCACAATTTTAAACATGCCCACTTTCCCCTCCTATGAAACCCAACGTTCCCATAAAAAAAGTTGAGGCCCAGGCAGGGGCGGACTTTAAAAATCACTCATATCTTTCAGGTGAGATCTGGAAAGCCAAGGTCCCCCCATATATTCTGAGGTGACATTAAAGTACCCAGGATACTGTTTATAGAAGCAAAGGTCCTCACCAGGGTCCTTGGCCAAAATCCACACACAACACCCCCCATGCTCTCTTGTATGATGTGATGTGCAGCCCTCCCACCAATAGTGATGACATTCCAGCAGTGCCATAGTTAAAGGGGTATTGCTTGTAACCAGGCTTGGAAGGAATTGGTTTTTATTTATTTTTTTCTCATTTCGACAGATAACATTGATGTTTGTTTTTAAACATTTATTTGTATCTATTTAAATTTTCACAGTTGCATAAAATTATGGGTTTTAAGCATCTTTGTCCCCCCCCCCCCCCCCGATTTTCGTCTATTTAAATTTGCACAGTTGTGGGGAAATCGGACACTAATTATTTAATAACAACAATCGATGTTGGGATTCAAAAAGTTAAAGCCTTATAAATGTTAAAGCACAAAACTGTCAACATCACATGTCAAAACATACCAAATAAATAGCCTTAAATCAAACTCTAAGAAGTTTGCAGGCAGCTTTGTCCTAACGTTGCCTATCTGTACATTTCTATTGTTATTGATGGAAACATTAGGTGTGCGTGCCGTGAAATGGACGTTTATTGACATTTACTGATAAACATCTAACCCTTCCAGACCCACTTGCAACAGCTAGGGAGGTCTGTGCTGAGCTGGATTCTCCAAAGGGGCAGAATCCCACATTTTAGGGCTTTCACAGCAGAAAGTCGACCCCCTACCTTTGCCCTAAAGTGCTTGGGTGGAATCCCTAGAAGGCCAGGGGTGATCAGACTATGGAGACAAGCAACAAGCTTACATACCAGCACGTTATGTCCCTGTCCTGAGCTGATTATCATGCTACTCTGTGCTGTACCCAAGCAAGGCCAAAAGCCATCCGTGGGCTCATCTGTTCCTGCCCCCTTCCACTTGATCTGCACTGATGAGCATTTCTATACTGGTAGCACTGCCAACACCAAACATTCCAAAATCCCCCCCCACCCCCCCAAAACATGAGACAACAATAAGATATTTGAGCTTCTATTTTTGGGCGGGGGGGGTAAAAGGGAGTCATGTTATCAAGTTTTTTCCTGCAACCACCAGAGTTAGAAACTTACTTTAAAATGAAAGGTGAGATTCTCCCCCAATCACATGACTCCGGGAGCTGGGGCGTTAAGTGAAACACCAAATAGTGGCAGCACTGAGCGTGAGGACTCGCACCCGCAGATCTCCTCCTCCGTTACCAAACTGCACGCCTAGCCAGCCGCGCAAGCAGGCTTTCCCAAAAAGGCAGTGAAAGGTGATTGAATAATGAATTTGACAAATGTCGTGCTTTTTTTCTAAGGCAGTGGTTTTCAACCTTCTTTCATTTGTGGACCGCTAAAAAATGTCAACACCTTTGGAAATCTTAGACATAGTCTGCAGGCCCCCAGGGGTCTGCAGACCACAGGTTGAAAACCACTAGTTTAAGGATTTGATTTATATTTTTCCCCCCGTGTAGAGAGCTGGGGCAACCAGTCAGGCATAGGCATCAAATAGTTCATATGCCAGATTTCATGCCATTTTCCAGCTTTCCAAGGCTTGTGGTGGTTTCTTCATCATTGGCCATTTTTAAATCAGGATTGGGTGTTTTTCTCAATGATCTGCTGTAGCTCAAACAGGAATTATTTTGGGGGTAAATTCTGTGGCCTATGGCATACAAGAGATGAACCAAGATGATTGCAATGGCCCGTTCTGGCCTTAGAATCCATCAACTATTCACCCAAGGCCAAGATTTATAGTAGTGTTGGGTGATTTTGAGCCCCTGAATTTTTGGGGTGCCCACTTAGAGATGCCTTACGTCGGCCTGATTTTCAGAGGGGCGAGTGCTAAGCGTTTTCTCAAAATCACAAGGAAGAGGGGGTGATCATAGTGTGAACATCTGCACGAGCGGCTGTGCGAGGCGTCTCACTTTGGCATCAAGTGGGAGCCACCGGTTAATTATTTCCAGTCTGAGCTTTGGGTACAGATTATACAGGGTGGGTTGTTGTCATTTCATTGAAGGGGGTGAGACAGTATACAGTTTCTTCAATGCAGACTGAACATTTATACGGGAACCTCCTAACAGGGGAAGAACATATTGAGGTCAATTAACTGGGCTGAGACACAGGTGATCTTGAATCTATTCTGTTCACTAGGTTCTTATACCGTGCCCACCGCCGTAGTATTTGAGCATCTTTCTGCAGAGCTTTAAGCAACGTGAGGAACATCTGTCAGGACCTACATCCTGGCTCTGCCACAGACTTCCTGTGTGGGTAACTGAGGCTCTGTTCTGGGGGTGCTAATACCAAAGAGCTGTTCTAAGGATAACTGGTTAATGTTTGTCAGCCACTCAGCTATGATGGCACTGAGTACTACAGAAAACCCTGCGAGTAAATAAAATGTCATTGGGCAGGGTACGGGGCTAGGTAGCACAACAGGACTTTCCCATCTCTCGTTTTTAGGAGCTGGACTGTTTGCTTGAGGCTACCTCATGGGCATGACTAATTTTCTGTGGACCACTCACTATGTCAGCCCCCAGAATGACACTTACTAGGAGACAGTCCCCGCCCCAAAGAGTTTACCGTCTAAATAGACAAGACAGACAAAGGGTGGGAGGGGAAACTGAGGCACGGAGCAGGGAAGTGACTTCTCCAAGGTCGCTCAGCAGCTCAGCCCGGAGGAGAACCCAGGTGTCCTGATTCTAGGGTGACCAGCTGTCCCAATTTGATAGGAACAGTCCCGATTTTGGGGTCTTTTTCTTATATAGGCTCCTATTACGCCCCACCCCCTGTCCCAATTTTTCACACTTGCTGTCTGGTCACCCTACCTGATTCCCAGCCCTCCACTCTAGCCACTAAAGGGGAAATCTTAGTAACAGTCCAATTGTACTTGGCGGTCTCCAGCGCTTTCCAATGGTGTCTCTCCAGGCTCTTTACAAATATCGTCACTCCGGTGGTACCCAGGGGGAAACTGAGGCACAGAGCGGCCGCTGTGACTTGGCGAAGGTGGCCTGGGAAGCATGAGGCAGAGATGGGGAACTGGAACCCACCTCTCCCATGCCTCTAGCCATGCCACCCGCCTTGCCTGGTTTAAGTGAAAATGCCCCAACTTCCCCAGGGGGGATGGCTGTGGCAGCTGAGAACAAACCAAACTGCTTCCACGTGTGAGCACGTGCGTGTGTGTCCAGGATCTCCCAAGGGTGCTCTGGGTTAGATAACATGGATCGCAGCCAGGGAGGGAGGCAGGGGGAACGGTGCAGCTCCCCTCTCCCGGCTGGGGGGGGGTGGGACTGTCTCTGGGGCCGATGCAGAAGAAGCGAAGGGCGAGCCGTGGCAGGAGGGTGTCCTGCCCTCTCTCTCTGCTGGGACTTGCCGAGCCTGTTTCCGTCGCCCTGGCGCGGAGGCGCCCCGCCGGGGGAGGGGGAGGGAGAGGGGAGGCTGCTGCACCTTTAAGAGAAGGGAGGACCCCTTTGCCCTTAGAGAAACCAGGAAGGGAGTTCAGCATCATACGGGGCTTTGCATATACAGTTACAGTAGGGGCAGTAACACCAGAGAGAGAGGGAGAGCTGGCCGGGAACTGACTCCAAACTCCAGGCAGACCCCCCCCCACCCCCAGCCCCGCCACCCCCAGGACCAGCAAGGTAAGACTGGGGGGGATCGGGCTGTCTCGGGGGGGCGTTTGGGTGGGGAGGGGCTGAATCAAGGGGACATTTCACCCCCCCCCCCCTCGAACAGGGAGGCTGCCTTGGAAGGAGGAAAGTCCCCGCTCCCTCTGGCTTGGGCTTTACTTTATCCCCACCCCAACTTTATAAACCTCGGGATTTTTTTTACATAGGGGGGGGGGGGCTTGGCCGAGAATTTATAGCAGCTGAGGGGCGAGGGGGTTGCAGAGGGAGGGGGCAGAGGGTGAGCAGTGCGCGTGTGTGTGCGGGGGGGGATTCATTTTCTTCTCCATGTTCTAGGGAGGGTGTTTTTAATCTGCCTGCCTGTCTCTTTGCGTTTGGCAGTTGCAAGGCTGGTCCAGGGTGCCGGGGTTGCGCTGAGGCGGGGGGGTAGTTGCAATATGGTCGGGGGGGGGGGGGGGTGCAAATAACTTTGCGGCCATGCAGTTAATGCAGTCCCGTCCCCCCCCTNAAAGGAGGCTCCTGGGAGTTGTAGTTTCCCCGCCCCGCTCGGCCTTGCAGGTGCAATGGGGGCTTGGACTACAACTCCCAGGTTGCCCCGCGCAAGGCCGGCCGCCTCCAAACCAACCCTGGCCGGGAGGTGTGTTGATGGGCGGGCGGCCGAGCCAATGGGAAGAGGACCTCCGCCCCTCCTTCCCGCCCGGCTCCGCCTGGCCAATGGCGGACCGAGGGTGCTGCGAGAGTGGGGGGCGGGATGCGGAGGCGCCGCCGAGAGTAGCTCGGCCAGCGGGGCATTCCCTCCCTCCCCGGCACTTCCGGCCCCCCCTCCGGCCCCTTCACGGGCAGCCCGGCCCGGGGGGGAGGCGGGGTCCCCGGCCCCCGCGCCCAGGAAAGGCCGCGGATGCGGGGCCTAGTCTAGGCCCAAGCCTGGGTGGTGTCCGCAGGGCTCAGGCCCGGCCTCCTGCTCCCACCCCCAGCTCAGGCCTCCATTGGTCGCTGGCAGCCCGGGGAGGGGTGGGGTGTGGCAGGCGGCCAGGCTCCCGCGGGGAGGGGGCCGGATTGCGGTGGGGCTTGGCGCCCTGCTGAGGGGGGAGGGGTGGGGCCGGGCCTCTCCGCCCAGCCGCGGGCAGGGGGTTGGGTCCAAGGTCGCCCACAAGCACAAGGCCGCCCCAGTGGGGGGAGGGGAGCCTGCTGGCCGGCTCTCCCCTCCCTTGGCAGCCAGAGCAGACGTGGGGAGGCAGCTCCCAGTCGCCCCCCTCCAGCCTCACGCACCCGGACAGTGGCACCAGGCTGCAGGAAGCAACTTGCAGCTGGATAATCCACCCCTGGCGTGTTGAAGGGGGGAGCCCCTGGGTGGGGAGGCAGCGCCCATCAGACTGGCTGTGCACAGATTCATCCAGGAAATGGCCCGGAGAGGAGAGCGCTCTGCCAGCCCCCTTGGAGCTGTGGAGCCCTGAAGTCTCTACGCTGGCAAGTCGCCGCAGAGGCTGGAATGTGGAGACCAAGCCAGTATTGTAAAGGCTTCAGCATCACTAGCTCAGGCTAGTAGGACCGAGGGACTTCTCTACCCCTGCCAGGGTTCAGGGCCTTCCTTGGCCTTCCTCCTCCTCTTAAACCACAGCTAATCCTCGAGTTGGGGATCAGAGAGCTATAAATCAAGCCCATGCTTTGGGCCCCGAGCCAGTCTAAAAAGCTCTCCCATAGAGGCCAGGAAATATAGCTGAAGGTCATTGCACGCCTCCCATCGTGAACCACAGCTCTTGCGGGGCTGATCCGTTAGATAACAAGTGGGTGAGTTGTGGTGACCATGGTTTGGAGCTGGTGGTTGGTTCCTAGCTAGCTAGCTGGGGAATGGAATTGCTGCTGTCTGTTCTCTGTCGGTAAAGGTTTATACTGAGACCATGGCAAAATGTTAAATGTGAATGTGTTGAACCTGTATGTAGCTTACAGTTCACAAGATGTCAGACCTTTCTGTCATTCTTCTCAGGGATCTTTATGCTCCCAAAGTTTGTGCATTAGCTACTGCTTGGTCTAATAAAATGCATCACATTGAGGACCAATATGGCTACCTACATCTTCTCCTTACTACAGCATTTTTAGCAGACTTCCCAGTGGTTCCCTGGAGGGTCCGTTATTTCCAAGCAGCAGCCTGGACAGCGAATGGTCCTGATTCCCTGTAATGGCCACTTGGCAGGATATACAGCTGGTTCCTGAGTTAAACTAACAAGATTACCCACCTCTCTGCTCATTTTCTGCTATTAAATGTATTATTTATATCGTTCCCAAAGTGTATTAGGCACTTTATGGACAAATAGTTAGAGAAGATGCCTGCCCTGAAGGGTTTACAGTCTAAGTAGGTGGAAGGATGAGGATTGGGGGTTGTGTGCAGTGCAACAGCAGAGAAGTGGTTAATTCCATGATTTTTGTTAGTACTTTGGTTGAGGAGATGTGACAGAATATTAGAGTTTGTCTTGGATTGAAGGAGCAACCTATGGTCATTTATGAGGGTTGATTTGGAGAAAGCAGCAGGTTTACGAATTCCAGCAGTTTGCTTATGGATGTTGTTTTTAAACTTTTTTTTTTAAGTCTATGAATGGGTTATTGGAGAGGCGCCATTGCTGTTTAATATTCATTCTGGCCATTGTTCAGGCTTGCTCTGGGAAAAGAGGGAGTGCAGCGGCACAACCCAAATGTGGATGAGGTGGTGGGATTTTTCCACCATGCCTTAGTTGTGACTAGGAAGAGTTTTGCAGTGCTGGAGTTCTAATAAATTAGACAGTGGATAAAAGTAGTTCTGTGCTTTATGCTGATCTGTGGGTCTTCGTGTGGCCTTTTTTGAGCTCGGAAATGCACCCTGTTGCATTGTGATACAGGGACCTGATAATACTTAGCCATACGCTATACTTATTTTTCTTAAGGGCATGGTTTTCAGGGGCGCTGAGCACTGGAAGATCCCGTTGACTTCAGTTGGACTTGGGACTACTCATAACCTCTGAATGTCAGGCCCATAGTGCTTTACAACTCCAGTACTGTACTAATCTGTATGAATGTGAATTGAAGACTGAAATTTTTTTTTTCTTATGGCTATGCTTTTGCAGCCATAAGTAACTGCATTTTGTCAATGAACCCAAAGCTCATTAATAAGTTAGAAAGTTTAAAGTTGAGGCACCTTGGCCCAGATCCTCAAAAGTATTTAGGCTCCTAACTCCTGCTGATTTCAGTAGAAGTTAGGCACCTAAGTACCTTTGAAGATCTGGGCCAGTGTTACCATTGAGCTGTTAAATTAGCATTTGGTTTACCGAAGTGGTTATTTGGGTGCCAAAGTACGCATTTTAGAATCCAGTTGTAGAATTGAACATCAGAACATAAGTGCCCGTGTTTGAAATTTAGGCCCCCAAACTTGAAAATCAAACCCAAACATTTGAGACGTGCAGTTGAATCTTGATTAAAAGTGACAGTCTTAGGATGCTACGTTTATTGAACGTAAAGTCATCTGTGACAGACGATTAGACTTCCACTTGTTATCTTGCTAATCAAAACAATAAACAGTCAACCTCAACTTTGGAGAGACCAGCATGTCTTTGTAATTAAAAGCCTTTTGATGAGCAATATTTGAGAGAGACAGAAAATTAACATCTTGTATGGTGAGAAGTATTTGTGCCAAATCCCATGACCTTTTGATCCGAAATAGGATTTTTTTTTCTGTTCAGAACTCTCTTCTGATTGGTCACCTCGCCAGCCAGTCAGTAGTGTGTCCATGCCTTCAGTACCTGAACTCAGAGCATCCCGCTAATCCTGGAACAGCTCCAGTAAGGTGTCAGAACAGGAGTAAATGAGGTCAGACAGGCATTGGGATTCTATACAAATACCTGAGACAATTGTTTTGTTTCTCCTCATACTCCCATACAGTATCTTGATGCTGCACATAGTCTTGCATCACATTGTCGAAAGCCCAAATGTTGCAGCTGGATTCTGGAGAAAGGACCGGATAATGTTCTTAGCTGTGCAAATGGCAATAATCTGTTCGTGTGGAGCAGGCCGTAGGGTGATCCCTTGTGGAGTCAAAGAAGAATTTCCCCCCAAAGACCTGGTGCATGATGTGATTTTTCACTTTCCTCTGAAGCATTAGGCTTTGGCCTCTGTTCTATTTGGGAGACAGGACCGTAAGTGGGCTCTGCTCTGATATGATAAGGAGTAGAACACTGTACTAAAGGGACTGCTCTGGTGTGGCTTTAGGTAGGAGACAAGACTAGATTAGGGGAGCTAGTGGTCTGCTCTTATATGACAAGGAGTGGGAGACGGACTCATGGTGTGCTCTAGCATAGCTGCAGGTGGCAGACAGGACTTGTAAATCCTCATTCCCTAATGACAAAATGCTCCGGAGTTCGCTGTGGGTGTTTAGCACTTCCATTACTTCTTTTCTTTTTCATTTTTTCTTTCCATGCCTACTGTTCTTTAAAGCCTATCAGAGTCATGGTCTGAAATTCCACAAAGTTCTACCTCAGTCTCTGGAAGGGCACGTAACACTCCTTTCACAGCAGATCATGCATGTGGAGCAGTGCCGCCCAATGTATTTTAACACCATCTATTGTTCTGATTGCGCTCTTAAAGTCCTGATTGACATAAACCAGCTATTCCCCACTGGAAACCAGGAAGTAGCCAATTTTTTCCCCCCTTCCTGTTTCTGAATGCATCTCCAGTACAGTGCTGGGCAAGTCACTGGAGCTTGGGCTTGTAGCTACAGGTAGGTGTTCTCTCCTTACCCAAAGTCTCCTGCCCCAACAGGTAGAGAGGACAGGAGGTGCTGTTCAGCATTCCCTTCCGTCATAGCTGTACAATCAAGTATTATGCTGGAGGAAAAAAAAGTTAATGGCAGGACACCGTTCCTAGGAATTTATTTTATGGCATGCTTACTCCTGGGATTCATTTTTGCACTTCAAGTAATGAGCAATAAGACAAGAACTATCTGCTTATCCGCAAACCAGGCATTACATAAGTGCCAGTCCTGCCTTGTGTGCTTTGCTTTGTCAGTAAACCTAAACCTTTGTCTTTTTATTTTTTCCTTCCTGGTCTGGAAAAGATTATTGGCCTTTGAGGCAATCAGAATAACATGAGACCTTTAAACTCTAAAGCCAGAGGGAGCAGGAAAGGAAACATCATGCGTATTTGAGGGAGGGTTTTGGTCCGGGTGGAGGGGAGTAGAGACTGTAAAATGGTTGCACTTTTGAAGATGATTGATTGGGCCTCGCAATCCGAGGGCAGTGGGAAAACTGGGTATCAAAGTATATCCAAAGCTACCCTTAATATGTCTGTTTGCAAGACAGAATAGTAAACATGCGTGAGATCACGTGGGGGTGAGAAGGGAGGGTTTGCGTGAATTGAAAAGATAATTTGATTAATTTGTAGACAAAACAATAAAGGATGGGACTGCAAAGAAGTGATTCGGGAGTGAAGGGGACTAGTCCTGAGGTGCCCAGTTCTGCAGGTTGCCCAAGGTTGACGCTCTGGGAGGAGCTCTGGTTGCACAATGGGAGTTCTGCTTGAGTAAGGAATGCAGGATTTGGCCTCAGATGCCTGGTGTCCACTCGTGCCCTGTCTTCCAAGCAGCTAGAACAGAAACATGGCCTACGTCGGAGGTCTGTATCTGCGCCCTGTCTTCAAGTCCAGATGGAAATTTATGGACTGATGTCCCCTCTCCCCCACCATGTGCCAGAGTCCCTCCATGGGCCCCTGCCAGGTGAGGTCAGAGATTCCTTCCTAGGTGGTGTGCTGGGGAGTGGGTTAGCACTGGAGCCTGTTTTATTTTTTTTAATGGCGATTCTTCAGACTGATGCCAAGACTATTTGGTGACGGGGCTGCATATTGCCCATTGAAATTTTGTTGGTTGCTTTCAGATTTACAGAGCCATCAAGACACAACACTTCAACTCTGCCCTTAAAAACAGCAGCCCTCACATCGAAACCAATTCAATTCCAGGCATTCTCCTTCTCTTCTCTCCCCCCCCCCCCCCCCCCCCCCCCCCCCCCCCCCCCCCCCCCCCCCCCCCCCNCCCCCCCCCCCCCCCCACTTTGCAAAAATGGTGAAGTCTGAGGTTTCCTAAGGGAGTTAAGTGCCCAGAGACAATAAGAGGAGGACATTTCAGGAAATAAAGCTGTCTTTGAAAATCCTGTCCGAACTGTGGTTTTGTAGTGATGCATTCTGGTCACTTTAAATATTTCCCTCTTAAAAATAAGTAATCTTAAAATCACCACAATCTGTTTGCTTCTTTATGGCAATACCAGAGCAACTTAGGGGGAGGAGAAAGTCCATTGGACTGTGATAGGCATGCAGATAAATTTGCTCTTGGCCTTGAGAGTTTGATCCAGCAGTGGAAAAAAAGACCCTCCATTAAACCATGTGTATGGGGGGGGAGACTGTCATTGATGTCTGACTGTTTGAATAGTGCACTATTGTAGTGTACCAGCAAACATACTCCCCCCCCCCCCCCCCCCCCCCCCCCCCCCCCCCCCCCCCCCCCCCCCCCCCCCNGGTTTGGTTCACACACAGGTCTTGACTGTATTGCTGCATATATACATGTATCAAGACACATTCCTGCGAGATTAAATGTGGTCCCTGATGACACAGGAGATAATTGGCAAGGAGGTCTGGGTGGAATAACCAGTTAAGACAAACCTTGCAACACAGAAGTTTGCCCTAGTTTTTAATGGCAGTGGTTAAAACGGCCGTGTGTTGACATAGCGTAGAATCATTCCCATGTGTCTCCTGTGCTGCCCTTCTGTAGGTTAGCTGGCTGGGCTGGGTTGTATTTAGCCGTGTTTAGGGCTTCCTCCTTCTGCTATTCCGTAACTGAAGGGTTTTCTTGTCTTAATGCATGATGTGCTATACTGGGTCAGACCATTGTTATCTAATCACTGTCCTGCTTCCGACTTTAACCAATACCTGACGCCTCAACAGAAAGTGAGCTGCCCCAATGCTTCACTGTAACACATGTGGGTACTTCCTGACCCCTGCAGTAATCAATATGTGCCATAAAGCAGGAGGATTTGATTACCCCATGTTAGTTTGCATGGCCACAGATGCTGACATTAATAGCCAGTCCTTTAATAATCAACTATAGTATTTTTCTTGTTCCTATGGCAAAACATTCTAACCATGTAGGCCTTGTCCTGAGATCCATGGATCACTTGCAACTCCTCTGGAAGAGTTCAGAACATCTCGGGTGAGGCCCTACATAGAGCGATATTGCTTCTTATTCTGAATTTGCTTGTTGTCATTGTCAGGTGTCCCCTTGGCCCTGGCCTGTGGCACAGCCAGAAAAAGGAGTGGATCAGCTTTCACTTTACCCTCCACAATCCTAATTCTCACACTCATCCCTTCTGTTGTTTATTATTATTTGTATTATGGTAATGCCTAGAGGCCGGAGGGGCTGGGCACTGTGCAAAAACGCAGCAAGAGATAGTCCCTGCTCCCCCCCCCCCAAATAACTCAATTTAAATAGAGGAGGCAGACAAAGGGCTGGTCCACACTAGGGGGGGAGTTCGAAGTAAGATACGCGACTTCAGCTACGAGAATAGCGTAGCTGAAGTCGAAGTATCTTACTTCGAACTAACGCGACTTACCTTGCGTCCGCGCGGCGCGCGATCGACGTTCGCGGCTCCCACGTCGACTCCGGTAACTCCGCTCGCCCTGCAGGAGTACCGGAGTTCAAAGTAGCGCGTTCGGGGATCGATTTATCGCGTCCAGACAAGACGCGATAATTCGATCCCCGATAGTTCGATGGCTACCCGCCGATTTCGGCGGGTAGTGTAGACGTAGCCAAAGGGAGGACAACAAAGGCACAAAGAAGTGAGGTGACTTGCCCAAGGTCACACAAGAGTCAGTGGCAGAGCTGGGAATAGATCCCAAGTCTCCTAACTCCCAGTCCAGGGCCTCTACCAGTTAGATCACACTGCCTCTGATTTTTCTAGTTTCTAAACTAAATCCTAGTGGTTTTTGTCTCTCATATCAGATGATGAATTCAGTCTACTTAGCTTAACAAAGAGAATGTTAAGGGGTGGCTTGATCATAGTCTGTAAGTACCAACGTGGGGAACAAATATTTAATAATGAGTTATTCCATTCCATCTAGCAGAGAAAGATCTAACACGGGGGTTCTCAAACTGGGGGTCAGGACCCCTCGGGGTCGTGAGGTTATTACATGGGGGGTCGCCAGCTGTCAGCCTCCACCCCAAACCCCGTGTTTCCTCCAGCATTTATAATGGTGTTAAATTAAAAACACGTTTATATATTTATAAGGGGGATCGCGGTCGGAGGCGTGCTATGTGAAAGGGGTCACCAGTACAAAAGTTTGAGAACCACTGGTCTAACATGACTCTGTGGCTGGAAGCTGAAGCTAGACAAATTCAGACTAGAAATAAGGCGGACATATTTAATGGTGAGAGTAATTAACCATTGGAACAATTTACCAAGGGTCATGGTGAATTCTCCATCACTGACAATTTTTCAATCAAGATTGGATGCCTTTTTAAAAGTATGCTCTAGGCATTATTTTGGAGGAGTTCCCTGGCCTGTTTTATTCAGGAGGTCAGACTGAATGATCACAATGATCCCTTCTGGCCTTGGAATCTCTGACTCTCTCGCTCATCTTCTACATTCATATGACTAGGGCCCTACCAAATTCACAGTCCATTTTGGTCAATTTCACGGTCATGGGATTTTTTAAATAGTAAATTTCATGATTTCAGCTGTTTAAATCTGAAATTTCACGGTGTTGTAACTGTAGGTGTCCTGACCCAGCTCTGAAGGCAGCAGCGCAGAAGTAAGGGTGGCCTGGGATGGTATTGCTACCCTTACTTCTGTGTTGCTGCTGGTCGGGTGCTGCGTTCAGAGCTGGGCGCCTGGCCAGCAGCTGCCGCTCTCTGGCCTCCGCGCCGAAGGCAGCACAAAAGTAAGGGTGGCAATACTGTGCCCCCACTACAATAACCTTGCAGACCCCCTCCCCCATAACCCTCTTTTGGGTCGGGACCCCCCATCTGAGAAGTGCTGGTCTCCCCTGTGAAATCTGTATAGTATAAGGTAAAAGTGCACCAAAGACCAGATTTCACGGTCTGTGATGTTTTTCACGGCTGTGAATTTGGTAGGAATTATCCCCTTTTATAGAGGCTTTCTGTATTGGGTCGTCATGTGAATTGTATTTACATTTTCCCGGTGCCGGAAACTGAAGGACAAGTAATGAATCTCTTTGCTGGTGGGCTGCAGTGTTCCTAATAATCTCCTCGCTTACAATGAGGAATCCCAGCCCTATAACATCTTATTACGTTCAAACAGAACCATTGATACCAGGGATTCAGTTCAGTTTGGGTAGCAATTATCTCCCTGTTTCATCCCAGCTCTATGCAGGGGGAGGTCCGGATCCGGGTCGCTGTTTAGTCAGAGAGGAGGAGGAGGAGGAGAAGAAAGACATTCTTTCTTGGGGAAGTCTCAGTGATTTGGGGGAGGGCATGGCTGGAGGAGGGTTGTCCCTAATCCTTTGTACTTAATAGAGCCTTTGACCTGAGTATCTCAAAGAGCTTTGCACGCAATTGTGTGTCAGAACAGTTCTGAGGTAGCTGAGTGGTGGGGGGTGCCTGTCTGATAGATGAGGTACAGAGGGAAGAAGTGACTTAGGGTATGTCTACACTGCAATTCAACCCCTGCGGCTGGCCTCTGTCAGCTGACTTGGGCTCGCGCTGCGGGGGTGTAAAAATGCGGTGGAGAGATTTGGGCTTCGACTGGAGCCCAAGCTCTGGGATCCCGGAGCCCAAGCTCTGGGATCCCGGAGCCCAAGCTCTGGGATCCCGGAGCCCAAGCTGGTGTGGGCCGGTGTTATAGACCCCCTGCGTGGCAGAGCTGGGAGTAGGAAGCCCTGATTCCCAATTCTCTGCTTTAACCACTCAATGGCACTGCCTCTCCAGCACAAATGGCTGGTCAGCATGTCCCAGAGTAGGGCGGTAAATGATATCCATTCAGCCGGATCTGTGCGAAGTCATCTGTGCGAAAGCCATCCTGTTTTCATCTTTGACACAACAATAAAAGGGAAAAAAAATGTGACTGCTAAACTTGTTGTAAACAGGCTGGCTTGTAAAATTCAAATCAGTGTCTTGGGATGCCTTCTCTCAGCTCTCCGTAACTTACCCGGCTGATGGGGCATTGCCGAATTACCTCCTAATGCCACGTGTTTCCAGGAGTTCCAAGAAACTGGGTGATGCTCGGTATTTGCCTAATGCTAGAGGTTCTTTTGATGATGGTTTTTACCTAGTGCTGGGAATTGGACGAGAGCTGTCTGCCTCCTGAGTTTAAGATCTAAATCGAAAGAATTCAGATGCCAAAACAACAGACTGGAGTTTTTTGTGTGTGCCGATCTTAGATGCAAATGTCCCTGACCAATTCAGATGCTCTGCCAAATATATCAGCCCTAGACTGGCTTCTCTGAAGGCACACACAGGATGCAGCCGTTTCTGATCTAGGAAATGGTTGACGATTTAAGGGGTTTTTTCCTTGTTGCATTGGCTCTGTAGATCTGCCCCTTTTTTGGTCAGTGCTCGGAGAGGAGAGCTCCGAGGAAAACCTACCATGTCACTTGGCATCACTGGAACTTCTGCACGGTATTGCGCTGTTGGAGGTGTCTTTATTTTCATGTGAAGTAAAACCAAGGTTCTTTATCACTTGTGGTCAAGCGTCCCACGACACTTGTTGGAAAAGCAGTGGGCATTAATGCAACTTCTGTCCAAACTTCAGATTGAGTAATTACTCCATAGTCTTCCTGTCTAACACCGCCAGGGGAATTTAATGGGATGTGAGAGTCGTCTTTTCATTTTGTAAACTGTTGTGTGCTGTGTACGTCCCACCCCAGAGGTGGCTGCGTTTCAGTGGTGGGTATAGTTCCTGCATGCTGAGTATATGGCCTGTCAAGTACTTGGGGTGAGAAGTGACCTATAAATACAAATGGGGAGCAAGCAAAACTCTTTGTAGTTACAGGCTGAAGAACTGGTGGTAGAAAAATCCAAAATGTTTTTTTTTTTTTATTTTTACCCTTGGGCGGGTACCTGGTATAAAAAGCAGAGCCATAAAATGGGGATCTGGCATCCCTATACGCCTTGCTGTTGCTTCTACCCTGACATGCTTTTCTATGCAGCAGTAAGAAGCAGATCTCTGGCAGGTCCGACCTGGGTCTGGCAGGTGAACGGGGGCAGGTGATGTGATGGGCCCTAGGACAAGTGCAGGTCGTCTAATGATTTGATTGCAATTGGGCTGTTTTTGCCATAATCTAGATACGCTGGTGCCTTCTCCAGCATCTCGTCCACGTCAGCCTTAGTCCATAGTTAACAAATCTGGGGTTTGTGGCCCTAGAGCCGCAGTCCCGTAGATCCAAACATGCCCGGGGTTTGTAAGGAGAAGAAACCACAAAATGCACCTTTTGGGTTCAGTAATAGCCCATGTGGCATTTTGCCTTTAGATTCGCAAGTCGGTCTCGGGGGGGTGGCTGAAAGTCATTATCGTCTGACATCTGTTCAGACGACATGGGGGTCAGTTTGGATTCCTAGTAGAGAAGCCTTCACGTCACAAAAGCCACCGCCACACTAGGCACTAGTGCCAAGGCCCACTTTTCCTAGGGGTGGTTCCTCCAGAACGGGGGTACCCACGATAAAAAGGGGGGTAATGTAATCAGGTAACCGTGGCATGTGGAGTCAGGAAACATGGGTTCTGTTCCTGGCTCACTGACCTTGGACAAGTCACTTACCCTCTCTCTGTGTCTGTTACCCCAGCTGTGAAACCAAAATGACGCATACCCCCCATTGAGATCCATGGATGTAAAAGTTCTCTCATTGCTAAGGAGGTACCATTTATCTGTTAAACAGAGCGCATTTCATCCTCCTACACTGTCACTCCAGTGCTTTTCACCAGCTCTAAATTGCCTTTTAATATTCTAAACCATGTCATTGGTTTCTGTTGACATCCAGGATCTTCATCTCAAGAGCATGCTTTTGTTTTGCAGGTCCACATAATTCAGATGCTTTGATGGCACTACATTGCCAACGGCACATTCCCTTTGATAAGCGGTTGAATTTTAATAGCGACATGGCAGAGGTGAAACGGGCTGCTACTCAGTAGGCAAGCCCCCTACTTTAGGAATGCTTCATTTCCTCCTGACTGCCATCTTCCCACTGTTGCCTCTGTGCTGCGCTTCTTGCGGCCTCTGCAGAGTTTAGGGAGGATCCTTGTCAGAAAGAGACCTGTTCAGGCTTGCCCTGTAATGCTGCAGAAACTGGTGTCAGCAGAGATGGCTCATGCTCCGAATGGCCCGAGAGCTGCGTTTCTCTGGAGAGATCGAGGGCTGCAGACATTGAGTGGGAAAGGGGAACTAGGCCGACTGTTCCCTCAATATAAAGACACGGACTTGCATTGGGTGACCTATAATGGGGGTGAGCTATTCGTAGTGGGGAACGTGCCCATTTCTCCAGCTGGGGGTGAGTGAGGGATTAGCCCTAAACTGTTGTGTAACTTTGTTATTAAACAGCGGATGTGTTGGTGGCAGAGCTGGTGGCATTTTGGCAGTGGGGAGGGAGCTCTGTACTTTATAAATAAAGTGCTTTGGGATCTTCAGGATGAAGGATGCTTTGCAAACATGCAGTACTTTTACTGGCTAACCAACCACCTGTGACTTATCTGCCTATACCATATGGTTCAGAGCCCTCAGTAGCCAATCAGATTCCTCCTTTCATCCAGCTAAACTTTAAATAAGTGCAGGGCAATAAGAGAAAAAATTAAACTCTTCCCTTAGGCAAACCTGGTCATTAAACAGCATGATGTCAACAGTTTTAACTTTGACCCTGGCATGACATGGGCATGTCACTTGAATTCACAGAATTCCCATAAATTGCTGACTCCAATGGCAATAATTTTGGAATCTGTCTTAAATAAACCAATTAAAATTTGTGAGTCGTCAAGTCATGTTTCTGCTTTTTTTTTTAATTTTTTTTTTTAAAAGAGTCATTTGTCTGCAAGCCCTGAAAGGAGTTAAAATCGCCTTTCTGTGTGAAAATAACTTCCCTGCCATTACAAGTAACGGCTCAGATTATTGAGCTGGGAAGAGATGTATTTCTCTTCCACTTCGTACATTTCATATCACTTTGTGTATTGTCACTTTCACTGGTTCCCCAGCAGCATCCCGGCCTGTCTATATTAGGAACAGTTTGGCTGGTACAGCTATCCCGGCAAAACCCTTTCGTGTGGAGGCAGTTAGGTTGGTATAAAAATGCTTATACCAGTATAGCTAATGCTGGTTTGGGTTAAATAGCATCAACTGTACTGACATAAACACAGTTATACCACCATAACTGTGTCTACATTAAGGCTTTTACCAGCATAGCTATGTTGATTTAAAAAAAACAAACAAACCCCAAACCACACGCCCCCCTCCCCCCCCCAGCTGCTATGTCAGTAAAAATTTTGAGTGTAAACCAGGCTTCAGTTAGTTTCCCTTCTTGTATGGCTCTTTTGAGGGAAGGGGTACTGCGTGACACTTTTTTTCAATTGACTATATTTAAAGTTGACGCTGTACCTTGATACAGGTGCTACAAATTATTCACATGGATATAATTTTGGAACCTCTGAACTGCAGCCACCTCTGGGGTGAAATGTAGCATCTTTAGAACAGCACATAGCAATGCAATCGAAGGAGCGTAGAATGTTGTATTCAATTGGAGAAAAAACTGCATGGGAGATTGAGGCCAGTTGCTGCCCTGTGGCTCATTCAGTCCTTAACGTGGCAGTTGTGCCTAGCCGGAAAGCCCCCTGCACACCTGTCCATTAGGCACCGCACTGAGACCCATCAAACTCATTTCATACAAGTCACTGGAAACCCCATTGCTCTACGATGCCTTACAGTGGCTACTGACATGGGATGCTCTGCAACCTGTAAAGGTGCAAGTCTCCCTATCCCATTGCTAATCCTCTGCATGCTTTAATAACCTTGCCCTTCAGAGTCCCTGAATAAGGGAACCGCATGTGTGATTTCTGCCAGCTGTTCAGAAGAACTTAGCAAGCGGTATGCAAGGTAAAAAGCCCTTGTGCTGTTGGCCGTAGTTTTATAACCAACGCTGTTGTGATAGAGAAGCTGTTGGCTCAAGGATAACTGAGGATGCTCGCTGGGGAGGGGGGGGGATGTGCTAGGAAGTGTATATGTTTTTTAAACTCCTTCACGTTCTCAGCTGCTGCTACTTTGAACCACGGCTCAACACAAAAGGCATTTTGTCCAACTCGAATAAGTTGTGAAGTGTATCACTTTCCATGCCAAGGCTGGAAAGTCTCATGACCCAGCCACCATTCCCACACTATGCTGTCGATTGTCCCGGCTCCCAAGTTGTGTGGGATTAACCCTTGCTTGGGCCGTTGCCTCGTGCCCCGGCTATGGCTCGGCCTGACAAACCCCAGCTGCGTGGGTGCTGCAGGCTGGCTGGCCAAAAGATTATCGCCCAAAGCTTCTAAATGCTTTACCCAGCTCAAATTCTCTCTAAAAAGGGGGGGGGGGGGAACCTCCCTCCAGCATCCAATCGGGGGAAATCTCTAAATTTCATTTTTAGGACCAGGCCAAAACACACTCGCTCAGCGGGATAGCAGTCTGTCTTGCATGTTTGGCACGTCCTCTTTTCAAACACAGAATTCTGCCCATAGTCCCCCACTTGTAGGCCCCCGTGAGTCAGTGGGGTTGCATGGTTGTAAATTAAGCCAATTCCATCTATTTAGGTACTCTGTAGTATTTGAACACCTTACCATTGCTAATAAACATATCCTTGCACAGCAGCCTGTGAGGAAGGGAAGGAATTATTTACCCCTGTTTTACAGATGGGGGGGGGAATGAGGCACGGAGCAATGAAGTGATTTGCCCAAGGTCACCCAGGGAGTCTGTGGCAGAGCCAGGAATTGAACCTACATCTCCTGCGTCCCCATCCAGGGCTTTAACCACAAAACCATCTTTCCTCCTCCCTTATCACTGCACTTCATCTCAAAAACCCATGAGCCCAGAATCTAGGTCAAATTTTGTGCTTAGTTTTAATCCCTGCAACCATATTTCATCCCTTGCAGCTGGTGTCGGTTCCTTCCAGACCAGGAATATTTCAAACCCTGTAAAGCATCTGCATTTTACATGCCGTGAGACGACACAGCCCAGCTGATCCGTGTTAGTGGCTACCCTCTAATGGATGTGCTCAAGGGCCGGCTCCAGCAGCTGCCATCAGAGTGAATGGAGGGACTCCCAATTACTTCCTTGGATGGGTGCACTTGCACCATGCAACTCGGATTTTAAAGCCGGTTCCTGCCTTGCTGCTGTTCGAATCGATATGTTTCGTTAGGATTGAGCCCTTAGTGAACGTCTGCTGCGGCGAGCGCTCTCAAGCGCCCAAAACTTCCATCCAGGACCAATTTTATTTCGTCCCTGACTGACTCAAGTGGGTTTTACTCAGGACGAGGTTTGAGCTGTTCTTTCAGCTACTGGAATGAGAAAAAAGGTAGCAGGATTTTTTTAAACCGGGGAAAGTGTAGCAAAGTCCCCTCCTCTTGGGCTGAGATCACTCATGGAAAGTTTCAACTTGAAAGCGCTGCTGGGAAAGTTATGAAAAGTAGGCGTGTGCATGTCTGTCGTGAAGACTGTTTGGGTATTGTGACCGGGTTGCTGCCTACTGCTGCTATAACAAAGCACTGTCAGTTGCTTCCCTGTGTAGTTAGTTCTGTGCCTGACCCTGCCACTGATTCATTATTTCATGTTGCACAGGTCACATCCCTTCTCTGTGCCTTAGTTCCCCCTGCTCGGGTGCCCCATGGCCAGCCGCATCGGCTGCTGCTGGAACGATCTGGGGCCAGCAGCTCTGGCGGTCCCAAGCAGTGGCCGGTGTGGCTGGTCCCACGGACCACCCAAGCAGCGGTCCTGGGGAGTGCCTGAGCAGCGGTCCCGGAGCCAGCCCCGTTGCTCTGGGGACCGCGTGAGCAGCGGCCGGTGAGGCTGGTCCCAGGGACTGCCCAAGCAGTCATCCTGGGGGTGGCCCCAGGGAGCACCCGGTGGCTGTCCCGGAACCAGCCACACCAGCTGCTGCTCACGTGGCCCTGGGCAGCTGGCTCCAGGGACCTCTGGAACAGCAGCCGGTGTGGCTGGTTCCGGGGAGCCACCTGAGCAGCAGTCCTAGGGGTGCCCTGGGGATCGCCCGAGCAGCAGCAGTCCCAGGATGTCTGGAGCGGCGGCCCCAGGGGTGCCCGGAGGCCATCTGGAGAGCGGTCCCTGGGAGCAGCAGCCGGAGGGCAGTCAACCCCCAGGCCTGGAACAGCAGGGCCCCAGAAGTAGAGATTGAGTCAGGGGTATTTTTTGTAAAAGTCATGGACCGGTCACGGGCCGTGAATTTTCATTTATTGCCCGTGTCCTGTTCATGACTTTTCCCCAAAAGACCTGTGACTAAATCTTAGCCTTAATTATGATTGTTTGTATTATTCTAGCACCTAGAGACCCCAGCTGAGGTAGGAGCACTATTGTAGCAGGCGCTGTACATACTTCGCGAGAGCCAACTCCTGCCTCCAAGAGCTTTCAGTCTTAACAGGCAAGGCAGACAAAGGGCGGGAGAGAGGAATTATTCCCGTCCCTGTTTTACAGCTGGCAAACGGAGCCCAAGGGAGATGAAGTGACTTGCTCAAGGTTGCCCAGCGACTCTGTGGTGGAGGTTGGAATCGAACGTGGCTCTCCTGATTCCCAGCCTAGTGCCTTAACCACAAGACCAAAACGCTGCCGGACTCCTGGCTGGCAGATCACCTGAGAAAGTAGAAAGGGTCTGAATAGTCACAATCGGAAGTTAAGCAGAACCGCTTTGTCTAGCTAGCCTGCTAGGGCTCATTAATAATGCTAGAAAGAGGCATTTCGCTTGGAGAATAACGTGTGTGAGACTGGCGCACCAGGCCTTTGTACAGAGCCGAGCATGCTGCCGGCCGGCGCTTCCTGAACGTTTCAGGAGCAGCTTTGTCGCAAGGCTCTTTCCTTCCATGCATGGGAGTGCAGCTGGTGGACTGGCAGAGCGGGGCTCGTTGGGGAAAGGGGATGGGGTGGCACAGGTACAGCCTGAGGCTTTATAGGGTCCTGTTTCAGAGTAGCAGCCGTGTTAGTCTGTACCCGCAAAAAGAACAGGAGTCCTTGTGGCACCTTAGAGACTAACAAATTTATTTGAGCATAAGCGTTCGTGGGCTACAGCCCACTTCATCGGATGCAGAGAATGGAACACACAGAAGGAAGATATTTATACATACAGAGAACATGAAAAGGTGGAAGTAGCCATACCAACTGTAAGGGGCCCATCAATTGAGATGAGCTATCATCAGCAGGAGAGAAAAAACTTTTGAAGTGATAATCGAGATGACCCATAGAAGGTGTGAGGATAACTTAACATGGGGAAATAGATTCAATTAGTGCAATGACCCAGCCATTCCCAGTCTCTGTTTAAACCTAAATTAATTGTATCTAATTTGCATATTAATTCAAGTTCAGCAGTCTCTCTTTGCAGTCTGTTTTTGAAGTTTTTTTTGTTGCAAAATTGCCACCTTCAAGTCTGTCATTGAGTGGTTAGAGAGGTTGAAGTGTTCTCCCACTGGTTTTTGAATGTTATGATTCCTGATGTCAGATTTGTGTCCATTTATTCTTTTGCGTAGAGATTGTCCGGTTTGGCCAATGTACATGGCAGAGGGGCATTGCTGGCACATGATGGCATATATCACGTTGGTAGATGTGCAGGTGAACGAGCCCCTGATGGCGTGGCTGATGTGATTAGGTCCTATGATGGTGTCACTTGAATAGATATGTGGACAGAGTTGGCATCGGGCTTTGTTGCAAGGATAGAGGTTCCTGGGTTAGTGTTTATGTTGTATGGTATGCGGTTGCTGGTGAGTATTTGCTTCAGGGTGGGGGGCTGTCTGTAAGCGAGGACTGGTCTGTCTCCCAAGATCTGTGAGAGTGAGGGATCATCTTTCAGGATAGGTTGTAGATCTTTGATGATGCGCTGGAGAGGTTTTAGTTGGGGGCTGAAGGTGACGGCTAGTGGCGTTCTGTTATTTTCTTTGTTGGGCCTGTCGTCTAGTAGGTGACTTCTGGGTACTCTTCTGGCTCTGTCAATCTGTTTTTTCACTTCAGCAAGTGGGTATTGTAGTTTTAAGAATGCTTGATAGAGATCTTGTAGGGTCGTGTGTGAGCTAAGATGGGTGGGGATCCCAGCCAGCTCCCGGCCCTTCCACTCAGGCTGCCAACTGGTGGAAAGGCTGCTGGGGTGTCCAGCTGGCATGTCAGGAGCACAGGCTGTGTGTGTGTGTGTTGTGGGGGGGTGGAAAGTGCTCCACTGAGGCACCCTGCTTCCGTTCAGTGCATGTGGGCAGAGAAGGAACAGAGAGGTGGGGCCCACGGGCACTGCGAGTGGCACTCCCTTGGCAATGCAGCTAAAGGAACAGGGGTCGCTGCTCAGCTGCCCGGTGGCCCCCTGGGATAGGACAGGTGGCCCAGTGGGTCGCGCGCCGGGCTGGGGACGTGGGAGGCTTGGGTTCATTTCCTGGTTCTACCAAAGGCTTCCTGCGTGACCTCGGGCAAGTCTGTTAATCCATGCTGTGCCTCATGCCCCCACCTGTCAGCCGGGCTGATGCCTGCCTGCCTCCCAGAGCAGGGCAGGGTAAATCCAGCCATCACGGTGGCCGCATGAGTCCCCAGCTGGAGCAGAGAGAGAGAGACTCCATGCGAAGGACGATTCATAGGGGCAAGAGGGATTCAACTTCCCCTACCCATTGGGTCCACGGCCTCTCTGCTCACCTTGCCAGCTGCTCTTGTGGCTATTACAGGAGCTGGGCTAGGTCACCGCGTTCATTTCAGCCGAGTTACAGGGGGCCGGCGCCCTTGGTTCTGCTGCATAAACTTCAGCTGCTTCCACAGCTCCGGGGGGACGCTGTGAGGTGATGGCCGGCGGCACAGGGTGGGGAGCCAGGGAGGCCCAGAGAACAACAGGGTCTGTCTGTGTCCAGCAGCCTCAATAATGAATCCCCTTCATATCCATCGAGCCCAAGCCCTGCCTCTCTTCTCCCACAGGGAACCCTCCTAATTCCACAAGCATTTAAATCCCCGCTGTCCTCAGGTCTCTGACCTGGGCTCGTCATCCTGCGGTGGGGGCTTTGGCAGCAGGCTGGGAAGGTTTTGTTATTTCCCCGTCTCTACAGGCCAGTGCTCTTCAGTGCCGCAGCTGCCTGTGCCCTTCCCACAGGGTGGGACGTGTTGGGGCGTGTGCCTGAGGCCTGCTGAAGCTGTCTCGCTCCTTCCCCAGCAAGTCCTTTGTGGATTGTGCCATGAGTTTCTCTCTCTCTTTCCAATTGCTTCTCAGACCTGGAGCGACGTAGCAGGGGATCTCTCTGAAGGAGACGGCAGGGTGGGAAGAGCAGGAGACCGACCATGTCTGTGACCGTAGAACTGTTCAGTGCACAGAGGACCTGGGGGGCGGGGTGGGTGCATTGGGTCTGTAGTATGAAGGCTGCATGCGTGTCTGGCACATAGATTGCCCCCTGTAAAGGCCAAGAGACAGTAAATAAGACCCCTGGTGGGAGATGCTTTCGACAGTCCAAACGCCTTTTGGCAATGAAAGGCTCTCTAGAACTGATCCTGCTTTTTTTTTTCTCGTCTCTTCCCAGCCCTTGGTGTTGAAAATGGCTGGTGGCGTGGACGGCCCCATCGGGATCCCGTTCCCCGATCACAGCAGCGACATCCTGAGCAGCCTGAACGAGCAGAGGAACAACGGGCTGCTGTGTGACGTGGTCATCTTGGTGGACGATCAGGAGTTCCCCACCCACCGCTCTGTCCTGGCGGCCTGCAGCCAATACTTCAAGAAGCTCTTCACCTCAGGGTTAGTGGTGGACCAGCAAAACGTATACGAGATAGACTTTGTGAGCGTGGACGCCCTGTCGGCGCTGCTCGATTTCGCTTACACCGCGACCCTGACCGTCAGCACTTCGAACGTCAACGAGATCCTCAACGCCGCCAAACTGCTGGAGATCCAGGCGGTAACGGAGGTTTGCACGGATCTCCTAGACAGGAAGATTCTGGCCAAAAATGACCAGATGGATTTAGTAGATCAAATTGATCAAAGGAACCATCTCAGAGCAAAAGAGTACCTGGAGTTCTTCCAGAGCAACCCCATCAACGGCCACCAAGGCAACCTCCCATGGACCAACCAAGACTTGAGAGACCTTCAGAGACTGAACTTCCAAGGGCAAGAGGACGAGGAGGAGCCGGATTGCAACGGCATGGACTTCTACTCACAAGCCCCCCCAAACGAAAGACCAAAGGTGAGCGATGGTGACCCTGACAGCAACCATGCCATGTGGCTGGAAACAGAGGAAGAGGAGGCCCCGGGAGCCTTATTCCCACCTTCCCAGAATGGACATTACAGTGGACACAGCCTGACGGCACAAGGAGAAGAGGAGGCAGCTCCGGGAGGTCACCTGGACCAGCAGGAAGCCAGCAACTCTCCCAGCTTCGTTCCTGGGGGAGCGGAGGCTGAGGAGGCTGAGGCTAGAGAGGTGGACGGTCTGGCCGCCAGTGCCCTGCTGCAGCAGATGATCAGTTCCGTGGGAAGGCAGCAGCTGGGTGAGGACGACCAGAAGGACGACGACGGGGTGATGGATTATTACTTGAAATACTTCAGCAGCTCTCACGAGAGCGACGTGTATCCGTCCTGGTCCCAGAAGGCGGAGAAGAAGATCAGGGCGAAAGCATTCCAGAAGTGCCCCATCTGTGACAAGGTGATCCAAGGAGCTGGCAAGCTGCCCCGCCACATCCGCACCCACACGGGCGAGAAACCCTACGAGTGCAACATCTGCAAAGTCCGATTCACCAGGTGAGGGGCAGAGGGGGGCAGCAAGGGCGGCGGAGGGGTATTGCACAAGCCGGCTCGCGGCTTACAGGCATGGGTGGGCGGGGGACGGATCAGCCTTGCGCAATTCCCCGCCTGCTGTGAGTCATTTCCTTTTTGATGGGCAAGTGACGAGTGATTTTTTTTTTTTTTTGGTGCCCGGTTTGAGAAACCCTGACTTAGAAAGTGCTGAGCTAGCCACCCTTCTGGAAATTGGGGGCCCTTCCCCGGTGTCAAATGCCCCGAATCTCTATAGTCACGCCTGGGATTTGCAAAGGGGGCCAATGTGGGCTGGGCATCTGGGGGAGTTTGGATTCCCTAGCAGTTTCCCACCCCATATCATTTCCATCCTTGGGGGAGTAGATTTCTTTGGCCAGCGGGGACTGTCTAATGTAGATGACCCTTGAGAAATGGCCCCATCTAAAGACTGAAACATCCAGAGCCTGGTAACTGGAGGCAGAGTTCGGCCTGTCCTCTGCAAACTTTCTCTGCAAACTGCCCTGAGCAGAGCTGCTGCTGCAGCCACCTGGTGATGCTGGATCTGAGGAAGGGATCGGGACTGTCTCTCTCTTCCTCCTTCCCTCCCCCCATTTAAAAAAACCCAACATTCTGTGACCCCCCTAGGGGCATGGGTTGTTTCAGCCCCATTCCTAATCCGGGTCTGCCTGTGCTTCCCTCTGCCACGGGTGTGCCGAAGAAAGGGGATATTGTTCGAGTCCCTCTCGTTCACTTTAGTCCACATGTTACAAAGAGGCCTCCTCTTTTCAGTCTTCATGTCTGATTGCGGCGTGGGGCCGGGGGTTCCGCCCAGATCTCTCCGCGCTGTGCCAAGCGCTTGTGTGGGCTGGCTGACAAAGAAGCCAAACAGCCTCGCCCGCTCAGCCTGCTTTCTGCTTACGCAAATAGTCCCGGACTCAGGAGCACCAACGGGGTTCGAGTCCCGTGTGGAGCCTTGGGGGGGGGGGGGGGGGGGNGAGCCAAGAAAACGCTGAGCTCATGGGCCTGATTCTGATCTGCCCCCTTCTGGTGTAAATCAGAAGTGACTGGGTAAGGTGGAGCAGCAGCCTCATGGGTGAGAGCGGTAAGCGGGCGAGGGGAGAGGACGCATCACACCCAGCTTTCCTTGATTTCCATTGAAGCGGGAGCCTGAGGAGTAGGTGCTGAGCCCTTGGCAGGATCGGGCCTGAGTCCCACTGAAAGCGAAGGGAGCTGCACCTGCTGGAGTGTGAGCAGATGTGGCGCGGCGACCCGCCCGGCAATGCAGCGGGGAGAGGGCCCCGCATTTGTTAGCTGTGGCATGCAGATAATGCAGTGGCTTGCTGGGCTAGCGGGCCAGGCATTGGCCCTGACCGGCAGGCGAGAGACGCCTCCTGCCCCTGCCAGTGAATCTGCCAGCAGGGAGAGGGCAGAGTCATCGAAAGCAACGCGTCTGTGGTATGCATGGGGGCGTGTGTGCATGCAGTACGTGTACACACCCGTGAGCCAACCCACCTCCTTCTCCGAGGTGCTGTTGAGAAGCCGGCGGATGTGTCTGTCTCCTGAGCATGTCCAGGTTGAAATGCAGACGGCTGCTGTCCTGTTACTAGAGCCTGCCTGCCTGCTAGCGACAGAGTGTGCGGGGGGTTGAGATTGGTGGGAACCCAGTGCCTGCCTTCCTGGGGCGAGTTCGGAGAAAGATTTGATGACGAGGCAGTGCAGCCTCGTCGCTTTTTGATCTCTCTCTCCTGCCGTACGCCTGTATCTCTCTCTCTCTCTCTCTCTCTCTCACACACACACACACACACACACACACACACACACACACACACACACACACACACACACACACACACACACACACCTGCATTTATGACAAGGCTGGTGCATAATACGCTAAGGCCGAGTTTCCAGACTGAAATCCAGGAAGCTCGTATGTGGCCACAGACTCCCGCCCTTTCATTGCAGACCCAATGTCCCAGGAAGACCTGCTGTCCCACCCCCCGTTCACGACTGCACTTTGTTGACCTCAGAAATGCTAAGAAATCCTGACTGGTGTCCCGCTCCCCTCCTGCTCTGCTCGTCTGACTTGTGCCTGTTGGTCTTTGTCAGATGTTTCATTGCTCAGCGTGGGGTCCCGAAGGCTGGGGGGGTTGGTCCAGGCAGCCCAGGAACATTTGTGGCTCTTGCTTTTTACTGTGGTTCTGATCCTTTCAAATGACGGTGGGGAGAGCAGCTGGGTTCTGCCGCCTTCCCTTTGACCTCCTGAGTGATGCCACCTTCAGAGCTGCAGCCTGGATTTCCCATGAACCCCTCTGGGTGCTGAGTCACCATGTGCTTTCCAGTGCATGCCTCCTACAGCTTCCCCCCGCTCCGCCCCACCACTCCCTTCGTTAAAGAGACAGGGGCAGGTTAAAGCTCATCTGTTAAAAATAAAGGTCCTTATCTGTGCTAACAGTAATAATGAATAATAACAAATTGTCCGTACTATGACAGCTGCTAACAGATCAGGGATCTAGTTTTGCTGGGCCCTCTATATACACAGAGTGAGAGAGAGTCCTTAAAGAGTTTACAATTTAAACAGGCAAGGCGGACAGAACGGAAGTCAGCAGCAGAACTGTGGATACAACCCTAATCCCCTGAATGCCAGCGCAGTGCCCTACCGACTGCCTCTCTGAGAACACCTTAGATTAATAAAATGGGCACTTGGAAATAATCTAGTTTGCTCATCACTATTTATGCTGTTTGTTTCCCTTTCTCTCAGCTTGGAGAATTGCACAGGGCTAGTCAATCTGATGTTAGTTTCTAGTCAATTTCACTTTCTGGGTTTCCTGCACTAGCCCAGTGAGGAATGTTGGGGGGGAAAAAAATCATAAAAGAACGGAAAATCATTAAAAAAATTCTATTAATATTCGGTTTTTAAGAAAACCTTTCATTTTTCAAATGATGATTGTTTAAGCCCAAAATGTAACGTTCCTTTAACTGGAGCCAACGCAATAACCCCTTAACCCATTGCGAACCTACAGGGCGGCCTTTTCGAAACCTGTGCCGATTTCTTCCCCTTTTGGGGCCCGTTCAAACACCAGCTGTTGACTCATCCCGAGCACCTCAGTTCTTCCGAAAAATGTCCGGCAAAGCTCTGCGGTGGCGCTGGCTCGTTATAGTCCGCAGCAGAATTGTCACCAGTATATAGTCTCCTTATTTATTATCGGCATGGGATTTGGCCCCATTGTGCTAGACACCGTACGTGCCCCGAAGCCCTGCCAGGAGAAGCAGGCCGCTCCAGGGAGTTCTGTGTGTGGTTTGTGTGTGAAGATTAGCGCTGGTGAGCGGAAGCCTCCGTCACTGACAGACACGCTCACGCTTACCAGGGGAACGGGGATAGCCGGAGTTACGAGGAAACGTTTTGGAAGGGATCTAAATTCTCCTGTGTCAGAGCATAAGCCAGACCCTAACTAATGGGGTTGGGAGAAAATTTCCCAGGGGCAGGGTATCCCATAGCTGTCGAGGGGGTAAGGGGAGTTGTGGAACCATTCTCGAAAACAGCTGATGTTGAGCGCAGTAGGTGACAGGCTGTTGGCTGGATGGACCCACGCTCTGCTCCGGTGTCCCAAACAGGGACACGTAACTCCGGATTCCTGCACACCCGGCCCCAGTCGCAGGGCCGTCTCCACTCGGTCTCCACGGCCTTGCTGCAGAAACTGTCAGCACAGGGTTCACGTGCGGCTAACTCTAGTGGGGAGTTTGGGGACGTGGACGCTCGGCCCCCAGCTCACATCACGCAGGCCACCAGGCGGCGGCCCCCTCTGCTAGGGGAAGGTTTCATAGTCCGTTCTTGCGGGGCTGAGTCAGCTCGTTCCCTGTGGGAGATCTCCCAGTCCTTAGCACAGCCAGCCCCGCGGGATCTGGGTCACCACGGGTCTGGGGGTGGGAGGGTCGGGGTGGAAGGTCCCCCCTCTGGTCGCCACATGTCTGGGTGAGGGAGAGATGCCAGGTGGCGGAGTGGGAGTGAAGGCTCCCCCGAGCCACCCCCAGTCACCATGTGTCTGGGGGTGGGAGGGTTGCCGTGTGGTGGGGGTGAAGGCTCCGCCCGCCCCACCCTGTGGCAACCCTGCGTTCAGGCGCAGAATCCCCGCCCCCTCCCTGACTCCATCTCTCTCTCCCGTGCAGGCAGGACAAGCTGAAAGTTCACATGAGGAAGCACACAGGTGAAAAGCCTTACCTGTGCCAGCAATGCGGGGCTGCTTTTGCTCACAACTACGACTTGAAGAACCACATGCGCGTGCACACTGGCTTGCGGCCTTACCAGTGCGAAAGCTGTTTCAAGACTTTCGTCCGATCCGACCACTTGCACAGGCACCTTAAAAAAGACGGGTGCAACGGCATCCCATCCAGAAGGGGGCGCAAGCCCCGGGTCAGAGATGTGAGCAGCCTGCCCACCCCCGCAGGGAACCCCGAAGACGGAAGCTTTGAAGCTGGTGGCGAGAGACAAGAATCACAGGAGGACACCGTGCAGAAAAATGGCCAGGAGCAGCACTTTGAAGATAGTTCTAACAATGAAGCATCAGGAAGATTGAATGTAGCGGAGGGGTCGTCAGAGGGTAACACACAAGGACTCTCCTAAACCAAAAAAAAAAAAAAGTGTCACAAAATCTAGTTAGTACTTTCCTCCGATTTCTCTTTAAAATATTTCTCTCCCTTTTTAAAAGATATATATATATATATGTTTCCAATCTTCCCACCATAACCAGTCCCGTGGGGACACCTCTAATAGCTAAGGACCTTTCGTTGGAAGGCAGATGCTTAGGAAGTGTGAGATCGGGAGGGTTGAAAGGTTGGTCTGTAACATGGAAAGAAGCTTCCATGCAAATCCAAAGCTTTATTTTGTGTCCAGACACACTTTAAAAAACGGCAGAGATGCATCTATTTAAAAAAAAAACCGAAAAATTCCAAGAGGTGAATAGGTTCTTCCTGGACAGTCACTACATTTCGTGCCTCCGTCTGACTGGATGGGAAAGAATTGAGTGCAGCTTTCTCTCCATTGGAAAGTGAAAGCTCCTGATGCCTGAGATGGTCTTTTGTTGATCGGGGATTTGATTCTGCCGTAGGGAGTTCAGATCCTTTCTGGCCTGATGCTGAGCAAAGCTGGCTGAACTCACCTGGTGCACAATTTTTATAATGATAATTGGGGGGGGGGGTAAACTGATGATATTTTACATATTAATTTTTTAAGAATGATTGCTCCTGTCACGTGGGTGGGCGAACAGAATTTTGCAAGGCTGCTCCAAGCACCAGGTTTGAAATGCCTAGATGCCAGGTGAAACTGTGACTCTCCCCAGGAGGTTTAGATTGGCGCTTCGTTCCCGATTGGGAGGCAGGGCTCCTGCGTTCAGTCCTGGCTCTGCCGCAGAATTGCAGGGTGACTTTGGGCCAAGTCTCCAGGGCGCAGCTTCCTCCGCTGTAAAATGAGGTTTGGGAAGTGCTTTGAGGTCTAGGGAGTGCACGTTGCGGTAGAGGTGCGAACTCCTTCCTTGGCAGAGAAACTGATCCGTTTAGGGGTTACTACGTGAGGGTCTCTTGGACAAAAACGCCAGCCCTCTCTGCTCTGTGCAAAGATCTTTGGGGCACTTTTCCTGAGGATGTTTGCAGAGCCCTTGGCCAACATTCCCCCTCACCCACCCATTGGGCAGCACATGTTTATGCCTCACTCTTGTCCTCCACCCCAGAGATGGCTGCATTTCCATGAGTGCGGCATGTATATAGTTTGTAATGTGTTGTAGCATTAAAGGCCCTGTTTTAATAGCCTTGTGGCTACCAAACTTCTCTCTCCCTAGCACACTGAAAACCCTGAATCGGACAGGGACCTGAGCAATCTATTCAAATTCCAGGCAACCTCTGATGGAATGGGCTAGTTCCCTCCTTTGATGACTTATTGCCTGGTCCTGTGCTTGGCAAATTGTGCCCCAATAGGAGAGGAGCGGAGGGTAGGTTTTTGCTAGATCAGATTGTTGCCTCCTGAATCCGAACCTTGCCTTTCAAGACGCAGCAATTATTCAATCTTCCCTGTTGAGTCAGACTCTCTGATACTCCCCTCCCCCAGAGCTGAAGCTCGAGCCCCCTCTGGGATGTGGCAGGATTCTTCTGTATCTTTGGGCCTGCCTGGGAGTTAACGATCAGTAACTGACAAGATGGAGCGTTCAGTCTTTTGCCACCCTGACATGGAATGGACAGCCCCTGTGCGACCAAGCTCTTAGCACTTGTTACAGCAGCTTTCACCCCAGGATCTCAAAGCACTTTGGTTCTATTAAGTAAAAGAATCTCTCGGAGCAGGGTAACCCCCAAGATTTTAGGAATCAAATGAGAGCACCCTAAAAGCAGTTAAAACTGAGTTTTTTGGGGTTTTTTGTTTTTTTTTAAAGGGTTATTTAAGGTCTCCCTGAAAGGTGCAGGGAGTCTTTCTGGAAATGGAAGCTTTTGGGATAGAAAGAAAAGCACCCTGGGGCTGCTACTCCTTTAAGGCTTTGGAGTTGGGGTTTGAAATTTATCTCCTCTGGGGACCTCAGGCCAGGTCATTAAATGCACAGGCTTCTGGGATGGGTAGGTCTCCATCAGACTGGCACCAATGTATTTACTGTCCTGCAGAGGCAAAGCCGAATGTATTTATTTGACTAGCAGGCACTGAAAGACTGGCCCCCGGGGGATGTGCACAGAGCTAATGCGGTGAGGTGGAGGAGACGGGCACCGGGGCGGACCGCACCTCAAGCCCCGTTGTCCTTTCCTTGCTGCGGTTACTAGGAGAGCGCCCGAAGCTTCACCCAGCGCCCGGTTTCAGTCCCAAAAAGCTGCGGGCGTGACCTGTGTGTGAGATGATCAGAATCGCAGGCTAACCTGGCCCAAAACAGGCCACTGGCTCCTTGACACGAAGGGGTTCAGGGCCTACACCAAGGCCTTTACAACCCTCTGCTAGCATAAAAAGACCTTGAAAAGTGGCTTGTAAATGACTCCCACTGTAATGGGGCCAAGTTGGCCTGGGTCTTCGGTGTGGTCCACACACAGGGTTTTGTACCAGTATAACGGTTTCAGGTAGGGGTGTGACTTTTGACTGAAGTAGTTATACCAGTACAATGCCTACTGTGGATCCAGTGATACCAGTATAAAGATATGAGAAGGGAAATAAGCAATACTGGGATAAGCATCTTTCTACCAGTAAACCTGCATCCACATGAGAGGGTTTGTACCCCTTTAGCTATTCCGGGACAGGTAAAGGGGTCCAGTGCCCTCATGTGGACACTGAGGGTTGTTGGTGGTTGCTAGCCCTGTGATCTGAAACATCTTACATGGGTCACTCTCAGTCAATCCCTGTTCCCCAGCTGTAGAGAGAGTCAAGTATACAGATGTCAAGTAAATATTGGTGTGTATTACCCAGCTCCTTCGGCTTAGCAGAGTCTAGAAAGGGCACCTTTCAGCCATTCTCCTGTTTTTTAAATGCACAGTTCAAAATGAAAAGAGATTCTAGTCCTTTTATTTTGAAAGCACTTTTTAGATTTTATTTTAATTTTAAAGTGAGAGCAGGTTTGGCCGAATGTAAACTGGAGAGGGAGTGAGAGGGGAGTGTGTGAATGGGGGGTGGGGGGGTGTCGGGGAGAGAAAGATGGATGTTTATTTAATGCAGAAAAAGCAATAAAAATTTAAAAAACCATTATTAAAAAAAACCAAAAAAAACAACCAAGAAGTCTTAGCACTTTGCGATGGAACGGGTACTTCGAAATCACTTTATCTTAATTTAATAAGCAAAAGCGAAACATGTTTACAAGTTGAAACCAACTTCTATGGAAAAAAATTATTATTAAAAAAAAAATAATTCCTAAATTTATTTTTGTAAGAAAAAAAATGTGTATATATATATTAAAAACAAAACCCAACCTAGGCAGAATCCAACGTCTATTTCATGGAATAATAAAACAAAAAGATATCCAATGAGAGGAAGGATGCTAATTAGGTTCTGTGACATGACCTGAAAACAAACCCCTCAGAAGTGATTGCACTTCACAAAACGGAAGCTTGAATATTAGGCAGGAATCATGGGTGTTTTTGTTTTTGTATTTTTTTTCCTTCTATTTTCCTTTTTTTTTTTTTTATTTGTCTGTTTGTTTCTTAAATGTCTTATAGCCAGTGCTAGCCCAGATGTCTCTCCCACCTTCCCCCATGCCCCTCCCACTCCCAGGAGCATCTTAGCGTGTGTAGCAAGGAGGAAAGAAAGTGTCTGAACTGCTGGGTGATGTAGTTGATTGGGGGGGAAAGGGCCATGGGACAGGGGCAGCCCCTGCGTTCTTCCTTGTTTCATTTCTTCTCCGAGGGTCACTCAGCCAGGCTTGGGTAGATGATGAGATACGTCTCCTGGGTATAGCGCTCCAAGCCAAAAGCATACTCCATCTTTGAAGTTAATCTAGCGTGTCCCAGCTCTGCCTCCTGCCACCCCGCTGTTTGGACAGCAGTAGTCGTGTGTCTAGCATGAAGCAGGGATTCACGTTTGAAGTCAATTTGTTGATGTCCAATTTGGGATAGAGACTTTTGTGGCTTGACGATGCACGTAAACCATCCTCTTCCCGACTTGCCCTGAGCCCAGTGACTATTCCAGAATCAGATGCTCAGAGTGGAGCGGGGGGGGAAGCCCACCTTACAAATTAAATACAGAGAAAATAAAGTATCAAAAAGAATATCCCCCATTGCTTTTCTTTGCCAGCCGATCAGCTGTAGCCAGATCTTTGCCCCACAGGAGCGCCCTCCTTCTGGCGTAATGTAAAAACCAAAACAAAAATCCCCCCCCCCCCCCCCCCCCCCCCCCCCCCNAGCGCTCCTGAATCAGCGTTTCCCCCGGGGCATAGGCTGAGCCTTACTGTCTGAACGCGGGTTCGCTCCAAGAGACACACAAAACTGCACTGGTGCCTTTGCTTTCAGGCTGTAGTTCCCATTTGCAGAGCATGAGGCTGGGCTCGGATGAGCTGTAAGATCAGTGCCGAGGAGACAAACTGTGGGGAGAATGTGCCCTGCCCTCAAGGGGATGGAATTGACGACCTAGGAGGTGTCTTCACCACTCCTCTGATCCCGTGACAGTTGAGATACATTTTAATAAGATGGCTCAGTAGTCAGTTGCATTTAGTGCTGGAAGCAGGTCTCCCATCTATTAAACTGCAGGGGTTGGAGGGTGTCAGTCAGCTGAAATGTACATCCAAAGGAGGGGCCATATCAGTCCTCACGCAGCAGCCAACTGAGGGGGAGTCTGAAAATAACTTGCTGCCCCAAATCCAATCCCAGTTTCTCCGTAGTGTTGGCGACCGCGCAGATGCTGGGTCCTTCCTCCCTGCTGTAAAACACCTTAATCCTGGCCCCCGCCTTCCCAGCCCAAAGAGAGCGGAGTGGAGTGTCCCATGACCCGGGCACTAGTTGGATGTGGCAAGCCACCTCTTCCAGGGATGAACCTCTGCTTAGCACTGGCTACCTATTGCATATGCAAAAACTAGTGTGGACTTGTAAATAGACAGTTACTTGAGGTTCTTTATTGTAATCAAAAGTTGTGGTATCTCTTTTCTCGTTTGTGTTACCCCTTCTCTGCCCCCACCACCTTTTAAAGCTTGTGTTTCTCTCCAAACCTCCTTCTGCCATTTCGGGGAGGGGGGGGGGGATCACCACTACCACCCCCTTCCAAAATGGACAGCAAAAAAAAAAAAAAAAGTCTCAGGATTCTTGTTGGAGAGAGTGAGTCAGACACCTAGATTCCTTGTAAGAAATGAGAGCAGCCCCGGGGGCTTGACAATCCCAGCCTGCCCTGCCCCTCACCCCCCATCTTGGAGATCCCAGGGTGAGCCACTTTGGAGGTGCTCCCTGCCTCTGAGAATGAGCAAACAGGGACGGGGCTGTTCTTAAGGGCAAGTCCTGTCCCCTCCTCTGTGAAATCTGCCCAGCAGAGCTGGAGCCTGAATTAAACGCCGAGATCTCGGTTCCAATCCCAGGGCCCCCACCCAAACCAGAACAATCCCACACTTTGGGAAAGATCCCCTGGGGAGCTGGAGCAGAAAACTCCCCGGTCAGTCGGTTAACCATGGGGATCTGGCGTTCTGGTCTGTGGTTTGGGTTGGGATCCATCTCTGCTACAAGACGGGGGTATCCTTCCATCCCCAGAGGAACAGAGGGCAGCTTCCACACGATGTAGGATGGCACAGCTGCCCTCCACGCCCCCCGACCCACGCCCTGCCGGTGTCCTCTCTCCAGAGCAAACCTCCTCTCTCTGTCCCCTTGGGGCCCCTTGGCAGAGGTGGGTTTGGAGGCAGGTCAGTTATGGCTTCTGAACAGAGATACCGCACCTTATTTGTGATATGAGATGCTTTTACCTTTATTAGAGATCCGGGGAGCTGCCGCGTGAGCTTTGATTGATACGTGAGTGCCGGCAACACTTTAGCACAAGCCTTGATAAGTTTGCACTAAAAAACCAACCAACCGATCTTCTCCCTTCTCCGTGTAGGGAGGCGTGGCCTCCAAGTACATTCTGCCTTAACTTTCTGAACCTGTCTTACTCTATGTACCAACCGACGATGGACAGACTAGTGCATGCAAAACCTCCCCGATCATATACTGTATATAAGCATTGATTCTTATTGTTGTTAAGATGATTCTTCTTCTTTTGAAATTCAGGTTGTGATAAAGTGTTGCCAAAGATACTGCTGAATTATGATGTTTCAGGAAAAAAAAAAAAACCCAACCCAGAACTCTTACGAAACAAACAGACAACACAGCAGACTTTTAGTACTGCCTCTCTTCGTTTCTTGGTACAAAACAAACCGTGTCATTTCAGTAGTGGTATAACTGTGTGTGTGGGTATGCGTGTCTCAGACAGTGGTTCCCCTAGACTGAGGGGGCTCCTGGGTTGTCCAGCCACCCTAGATGGGGCTTTATCCCCCTGCTGATCAGGAGTGGGGGTTTCACGGGGGCCATTTGAGAGCGCTCCTGCTTTTTGGGCTAGTTGAGGACCCTAATTGCACGGACGTGGGTCGGACTGGGCTCCAAGCAGGAAGAACGCCCTTCGAAGTCAGCCGTGTACGTGGGCTCCAAAACAGGCCTGGGGTTTTTGACACTAAAGACAAACATCTGTGTGGTCCCATCACCCTCTAGTGTTGTGGGAGGAAAGCACAGATTGTCCAATGCATCCGACCCGCTACCCGCCCCCCAGTCTAGAAGGAAACCTGCAGAGACGCGCATACAGTCCCGTGTCTCCCAGCCGTGGTGGGATACAGAGAAGCCACCTCTGCTCTAGGAAACCATGGATTTGGGCTGCGCCCAAGGCTGTCAAGCTCACGGAGGGAATGCTATTGTCATTGTTTTTTAAGTTATCTCCTCCCCTCCTTTCCCTTCTCCTCCCCCCCCCCCCCACCCCATATGAAACCAGTGAATGTAAAACCGTGACCGTGGCGAAGGGTTAAGGAAGGCGGGGAGAGGTGCGGGCAGAGCTGCCCAGCTGTTGTAAAAAGATCCTGTTTGCGTCCGGGCCTAACGGTGGCAAGATCAGAACCGTGAGTTCCAGCGACTTCTTCTGTCAATACCAAAGTACGCTCCACCCTCACTGCAGAGCGCTCTGGGGGGCGGGAGGGGGATTTCTGATGGGACCCTTCGTTCTTCGATTGGCCACTGACCCAGCCCACCTGGGGAACTTCCTGGGGGTGATGAACCAGCCGAGCTCCTAGTGCTGCCGTAGCCGTCTGACGTGAGCGTGGGGTGTATTTTCCTCTCCGTTTGTCATGCCGCATGTGTCAATTTCCTTTTTGTGCCCTCCCACCCCCCTTCTCCGAGCTCCTTTTAAAGATGCTGCATCTTCTTGCTTAAACCCTCCCCCGGTCTCCATTGGACCCACGTGTCAGGCGAAAGCTTTGCCCGCGGAGGCGGAAAACCAGGTAGAGGTTTGGCTGGGCGGGGGCAGCCCCCAGTTCTGAATTTTTGCAGGGGGGCGGGGAGAGGAAGGAGGCGCAGCGCGGGGCTAAACCATGCGGTGGGGGCGGCCCATCGCTGTCATGGGGGAGCATCACACGTCCCCTCTGCCCTGGTGTGGTTGCAGCCAAGGCCGCTGCCCGCTCCTCCAACCCAGCCCTCGAGTCGCCTCCTGCACCGGAACAGGGCTCTGAGTAAGGGGCCCAGACTCTCCTTTCTCCCACGCCTTAAACCAGAAAGTGGGATGCAGCATCTTGGAGGGCAGGAGGTTTCTTTGCACTAACGGGACCCATTAGAATCAGTGGGAAGTTGTTCTGTTGCACATGTGAGCTAGGCTAGTGGCTGTTCCTAGGTGAGCCCAGGCTGTTGGGGAATGGGGAGCGGGCCGGGATGGGGGAGCAGGCGTTCCCGGCGATTTCCCTCATTTCTGCGGGGCGGATTCCTGCACGCAAAGGGCTCCTTTTCCTTTAGCATCCGCTGGTTAACGCTGCGAGGGAAGAGTTCAGCTGTGGGGTGCGGCAGGGGGTGCATGGAGGTTTCTGAACAGCGCAGGTATTAAGCCATTGAGACAGCTCCTCAAGGGATGGGTGGATTCTCCGTCACGTGGTCTCTTTAAATGGAGCTTGGCTGGCTGTTTCCAGTAAGATCACACCCTTGTGCAGCCACAAGGTGCCGGCTGGAAGCAGGAATGGTCAGCCTGGGCAACCATAACAGTCCCTTGAAATCGACAAACCAACGTAAATCCCTAGATCATCCCAGAACATTTGGGATGCTTGAAATAACCCCGTCCTGAGCCCATCCGTCAGGTTAGCAAACCAAAAGCTCTGCCTGTATTTTCAAAATGCTGGTGTGAGGAGCGTTCAGGAGGCCTGATTCGACTATTTAAAAAAAATCTATCTATATTTATATTTTTGATTTATTATGAAAGTTTTATTTAAATAAAGAGGAACACTTTTTAAAGAGCGGGTAGCAGATTTAGCTTCCTAGTTGGGAACCTGTGTGGGTAGCGTTTGTACTGCCTGGGACAAGTGACGAGATGCTGTATTGAAGTTATGTTTTCTAAAAAAAATATATATATATATATGTATACACACACACAGAGATTAATCTTTAATCTGAGGTGGGTAGATTTTAAACTCTCCCATCACCTCCCCAGAAATCAACTGATTTGATACCAGGAGGAAGAAAGAGAATATTAAGGATAGGGCCCCATTTCCTGCGTCTTTATATATATAAACAAACAAACAAACAAACAAAAAAGAATTCTATATATAAAGCACTCGGAAGTTTCATCCGTTTTACGTGTAAACTACTTTGTGTGGTATCTGGGTAATGAGCGAGGCACAGAAAAGCACAGAAAAGACATTCCATAGATTGTAACTTTGGTAGTTCTTTATAAAGTGTGGGAGACGAGAAAAAAAAATAATAAAAAAAATGCACTTTTTGGGGGCGTTAAAAAAAATAAAAGATATATATTAAAAATATAAAAATGCACCAGTTTTTTCTTCTTGTATATAAGAACCACTAAAACCCAACCAGCAGGAAAGTAACAATCTACCCATTACGTGCTTGGGGGGAGATTTTTAAAACTTGTTTAAAATCAGAAGAGAAGAAAAAATATAGCTATAGGCTAAAGCGTGAGGCGAGCTAGGATCCTGGTGGGGCGAGAGGCAGCAGCTAACACGTGTACTCCTGGCATGTCACCAAATGCATGGCGATTCCAATCCTGTGGTGCTCTCAAACCCATTCCCTCACTATGCCCCAATATTTTCCCCTGCTTTCCTCAGGGGTGAGAGTTTAGGCCCCATTGCAGCTGATGTTCACCCCAGAGCAGGGAGGCTAGTGCCTCTAATGGCCAGGAGGCCTGGTATTTTTCACCCTTTGCAGCAGGGTGAACGTCACCCTGGGATCTGAGGACGGGCAATGACCCCGGCCTGTGGCATTGAGCTGAGCGGGTGCACAGGCCTAGCAGATCTGCAGGGAACGTGGTGCTAGTCGCTGCCACGCGATAGTGGATCAGAGGGGGAGAACAACCCTCTTATGCCTTCCCGGTGTACAAACCTCAGCCCCGCATCCTGGTCAACAGCTGGCGTAAATCACCCGTGGCTCTGACTGAACGGAGGGAAGCCAATTTACGCCAGCTGCGGGGCTGGCCTGCAGCGGGTCAGGGGAAATTGTTCGGACGGGTGTTTTCATTGGAGCTGATTTCCCTTTGGGTTGATTTTGCTTTTATTTGGATTTGGGCTGGGCGGGCTCCGGCCCGGCAGAAGGAGGTTTGGAGCTTGGTTAACTAGGTTGCTGCTCTTGGATTTTTTTCTCCTCCTTGCCCGCCCCCCAGCGCTGAGCTTGGAACGCTGTTGGGAGCAGGATGGAGATTGGGGGTTTATATCCATGCTCTTGGCTTTACGTTTGCTGAAGGAGGGCAGGGGAGTCTTTGGATGGGGCCATTGCTCGGTCATTTGCCTGCATCCCGCTCCTCCGGCTCACTGGGCTTTGGCTACTGGCTCTTTTTGAAAGCTGCCTGGCTCACCCAGGTCCTGTTTGCTGGGCGCCTGGCACCTGGACGTGTGACTTGTTTCACAGCAACCAGCCACGTCGGACTCTCCCTTCTGTCCGGCGCCATTTAGACGAGGGAGCTGATCAAGCCGCGCGTAGGTGGGGGTGGAGGCAGGTCTGCTTTTCAGACCCACCACCCCAGCGGGTGCCTGAGACCACTGAAGATTAGTCCCCAAGACTGTGGGGCACAATCCTCAGCTGACGTAAATCCGCATCGCTCAGTGGAAGCCAGTGGGGCGATGCTGGTTTACGCCAGCTGAGGATCCAGCCCTGGGTCTACACCGTGAAAACGACCCGGGTTGGAAAGCGGGTGGCCGGTTGTGGCTTTTCCCCAACACTGCGCTCCTGTAGTGTTCTCCCCTGGACCAGTGTGGATCTGTCCTGGCTGGTTCCTGTTGGAGCAGAGGGCACAGGGAGGTGTCTAAGCCACCTCTGCAACAGGGTGTTGATCTCAGTCCTGGCCCATTCCCAACCCCAGCTGGAGCAGGGGAACTCCGCAGCTGTTTCGCTGGTCAGAGAGGGAGGGGGAATGCGGCGTGCTGGGGAAGAGGCGGGGCCGGGGTGGGGATTTGGGGAAGGGAGCCAATAGGGGCCGAGAGGGGGCGGAGGTAGGGCGGGACTTTGGGGAAGGGGTGGGAATGGGGGAGGGAAAAGGGTGGAGTCGGGGTGGGGCCAGGGGCGGCAATTATTTCAGGGCCTAGGGGCGGCAAAATTATTAATCCGCCCCTGCCAGGAGGGGCTGGTAATGTTTTGGGGGCCAAACTCTACCCATTGGTACCAGGTCAGTGGCTGTCCTCCCGACTGACCGGGTTGGACGCTGGAGTAGAATCAGAATCTGGCCCTTTGGTAGTCCTGGTATTGGAGAGAGGCACGTTTCTCCCAAGCTACCCGGGGCTAGCGACAAAATAACTCCGAGCACTTTGCCTGAAATATTAGGCCCCATCTGAGGTTCTGCTGGTTTCTAATGCCAGCAGCGTGTGCCAGGCCTGGCTTCTGGACCGGCTTCCCCAGCATAGACAAGGCCTTAGTGAGCTCAGGGCCCCGACTGAGGCGATAGATTTGCAGAAGTTTGGGATTCTTCACCCTTCTGCCCCCCACACTGGGGGCAAACGCCCATCTGTCCTGCCCTGTACTAACTGCAGGGAGACACATGCCAGGTGCGAGTTACCGCCCCACGAGCTAACCGCCCGGGGTTGAGTTAATTGTGCCAGTTGGGTTTGGGACCGACTAACCTGCCTGCAATTCGAAACGACGGACCCCTAGGGATCCCTGCCAGTTTGTTTCTATCCCGGGCCCCAAGATGAACCCCAAAGTCCTTTGGCAGGAAAAACTTACATGGAAGTGAGGACTGGAGGGTAGAAGAGGCCAGCGGCAGCGAGCCTGGGAAGGGGACGGGGGTGACACTTCGGTTGGAAATCAGACATTTGACTTCCTGGCTAAAGGCCAGAGTGGACTTGCCTCACCACTCACTTCAGTTGGGTTTTTCCCCCCTAGCGAGCAGTAATATGCTGGCTGGACTGCTGAGGAAGGAAGCGTTTTCAGTCACCTTCCTGGAGTGGATCCACTTGTTTTAAGCTGGCTCAGTTCGGAAGCAGGCCTGAATTCCCCCCCCCCACACACACACACCCTAGAAGAAAGAAACCAACCAATGACTCCACCCCAGCCCCAGAATAATCAAAGAACCCGACTAATTTGGCCGGGATGTAGCGGCAAAAATGCATCTTCCTAGCAACCCCCCTTTTAAAACCCAAGCGACGAGGTGAGTGAGGTCAGATCTTGTACGGGTCCGGTTCCGATGGCGGAAAAAAGTCCAGCTGTTGGGCTCACCACACATCTGTGTGGCTCGAATGCTTGGCTCACTCCCCACCAGCCGCCGGGCCAAGAGAAGCTGTGACCTCGCCCTCCTTGTGGCCTGAATAGCCGGGGCCTGACACCGCTGCAAACAACCATTTTAAAGTCAAGTCAGGCGTCTTCCCCGCCCTGCCCATCTCCTGCTGAAACTGACAGTGACCCCAGGGATGCTGAAGCAGTGATGCTCCCCCCCTCGCCCCCCCCAAAAAGTAGCTCCCTCCTGTAAATAGGCTGCCCTGAGACGGGGGCTCAGGCCGATTCCGGTGTCGCTTCGGGCTCCCCCACCTCTCTCTGTAGGCGTTGTGTCTCCTTTATGATTCGACTAGTGACAGATGGTCAGGGCGGCTGCTAACGCCCAAAGGGAAGCGGGCTGGCGAAGGCCTGGCTGGTTTGCTGGGAGACCTGGGGATTATTATTATTATTTTTAATTTTTATTAATCGATGTCCAGGCCGGGGCAGCCACCATTAATTTCAAGTCTGCGCAGGCCGCGTGCCCGTCCCCTGGATTTTCTGTCTGTAAGGAGACGCCAGTTGAAACGCTGCATTTGATTCTTTTCTACTCTTGTTCAGGATTGGTTGCTGACTAAAATGAACTCAATTGTACGTTCCTTTCCATCTATTGTACTGTAATAGAGAAATGGTCATTTTTGCACTAATAGATTGTTTTCTCTCTGACTTCCGGCATCTGCTCCGTTTACTTGTGTCCGACTCTCATTCCCGTGGCCGCTTCCTCGTGACCATTGGCGTTCACGACTCGCGCGTGGCGCCGCCTGCACGGGGAGTCATGACTCACGCCCTGGCGGCCGGCTCCTGCATCCAGCTTTCCTGCTGCAGTCCCTATGCGAGCGCTAGGGGACCTGAGAGCTTCCTGTATAACCAGAGCTTTCCCAGTGCCTCCTGCTGGGAACTGGCCCCGCAGACAGTGCTCCTGCAGCGCCTCCTGCTGGAAGCTGCTTCACAGACGTTGCTCCCACCCCAGCATCTGCTGGGAGAGGCTAGACTGGAGAAGCTCTGAACTCCCGCCTTTCCTGCCACGGCTCCCCTAGAACCCCACTCCTGAGAGCTTCGGCCCTGTGATGGGCAGGGGAAATCAAATGCCATAGACCCTCATGGCTCGCCCGCCCAGTTCCACCAGTGTAACAGCTCCCCCCCCCCGCCCCCCAAGGAGTGCCGCTACCACTCACCGTCCACTAGGGGGCTCCAAAACAGCAGGGGCAGGTGCTCCTGCCCCCCCTACCCCCGCGCGGGGAGGGGACGCACCGCGCTGGGTGGTGCGGTGATCAGGGTGCGAGCCGGGGGCTCAGGAGGTCTCCGTTCCAGGCCAGGGCTGCCACAGCCGGTCTGTGTTGTGACCTGGGGCCCTGCCTCAGAGGGGGGCTGTGCTGCAGGAGAAGGTGGAGCGGGGCGATATAAGTGCCCCTCGGAGATGCCGGCTGGTCTGTGGCTGAGCCCCCCCCCCCTCCCCGCTCTGCAGTGCCTCCTTGTGGTGGGAGGTGGAATAAACCCAGCTAGCAGCCGGTACCTGGCAGTGGTCAGCTGATGGACCATGGGGCGGGGGGGGGGGGAGGGGGTTTCCTCCTCACCCCGGCCTCTTGCTTATTTATTGGGTGACACACTGTGGCCCATCTTTGCTTATTGTCTTAAAGGAGCTTTCCCGGCTCTCAGCGCGCTAAGCCGCTTGCCGGCGCTGGCCAGAAGTGCGAGGTGATGCTGCTGATGCCGGGCTAGAAACACAAAGCAATGATTGTAATCCTCCTTTTGCTCAGATTACTGCCTGAGCGGCTGCTAATGCTCCCCCGCGCAGCATGTTAAGGAGCTGGGCCGGACCCGCTGCTTAGCACGGGCCAACCTGTCACCCAGCGGGAACGCGGCAGCATATGGCACGGGCTTAACGAGCCCCCGGGGGCTCAGCTGTGGGCCAGGGCCAGGAGTCAGCAGCCGGCCCTTCACAAGAGGGGGTTGTGCATTAAGGCAGCAGGGCTGGCCGGAGCACCAAGGCCCAGTGCAGCCAGGCGTGGCTTGGATAGAGGGCCCACGGGCCATAACGTCTCAACAGGCCGGGGAAGCCTTGGCCTGAGGCACAGGATGGGGAAAGTGACACGTCCATGAGCAAAAAGGAAACTGAGGCCTGACTTTCATTCCCCTGGCCCCGCAGCCTGGGGCAGAACCCGGGAGCCCTGCCGCCCATCCCCCCGCCCGCTATATGTCAGACAGCGCCAGCGCCGGTTTCTCAGCAGCGCCAGGCCTCGGTGCTCGGTCCAGCGTCACGTTACCCCACGGATGGATTGGCCCTGACGTTCAGCCTGCGGGCCCCCACTCCACCACCACCAAGGCCCCCTCAGTTGTGTGCTGCGCCTGGCAGGGGTCGGGCCAGTCACTCCCCTCCCCCCCCGCCCCCCACTGCTGGGGTCTTGCGTGCAGCTGACTCCCCCAGAGCGCAGTCACGCCAGCCCCAGTGTGGCAGCGGGGGGGGGAGGATGCTGGGGGTCTGCCCGGCCCTGGCTGGCTGAGTGCCCCACGCATTAAAAGCCTGCAGCTGCGCTGGGGGGTGTTGCAGGGAGGGCGTGGCCGGGAGGGGGCATTAAACGACGACAATCGACCATCACGCTCGCGCCATCGTACAGCTGGGAAATCGACGCAGCCAAGGGCCCCCAGCCCCCATTTCCGCTGCCCCATGCTGCCCTCCCTCCGGGGAACACAGCCCTGGCCCCAGCTCCCCTGCAGCCGCTTGTACCATCCTCCCTGCTGCTGCTGGGAGCATTCGCACCTTGGCCAGCAGGACCTCGGGCTGCGCCTGGCACAGCTCCCCCTGCCCCCCCCCCCCAGGCTATTTCAGAGCAGCAGTCGGGGAAGGGGACTGGGCCAAGCCCTGCACCCGGAGGGGCCATGCCTGCAGGCGCAGCTCAGCCCGGCCTCCGCTAGGTAAACTGGGCCGCCTGCAGTGTGGGGTGTTGGGATGAGGCCCCCCCCCCGAAAACGAAAGCACCTACGCAGGGGTGAAGGCCCCCAAATCACGTTCCTGTCCAAGCAGGTTTGCCAACGCGGCCGAGGTCGGCAGCCACACCCTTCCCCAGAGTTGGTTGCATTTTGCTGGCCGCTTGTGCAGTGCTCCGGCCACTTGTTCTCACCCCGAGCCCAAAGGTGAGGCCTGGCTGAGAACAGGAAAAACTGGGCCGGTGGGAGTTTGCCATGGGACAGGCCAGGCCAGTGCCTGGGGCGGGGGCGGTGAACGGGACACAGCTGTGTCATGCTTACATAACTGTAGCCGCACATAAGCAGGAACGAAGGCCCCGTGAAACGCATGGGATTGGGTAACACTTCCTGCATGCCAATTCCCTTGGCCTTTGACCAGCATGTCTGGCCCCCCTCCCACGAGGCGGCCAATGGCAGATGCTGGTGAAAAGCCATCGCCCCGGGTGCAACATGCACCAGAGCCCATCCGGCCCCTCACTCACTAGCCTGGCCTTGCATAGGCAGCATAGGCAATGCCTAAGCCCTGGCACGTCTCGGCTTGGCCGTTCCTGGCCCCAGCACCTCTGGGCCCGGCAGTTCAGAGCCCCGGCACCTCTGGGCCTGGCAGTTCGGAGCCCCGGCACCTCTGGGCTTGGGCAGTTCAGCCCCCGGCACCTCTGGGCCCGGCGGTTCAGAGCCCCGGCACCCCTGGGCCTGGCAGTTCAGAGCCCCGGCACCTCTGGGCCTGGCGGTTCAGAGCCTCGCACCTCTGGGCCTGGCAGGTCAGAGCCCCGGCACCTCTGGGCCTGGCAGTTCAGGGCCCCGGCACCTCTGGGCCTGGCAGTTCAGAGCCCCGGCACCTCTGGGCTTGGGCAGTTCAGCGCCCGGCACCTCTGGGCCCGGCGGTTCAGAGCCCGGCACCTCTGGGCCCGGCAGTTCAGAGCCCGGCACCTCTGGGCCCGGCCCCCCTGGGCCCGGCGGTTCAGAGCCCGGCACCTCTGGGCCCGGCGGTTCAGAGCCCGGCACCTCTGGGCCTGGCCGTTCAGAGCCCCGGCACCTCTGGGCCCAGCAGTTCAGAGCCCCGGCGCCTCTGGGCCCAGCAGTTCAGAGCCCCGGCGCCTCTGGGCCTGGCCGTTCAGAGCCCGGCACCTCTGGGCCCAGCAGTTCAGAGCCCCGGCACCTCTGGGCCTGGCCGTTCAGAGCCCGGCACCTCTGGGCTTGCTGCATCAGTTATTAATGTAAAAAGTTGCTTGAGTCCCGGCCCCTCTTTCATTACAAATTAAGCTCTGGGTGTACTGGATCCTGGGGTAACACGACAGAGGCAAGACTCAGCAATGGCGACTCCGCCAACGCGCGGCAGGGTGCGAACGGGCGAGCCGGGAGAGGAAAGACAGTCGGATGATCTGGTGCCAGCCCAGGCCTTGGGAACTCTGGGTTTAGGTCTCTTTGCTGAGTGACCCTGGGCAGGTCGCCTAGACCCACATCTTCAAAGGGATGTAGGCACCTAACTCTCATTGGACCCACTGAGAGTTAGGTGCCTCAATACACTGGAGGAGCCAGGCCATAGGCTCTGTGTGCCTTGGTCCTGTCCCACGGGGACTACAGCTCTGCCCGCCTTCCTGGGGCCAGGGGAGGAGAGAGGCATTACAGATTAGCAGGTGCAGCGGGGGGAGACACCCCAGCACCGGGGAGCCCCTGGTTCACGTGGCCCTGAGTGCTGCATCGTCAGCCTCACTAACATGGAGATTAGAGTCTCTAGGACTACAGGGCTGCTGGTAGGACAGTGAGGCCCAGCCAAGAGCAGGGCGCTGCACGGACCCCGAATGAGACAGTCCCTGCCCGAGGGATTCAGCCTAAAGGGGGCGGGAGTTGGAGGAAATTGCTCAAGGATCCAGCGCTGGGATTAGAACTCAGCTCTCCTGCGGCCAGCGGATGGCCCTATGCCCCGGTCAGGTGGCCTCCCTCTCGTGGGGCTCAGCTGGTCAGAAGATGAAGGCCATGCAACTACAGGGCTAGGTTAGGGGAGTCAGGAGCTGGCTCTTTACCTAGAGAAATGGCTCCTCAGGGGAATCTCCACAGCTCTGCTCCGCCTGGGCTCTGCCGCTGACCTTAGACAAGTCACTGCCCTGCTCCCTGCCTCAGTTTCCCCACCAGTACCCTGGGACAATGCTACTGACCCGGGAGGTTTGGGGTTTTGGACGGGAAGCTGCTTCCTCTTAGTGCCAGGTCCCAGGAAGTCCAGCCTAAGCTGGGTGTTGGAGGGAGACAGGCAGACACCTGGAAGCATCCCCCCCGCCCTGCAGCCAAAGGCACCGGGCGTGCTGCTGAACCCACCCCACGTGGCAGCACAGCTGCTCTCCTTTCCCACCACGGCCTGGCACGGTGTAGCAGGGACAGCGGCTGGAAAGAGCCAGTGATCCAGACAATGCCGGCGTGAAGGCAGTTACGTGACCATGCGCTCATCCTGCAGGGGTGAGACAGGCCCCGGCTGCCCCCGGACACAGAGGGGGCACCCAGCCCCTTTCGAACGCTGCTCCTGCCCAGGCGGGGGAACCGTGCTTTGGCCCTGCCAGGCGCCTCGGTTACCACGTGTTTATAGCCTTGTTCTGACTGGATCCCAGGCCCTGCCCATGCCCAGGCCCACGCGACAGGCTGTTCCTTCAGGAGCTTGCCCGGTGGAACCGTGGTTAGAATCACAGCCGGCCGTCAGGGTTAACCAGGGCGATTGTGGTAGCAGGGGGAGGGGCTTTGGTTACAGGTCTCACCCCCGGGGGGAAGCAGGGACAGCTCCAGCCAGGACCTGCTCCAGGTGCAATTCCAAATACCCCAGGGCAGAGGCTGGTGCACAAAGCAGCGAGGGGGGGGGGGCTGGTTTGAGACCCAAACTCATCTCCCAAAGGCCCCCACCCAGGTAATGAGGTAAAAGCCCTGTCCACACTGGTTCTCTGCTTGCGAGGTAACTCCCTTCTCTTCACTGTCATTAGATAATGCCTGCATCTGTAACTTTCACTCCGGGCAGCTGAAGAAGTGAGGTTTTTTACCCACAAAAGCTTATGCCCAAATAAATCTGTTCGTCTTTAAGGTGCCACCGGCCTCCTTGTTGTTTTTGTGGACACAGACTAACACGCCTACCCCACTACTTGAGGTAAAAGCGGCAATTCTCCGCCTCTGCCGTGACCGCCCCCCCCCCCTCCATGTTGTGAAGCCAGGACCGTCCTTCCACGGAGCCAGCTGGGAAGGGCAGGGTGACCACTGCGTGCGAGGACCCCTTCGAGAACGAAACTAGCCCCAAGCCTGCAAAGCGAGGGGGACCCGGGTGAGAAAGCGGGAAACCTTTTTTTCCAGGGGAAGGGAAGCAGGTGTAGATGAGCCCAATCTTCTCGGGCCGTCTGGCCAGTCGCTGCAGAGCCCAGACTAGCGAGCTCGGCCTCAGGAGCATCAGTGGGTGGGATCCAGGCATTAGCCGCCGGTTACATAAAAATCAGTCGCATCTCCTGCTGCTTTAGCATAGCGCAGCCAGGAGCCAGGTTCACCCACGCGTTACGGCCCTACCCCCACTCATCCTGGCAAGGGCCACATTTACTCTGCTAGAGATTCAACATTCAAGCCAGGATCCCTTGAGGCAGGAGGGGAGGGACGTGACCTAGGAACTGGCCCTTCTTTGGGCACAGGATGTCCGGAGAGGACCGAGACAGTGGCTACCCCTCTGGGAAAAAGATGAGGGTCTTGTGGGAGGAAAATGGAAAAATCTTCAGGAAAGGGGCAGGTAACTAGCAGCTAACAGCCTTAGTGGCAGGACATTTTGAAAGAGAATTTCAACTCACCAGCCCCCCTGCAGCCCTCGGGCCGGTACCCGCCCCATGTACATTTGACCCAGGGGTTAAAACACATTTCCCCAGCAGCCTCAATTCAAAGGGCACGGACCATGTTAAAAGATTAGTTTGTGTCATAAGCTTCCTATTTTTCAAGGCCGCTAAAAGATTTTGGGGGCTTAGCTGGTGGGATTAAAACAGCAAAGTCGTCTTTCTTAGCAAGGCTGCTAATGCCACTTAGGGCCTGGGATCTGCGATTTTCATTAAGGGCGTCAGGAACAATTAGCAGGGGGAAATTAGGGCAGGGTCTTTCTTAAATAAAAATGGAGGCTTATCCAATCAGTCAAATGAATTTCCAATCAAAGCATCGCAAGACCCCCACCCCCCCTGCAAGGAGATTTGAAGCCCCATATGTGTAAGCAGCTTCGGGGTGTGTGTGTGTGTGTGTGTGTAACCTACGTGTGCACACTCCTAGGAGTCAGGAGAGAAAAGGAAGCGGCCGTTCCCAGAGGATTCATTGCACGGTCATAGGAACAGACTTTCACACTGACGCGTTGCTGCTTGGACAGCGCTTTAATACAAGGCAGTGTGGCGGTGTATTTCCACGCACGGGGGGTCGCTCGATTTCACTCCAGCGTCACGTAGGGCTACGTCTGCACAATGTTTGTGCTGCACGAGACCTTCCCCCTCAAAGAAACCCTTTACAAGCCAGCGGTGTTAACACAAGGGGGGGGGGGGGTTCATTGGCTTGGCGTCCGCAGGGAAGGGGCCACCCAAACCCAACCAGACAAAGCGCAAGGCCAAAGTAGAACGTTACAACCTGGTTCAAACCAAAATGCCACAAAGTCTCATGGGAATTAAGAGCCTGCTCGGTCCCTGCTTGTCCACTGGGGAATTGTTCTCTGCAGCACGTTCTCGAGTGCTGGGCCCAGCCTGGCTGTATATGGCACGGGAAGAGTTGTAGAAACGTAGGGGCAGACGGGATCACAAGAGGTTAACAACTCCAGCCCCCTGCACTGAATCAGGGCCAAGTCAACCTAGACCAGCCCTGACAGGGGTTTGTCCAACCTGCTCTTAAAAACCCCCAGGGACAGGGCTTCCACAACCTCTCTTGAGAGCCTGATCCAGAGCTTCACTCCCCTGAGAGTTAGGTGAGATATCAGGGAAAACTTTCTAACTCTCCTTGCTGCAGATTAAGCCCAGTGCTTCTTGTCCTGCCTTCAGTGGTCATGGAGAACAATTGATCACTGTCCTCTTTAGAACAGCCCTGAACCGATTTGAAGACTTATTAGGTCTCCGCCCAGCCCCCATCATCTTTTCTCAAGACTAAACATGCCCCGTTTTTTTAACCTTTCCTCATCAGGTTTTCTAAACCTTCCCTCACTTTTCTTGCTCTCCTCCAGCCTCGCTCTACTTGGTTCACATCTTTATTACAGGGTGGTGCCCAGAACTGGACCCCGTGCCCCTCACCCGTGCCGAGGACAGCAGGACAATGACCTCCCACGTCACGACGACACTCCCGTTAATCCATCCCCGGCTGATACTGGCCTTTTTCGCAGCTGTTCGCACATTGATGACTCGCATTCAATGCGTGATCCGCTGGAACCTTTTCAGCAGCACGGCCACCTAGCCAGTTATGCCCCAGGTTGGATTTTTCCTTCCTACGTGAAGTTCTTTGCCCATCAAGGGTAGCTGTGCTTCCATCCCATCTTCCCTTAGTCGAACAAATACACTTCTGTATATTAGACCCCTGCCGCCGCCTCTCTATAAACACCTTCTGGCTCCACCTCCAGAGTGGGTTTGCACTGGCTGGGGTGCAAATTCTGCCCCCGCTTCCTGGCCCTAAATAGGGGAGTGTGGGCCAGGCTAAGCCTGGGCTCAGCAGCTGAGTCTACAAGGAAACGTTGAGCGGATCAGTTGCCCAACAGGAAAATGGTTTTGCTTGTGAACGTCAGGGTGCGGCCCAGGGAGGGTCATTAGCAACGGGGCTTGAACGTGGGACCTCCGGCTCTACACAGCGGCCCCTCTGCTGCCTGAGTTGACACACCCACGTCCACTCACCACGGCTGCAGATGGATCATCAACACCTGTGACCCAGGCGTCCCTGGGGCGGGACAGAGCACCGCCCTCAAGGGATGCAGGTTACATTGTCTTTATCTTCGGCATCGACATGGTGCTAATCCCTGGTACTGACTGCCCTGCATCTGGCCCTGGCCCAGCAGGAGAATGGAGACTCCACACCCCATTCAGTCCTTGGCCTGTCTCCAGAGGCTGCCCACAAGAGGGGTGCGTGATGCAGACAACTGGTTATGTTAATGCCCAGCCCAGCGAGGAGCTGGGGCCAGTCTCCTCCCACCGGTACAGCACTTTACCGTCACCCACGAAGCATCAGCTACTGAGCCGAGCCACGCTTGAGCCAGGGAGCTAGATGGGACAGGCTCTGTGCTTCCCTTTACTGCTGGCCTGGGCCCCCACAGCAGGAGTGGCCAAGTCTGCAGAGCTTCTGGGCACGTTGCAGAAGACCTAGCGGACGGGGCAGGGGAGGGTTGGAGAGGATTGCAGGGAGCAATACAGGGGTGGACAGATGTCCTAGAGCTGGCTGGCAGGCTGAGTTCCTGTCCGATTGCTGGGCAAGTAGGGCCAGGAGCATGGACAGTTTTCCTGTGTGGGAAGCAGGGACTGCTACTGCCCCTCCCCATGGCTGGATGTAGGGAGTCACATGGAGCGGGGCTCCTCGGGGGTGGAGTCACAAGAGTCCCGGGTCACTTCCCTACCACCGCCCTCTTCAAAGGGGGAGGATGGCCAGGCCACAGGGACCCAAAGGCAGACCACGCCGAGCGGTTCAGGGGCTGCTCCAAAGCAGAGGCGGAAAAGCACCCGAAGATCTCCTTGCTGGGACAATCCCTGGTGGCACGAGGCTCCCGAGAGGCTGGAGAAGTGCAGGCTACAGGTACGGACGAGCCTGCAGGGGGCGATGGAAGTGGGGTCTGTGCCAAGGCCAGCTGAGCGGCTTCTCCTGCAGGCCTTTGTGGGCGCCGGCGGGAAAGTAGGGGTGACGCTGGGAGGCGGGCGGGTAGAGCGGGAGAAGGGGGAATCCAGGCTGGCAATGCGCAGCCGGGCCGGGGCCAGCTGGGTACGCGTAGGGAGGGCAGCAGAGGCAGTGACGTCCTGGGCAGCAGCTCAATCCGTAGAAGGCGAACGGGTGGTAATAGCTCAGGTTCACCGCCAGCCTGCATGGGGCAAGGAGAGGACAGTCAGACAAAGCCCCCTGCTCTGAGCCTGGGGCCGATTCCCCCGAGCTGGCTCCGGAAGGGGAAGATCGCGCCTCCCCCGGCAGCCTGCTCGCCAGCGCACCAGGCGGGTTGGCCCTGATGGAGGGAAGGTAAGATCACCCCCACCCCCTGCCCCCCGCCAAGGCAGGGCTGCTTCGGTTTGGGGCCAGCAACCCCAGGGGAGGTTCAGCTGTCTCAGCTACGTCCCCTACTGCAGCTTCCACCCCAAGGGCACAAGAGTTCATATTGGCCCCCAGGAGGGAACAGAAGGGCAGCCAGACTGGGTCAGACTAAAGGTCCATCTAGCCCAGTGTCCTGTCTTCCGACAATGGCCAGTTCCAGGTGCCCCAGAGGGAATGAACAGAACAGGGAATCATCAAGTGATCCATTCCCTGTCGCCCATTCCCAGCTTCTGGCAAACAGAGGCTAGGGCCACCATCCCTGCCCACCCTGGCTAATAGCCATTGATGGACCTATCCTCCATGAACTTATCTAGTTCTTTTTTGAACCCTGTTATAGTCTTGGCCTTCACAACATCCTCTGGCAAGGAGTTCCACAGGTTTACTGGAAGTGGGTCTCTCTCCGACATGCCCTGATTTTCCATAGTCCATCTCTTCCCATGGGACCCTTATTCTCCCTATCCTAGTATCTTTCACCTGAGCACCTCTCCATATGCGCTTATCCGACAACAGCCCCCTCTCAGCAGCCGGGGAGGGAGGTGAGGGTTATGCCCATTGTACAGATGAAACTGTGCCCCACACGCTGACTTGTCTAGAAGCTGCACAACTGAACCCAGGAGTCCTAGCTCCCCAGTGCCGGTCTCCTGCCCACAGAAGAGCTGGAGCCCCAGAAGCCAGAAACGAACGAGGCTGCATTTCATTAAATCGCCGAGACCTGCAGGGGTCCTTGGTCTCATGCACCGAGGAACGTTTGGTAAACACGGGAGGCCTGGAGCCCTGGGCAAACGCCTTCCCCCGAGACCTCTTCCCGCCTCACCGCAAACCACCACCAGGCCGAGTGTCCCCAGCTGGCTGAGAGGAGACGTGATAGTTTCTTTTCTCCTTCCAAGAGTAGAAGGGTGATTATAGAGCAAGGGTGGAGACGAGGTCACCTGCAGGACCAGGCTCCAATGAAAGGCCAACGCGGGTAACATTTTGGGTCTGGCAAGGTCAGATTTAGGTCAGCATGAAGGAATAATGGTCTTAGCCCCGAAGCGGGAGTAGTGCCTGCTGGTCAGCAGGCTAGAGGTTAAGAGTCCATTAGAGAGGGGGTTACCATGCAGCTGGCTTAGGGATAAGTGGAGGATTTGAGCGCCTGGTGCCGCTAGCCCCGATTCCCCGACCCAGAGCCACCTCTCACCTGCGGATGCGCCTCCGGGCTCGGCGCCGGTGGTAGTCGCCCTTGGAGAAGTCCTCCAGGTTGGCCGGGTGGATGGCCCAGAAGTGCCCTTTGCCGTTGTCACTTCGCCCGGCCTTGATGAAACATTCGTTCAGGGACAAGTTATGCCTGACGCTGTTACGCCAGCTCTTCTCCTGCAAAGTCAATGAGTGGGGGAGGCGGGGGGGGGGGGGGGGGAAAGGGGGAAAAGGCAAGCGGNATAAGGCAAGCAGGGTAGGAACGCAGGCAATAAAACCAGTGGCTACATGAGCAGCAAATCCTCCAAATCCCAGACCTGTTTTCATGCTAGGATCTCAGATCATCGGTGGATCCCTCAACCGTCCCATCATGTCCCCGAGCACTACAGATGGATAAACCAAGTTAGAGGGGGGCCTTCAAAGGACTTAAAAAAAGAAAGCCCCCCCATCCCTGGACGTGAGCCTTACACACTTCTGGCATCGTTCTGATGGATAAAGGAAGTTTTTTCCTCCCCTGGTATTTTTCCCCACTTTAGAAATATCCAGTCCACTCTTCTCCAGTTTTGCTGGAACAAGGTTGTGGAGGTGCCTGCGATTGCTGGGTGAATCTTTAACAGAGACTTCTTGGCTCCAAACGGTTCATTCAACATTGGAATGAAAAAAAAAAAAATGTTGAATGACCCGGTCGGAACAAACCGCTTCCCTCTCACAGCTGCTGCAGCTCGCAACCTCTCAGCTCATACGTTGCTTTTGCTAAATCCCCTCCCTCCCCCTGCCAGCAGAGATTCTTTCAGGGACGACCAGCCCTCACTTTGCAATGTGAACAAGCAGATTTTTGTATTAACTTATAGAAAAAACAAAAGGGGGAGAAAAAGGCAGATGCACCATATTTTTCGGCCTCCTTTGCAGGCCACTTAAATGACTCCCGCAGCAAGTCATGAGTTGGCCCCACATGTTGGTTCCCCGCACCCTACTCTAAACCCTAAGCAATACCAGCTCAGGAACCTATGACCCCTCTCCCCTGCACGGGAGCATCCCCATGGACTCCAGACAGCAGCGTCACAATTCTCATTGCGTTTGCTCAATCGCTCGGACGACCCAGGGACGGGGACGCTTTCCTAGTACAGTCACGGTCGGATTGTTTTCAAAGAGGAGTCTGACCTGGGGGGGGGGACGGGACCAAACCCCAACCCAACACCACTCAAGGTCCGAAAGCTACGGACTCTCCTGCACCTCTAACCGCTGCCTTCTCCTGCCAGGCCAAAAAAGGGCCTTTACAGTCCACCTTGCCGGCTCAGCGGCCCAAGCAACGGAGGTTTAGAGCAGACGTTCCATTTGAACGTTTCCTGACTTTTTCCATCCATTGTACCCAGAGTGGCTGGAAGGCAAGAGGGGCATCGTTACCTTCCCCCTGCCCTCTCTCGCGAGCGGCAGATCACAAAGAGCAAGTCTGAAAATCAGGCAGAGGAGGCACAACGGCGACAACAGGATACAGCATCCTCGGGGACTCAGCGAGTTCGGGGCGCGAAGGGGCGAACAGCTGAGAACTTTCCATTCTCCCTCAAAGAGGAGGTTTTCCCTAGTTCTGTCCCGCCTCCCTTCGGCTCTGCTGGTCTAATTTCAGAGGCCAGGCGAGCTAGTGTCTATTCCTCCCCAGAGAGGGGCACGTTTGTACTGGACAATTAAATCCACCCCCACGTGGCCCCCCAAAATCCCAGTTAAAAAAAAAAAGAGAAGCAATGCTCTGCGATTCAGCCGCAGCTGTGCAAGCCTCCATGCCAAGCGACTCAGACGGGGCCGGGGGGTTTTACGAAAGAAAGCGTAACCGAGTTCTATAGAATTGCTCTGCTCCCCTTGGGAACGTGCCAGGAGCCAAAATGCAGCCCCAGAGGAGTGACTCTGGAGCAAGAGGGGTTTGGAGACCTGAAGCCCAGGGTGCGAATGAATTGGGGACTGTGGGACCCGTTCCAGCCCTCACACCGGCCCAGCAAGCTACCACCCCAAGAGAGGGGGAAACTCACCTTGTTTTTAAAGTAAGGGTAGTTATCCATGATCCACTGGTAAATATCCGAGAGCAGCAGCTTCTTTTCCGGGGAGGAGAGGATGGCTGTGGAGATGAGGGCGATGTAAGACTGGTTGGGTTTGTCCAGCAGATCCAGAGACTCAGGGACCGGCGGGTTCCCCCGAACCTCCTCCTCCACCGATTTCCTTTCGGAGGAGCCAGGGGTGTCCTGTGGCCGGCAGCTCCTGGGCTCCCGCTCCCCACTGGCTGGCTTCCCCTTAGCGAAGAGCAGATAATCAATTGTGAAGGAGGCTCCAGGTTGGCGTCTGCTCCCAGCTCCTGCTTCCTCCATGGTCTGGGCAATTCTGGGGGTTTCACCCAAGCTCATCCCCCTCTCCTCCTCCAGCACGAGGAGCGGCTTCCAGTGGGGCCAGGGAAACCCTGCAGGAGCCGAGGGGAATGAACCTCCTGAGTGCTGCCTGATAATTAGTGCAGATTACAGGGTTTGCTAATTGTGTTTTCACAAACGGGCTGCCTTTGCAAAGCAGCCTGTTTATCTGGCAAAGCCCCGGGTTTAGCAGGATTTGGCCCGTAAGCCTAATAAATAAAATGATTAATCCGCTCGAGGTGGAGGAATTCTGAGCCAAGCTCTCCAGCCAGGCCAGGGTTCACAAAGAGAAGATTGCTGCTAGAGCGACGCAAGGGAGGACACAGAAGAGGGCTGGATCTTCTGAGAGACCTTCCTGAAAAACAAAACCTGAAAGCCATCAGCACGCTTATTCGCTGGCTCTGTTACCATAGAGGGGCTGCAGATCCATAAGCAAGGGACCCAAGATCAGCATTTTCCCTTGGGTGGAAAGGTGTCAAAAGAGTTGAGTTGCGGGTGGGGGACCAGTTGTGGAGCTCCATAGCTGAGCAGGGTCCGAAGAAACCCGACTAGGGAAGTCGATAAAAGAAGCCAAGGTACCGGCGTGGCTTGAGTGTGCACAACGGGTCTTGTGCTCCAGGCTGCTACTTCTGAGGTCAAGGAATCCGAGAGCAATGGGTGTTTTTCAGCTGTGAACAAGGAGCACAAGACTGGGACTCCCACAGTGAGGCTCTCTCTGAAGAATTACGTTTCTCATACTGGTCACAGGATAATTGATCACACAGAATCATAGGATGGATCGAAAGCTTTTGAAGGGAAGAAATGTTCACATCCTCAGCCAGCAACTTAAGAATGAGGCGCTAGCCGGGCAAACCAGCACGACGTATTCAAGTAACAACCCGCTCGTGTTGCATCATCAAGCACTAGCCGCTGTTAGGGCCAGATTTTCAGAGGTGCAAATGGGAGTTCAGTGCCCAGCTGGCCAGGCAAATCAATGGAAATTGGGCACTTCACTGCCCTTGCACCCTTAATCTTTGACCCTGAGGACAGGAAGATGGTTGAGATGCTCAATAATTAAAAGCAAAATTGCTCTAAGCCACTGAGGTTATAGCAGCTGCCAATTCTTAAAACCTTCCTGTGGCCACAAGAACGCCAATACGAAACCATACTGACTTTCGGCGTTAGGTCTGTCCACTCCAATGTGTGTATTTGTGCATCTAAGATGGCTTGTGCCTCTTATACCATTGAATGATGGGTAGAGCTCTCATCTCAGCCGGCCTCCCACTTACTGGGTTCTCATGTTCTTCTAGGCCCATCTTGCAAAAGAACAATTTCTACCCTTACCCCCCTCCTCACTTTCCCGTTGGAGTGAGTGGCCCACCTGTTTAAGAATAAAACTGAAAGATCACCTCGCTCCACCCTGGCCCTGATCAAAAAAGACACGTTCCCTTCAGAAGAGAGAACAGGCCTTTGTCTGATAGAAGCAGGGCATTTTACCCAATTTTTTAAAGTGCCCATAAAAATTAAACCAACTTAAAATCCCAACGTATTTTAATATACAGGTTAAGAGAACCAGCCGGCAAGGTTCCCACTTGGCCTGTCTAGTCAGCTTTGTGCAGGAGACATTAACTCACCTTCCTCCACTGTATGAACCAACTCAGAACTTAGGTTCTGCCAGACTTAAACTCGAAGCCGTTTATGCCCAAAGGGAGACCCCTTTGCACCACCAGAACAATATCCGTGTAAATGAGAAGCGGGCCTTTCCAGTTAGAGGGATTTGCAGAAGTCCCTAAGGGTACATCTATAGATGGGAGGTGTAATTCCCAGCTCAGGCAGACGGACACATGCCAGCTCTCCTCAAGCCAGTGTGCTGAAATAGCGGGGTGGCCATGGCGGTGCAGGCTAGCCCCCCCAAGCATGTACCTAGGATTTTGGTTGGGTGACCCATGCTGCTGCAGCCACCCTACTGTTTTTAGCTGGGTAGCTTCAGCAAAGCTGGTGCATGTGCTTCTACCTGTGCTGGGAAGAGCCCAGATGTAGCCTAGGGGGATGTGTCTACACTGCAATGGAACGCCTGTAGCTAGCCCGTGTCAGATGACTTGGGCTCACGGGGCTGGACAATTTCAATGTAGACGTTCAGGCTGGAGCCCAAGCTCTGGGACCCCGCGAGGAGGGAGGGGCCCAGAGTTCAGCCTCCAGCCCACATGTCTACACCACAGTTTTGCAGCCCAAGCTCGAGTCAGCTGGCAAGGGCCAGCTGCACGTGTTTAAACGCAGCGTAGACAGACCCGTAGTGACTTAGGAGCACACGTCCCACCGAAAGCCAGTGGGACGTGTGCTCGTAAGCCACGGAGGCGCTTTTGAAGATTCCCTCCAAATCTCATGATCTTAGGCCCCAGATAAGCCACCCTTACCCAGCATCCATGTGCTCCTATGGCGACACGGGAATGTTAAAAACTCTATGCAACTTACCAGGTTTCTTTGTGCTAATTTGCACTTTCAAGCTTGCATCAGGGTTTTGGCTACTGGTGTGGGACGGTTCTATGCCCTTTCTAGGGAAGGTTTTTAAAGTGGCGTGAGCGATGGTGCTGTAACGGTGTTCCTCACCAAGTGAAAGGCTGAATGCTCTCTCTAACGCAGCAGAGAAAGCTTGGAGAAACCAGAATCCGACTTATGTGGGAAGGCTCCCTTATTTGCAGCAGCAAAGACAGCTTGTGTTATCCGCAGGGAACTAGCCCAACAGAGGCTGCGGTCTCACTGTCTGCGGGTGGATGGGCCAGCGTTCCAAGCGCGTTGCCAATTTCCAGCCCATCAGTTTGTTGGAATCACTCAGACATTTCAAAGCCAGGATTCAAGACCTGCAGCAGGATTAAGCAGTGCCGCATCTTCCAGGAAGTCCAGAGCTTGGCGTATTTTGCTTTAGACCTCTGCGCTGTTGTTCTCGTGCTGGGTTGCCTGTTAGTGGATCTCATCGGCGCAGCTCTCACTGATCCTCAGTCACTTTTTGAAGATTAAAGTAGCAAAAAACTCTTCCAGGACAGAAGAGAGTTATTTAAATTACAGTAACACCTAGAGGTCCCAAAGCCCCCGGCCTTGTACTTACACAATGGCCCCCTGCTTCAAAGAGTTTACAATCTAAGTGGACCAGTCAAACAAAGGGTGGGAGGGGAAAGAGGCAGAGAAAGGAAGTGACTTGACCAAGGTGTCACAGCAGTTCAGTGGCAGAGCTAGGAAAAGAACCCAACTCTCCTAAGTCCCAGTTCAGTGGACCATGCTGGTTAAGGTTTGGAAACCTCCAACCTCCCGGGGTACTGTGTAATTCCTCCCACAATTCTGGCTGCCACGTGCTTTTTGTTTGTGCCCAAGGATAGGCTGTTGCTGATTGCACCATTTTGTTTCTTATCCATGCTAAGAGGACACCACTTCTGTTCTGGTGCCGATCTAAGTTCCAGACATTCATATTAAATAAACGTGTCAATGTAGAAATCCTCGTTCGGTTCAGTGTCCTATTTTAAGTGGTGATTTGATCATATCTGCAGGGAATGGAGCCAGAGCTCCGTGTGAATGCTGATGGATCATAAGACCTCCAATACAAAAAAAATCCTTGAATAGGAGAGAGGAACAAGGGCTGGTCCCAGATTGAATCGCGAAAAAGATCCATGCAAGCTCAGAGCAGCCTTTCCCACTCAGAAGCCCCGTTAATGATATAAGCAGGAATGCAAAATGCAGGACAAGGCAGCCACTTTATTCCTAACGAATTCAGGGGAGGTTCATTGCTGTAATTTAACAGATGTACACACACCTCATTTATTAGCCAAAGATGCACACACTCCTATTTTCCTAAGTGTCTGGATGGAGAATCTTGCCCACATGCTCGGGGTTCAGCTGATCGCCATATTTGGGGTCGGGAAGGAATTTTCCTCCAGGGTAGATTGGCAGAGGCCCTGGAGGTTTTTCGCCTTCCTCCGCAGCATGGGGCAGGGGTCGCTTGCTAGAGGATTACCTGCTGCTTGGAGTCGTCAAATCATGATTTGGGGACTTCAACAGCTGAGTCAAGGGTGAGAGTTATTTCAGGGGTGGGTGGGTCAACTCTTGTGGCCTGCATCATGCAGGAGGTCAGACTAGATGATCATAATGGTCCCTTCTGATCTCAAGTTCTATGATTCTATGGACCAAGACCCCATGTAAACGGAGATTACAGCTATGGCGTAGTAACCAGTCTGTGACACTCTTCTAGCCCATGCATGGAGTTATGTCCACACGGTAACTTATTCCATGGTAACCATACATCCACTAAGCTCGTCCACCCCAACGCCTCTGAACAGCTGAGCTTTAACTCCGTTCATTCTGGGAAAATCTAGGCAGCTATCGCCCAATGCCTTGGCCGGGAACAGAGTAGCTGGGGACACATGCCCACAGAGTGGCAGTCCACCAGCGCATTCTAGGACACCCTGCCTGCCGCACCGAGAACTAGGAGGGAGAAGCAGGCAAACTGGTTAAAGGGAGTCTCCTCCACACAGGTCGTGACCAATTTGACACCCATGTACCCGCTTAGGCCGCATGTGGTAAGCTACTACAGTTATGAATATTAACCATGTATTGCCGCAAACCATATCTGGAGTCAGCCACGTCACTAACGAGTTACTAACTCAAAGTTACAGCATAAGAGCTGCAATGTTACATCTTCCCCATTCAGCCCGCCTGGCTCTGCCATCTTCCACTGGAGAGTCACAGATTAAGGGCCAGGATGACCATTATGATCATCTAGCCTGGCCACCTACATGATACTGGCCAGAGAATCCCATCCCGTGACTCCTGCATGAAGCCCAACATACAGTGGAGCCAGACCATCTCCTTTAGACGTCTGGAGCACCAGATTCTCCCTTGCCCTGTACTTCTCACAGAGTTTAAAAGTGCTAGTAAGTCACCATAGTAACATTCACGCCCACTTCCCCCTGGTGTAATTGACAACGCTGGGTAACAAAGCATCGGGCTCCCAATCTTGACCCCACACAATGAATAATCCACCATCTCTCCCGCCCGCTCTACACTTAAAAATTAGATTGACCTAGCTATGTTGCTCAGTGCAGGGAGAAACATCTCACTCGGCACGACATCAGAAGGTCGACCTCACCCGTGGTGGAGGCGCAGTTGGGTCAGAAGAAGAATTCTTTCACTCAAAGAGATGGATTAACAACTCAACGGAAAACGCCCTTCCGTCAACGAAGGCAGCGTCCACATTATGGCATTCCAACGGCACAGCTGTGGTGTAGACCGCTGAAGCAGCTGTAAGGTAGACATGCCTTCAGTCAGAAGAGGGAGACCCCAAAGTACACAATGGAAAAGGACAAGCTGGGAATGAAATGTAAATCTTTCTTTTTATTTAACAAAACACTAGAATTCTGAACGTTGAAGAATGTGTACTGAGGGAAAGAAAAATAATTTTCTTGTGTTTTGTTTTTTTCCTCTTCTTTACAAAAAAAGAAAAAAAAACAGGATATAAGAAAAAACATAAGTACAGGAGGAGCTGGCCAACTCAAACAGAAAGCAGTAACAGAAGCATGATGTCTCCAAACAGTGGCTTGGCCTGGAAAATTTAAAAACAATTAAATTAGGATACAAATATTAGAAAAAAACTAGACTCTTAACACTACCGGGCGGCTAGGGATGCAAGCCGCAAAACTTTATACAGTAAAACAATTTGAGCTCTACCAAGTTTTATTTATTTATTTATTGGTTTCAACCTGAAAACATATTGCTTATTTGCAAAAAGGAAAAAAAAAAAAAAAGTCTTCCATACAAATAAAGGTTTTTCTGTGGGAAAGGAACTAAAATGGCGGAAGAGTGAACGAGATTCCAGGGTTGCCTCTTTCCCTCCCATCCCTCATCCCCTCAATTGCTCTTGTGGGGAGGGGGAGCTGGGTAATTCCTTCGCCATGTGTTGCTGCTGCTGAGGAAACGCGAGAGAGGCTTCTTGCCAATCCCACTGCCACCCCCTCAGCCTGATGTGCCCCTGCCACAGTCAGCTTTGCAAGCCACGACGTATTATCGCCTAGGCTGACAAGGCCTAGGGCGGCAAATTTGCAGGGGCGGCAAATTTGAGCACCCGCGGAGACGCTCCCCTGCTCCAGCTGCCTCCTCCGCGAGCGCGCCGCTGGGTCCTGTTTCTCTCCCCTCCCTCCCAGCGCTTGCGCCGCGAAACAGCTGTTTCACGGGGCAGGGAGGGAGGGGGGAGGAGGGGGAACGCAGCGCGCTGGGGAGGAGGCGGGGCTGGGGATTTGGGGAAGGGATCCAATAGGGGCAGGGAGGGGGCGGGGTTAGGGTGGGACTTTGGGGAAGGGGTTGGAAAGGGGGCAGGAAAAGGGTGGAGATGGGGCGGCAATTATTTCAGGGCCTAGGGGCGGAAAAATCATTAATCCGCCACTGTTTGCAAGTGTTCGTTTAGGGGGGAGGGAGGAGAGAAAAGGCAGAAACGTTTTCCACCTGCCTCCACTTCTGTTTGCTGGGCCGAATACAGATTTGCAGGAAGGACCTTTCCCTTCAAACACGCCCATGCGGGCCAAGGTGATCAGCTCTCGCTCTCATCAGAGGACGCAGAGCACGATAACCCACCACCGCTGGGCCCGGGATGTCTTGAAGCAGCTTAATCTGAGGGACAGCATGCCTCACTGGAGACAGCTCTATTCGGCCATCAGGCAACGAGTCTCAGTGAGGATTTGGAGAGGCTCCGAAAGCCAGGGTCTAGTATCTATGGGATAATATTCTGCTCTCTTCCTACAGGCCTTAGAGTAGGTCCTTAAAAGGGTATTTAAAAAGAGTTCTAGTGGAACTTGATGGCTTTTAAGTTGATGGGGTATTTAAATGCATCACTTTTTCTTAAATGCATCAGAAGTGCTTTGGAAAGCACCATCACTTTGGTTCTGTGGTTTAACGTAGCTGCCTCCTTTCCTCCAGGCCCAAGCTTTAGGGGAAGAGGTAATTATAGGAGATGAAATAGGGTCCATGCTGCCCATGCGTCTGTACTTTCACCGATTGTTAGCAAGTACAGTGCGAGCAGACAGGGCTGGAAAGGAGAGAATGTCCTTTGCCAGTAGCTGGGAAGTCTCTACACAGCACGACTGGAAGCTACACGCATGGCCTTGGTTGGAGCATCTCTGCTCAGCTGGTGGGGTGGTCCGCTGCATTACTAAGGGCAGTTACTTTGAGTTCCACCCTTCCCTGGTATATGCTCAAGGGGCAAAGGCAACATGCCAACTTCCTTCTAAAGTTTATTCTCATCCACAGACGAGAAAGTCGGCAGGGTCCAAAGTGATGCAGACTTCAGAGGCTTTTAACTAGGAACAGGCAGAGCTGCGTAGGCAATTTAGTTACCAAAAAACCTTTACAAGACAAAGGAAAAGGTTACCATTTGGAAACTCAAAAGCAACAATGTTTTGCCATTAAGAGCATAGCAGTCGCTTTGGGTCTGGGACCAAAGTCTTAACAGAAGTGGAAAAGTCCAGAGGCCATTAATACGTGGTCACCGTGCTCCACTTAGCCCTTGGCTAAGTCTCCAAACACCATGACATTAATGCGGTCAGCAGTACCAGTGATGGGCTTTGCACTGTTTCATGACTGAAATAAACCTGAATTGGAGTTACCGAGGTAGTTGGCTAGAAACTGAGATTTCCCCACCTGGCATTTTCTTGAAGGCCATACATCCCCTCCACCCCACCTCACGCCTACACAATGCCACGTGTCCAGTTGATGGGCGTCAGCTGTCCTGCAGGCCCCTGGCACCGAGTCCCGAGACAAAGCCTTCTTTACCAAAGGGAATGCACAGCCCTTTGCGTCTTCAAAAACACCAAGTTATTGCACTTCAAAAATACAACAGATTTGTGGTTCAAGCCCTCGCTGCCCTCCCCATGGCTTCTGCTCAACTAAAATGATTCACTACGCACAATTTCTACATTATCTTCAGATTAGATTAAAAGGATTCAAAATGTGTCTCTTTACATGAGGTGCAGAGCTGCTGGAGCTCCTAACTAGAACAGTGCGATTCCAATCTTAAGTCTCTTTCCTTTCATTCCTTCCCCCACCCCTAAAAAACCCTCTAACCTTGCTGGGATATATAAACCTCCCCCCCCCCCACCCCAAGTCCCTCTCTTTCCCACCCTAACCCACCCATTCACATGTCCAGCAAAACTTTAGATAATCAGGAATGGTTATTTAACAAGACAATACAAATGCACACAGCTTTGGAGATGCACTGGAGTTAGCCATCCTGCAGGTTTTCAGGGGAACTCCAGCGATTCACACTGTAATGCTGAATGGCACCCGAGGTCAGTTAACTCTGGATCCTGGCTGCCTGGCTTAAGACACTTTCCTTACTTCGGACTCCGGGTCAGGTTGAGCTGGCAGAGCTCGGGTCAGGCTGTTTAGTGGGGCAGTTTTCCAACCAAGAAGCAGCTCAATGGTTTTATTTCTCGTTTTAATGGTTAACTTGGAATAGGAACGTCAAAAGGAGACCAGGGAGGAAGGGAAGTGAGGCGAAGGAGAAATTCCCCTCCCCTCCAGTTTAGTAAGCACCAGAGTATTCAAGTCTGTCCATTCTGAGATTCAGAGCTACTTCCGCAGTCAGCAGGCAGAAACTAAACCTTTCTCGTAAGAGCAGCGTCGTTTCGGTTGGGGTCCATCATCGTCGTCGTCGTCTTCGTCGTCTTCCTCCTCCTCCTCCTCCTCGGATGATGAACTGTCCAGTGTTAAATCCACAACGTCGGCGGTGACCTTGCCGTTCTCTCCATTACCATTGGGAGTGGGCAACAGCCCGTTCACATCGGAAGAACCTGGGAAGAAAGGCTTCATTAGAACACCTACAAAACTTCCCGGCTAACACTCCTCGGCAGCTCTTTCACCATCATCATCATCAGCAGCAAATCCCAGAGGGATGCAGCCTCCTTGCATATCTGAACAGTATTTGGAGAAGGGGCAGATAAAACATTCCTTCTAGGGAGGCTGCGTATGGAAATCCATCTACTTCAAAGACCAGTGGGGTAAGTGAATACTTCCAGAGATGCCCCGGAAGGTCCATACACCCTGGAAGGAAGATGGTTACTTACCTGTACTGTAACTGTTGCTCTTTGAAATGTGGGTGCAGACGCGTATTCCACTCACATGTGCACATACCCAGAGAACTTTGCTTAGCAGTACCCATCAGGGCAGTGCTCATGCCCTCTGGCCCCCAACGCCTCTCCCCATAGTTACATATGGGCCGCTCATCCCTGACTCCCCTTAGTTCTTTGAAACCAGAAACCAAGACTGGAGACTGATGCAGACATGACAGAGGGCAGGCTGCAGAATATAGGTCTGCACCCACATCTCCAAGAACAGTTACAGGTAAGTAACCATCTTTTCTTTGAGTAGCTGCAGATGTATATTTCACTCAGATGACTCTCCAAGCCCTACCTCCTACTGGTGCTGCTTGAGACTACAGAACTGCCTTCCCTAAGTTTGAACCTGACCTAGATGCCACCGCAAAAGCATTATGTTTAGTAAAAGTACGTATGGAAGACCATGCAGCAGCCCTGCAAGTGTCCCATATTGAAACATTGTTGAGAAATGACAGATGTCGCTTGGGCTACTTCATAAGCTGTCATAATGCTTGAAGTTCTCCCACCTGGAAATTGTGCGTGTTGAGACCAGGTGTCCTTTCATCTGATCCGCATAAAAGACAAAAAGCCAATGCAATGATTGAAGTGGTTTAGTCCTTTGCACATAAAATGCCAAGCATCGCCTCCCATTGAACGTATGAAGACACTGATCATCTGAGTGTGGCTTAGTAAAGGTTACAGGGTAACTAAATAACCCGCTTATGGTGAAACTGTGAAATCACTTTGGATAAAAAACTCCAGATGTGGCCTGAAGGACACTTTGTCTTTGAAGAACAGTGTAGGAGGAAGCCCTGCCATTAGGGCCTGCAGTTCGCGGACTCTTCTTGTGGATGTTATAGCAGTAAGACAGGCTGTCTTCTGGGAAAGAAAAAAGAGACAAAGAGCAAGCTGGTAGGACACATGAGGGTGGCCTGTACAGTATTAAGGTCTCACAACGGGACCATTTCCTTCACAGGTGCAAACAGATGGACAATACCTTTCAGAAATATCACTGTCACGGAGTCTGAGAAAATTGACTTCCCCTGGATTGGAGAATGGAATGCTGAGATTGCTGCCAACTGAACCCTCAACAAGCTAAGAGGCAGACGGGAGGACTTCAGATGTAACAAGTAATCCCAAAGCATCCTAAGCATGAGCGAACATCAGTTGAATTCCCCTAGATATTGACCAAATGGAAAAAAACACTTACTTGGCTAAATTGGTGGTTCTAGTAGATGATTTTCTACTATTAAGTAGGACCCTCCAAACTGCTTCCGAATACTGCCTTTCCTCTTCATCTAACCATCCATACTGTGAAGTATAGATTGCTCAGCGTAGGATATGCAACTTGGCCATGGTGCTGAGTCAGTAGGTCGGGAAAGAGATGAAGCAATATGGGAGGTTGGACAGACAGATTGAGAAGGTTAAAGATCCAACCTTGTCTTGACCAAGCTGGCACAATAAGTATCAGTTTGGCAAGGTCCAACTTCAGAGTTTGAGGATAACCTGAGAGATAAGAGGAATAGGGGGAAAGGCATACATCAGGGCTGATCCCCAATTCAAATGGAAGGCATTGGTTAAAGATCCTGGACTGAGTCTTGCTCAAGAACAAAACTGACTGCACTTTTACTGTCCTTTGTTGCAAACAGGTTTACTGAAGGGATGCCCCATTCCCTGAGGATGGGCCTCACCACACTGCTTTTCAGAGACCACCTGTGGTTCTCGGAGAAAGTCCTGCTGAGATGGTTGGCCAATTGGTTTTGCGAGGCCGGTAAGCATGAGGCTGTAAGCATGATGTCTGATGCAAAAGTACCAGAACTCTCTTGCGTCCTGGCAAAGCTGGTTGGAACGGGCTCCTCTCTGGTTGTTCAAATGAACCATTGTGGTGGTATGCTCCCCTGGTTTGATCCCAAAAGGCAAGACAAGCATTGTAAGTGGCTTGAAGCTCTAGTATGTTGATATGAAAAGATGCTTCTGTCTCTGACCACAAATCATGAACCTTTAATGTCCCTAGATGCGCTATTATGGAGGCATTGTTGACTGGAGTCCTGGTCAGTAGCGGACAGGCAAAGAGAACCTGACATGCATTGTTCTGTTTAGCCCACCACTGTAGTGAGCCCAGTATCTCTGGTAGCACTCAGACCAGCCTGTCCAATGACTGGCAACTCGCGTGATAGACCAACTTCAACCATGACTGAAGAGGACAAAGATGCAATCTCATGTGCTGGGCCACATAAGTGCACGGGGCCATATGGTCTAGTAACTTCAGGTATACGTGGACCATGGTCGAAGGCGGAGATTAGAGGTCGAGGCACAAAGGCGTCATATTGTTTGGAATCGCTGACATGGGAGAAAGGCCCTCAACTTCAGAGATTCTAGTAGGGTCCCCATAAAAATCAATGTCTACTTTGCTGTGTTCAAAATCAACCCCAGTTGATCAAAGAGGTACAGTGTGAACTGGAGAGGACTGAGGACTTATTCTTTGGATCTGCCCCTCACTAGCCAATTGTCTAGGTACGGGAGGACATGAATTCCCCTCCATTGGGGATAAGCCACTACAACCATCATCATACATTCACTAGAGACACGTGGGGCTGATGACAGGCCAAAGTAGAGACCAGTGTACTGATAACGTTGATTGATGACTAGGAAACTTCCTGTGGTCTGGGAAAATCACCACATGGAAGCAGGCATCCTGAAGATTGAGAGCAGCAAACCAGACAGCGTGATCCAAAGTGAGGAGAATAGTAGCCAGGGTAACCATGTGGAATTTTATGCATTTGATGTAATTGTTGAGACCGTGGAGACTGAGGATAGGTCTCAAGCCTCCCTTGGACATGGGGATCAGGAAGTACCAGGAGCAGAATCCCTTTCCCTGATTAAAAAGGAACCACCTTCTCTACAGCTCCCAGAGCACAGAGTCTGGACCTGCTGAAGCAGCAGCAGCGGCTCGTGAGATGGGTCCCTGAAAACAGATGGGGTTAAGGATGTGGAAAGGGGGAATGGACAGAAGTTGGATGGCATAACCTGACCCCACAGTGCTTAGGGCCCATCTGTCCGTAGTTATTGCTTCCCATGCACTGCAGAAGTGAGACAGCCCGTCCTCAAACTGAGATGTAGTTGAGACGGTCACAACTGGTAAGCTGCTCTCGATATGCAAGTCACAGACGCTGCCTGTCCAAAGATGGAGGAGGAGGATGGGCTGGTTGGTTAAAATTAGAACCAGGTCTCCTCTGTGATGTATGCCCTTTTCTGAAGAAGTCTTGCAGCCTAGCAAGGTGGGATAACAGCTGGAAGTATCACTGCAGACGATATTGCTGGGCTGTTGCTGACCCCGCAAAATGACGCCTCTTTGTGGCCTGGGTATAAAATTCCCAATGACCGGAAGGTAGCATGAGTCCTCAAAAGAATGCAATGTATCATCAATTTCTTAGAGAGCAAAAACCGACCATAAAAGGTAAGTCCTCTATGCTCTTTTGGACCTCAGGAGCTATGCCAGAATTCCGTAACCTCGAGGCCCTTCTCAATGTTACAGCCGAAGCCATAAATCTGGATGAAGCATTTTCCACATCCAATGTTGACTGCAAAGAGGTTCTGGCCACCGAACGGCCTTATGTAATAAATGCCTCGAAACTCTCCCTGGAGGATTCTGATAACTAATCTGTAAACATGGACACAGCGTCCCAATTCACAAAGTCATATTTAGATAATATTTTCTGCTGGTTGGCAACGCACATTTGTAATGAAGAGATTGAATAAACTTTCCTCCCCATCAAGTCCAACCTCTTAGACTCCGACTTGAGGAATGGATTTATATCTCCCCTGCCATAACTTCTTGTTTTTTAGCATCACAACCAGGGAAGTAGGAGCTGGATGTGAGAAAACACTTGGATGGGAACCTTGCCTGGGAACATAATCTCTCTTATCAGTACACTTCGCTGTGGGTGTTACAGACATAGGGGGTATTTCACAGATTTGGGAGGCTCCAATATCACTTCATTTATAATGAGAGCCACTCTCCTAGGAGTGGAGAACTGAAGGATATCCAGTAACGTAGGTTTGTTTCTCCTTAAAAACCTCAGCTTGAATAGCCAAGATCGAGGCCATTCATCTCAGGAGATCTTGATAAGGATTTAAAATCTTTAGGTACCAGAGATGAAGAATCCAGCACTATAGCATCATCTGGTGACAAGGAAGAAGAGGGAAGCAGTGGAAATACATGACTAACAAGGGTTCCAGGATGCACCGAGTAAGAGGAAGCCTACTCAGTCTATGGCTGAAGCACAAGCAGCTCAGGAGGGGAGAGAACAGGTGAGCTTGCCCTGGACTTAGTGGAAGATCGGGACCTTGCCAAATAAGGAACCGCCCAAGGATTCCAAGTAAGCCACTGGATAGGGTAGGACATTAGTGACCAGTAGAAGCTAGGCCGGGTGCAGTTATCCCTACTGCATGAGTGGTACCAATCCCCATAACACTGGCAATCGCCCAGAAGTTTAAGTGACCTCAGAGTGGGACTGCGAAGGTGAAGGAGATGGAAAGGTCTCCTAACTAGATCCTGAAGACCCTTCCACGTAGTCTGACTGTAATGGAGGAGCCACTCCAGATGAAGCCAGTAAAGGCCTTGCATCATCTGCAAGAGATGGCACTTACAGCCCTGATAAAGGCATCCCACTCGGTACCGAAGCCGGCATTGGTACCAAAACCAGAGTTGACCCCAGACCCAGAGTTAGACTGCGCTGCAATCGTTGTCGGTACCGCAGATAGCATCTGCGCTGGCAAACCCCTCGGTACAGACCAGGAAGCCAACTGCCCATGGGTATGAGGTGCTGCAGACAGAGCCAACAACAGTCTGCAGCCAGTCCCAGTGGTGCCAAGGACACCGAATACTAAGCCACCACTATAAAATGCTCCTGAACAAGTGGTGAGTCAGGAACAGAAAGGCACAGCAAATCCACTGCTGCTCAATACACTGCCAATATGGAAGCCACCCATGACGACACCACTGGTGTTGGGACTGGACTCCATGGATGCCCCACAGGCGGTACCAGAGTTGACTGTATGATCTCTAACTGGTTTCACATTGGTACTGCAGAGTGGGTTGACAGTCCACCTATCCCACATACTGAAAGATTCAGGTGCCGGTCTACACTCCTTGTAGAAGGGGAGGAGGAATCTCTCCAAGTTCTGGAGCGGCTCCAGTCCATTTTGTGAGAGCTTTTCCTCAGATTACCAAAGGAAGGAGAACAATCGCTGTTGCTCCTGAGCGAGGAATCCAAGTATGACTGTGGAGTCGCAGCCCAAACCAGCTCAGGTGCTTTCTGAGGGGCCTGATGATCTGTGGCAGTCCCCTCTGCTGAAGCAGGCCTCATGTTCTGCTCTAGTAGGTGCTAATTTAAGTGCAAGGCTCTAACCACCTGCATTCTCTTCTTGAACTTACAGATGGAGCATCTTTCCTTAATGTGCCTTTCCTCAAGGCACAACAAACATTGAGTGTGGCGATCACTGGTAGGGATAGCTACTCCACATGGTGGACAATGCTTAAGACTCAGAGAAGGTGTCACACCTGGCTAAAAACTAACTACACTGCACTAAACCCTAAGGTACTACTAAACTAACTATTCCTTGTTTTTTTCCGATAAACACTGCAATAGAGAACGTGAGGTGAGACACCACACTGAACGCTCCAACTCAAGCCGCGAGAAGGAACTGAGGGGGATCAGAGCACTGCCTCCCTTGTATAGCCATGGTAGGGGCTATGGCAGCCAGTGGGCACAAGTGCCACCCCAACAGGTACTGCCAAGCAGAGTTCTTTGGCTTCTGTACTTTGGACAAGTGCACACATGAATGGAACACACATCTGCAGCCACTCAAAGAATTAGGGTTTGCTCAGGAAATATTTGCACAAAAAGAACGGACCGCTTCAGTCAGAGACGTTACAGAACAACGCAGACTGATTTGTTGGTAAAAACACCACTAATGAAAGGTCTGGCCTTCCATTGTCCATGAATGGAGGCAGAAAATTTCAGGGTTATTCCGTAAGTGAATATATAAAAGATGATAGTTCCATGCCACTTTGAAGGGATAACCCAGTTTTGCTAAACAACTGATCTGAATGCTAACTAAACCATTAGGGATCTATTCAAAGGGCTCGAGGACCCCAACCAGAATGATCCCCTCCTGACTGTGCAGTTACTACCTCTCGGATATTACTTAGTCTTTTGTATAGAAAGACGGGGGAACCTATTAGCTGACTTATAGCGGTATTCTGAGCAGAGCTCATAAGGTGTTCGACAACTCTCCAACACTGACCCAGCTTCCCGATTTTGTATCAAGTGATTTGTGTATGTTCTTTACAGTTCATCTTTCAGTGCATTTAAAATCATTAGCCCCACTCACTACACACCCACCTAGTACCAATATTGGACACTGAGGGCTGCAGCTTCTCTCTTTCTCAGCTTTGATTGGACACCAGGATCCATCCACCAGGTATTCTATTTCATCTGCATCCTCGCATTCCGTCAATATTTTTGATAGCAGCCTGGAGAGGAAAGAAGATGCCATCTATTAGCCTGGAGGCAATCAGCAGAGCGTTCTGTCGTCAAAGGTGCTAAGATGGATCCTCACCTTAAATGGCCCTAAAATTTATGCTTGAAGGGAATTTGGTAGTGAAAAGCTGCTACACCCAAGTCCTATTTCCCCCCCACACACAACAGGTACTGGCAGTGCCAACATCCCCAGTCCATCCTGACATGGCTTAAACCATGAATCAGAGAGCAGCCTCCATGCTCAATTCAGTCCTTGGTCTCTGTTGACGCTGCCCATGGTGTGGGAGAGGACAACTACTGTTACTTATGACAGGTGGTAGTTCTGTGATGAAGACTTTCCACTAGGATGTGGGCTGAGATAGCAGCTCAGTTATTAGACCACATTTGAACAAGATGCAAAAGACTCAGCTCCTCACACCCCATCCTGTAGCCCAGCAGATCCCAAAGGCTGAAATTTTAATTACAGTAGAACACATTCCCACCCCCACTGCAAGTGTGAAGTTAGGCCAATAGACAAGTCCCTTGTGTTGCTGCCCAGACAATATTCTTATGATGCCACATCTATAGTGCACTGGGTGACTCATGCACACACATTCAGTTTATTACATTATGAAAGGACAGCGTAATCCACCAGATTAAGAAAGTCAGGTAGGAAGTGTAGCCTTCCTCTCTTCTTACTCTATCAGTCCAGACACTGGACTTCCCAAGCTAGTGATGAAATCTCCGGGGAAGTATAATGCATGCAACGTCCTCCCGCTAGAGGCTGCATCAGAAAAAGCTTCTGTGCCCAGCCCACAGTGTGTTGAAAATACAAAAATGATGGCATAGATCCAGATGGCCACCGTACCCATCTCTAATCACGAGGAGATGGACCTCTAACCAGATCGAGACTACCTCTCTGGTTCATCGTGCCTTAGAGGTTGGGCATTTGCTTTACTACTGTTGAAGTGTTTCTCATCACTGGCCTCATGAGGGTGTTTGTTTAATAGTTATTGGAACAGACCATCTAGAATTCAGATTGTAGAAAGCATCACTCACACCTAGGCTGTGGAGTTTTCCCTTTATCAGTACGAGGGTGAACCAACACTTGATTTGTAAAAGTTTGAAGTTTCCTTGAAGTGTGATACCATTCTGAGCACTGCTTTGTCCCGATTGAGTAGGATCTGCTATTTGATTCACGACAGGATCTGGACAGCTCTAGTCTCCTAGCCTAGCAAAATGGATACTAGAAATAGAACTTTAAGGATGTAAAATGGTTCAGGGAGGCTTACATGAGATCCCTCAACTAGCTTGGTCTTCAGTAGCTTCCTTGGATCTTTACTGGATGAGTTGTGTTCCTTTGCTTGCTGAAACGGACAACATCCAGATCAGACTCCAACATGGTCCGTTCTAGTTTACTCCTAAAGACTGACTATTACTACCAATTTTACAAAAACTGAACAGGTACAAAGTTCAGCTGTCTAGAGAAATGTCAGATTAATGACAAAGGCATGGATTGGAACGAGTTCATCTTCTCTACATCACTGTTTTCTGCTTTAAAAGAAAGAAAAGGAAGCTTTGCCAGTGGAGGTAGCACTACTGGAACACCCTTTCTTCCCTAAGCTTTAGTCCTCCATAGCCAGGCTATAAATGAGAAAGGGAAATGGATATTCCTGTTGTATTTACTCCTGGGGGAATTCTGAACACAATATTTTAAAATTCTGCAAAATTCTGCATATTTTATTTGTCAAAATAATGCAATATAATCACCCTGGTTTCAATTATTTCGGTAATTTATTTAAACTACAATACAATGGATGGAGCATAGAAGTGGGGAGCATTGGAGGAAGTCCCCAACCCCCCTTGCCTAATAGTAATGTGACTAGGTTTGACCCTTTATTTCTAGTTATTAATCTACAAATATATGCAGCCATATGGTCAGTGTTACATCATAGGCAATTGAGGGCTGGGGAATCAAACTCACAATTTACATTGGCTACTGACCATCTCCAGAAAGGTCAGTAGCAAATAGTTCATGGAGCACATTTTGATAGGAAATGTTTTCAGTCCAAAAATGTAGACCAGTTCTAATCACAAAAGCACAATAAGCATTTATAAGGCCATTCTGTCCTTTACACCAGTGCTTCTCAAAGTCAGGCCGCCGCTTGTTCAGGGAAAGGCCCTGGCAGGACGGGCCAGTTTGTTTACCTGCCGCATCCGCAGGTTCGGCCGATCGCGGCTCCCACTGGCTGCGGTTCGCCGCTCCAGGCCAATGGGGGCTGTGGGAAGGGCGGGCAGCACATCCCTCGGCCCGCGCCGCTTCCCGCAGCCCCCATTGGCCTGGAGCGGCGAACCGCGGCCAGTGGGAGCCGCGATTGGCCGAACCTACAGATGCGGCAGGTAAACAAACGCCCGGACCGCTAGGGGCTTTCCCTGAACAAGCGGCGGACTGGCTTTGAGAAGCACTGCTTTACACCCTTCGGGCAATGTGAAGGAGCCTTAAAACTTTTACACCTGTTTTATACACCTGTGGGGAATTCAAAAGACAATGGGAACAATTTGTTAAGCAGGTAGGCTGCTACATTCTGCTCTGCCTGAGGGGACAGAGCCTGCCCCATTCCTACCTCCTCAGAAACACCCTGAAGCTCTGTTCCTCCACGCCGAGCGTGCTGCAATAGCGAGCGAGAGGGACAGAATGTCTCTCTCTCACTTGCATGACTGCCCAGCTCCCCCCTTCCGGTGGTGATTTACGCCTCTACTGGCTGTTCTGGGCACCTGAGCCAACCTGCCTGTGCTGTCGGGAAGGGGCGAATGACTGCTCTTGCAGCTTTCCTTTGCTTTCCTGTCAAGTCATTTTTCTGCGGGGAAGCAAAGAAACCTGCAGGGGACATGAATTCTGCACATGCACAGTGACGCAAAATTCCCCCAGGAGAATGCATTGGTAGGCTTGGCAGAATTTATTTAATAATTTTGATGGATAATCTCAAAGCCTATTTAAGCACCTCCTTTTGTTTTCATCTGTTTAACTTTTCCACAGTTTCAGGAAATTAGGTGAGGTCAAAATTATTTAATGACAGTAGATGTTAAGATTCAAAAAGTTAAATCTTTATGACTGTTAAAACAAACACACGTCAAAATATACAAAGTAAATATCTTTAAATCAAACTCTAGGAAGTTCTCAAGCATAATTTTTCTTACTTTGCATATCAGTAACTTTGAATTTTTAACATTTACCAAGAAAAATCTAATTCTTCCAAGCCTATGTATTGGCCACAGGGCAAAGTGAACAGGTAATCTATGCCTAGGTTGCTTCAGACTGACTGAGGAGGTCACAATAGCCAGAGAAGATCAGTAACTACGAATTTTTTGGTGCCCTGAGTACTGTCTGCATGACTAAATCCATGGGAATATATAACCGAGGTTGAAGTTCACATATACTCACTCATCTGCCCTTTGTAGAATTCATCTGAGCTCTTGTGATTGGGTCCATCAGTATATTTGAGGGAATCCCCATTAGAAGGTCTGAGATATCTGAGGGGGGAGTTCATTTCCCAGAAACCAGGAGCTCTGCACCTTGTTGCCATCACCATTTGTACAATTGTCAGCAATTTCCACACTGGAGCTCAGTGAATAGTCAGGCTGCCAAGCCATTTCCTGACTCCTGTGCTGCCTTGTTCACATAGGAAACAATGGCATTCATCACTTTGTTCCTTCCTTTGCTCTTGGCAGAGTAGGCAGCCAGTTTACTGAGCTCTCCTTTAAGGTGATCAGCATCTAAACCCATGTTCCTGGAGCTATTGGGGATCCTAGTCAGGTTTGTAACTTGTTTAGAGTGGCATCTGTTGCCAGGATTAGCTAGTTCAGTGGTTCTATAGAGGACTCTTGCATATGGAGACCATACCTCAATGATAAGAGGCAGACATTCCTTGGATACGACTATCCTCTTGATAAGACTCAGTTCCATCTCCCCATGTTTCTTTATATGATCTTCCAATATCATTGTATCAAACCTTGTTCTGAGATGCACAATGGAAGCATATCACCTCCAAGGTGCTGGTCTATTATCAAGCATTAATCTTTGAGCAGCTGACATTCTTAAATGTCTTCAAGGCTAAGGACTTTCTTTGACTCAGCCAGTTGCCCAAGTATAGACAGACTGTGAAGCCTTCTCCCTTCTAGGCTGATGTATAAACGGCCATCATGTTTGAGAAGGTCTATAGTGCTGTTGCTAGTCCAAAAGGTATTGGTACTGGTATGTGGACCCCAACACTGAATATTGCATCTGTAGGACACACCCCCTCACAGGCCAGTTGTTCTCTCATCAAGTTTTTTCAAAGGGCATAGAAACCCCCTACGGTTCACAATCTGAAGGCATGGGCTTTTAAGGTTGCCACCCTAATGTTTGGGACCCACAAGAACACACTGGGCAGCACAAGACGACAGAATGAAAGAACTCTCCTCCAGGTATATTAAACAGTCTCCACAAGGGGCTAAAAGAAGAGGATGGTTTGGGGTTGGCCAGTCTTTAAGGACCTTCCCTAAAATTTGTGGCTTCAGACCCTTGCCCCAGATTGGGGGAGACAAAAATGCAGGCCTCCTGCCTCCCAATGTGGACCATAATGCTCTCTTGGACTTGGTTCTCTGGTCTTCCTCCTTCATATACTGTTTTAACAAAGTGACCCAAACTCGACTGGCTGGATCAGAGCTCAGTGGGGCCCTCTACAAACCTTAGATACTTTTTTGGAATCCTACTGGCGCACTTACTGTGCTTACTATGCTGTTTGTAAGTGCTGGGGAGTGCTGCCAGACCTCGTAATGTTGTTAGAGATACAATACACAGGATCTTCCATCTGAAAGTCTAAAGCTTACTCACAAAAAGCATCTCAGAAAGCAGCACAAACAACTAGTGTGACATTATAACAAAGATGATTCAATGCTTAACAGCTTGAGGTTCTTTGAACCTACCAAAGTAAGGTTATTGGAGGCAGATACTACTAGAACCATGAACCAACAAGCTCCTTTTATTCATGGAAGATTATAAAAACGTCTTTGTTGTACCGTCTCCATCTACAGGCAGGGAAGAGCCTGGATTAGTGCTGAACGATGCAAAACTACAACCCTAAGCTGCTTTGATGAACCCAGACCAAAAGAATCAAAAGTAAAAATAAAATCATTTCAAGAACATATTAGTAAAAACAATGGCTAAAAAGCCAGGAAAAATTCCAAGCTAAGCTTACAAGAACCCCAAACCTTTGAAAGTGTGGGTATTCATAAATAAGGTGCCCAAAATACCTTCAATATGCCCCTACAGAGATTCCAACCCCGTATCTTGTTCCTTTTATAGGAACTCATAATATAAAAATTGCCAGCAAAGCTTTTTCTAAGGACTTTAAGGAGTTTGCAGCCTACTGCTACAGATACTATTTGCACAGCTTGCAGGTGGAGTATCCAAAAAAAAAAAAAAAAAAAGTACCCACAGAGCACTGGTTTATAACTGCATTCATACCTCCATCTTAGATGTGCTAGCTCTGCATCTAATGACACCTGGATTAATGGTTGGCACATACTTATGACGTGCTGAGAACTGCTTGTGAGGTACTGCAGGATCAGGCCCTTAACGAAGGAGTGGGAGAAGAGTGCATGCCGAAGGCAGCCTGTCTTGTCAGGAGTGTGTAAAGTAGTTTTACTCTAGGGAGTGTAAATGACAATCAACAATCACTGCATGGAAAAGAGCAAAGCATCCTAGCTTTTGCAGTCACCAAGATGAAAAATGAAGACGGTTGTATGAGTTTCAGAGCGAGCTGATGAGAAACTACAGAATCAAGAAGACTAATGACCGAGTCTCACGCAAACCCACTACCACCAGTAACGGGGAGGTTAGTCTCTTACATGCCCATGGAGCAATTATATATTTAAAGCTTAAAAACAATTTTGAAATGGAGGTGGATCAGCTCCTTAAAAACCAGAGCATGAGCCCAAAGTGGAAGAGGGTGGGGAGGAATAACCAAAGGGGCAGAAGAGGAAGGTGTGTGTGAACTCACCCATCAATTATTAGCTGGTCATAGGGTGCTGGTTTGTCACACACAGGACACATCCAAGTGGGCTTCTTCTCATTCATCTGGAGGTAGAAGACTGCATCGAAGCACTGTAGATGTGCACAGGTCTCAGCCCGGCATGGGACAGACAGACGCATCTTCACCAGCTACGGGACCAAGAGCAGACAGACCGGTGACCCATCCCACCATTGTATCACTAGATGCTTCCCCTTCCAAAATTGGATACTGGTGCCATGTGCAAATACACAAGAAACTGCTTCTAGATGTTTTTGGTGAAAAAGATGATTATCCTGTAAAGATGGTTTGGACAGATGAATAGGAGAGCTAATGTTAACAGCCTGGATTGCTGGGCAACAACTTACCGGGCAGATGAGAGAGACTCGAACACCTGTAGTAGCAATTTCACTGTCTGGATCCAAACGCAATTTCTCTTTTACTGTATTCAGGAAGACAAGAGGGGATAAAATGAAAGCAGCCCGTTTTAAACCTGGGAATAACATGTAGTATAAGAGGCAAGCTTCTGCGATTGTCACATGGGGAAAAAACTGCTGATGCCAGGGGAGGATGCGGTAAATTCTCCGCAATATGCAAGCGACTCAGTCAACCATGGAGAGCAGGGACAGCAGGGTGGGAGGTGGTAGTGGGTCACGTCACTGCAACATCAGGGCAGATACTGGACAATACATGGCATTCAAGATAGGGCCACACCCACTTTAAAAAAAAATCATAGTACAATACAGAGTGACACCAGTATAATGGGGCACGCCCAAGAGATAGCGAGGTAGCAGGACTCCTAGTCCAGCTGACCCTCCTAGTCTCATCTGAGCTGAACAGACTAGCTCTATCCAGACCCCAACAGGATGCAACTCTGGAGCTGACCAACGAGCTGGGCTGCGGGCATACTGGCCAGTTTCTACACTGCAGCAGGCTGTGTCACGTCTGGGAGATTAACATATGCAAAGCCAGAGAGCACGCAAGGCAGGAGGTCTGGCCAAAATGCCGTTTTCCAAGGAGGGAATAGGCATATTTGGAAGGACTCGACACATTAGACAGGAGGTAGGGAGTTCAGTCTCTGCTGAAGCTCACCCGTGTAAAAATCTGGTGGGACAGCAGACAATCAAGGATGATGCTCTAGTTGGCAGGTGAGATGTGGGGGCCTACGTGACTGCAGAGGCCACAGGGAGACAACCATTTACATCTTTTGGAGGGACATCTTTTTAATCAAACAGGTGCTGAATGGACACAGAATACTGTCCCTAAACAAATCACTCCATAAACATCACAAAAGCTGCCACTAGCGCTGCTGTTCATACAGGTTTATTACATTTCCATCATCGTCTCTCTTTGGGTAAGGGTGCATTGCCTTGGCTGTTTCAGACCATCATAAAACACAACTCGATATAGAATCTTTATGCATTTTGAAACAAAAACAGCTCTATGCCGAGATGTTGCTTTACAGCTAAAACATAACGGCTGGTGGGGTTGTATAGTATTGTTTTATGAGAAAACCAAGCATTAAATTCTGCAAACAGTTAAACCCATTTTCCATCCAGTCCAGCAGATCATGGGAAATGCGAACAACTATATCCTAGGAGCTGTTAGCTAGCATCAAGATTTTTTATTTGTTTAAATGGGTGATGAAACTTTGGCTTTCAACTCCACAGTTAGGCATCTAAGTACTGGATTTCAGAAAGTGCTCTTATAGTAGTCAACAGAAACATATGCAGAGGAAGATAAGTCAGCCCTGGTAAGCAAGTGGAGTTAAAGGGCAGTGTTAGTGGTTAATGAAATAGAGAGGTGATCAGAAGCCGAAACTATGTAGAATGCACTGGTGAGCTATCGTAGCAGGGTTACAAGATACTTGGATCTGGCAGATTCAGATGCCCACAAAAAATAAAGCCAAAGTGATGGTGTTTCTCATTAGCTCATAACATGACCAGGGAAACTAAACAAAAGAAAGATGACTCCAGGGTTAGGAATTTAACATAAGTAATCCACCTCTACCAGCCAAATGAAGGCAAGGTTTTTATTAAACTATCCCACTGGAGTTAGAGGTGATGACAAAAATAAGCTTGCGAACAGTAAAGGCAGGCTATCCTGTTTGTAGAATATTTGCATGATGCTTCCAGACTTTGAGGGGATATATCGTAAGCACTCGTTTTGAAAGGAAGAGCCATTCTACTCGGATTACCCACAGGCCTGTTTCACGAAAACTGGGCTCAAAGAGGAATGATGAGTTCTGGTTTTATTTACAGCACTAACGGCTAGGGGAAATGGGAGTGCAGTCCACAACCGCTGCTTCAGATATGCTGGATACATAAGCCTCACAACCACCAGTGACTGCCAAACACTTAGCTGGTTACCATTTTCCTTCCTCTTATGCTCAGATTCCCATAAGCAAAGATGCAACAGTTCTGCAGATGTCCATCAATCACATGGGACCGTTGGTTATTTAGGCACAAAGCCACTGCCAGAATGTTGAGTTGGAAGAGATCAGCATGTCCATCTGCACCACACCTGGGCAGGGATGGGAGCGAGGGGCAAGGTACAAAGGTGTATTTGGACCCATAGAGAACCCTAAAGATAGTTGTACAAATGGATGCTAGAGTTTGGCTGAATTGTTGCAATGTAATAAGTCTTATCTATAGAGTGACCAGATGTCCTGATTTTATAGCGACAGTCCTGATATTTGCGGCCTTTTATATATAGGCTCCTATTTCCCCCCATCCCAATTTTTCACACTACTTATCTAGCACTTTTCATCAGTAGCTCTCAAAACACTTAAAGGAAGTTAGTACCTTTAGCTCCACTTTATCAATGAGGAAACTGAGGCACAGAGCAGGAAGTGACATGCCCAAGGTCACCCAGCAGGCCAGTGACAGAACCGGGAATAGAACCCAGAGCCTCTTGATTCCAAACCCAGTGCTCTATCAACTAGGCCACACTGCGCCTCCTAAAGGAATGTTGAATTCTCTCTTTTCAATATCATCAGTCATCTATAGCTAGTGACCAAGCTACAAGGACCGAATACAGCTGAACATTCGTTTTTCCCTATACATTAAATAGACCTTTTTTGAAATTGTGCCCCCTAAGCCCGGTAAGTGCAGTTTGTGGTTAGTGTAGAATACCACAGCATGATTCTTTTTATTGTCCTCTTATACAGAATTAAGTCCTACGGTCATTATGTCATGATATAATTTGGAATCACTGAATGACTGGAAGTAAGTTCCTCAGACTATTAGGAACTGACGGTCTGGCCTTGCCTTTGAAAGGTAATTTCCCTAGATTTCCAATAAGGTTCTGCATTTACCCAATACCATGATCTGAATGGGTTTGACCAAGGATCACCTCTTTTCTAAAGATCTATCATCGCATTTGAAAGAGGTGCTGTGAACTCCTGCTCTCAAACACAGGGGGATTGGCAGCAGGGCATCTCCACATAAGAGTTCTTTGATCCAGAAATTTCCTCTGGAGATCCTGAAAGTGCTCTGGCAACATTCATCCATTCATAATTATTCAGCTGAAGGCAGGAAACCACTCATCAGAATGACACTGACCCTCAGCATCACTCACCATAATATGACCTGGGAATGAATTCTAAACCCAACTAAATGAGGTCGTAATTTATCTGTATAGTCACAAGAAAAAGTGCTGCAAAAGTATCTGCACAGATCTGGGGCAATGTGACTAATACACAGCTTAGCAAAGTCACTCATATTTGACAAATGTTTTTATAGAATTGCAGAGAAAGATTCTACAGAATTTGACAATTGTTTCCGCCCAAATCTCTAGTAGCCTGACTTCTCAGACTGTCCAGTCTGATGAAGACTGCATGAACTTTAACAACGACATGGACTTACCAAGTGCCTTGCAGAGCTCTGGATGTTTGATTCCAATGGTTTTCAACCTCTGCAGCAATTCTGCTGAGGTCATTTGCCGTACTAAGTATAGGCCCACTGAATAACTCTAAAGAGAGAGGAAAGGGACAGGATAAGGGAAAGGGCACACTCCACACATGCTCGTTTATTTCCCAAGTCACGCAGTCATTTACCTTTCCATAATTCCCCCACGTAACCGTGATGCGATTGGTCGCTGCAGACAGGTACATGAGATGCGTGAGGTTAATGGGACGACAGGGCCTTTTAGGCTCCACTCCAGGCTTGTTAGATGGATAGTAGCCCTAGAGCAAAGACAGACATTTTTCTCTTTATTTTACCAGAGAGACTGCTGTGGATTTTTTCCTTTTCAGCTACAAGGACATCAGCCTTGAAAAATTCTACTCATGCACAGAGTAACTTTTTTGGATGAGATTATCAAGTCATAGTAAAGAGCAGGGAAGTTGACACTGCACTTTCATGGCAGTTTTGCAAGAATACTGTTAATGAACTCTACAAACCAAATCCATTACACAATGAGCTTCAAAGTCAAAACCATCTACTTTTAGCACTGCAGCTCCCCTTCTGTAGTCACCAGATAATTTCCAGAATAAAACAGAACCATTTAAAATCACACACATTCTCCCTGTGCTGTAAAGTGACACTTCATGGCTGGGTTGACTTACCGGCACTGAGCAGTAGCTATGATTCACTTTTACTGCGATGTTTGGAGGGTACTGATCCTCCTGTGGGGAACTAGTGTCCGTGTAGCAGATTCTGGAAAGAAATGGTGACCTTTAAATGCCTACATCCCATATGCAATTTAAAAGATCGCTATCCTAATAAATACTATTGACTTCAACAGCAACCAGCTATGAGTACCACCCAAACTAAACTATGCTTGTCATCTGGTCAAACCAAACCCACTGCACCCGGGAATCTCTACTCAGGACATGATATAGACTTCAAATTCGGCTTCACAGCAGAATGCTATGTAACCAGCAGTTTCTATTAAAGCAATAACTCAAATCATCTGCAGAGAACCAAGAGGGTCAAAGCAGCAGGAAGTTATGTTGTAAGATGGTTGTGCTATCCTTGCAAACAAGGGACTTGCTTAGTGATCCATTATTTTAGTAGCTACTGAACACAGAGCATTGAAACGGTTACCATGTTGTACTAGTGATCTCCCTCCCCTAGTTTGCTGCCTCATGGGTTTAATTAATTTCATGGTATTCAGACTTACCTTAGCACAACCTGAACAGATTTCACACCGGCTTGCAACTCCCTGGTAAAAACAAAACACAAACAGACTTTCATTTAACAAAACCTCAGTTTTCTTCTTTAGCCAATCAACAAATAACCTAAAGCTATTAGATTTTTATTTTTTTTTAAAATCACTTGTCAGGGTTTGGGACGTTTACTTTTAAAATTTCACTTGTTTTGGAAAATAGGAACAGTCTGGTTAGTTTCATTTTCCAGCTGTCATGCACTAGACCAGGGGTAGGCAACCTATGGCACGGGTGCCGAAGGCGGCACGCGAGCTGATTTTCAGTGGCACTCACACTGCCCGGGTCCTGGCCACCGGTCCGGGGGGCTCTGCATTTTAATTTAATTTTAAATGAAGCTTCTTCAACATTTTAAAAACCTTATTTACTTTACATACAACAATAATTTAGTTCTATATTATAGACTTATAGAAAGAGACCTTCTAAAAACGTTAAAATGTATGACTGGCACGCGAAACCTTACATCAGAGTGAATAAATGAAGACTCGGCACACCACTTCTGAAAGGTTGCCGACCCCTGCACTAGACCAAGGTTTTGGTGGTTGGGTTTCCAAAATTGCAGAGAAATGTTTGAAGAAAAATATCTGTCTTCATCAAAATATGAAGTGACCATGGAAACATTTCCAGGCAGATGAGATTTTGTAAAACATTCCCACCCTCTGCCCCCCGCTCCCCCACTATGCTTAGGCTGACCATGTCCCTACAACACCCTCTTCATTCGATTAGTAAACTAAAACTGCTCCTTCAAATCAAGGAATCTGAGCATTATGGTACCAACAGAATATTCCTGTTGACACTATTAGCTTTATCAAACGGTATATTAACTGGTTTCAGAAAAGCTGCATAGCAGAATACGGGGTTCTTAATAGAAAGTTTTAGACACAGGTACAAGATGTACTCTAACTTCTGCCCAGATTAAACTCAGAATTTAGCCTGGATTTGACAGTGAAAGTGTTTCGCAATCCAATCCTACTTTTAAATTGTTTAAAGTTTTCAGGAGGTTGAGTTCAGCCCATAGCTTACAGGAAAGGGAGTTACTCTGACAGCTTTAAAGAGTCCATCAGCAGGGACCATATTTAGATACTTCTCGCTGGTGTCAGAGAAGGCAGGACCTGTCCCGAAGGAGCATTGCATCTGATGTCAGGCGCTCACTAGAACCCCTAAAGGGAGTGCATGCTATGTTCTAATCAGACTACAGCTGATGAGAATCCCCTCACAGATCTAAATATTCCTGGCTTTTCCTTTCTCCACATTCAAAATACACAGCTAGCAGTCTTCTGTTAGATCATCCCAAAAGGTCTGCCCAAGTCTCTGCTGGTCTTTGAATGGCATTTCCTTGCACTACTTTCATCTATGTAGATCGCCATACTATTTGAGCACTTAACTTAAAAATAAATATTCAAGAAGGAAGCTCGCCCCGATTTGTGACATTATTATTCGGTTGTTTACTGTGGGAAAGTTGTGTCAGAGTTTTACATTTCACTCAGAAGCCCAAAAGGTTTGTCGTCATTCTGATCTCTCATGGCAGCAAGTTCCAGAGTCACAGGCCAGCTGCAGAGTAAGCTTTACCTCCCGCACTGGTGTATTTCACTCCTGGGGTTGAAAGTTATGTCACTGAAGAGGAACGCAGTTGTCATGGGAAGGCCTAGTGGCAGAGTGCAAGATAGTTGCTCAGGTAGCTATTATAAGAATCCTTGTGTAATAGCATTAAGTGTATAGCTTTTAACCTGCGATTCAAAAAAGATTCTGCAAACAAATTCACACTGTCGGCTTAAAACAGACGTTTCAAGACCTCAATAATTGCATGCTGTTTGCTCTGCCTAAACTTACTATTCTAACTGGGATTTATCGCACTAGCCAGAAGGAAAGCCTACAGAGACCAAGACAGATTGGACAGTGCCAAAAATGGTTATGGGCCTCATGTTGGGGAAAAGCCTGTCTGCTGGTGTTCTCAAGTGAGCAGTGTTACCAGGCAGAGAACAGAGACCCAATATGGAGGGAAGACTGTCAGGGAAGTTATGCATTTAACAGTGTTTTAAAAATACACAGCACAGAGTACCTGGAATTTCTGATCAGCTCCACTTGTCTTGGCGTCAGTGCAAAAATGCACGGACTCTCCTGAAGCTTCTCGTTATTCTGTGGGACTGAAGAGAAGGAGAAGAAAAAGAGGAGACTTTACACTCCAACGTACATCCAAGCTACTGAAATGAGTAGTATTCTATCCCTCATTTCACTTTCTGTTTAGCAATACACCCATAGTTTGTTTAGAGCTATATTTGTTTCTTTGAATTGGCATTGGAGAAGTCGTCTGCTGGGATTAGAGGATGCTCCTATAAAGCCAAAGAGATGCATGAATAGTCCAAAAAGGGCACCTTGTCATGGCAGGATAATGAAAGGAGAGATTTGTGAGACAAATGTCTTTGCACCATTGATCAAAATGCACTGCTCACTCCTTGCCTGCCTGTTTTGTTACCAGGGCAACTAACATGCTGTGGAATTTGTCCCACCCATTTTTTAACGTGTTCCTTCAACTTCCCAATCAGGCAACAGGTGCATACTTTAAAATAAGAGCACATTATGAGTGGAAACACAGCATGAAGACGAGAACTCGGGGGGGGGGGGGGGGGGGGGGGGGGGGGGGGGGGGGGGGGGGATGTAAGGACGTGTCAATGCATAACATGAAAGTATTTATAGATGGGACCATTAGACTGGCTGTGGAAAAGGAAAAAAGCAATCTAACATCAAGATCAGGTGATAAGATAGCATCAGAAGGCTGGCCCCAAAGGGCAGAGAAAAGAGGTGTCAACAAATACATTAAGTTAATGGTGCAGTTTTAGGTATGGTAATGTAATGATCTGTAGACAGATAAGGAGATACTGTTAGCCACAACCCAGAGTGGACAAAAACTGGATTAAAAAAAAAAAAAGTGTCAGTTTAATTTTAATCAAAATGTAATACAATTTCTCTTTTTTAAAACAAGCTTAATTAAAACAGAAATTATGACAGCTATGTTAAGGCCTAACCTTACTCTAAGGTATTAAAATATCTCACACTGAACAACATTCAAGCAGTACATGTTTGCGGATGAAGTTTTAAAGAAAGCCAAACCACTGCACTGGTGGAAGTCAGAGTTTAAGGCCAGAAGGGACCACCAGATCATCTAGGCTGACCTCCTGTATATTATGCACCACATCATGGGGGGTCTGAAGGGGGAGGGGATATTCCTCCAATCCCCAGTTGCTGACCAGTTTAGAGGCAGCAAATCTCATTGGCTAAGCACTCATTACCTAAAGTGCTAACCAGCAGTGGCCTCTTCTGCAGGTACAGAGAGAATATTTTCTTCATTTCAGTTTATTAGACTAGATCAGTTCAAAGACTAGTTCATTCAAATTTGAAAAACGGATTGGGAGTTGAAAAAAAAGCAGGAAAGCTAGCTTACCTCTTTTGATCTATGAATAAAAACTAGGTGTGAGGATGAGATCTACTAGTTCTAAAATCTTGAACGACATGGTGACCAGAGACCAACTCACCAACTGCAAATAATACTTCCTTTAATAAATTAGTTTAATGCAAATAATTAAACAAAACAAATTTTTAAAAGCTGCCTTAGTGCATTTTTAGTTGAATTCCAGTTTCCATGCAAATGTAGCTCGACACAAACAACAAGTAAAAATGAATTTAGTAAATAAATATTTCATTCACCATTTTCTAATGTAATAAAAAGTCAAAATTACAAATCTGAATAAATGTATATGAAGTTCACACAATTGCTTAAATGTGTACAGGGTATTCTCCTGGTTAGCAAAAAGTTTCCAAATTACAACAGTGAGAATTAACCTCTTCAGAAATTAACTAAAAAAGTACAAATACAAAACAATTAAAATCAATGAGTCAAATCAAGGTTTCCTGCTTGGTGATTTAAATTACTTTTATTAAAAAAAAAATAAAATAAAATCAATCCACCCTGCAAGAATCCCTCTTCTTTTCCAAAGCAGCCACCTTTTCCAAAAGCAATGCCTGTACCCTGATTGAGAGTACAAACCTCAGCAGCAAAGCCATGACCCAAGCAGTCTCCACCCACTTATCCCATCATCACTGTAGGATTCGGTTTTCATGTGAGGTTACGATCATCTCTCTTCATCAAAGTATCTCCCAGCAGCAAGATATCTAGCATACCACCTACCTCAAAAGTACATAAAAGGCCTACTTCTACAACATGCCAAATGGCTTCTGGCTGGCACCACGGGGGAGGTGTCACTCCAAGATTACCTCTTTCCCTTGTCACTCAAATGTAATTGGGCTACTAGTCCTGCCAGAGGCTGGGGAAGAAAACAAGTATGACTGTTAGGCAACATAGCAGTGCTTTCCTCAGACCACAAATCAGAGACTGAAGCAACCGCAGCCCTAGTCAATACGACTGTGCAACCAGCTCCATAGGAAAAGCAATATCAGTCAAAGCAAAACCCTCCCTTTCAAGGATAGCCCACTAGCTGCAGAAGGAAAGAGGAAAGGAAACAGAATTAAGAGACCTGAGCCACCTAGGTCCCTTTGATCTTTCTTTATTCCTCTCCATGAAGGAGAGGAGCAACTCATCTTTCCTGGCAGAGTTAGGCTCCTCTCATGCATAGCCAGTCAATACCTCTACTGGGTGGACCAGAGGAGGCTGCTAGAGACTGATGTGAGTGAAGAACTCTTAGATATTCCTGATCCAAAAGAAGCTAGAAAAAAAAAAAAGCATACTGGGTCAGCCCAGTGCTCCATCTACTCCAGCATTCCCCCGACCGTGGCCAGTACCAGATACTTCAGAGGAAGGGGTGGGGGGGGGGGGGGGGGGGGGGGGGGGGGGGGGGGGGAAAGGGGGGGGGGGGGGGAAACCGTTCAGTAAGTTGTTATGGGATAATCTGTCCCAAGGGAGAATTCTAACCGGATCTCGACTAGAGGTTGGTTTATGACCTGAAGCATGAGACTGTAGTCCCTTTCAAAATCTTACTGCAAGTATTAAACAACTCATAGATGAATTCCACAGTCTTTTTGCTAAGGCACAACCAAGTACATCCTTGGCCAACAGCAAAAAAGAAAAAGAAAAACACAAGCCATGTAAAACTATTCAATACTTAGAGTTGGGCACTTTTAATCAAAAGCGAGTTTCAGCCAAAAGCCTTTTCTGAAAGTGAGCTAAGTTAAGCTTTTCTGATCTGTGTGGCTTTTGTGACTTGCTGGGATGAATTTCTGTTAAAACCCCAGGATAGCAAGATATAAAGAAGTCATTTAATTATGAAGTTTGAGCTAGATCAGCAAATCTCAGACTTTAAGACAAGACACACAACCTCTAACACTCACAAGTACTTGGCATAGCCCTTTAGAATTTTAGTCCAATATAATTATAATGGATTCTTATTCTGAGACGCCAACCCACAAGCCAGTTTGAGAACAGCTGAGCACGATCACTTAAAGCTCTTTAATGTCAGTAGGATCGTTAGTTTTAGGGTTTCCCTACACCAAGCTGTATGTTGCATCAGTGCATCATATTTAATAGCCTGGGAGCCTAGCACCTAAGTCACTACCTTGCTTTCTGCGACATATTACCATAGTTGTGGTCAGTGGACGCAATGCTAGATTCTCCCCCTTGATACAGGAGAGAAGGGGCTGTTGGCATGGGATTCTCTGTAAGAGCTCCAGAGCTCTGAAGTGTCCTTCCACCCCACAATCCAAAGTAGCCCAGATTTGATGACTTTCACAGTATGGTGCAGTGCCCATTCATTTCCCTGACCTTTGAAAACACATATTGACTAATGGAAGGGGATGGTAGTGGAGTTCATACTGGGACTTGGGTGAGAGCCCATTACATTTTGTTTTTATAATTTTAAATAACTGGCAGGGTTCTCAGGGAATATGGATGGGCGCTTTTTATTCTAACTCCAAGTGAATCAATAAATCCGCCAATTTGTTCACCTTGGAGAACTAGCCCAGAGAGAGAACTGAACCAATGGCTTGAAAATATGCTCTTGGGAGGATTTCTCAGAGGATGTCCAATGCAGGGATGTGTGTTTTGCAATCAAGAGAATGCAGTTGCCTCAGCCATCACAGATACCTGCAATTAGACACCAGAGGCTGGCCTGTGCCAGCTGACTCAGGCTCGCAGAGCTCCGGCTAAGTGGTTTGTTAAATTTCAGGCTCGGGCTGGAGTCAGAGCTCAGGGTGATGGAGCTCAGGCTCCAGCCAGAGCTTGAACATCTATACTGCAATGAAACAGCCCATTAGACTGAGCCACGCCAGCCGGAGCCGCAGGTTTTTAATTGCAGTGTAGACATACCCCAAGACAGACTGAATATACACAGGAACTGAGCTTGATCTTCAACAGGGGAGGAAATAATACTGTCAATTTTATTACTCACAGCTAGATAAAAAGCAGTATACAAATTGCCAAGTAGATACCATCAAAAGGTATCAAGCAAACTGAGATACAGTTTATTCTGACAGTGGCTGGAACACACAGATTATGTAGCCCTCTGTTCCCACAATGACACCAGCAGATCCTCCTCAGGCACTGCCTCCAAGCAAAGACCACAGCACTCTGCATCCACAATAAGCATGGAAGCGGTCACACCTTCTCTCCCCTCAGGAGAAGCAGCCAAAATTCCCTACCACACCACATTTCACTATTACCAAACCATGTTCATCTTTGATAAAAACCAAGGCATATACTGAAAGCCACAGTACGGCTAGGGAAATCTACAAAAACATCCTGTCAGCAAATACTAAGTTTTAGGCCCTGTCTACACACAAAACCTGTACCGATTCAACTAAACCAGCACAACTACCTTGCGTGGACAATCTTAAACCAATTTAGAAGTGTCCACACAAGGCAGTTGTGATGATTTAATTCAATCCATTACTAAACTGAATTGGTATAACTTGTGTGTTTATGTAGTTACCAAATATGGAATGTTACCTGGTTCACAAAACACTTCAAGTCTCCTCTCCCTAACACCTGAAGCTGTATCTTTGTCTGCAAGCATAGTAATCTGACACTCTCCTGCAGAGAAAAGCATGTCTGCCTAGAGACACAAGGTGGGTGATGTAATATCTTTTAACTTCTGTTAGTGAGAGACAAGCTTTCGAGCTTACACAGAGCTCTTCTTCAGGTCATAAGCGCTCTGTGTAAGCTCAAAAGCTTGTCTCGCTAACCAACAGAAGTTGGCCCAATAAAAGATACCACCTCACCCACCTTGTCTCTCTAACACCCTGGGACCCAAACGGCTACACCATTGCATACAACAATGGTAGAGATCAAGTTAAATATAGCCCACCTTTTGATCTCAATGTGATCATTTCAAGGAGGCTTGTTTCTCAGCACATATTAGCTTTTGATGAATAAAGATCCTTCTATTTAAAAAAATCAGGAAAATACACAAGTTACAATTCCCTGGTTTCCCTCATCACAGTACATGTGCTTAAAATGTCTTCTGTAGCAGGACATTTACCCAGGGCACATTATGATGTCCATGTGAAATGGGTCTTTGATCTCAGATCTGTCTCAGATATTTCTATGGCATAGACTAGTAGCATTTGAATTTTCTACAGAATAGCTCTCAGGATTAGTCTACACACAGAAGATGCACTGCTTTAACAAAAGGTGTAAAGTTAAGAAGATATAGTAAACCAAAGCAACTGATAAGCCTTTATTCTTCTTTAGGTCTCATCAAGTAGAACTCCATAGACATCTAACTTCGCTTTGGTATTCTTAACTTAATACTCTTGGAGTTAAATTGTCAACATGTCAGTTTCCAAAACACAAACTATTAGTGTGTATTGGTGAGTACAGTTCACTAGCACACTGATGAGCATTTTTCTTGGGTTAAGATAACCGGAATCTTACTGAGCCAAGTACAAAAGTTAGCCACTGAGATATCTATCACCTCTGCTAATGTTAATGCTAGGAGAGCAAGAGTCCAGAACCAGATCTCAGTAGAGATGCCTACTAGTCTCATTTCCAGTTACCAAAATGAAAGAGTACATCACAGACATTCTGCCATGCTGAAGCAGCCAGGGATCATACACTGGGCTTGCTCCCCATTAATGATAGTCAGCAATTGTACTCCCCATCACCACCAATGCCAGACCTCCAGAGTTGGAAAGATGAAGTCGAAATGTAAATAATCTATATTTTAGTGTGGATTCGGAGTGATAAATCAGGATTAAAAAGAGCATCTGTTCCACACCTAGCTGCCCTACACCAAGTCCCACAGATGAAGCACAAATTACACCTATCAAAAGAGAAAATTTGTCAAACATGCCCAGGGAACAAGAGGACTTCTAGGAGGTTGTAGTTTTCATACGGAGTAGGATGCCAATCTAGCCAAACCAAAGATCTGATCTGACATGGAACTTCTATGTATTGTTAAACTTCAGTACCCTCTGGTAATCAGGCTAAATATATTTCTCATCTCTAGAATCATAGAATATCAGGGTTGGAAGGGACATCAGGAGGTATCTAGTCCAACCCCCTGCTCAAAGCAGGACCTAATCCCAACTAAATCTCTAGATGCTTCCACTCCTTTTTCTTGGAGCTATAAATAGGAGATGGGGTTGTTAGCTGGAAAAAAATCACTTTTTTCTCCCCCTTCAAAATATTAAATTACATTTCATTTGTGTTTCCAGTGGACTAGCACACAGAGTGTTCAAGACTGAATTAACCAATTTCTAAAACTCTGTTTAAGTCATCACGGCCTTAACGTCTGTACTGCCTTCTTGTGCAGACAAATCACGTTCATCTGAAGCCTGTATAATATAGTCAATACAGTTTTCTTTTTATACTGGTAAGTAGTCCAGAAGCTAAGAAATATGGAAAATAAGAGTAAACAGGGAAACTCCACAAGGAGTAATAAACATATGGAATAAGTTAACAGGGAAGGCAACTGAAACAGAGGATATAAATAACCTCAAGGGATACCCAGCCTAGTTTGTGAAGGCGGAAGGGAGTGAAGGGTTATGATGAAAAAAGCAGGAAGATGGGATTAAGAAATTATGAAAGTGCAGGCACATAGGGCCAGATGGCTGTTTCCTGTTCCTAAAATTTATGTTCTCTTGAATTAAAGAGGACAGTTTAAGTATTATCTGATTTGTGTTCTGGCAGGTTTCACAGAGCCACGTAACATGGTTAAAGAAAGCGCCTTTTATGTCCACATTAGAGAAACAAATCCACACTTCTGCCTAGTGAGGCTATTCAGCAATGGCTGCTTCCCACATGCCTTCAAATTTCCAGTCCATGTTCAGACACTGCAGCAGTTCATCTAGCTCATCTTGGTAAGATATCACTACCTTCATTTATCAACACTGCTTTCATCTCTCTGCACATTAGGATCAAGCCTTTCCAGCAATGGGAGATCCTCAAGTTCCATCTTTATTTTGCTCAGAACAAGGTCCATTTTGTAACGAGGCCTGAGGCTACCATGTTTACTCTATGGGCCATTGAAGATGGGTGTAGTTTGATGGGTCACAAAGCAAAGGGAGCCACAACCATAGCAAAAAGGCCCATTTTGCCTACGCCATACACAACACACACATTACAGCCAGTTATGGCAATGCTTGTCACTACCTAGAACCATAACGCTAACCCAGACTCTGGTTATCATGGCTCCAAAGTGGAAGGAGCTGCTTCTTTCATCTTCCAAGCTCCTCTAGCTGCTCCTCAAAACACAAGGTATGGTGCATAAAGAACTGCATGATAGGTTTATAAAAGTAAGAAGGTGTGTGTGTGTGTGTGTGTGTGTGTGTGTGTGTGTGTGTGTGTGTGTGTGTGTGTGTGTGTGTGACAATAATAAGTCATCTTTCTTTATTTGTGGGAAGCTTTAAGTCTGCCATGATAAAGTACAGAATTAACTGGTATCAGCATAGAAAGGGCCACTGTTCCAGTTTAGCATAGTTGTGACAATGACGGAGAAAACAACTGCTCCCCTAATATACTGCTACATTAGCTGGAGCAAGAACAGATTATGATTCAGTACACAAGGATGCAATATGTTAAAAAGGCAGCACTTTCCGTGAAGGATACAAAAGCTACAGCAAAACAAGACTGGCTTTCAAGTCACTTTGATAAGTGACTGCAGCTCCTGCTTTAAGAAAGGTTAAAAAAAGCAACAAAAATTAATCTAGGAATATTCTGAATAAATAGACACCAACTAAAAGAGAACCCACTGGTTTTCTCTCTCGATTATGTGGGCTCACTGGTCACCAAAAATGCTGCCATCATTTCAAAATTTGCATGCTTTTTCACCGTCCTTTCCCAGACGGAGTTCTGGGCATTAGTATTGTATTTGCATATGAGAGAGACTCACCTAGCTCTGTTGGCTTCAGCAGTTCATCCAAGGTGGTATAGAAGGGAAGTTTCACCAGGCGAACTTCAGGCTTTACAACTTTGGGTGGTAACCTCCCCAGTCCGTTAAGGTATTTCCCATAGAGTGCAGGATAGTCAATGTTAGGCGTGGAAAGAGAAGTCCTAGCAACAGTGCTCCCACGGTCATAGGAAGAATGTATGGAGAGTGCCTCTGGAGGTCGGTGCTGCTGTGGCTGCCCCGGTTCAGAGCTCTTCTTGGCATAGCGAGTCTCATAGAGCTCTTTAATTTTCTTGAAAACTTCCGGGCTACAATCAAACTGGACCAGTTGCAACGCTCTAGTGACCAGCTCGTGTTTAAGTCCACTCTTACTCCGGCCAACAAACCCCAGTAACATCTGAAGATCTGAGACTCTGAAACTCATCACCATGTTCTAGGAAATAAAGGTAAAAAATTAAAGTAAAAGATTCTTGGAGCTATAAATAGATCAAGTGACAATTCTCTCCAAAGCCTGTACCCTGGAACTGAAAAGATTAAAATTCACTTGCAAGAGTGACACCAAGCCTTCTGTTTAGATCACCTGGTTTTCAACTGATTAGTGTGCCATGCATTAGACACTTGTTTGTTCAGTAGGTCTACTGAACATCATCCAGTATACACAGATACGAAAGCAGTGACACAAGCTACTCACTGAATTGCCATAAAAAAATCTGTGATAAATACAAAGTAATCTATGGTAACAACTGGAAACAGTGCCAATCACAAGGACACTAAATATCTTGCATCAGGTTGTTGGAAAAGCAAGTGTATTCGGGGTTAACTACTTCAGCCCACACCTCACTTCCTTCAATCAGCTCTCCTATGAATAGGACCAGTGCCTGCTTCTGTTACTGCTCTGAGCACCATGAAACTACCAATTTCAAGGCTGATCCTAAGGTTTTGAACAACACTGAAACTGACCAGTCTTGTCAACTTCACTCTCTTCTGCCTGGGGAAGCTCAGAGGGAACTGGAGCTGTCTGTAGACTCAAAGACAACACAGGATTGATCTATGCTTGGAAGATTGTCTTCATAAGGATAAGAGCGAGAAAATATTAATTAAAATTAATGCTCACATTCCGCAGAGCTTGATTGTTAAGGCCCTTCCTCATTGCCAAAAAAAAGCTTCACATACACCCAGGGTGAAGAAACTGTTTTTCGAGCCCTGAAAATACGTTTAAACATTTGCATTTATTCTTGCAGCTTGCTCACTGGTTTGTGAAAGATTCAGGAGAAATTTTCCAGAAAACACTCCTACATGTCCAGCTGCAGGGGATGGAATCAACACCCACTAGGTGTTTTCCATATTTATTTTCTGATATGGAAAAGACATACAGAAATCAGATTAATTAATTTACCAAAATAGGTTGAAAATAATGTTCTTGCTGTTCATTGAAAAAATTGACAGGCCAACTTTTAAAGGAAAATGGCAACGGATTTAAATCCAGAAATGTTCATTAACAGTATTTGTGGGGCGTGAAATTAAGCACAGGTCACATCTACACTATAGGGACTATAGCAGCATAGCTATGGCACTCTACCTCTGCCGGCATAACCCTGTAATGTAGACACGGCCTACAGGGACAGAAGGGGTTTTTTGGTCACTGCAGGAACACGACATTCCCGACCGATGGTAGCTAGGTTGATGGAAGCATTTTTCCCTTGACTTAGCTGTGTCTACACTGGAGGTTAGGTGGGCATAAGTATGGCGTTCATGGGTCTTGGTTTTTCACTTGAGTGCCACAGCTATGTCAACCTACATTTTAAGTGTAGACCAGGCCACAGAAAGAATTAACCTTTTACATTTTATTCTTCCCCTTTCCTGTGAAATCCCCTTGGACTTCCTATTTCACTGAAGCGGTCCTAGAATGCATCCCAAATGCATCTGGGTGCAAGGAGACATTTAGTAGTGTGATGTGTTCTGGAATCTCTTCAGTGAGAAAAAGAAGGGGGGGGGGGGGGGGGGGGGAAAAAAGNAACCAAGGAAAAATGTTCAGTAGTTAGGGAACTAATCTAGGATTTGGGAGACCCAGATTCGATTCCCTATTCCAGCACATGCTCCCGGTGTGACCCTGAGCAAGTCATTCAGTCTCTGTGCATCACTTATCCATTTGTAAACTGGGGGTAATAGAACTTGTCCATACCCCACAGGGGCATTGTGAGGATAAATACATTACTGATCACATGGTGCCTAGATACTACAGCAAAGGCGCTGCATAAGCACCCTAGACAAGGGAGTTATCCCTGTACTCATTGTTCCTAATTTCCTGTTCTCTTGGTGTATTAGGCATATAAAACAGTGCTTAACTCAATTGCTTTTTGCAGTTTACATTTACCCAGATTTCAGGTCTAGAGATGTTATCAGATTTGAACAATAAAAAGCAACACAGGCTATTTTGGCACAGAGAAATATATGTCTAGAACCTCACGCCTCTAACTCAGAGTGAGTGGTATGAATATGCAGGTCTCATTAGCCAGTGAGATTATTCATTTTAAAATGAATATAGATGTAGGCTTTGGGCAGCAACAAAAGACAGGAAATTGTGTGTTCAAGGAGCATGGAAGATAATGAATTCTCAATACAGCCAGACAACAGATAATAGAAGTCTTCAAGATGCTTCCTTTCAGAAGAGTGGTGGGCTTCTGCCCACAATAATCAATGAGGAAGGCTTAACACAGGGAGAAGGGGTCAGCCATTGTTATGCCTACATTTAAAACCAGGGTTCTCTACATTTTACTTCTGCCCTACATCAGCCACAGCATTCACTGGGTCTGCTCTGTCATTCCATTACTTAATGCCTAATCCTGCCAGATGCTGAGCCCCGTCAACCATCACTGAAGTCACTCAGAGGTGGTCAGCATGTTACCATGAAAGCCCTGTTGTGTGCACTGAGAGATTACAGTTCTGCTTCACAGACAGGACACCTGTGATTCCACTCATGGGCAGGCAGGAACTGAAGAGCCCCACTCATGCAGAGAGCAGTATCACATAGCAGAACTGGACTCAATAAAGAGAGGCTTGGAATCCGTGCTGCAAGTCTTCCTCTCCCCAAAGGGGCTCGTTATGCATAAGATGTTTTGTAAGCAGAATACAACTTCACATATTTAAAAAAAACGGCATGTCACTAAACAACCTCCAAATACATCAGACATCACAGAATCCTCTAGTCTATGCAGATTTATAGACACATCAAGATTTTCTCCAGAACGTTTAAAGCATTGGATGCCATTCGTTATCCACCTCCATATTCACTTCTCTGAAAGCCTCTCCATACTTTCAATTTAGATCATAAAATAAGCCATTTATGCCTCCGGGGGGAGGGGGGGGGGAAGAGGAGGAGAGAGTTTGCAAACAATCTGACCCACAGGAGACATTTGGACAGTTCACTCACCCCTCACTCCAAAACTATTTCCTAAAATGTCAGTGGAGGAAACCTGCATGTCATCACTTCACACTCACACCCCCAACTGCACTTGCAAACTCTTCACTCTGAAGCCCAATGAGCTGAGATTGGAACAGGAAAGGGGGCAGCATGAGGGAGTCACAGAGGAAGGGGAAAATGAGAAGAGTAGAAGTGAGGATGGGAGAACTGCAGGAGGGACCTGAGGCAATGACTACATGCGGGAGGCAATAGTGAGAGAAGATGAAGCAGCGGGTGGGGAGGGAAGCCAAGGTGTGCGGGGAGCAGCATGCCTGTTGTAATGATTATTTCAGGACAGTTATAAAAGATGATGTGCTGAAATGGGGGAGTAAGCTGGGGATCTTTGGGTTCAGTGTTGGGGTGAGAAGAGGCTGAGACAGCAGTAGGTGGGGAATCTTAAGCATCAGTCGCAAGGAGCGAAAGTAGGGGAAGCATGGGTGGTGGGCAATCTCAGGGGTCAATGGGGGTGACGAGAAGGCCCTGAGGGAATCTTAGGAATCAGCATGGGGATAAGGGGCTGAGGCAGTGGGCTGAGCGAAGCAGTCTCTGGAGTTGGCGGGGACAGGTAGGCACTGATACTCGTGGGATGGGGGAAGGGGGGGGAGAGGGAGGTCTCCAGACTGGAGGGGAAGGTGGTGACACCAGAGGGATGGGGGGTGTCTGGGGCCATGAGGGGCAGGAAGGCACTGACACAGGCGGGGTGGGGGAGGGTCTCAGGGTCGGGAAGGGGCTGGCGCTGGGGTCTCCGGGGTCAGCTATAAAATGGCAGGATGGCACTGATGCCAGGGAGGAGGCTTACGGAGACGCCTCCAGGGAAGGTTACTGGGGGTGGGGAAAGGCAGGAAGGCACTGTCACCAGGAGATGGGGGGGTCTCCAGGGACAGGACGGCAGGGATAGGACTGCGATGCGGAGAGGGGGCGTGTCTCCGGGAGCTGGACGGGGGGAGGGGGGGAGAAAAGAGGAAGATGATCGGGACGGGACGGCGCTGACGGGGGAGGGGGGAAGGTGATCGGGACGGGACGGCGCTGACGCCGAGGGATGGGGAGGCGAGTGAGGGCTCAGACCGGCAAAGGCGGGGCCGGTCGGGGCCCAGACTAGCGGGCGAGGGCCCTGGCGGGGGAGCGGCGAGCAGGCCGGTCCGGTCCCCGCGGGGGGCCGGCGGAGGAGGCAGGAGCCGGGGGCGGCTCCCACAGGGAGGTTCCAGGGGCCCTCGCGGCCCGGGGGTAACGGGGGCGCCGCCCCCGGCCGTGTCGCTGCCGCCCCCAACCCCTCGTCCCCGCCGGGGCCCCACCCCTCGCGCCCCACCGCCGGGCGGAGGCCGCTCACTCACTTTCGCCTCCACCAGCTCCGCCGCCATCTTGGCTTCCAGCGTCCACCGGCGCGCCGGGAGCCGCCACCGAGTCACGTGACCATCAAGGTGGGGCGGTGCGAGGGAGGACCGGGGAACCAATCGCATCGCGCTCCGCCCCCTTCAGCCAACCGGCGCGAGCGCACTGCCAGCCGCTCGCGCCCCGCCTCTGACCCTGTTCCAGCCGCCTCTGGGCTCTTAAAGCGACAGAGCCGCGGGACACGCCAAGCCCGGCATGGCCCGGGGGGAGGGGGAATGGGGCGCTGCCAATCACCGCTCTCCCCGGGGGGGGGGCTGGGCCCCCGCCTGCGAGGTCCCCTCCGGATGCGGGTGGAGCTGGGGGCGGTGTAATGTACCATGGCCATTGATTGCCATGCAATGCAGGCAGCGTTAGTAGCACGAGCCCCGTCAATCAATCGCGGCGACTGGTGGCCGGTCCCTTGATTGCCAAATAGCTCATCGCAGCTGGGGTGGGGGGGGGGTGATAGAACCGCGATGGGAGCTCATCAATAACGCTGCGATGTCATTCATGCAATGTGTCGTTTCAATTCACTCCCCGGGCACATCTAGGTGCTGCCCAGGCGAGGTGTCCCCTGGACTCCAATGAGAATCCTGCTCCGGTGAGTAAGGGATGGAGGCGGAGGCGCTGGAACAATTTGCACACTGGGGGGGCTGGGAGCCATTGAACCAAACTGCAAACCCTGCATATGATGGAAACCACTTCCAGCCAGGGGGTGCTGCCGCCCCCCGCGCCCCTAGTCCCAGCACCTACGGACGCAGGAACAGGCCCATTGTTTCGAACCGATGGGCCAGATCTCCCTTCAGGGAGATGTCACCTGCTCCTACCAGGGGTTGGGCTTTGCCCCTTCCCATTGAAAAGGCTGGGGGATAATCCCTCAAACATGGCAAATTCCTAGGGAGGCCAGAGTCATCCTCCAGGAGCTCTTATGTGTTCTCACTGTGCTCCCAATGCCGGTTCCATGGTAGAGTGGCTCCTTGGAAGCCATGCTACTAAGGCAGCGGTTCTCAAACTTTTCTACTGGTGACCCCTTTCACATAGGAAGCCTCTGAGTGCGCCCCCCCCTTATACATTAAAAACACATTTTTATATCTTTAACACCATTATAAATGCTGGAGGAAAAGCGGGGTTTGGGGTGGAGGCTGACAGCTCACGACCCCCCCATGTAATAACCTTGCGACCCCCGGTTTGAGAACCCCTGTACTAAGGAATCAGCCTGCCTGTGGAATCAGACTTGGCTAGACTAGTACAGTCCTGGAGCTGCCTTACTCAACGGGGCTGGTGGAAAGATGAGGAACTTCCAGGCAGGCTCACCCACTTCACCACGCCTTCCCATCCAGTATCCTCTGGCTCCTACCACTGCCTGGATCCCAGACTTGTGATGTGAGTTTCGCAGGGTCTGATGGAGGGAAGGGAAAGTGCTGCAGAGGTAGCTGATATCCCGTCTCCTATAGGGAAGAGGGATATTTGTACATGGAGCATCTCCTTTGCACATGGATTAGAGGGGTTTGATCCAACTCACTGTTAGGGGCTATGTTATAGTAAAACAATAATGATACACCCACTTTAGGTGGGACAGCCTATAATGGAATGTACTTTATAAGGACCCTCCCCCCCCAGGCCAGCGCTACCCTGTTACAGGATGGAACAATGCCTGTGAAACCAAAGACAAGGTCACTCCGGGGGAGGAAATAGTTTTATGGAGTTTGGGGTGTGGAAAAATCATGGCTGCTAATTCTATTTAGGTCCCAAGCCCCGAATCCCCAAGCAAGTTCCATGAGCTGGAACCCACCTCACCCCCAGTGAAGAAGAGTCAAGCAGTTCTGAGGAATGGGGAGTAAATCTCCTATTTCATTAAGGAGGTTGGGGTGGTGGGAACAGAGGACATATCTCATTGCTGTGACTAGGCTCGGGCTTGGTGACGCCCACGTTTGTTAATCCTGTTTGGCTGGAGAAAGGCCGTGTCTACACCTACAGGCACTACAGAGGCACAGCTACTGGCGCCATAGCTAGGCCGCTGTAGCCCTGTAGTGTAAACGCAGACTGCAGTGACAGAAGGTGGTTTTCGGTCAATGTAGGTAATCCACCTCCTCGAGCAACGGTTGCTAGGGTGATGGAACCATTCTTCCGTCGCCCTAGCTACGTTTTATGTGTAGATCAGGCTAAAGTTTACTGCAGAACTGGATTATATATTGCCAGATTAAGAAATCCCTTTTGAGTGCCTCTGAAATTTCTTTCTGGACTGTTTTTGAAAACAAACAAACAGCTTTCCCTGCCAGACACACATACCCATCCTAGCAAATTAAAATAGAAAAACCTCTGTGAAACCAAAAAAACACTACAAAACAAACAAACCTTTCAGGCTTCCTTGACCCATCACGGAGAAACATAAAAGGACACAAGCTCAAATTTGTTTTCCTTTGCAAGTCACCCTTTAAGAAACTGTCTACTGAACAGTGAGCAGTTTTCAAACTTGTATATTGGTTGCAGCTGCTTTTGATTCAAACTTTGTTGTGCCAGTCCTAGGCGTTCAACAATCATAAGTCAAAATATCACAAGAGTGGCTTAAAAATCATGGGATTTCAAAAAATTATATATTTGGGGTTATTTTAATTTCCCTTCTGTTTTCTAACCTTTCTACTCAGGTCATGATTTTAGGCTTTTTTCACAACCACAAGGGTTAGGAACTTAATTTTTTTTTTTTTAAATGAGAGCACTAAGGGCTGGTCTAAGATACAAAGTTAGGTTGGCTCAACTACATGGCTCAGGGCTGTGAAAAACTGAATGTCCTGTGCAATGTAATTAAAGCTGACCTAAGACCTGGTGTAGACACTGCTAGGATTTCTTCTATCAGTCTAACTATCACCTCTTGGAGAGGTGGATTCACTACCTCAATGGAAGAACCCCTTCCGTAGCTGTAGTGTCTGTCTACACTGCAGCACAGCTACAGCATGGAAGCTCTGCTGCTGTAGTGTTTCTAGTGTAGACATGAGATATTCATGGAATCACTTGCTTCCAGGAGCTGGGGCTTTAAGAAAGTCACCAAATGTCATGGGACCTGGTCATAAAGCTGCAAGCGTTGGCAACCATGCAAACTAGACAAAAGGCACTAGTGCTCCTTGGCCAAGATTTTCAAAAATAAGTGCCTAAAGTTAGACTTCTAGGTCCACATTTAGACACCTCAATAAGTGACCCGGTTTTCAAAAGTGCCGAGCACCCAGCAGCTCCCACTGAAATCTTTTGAAAATCAGGTTACTGTCATAGGCCCTGATTCTGCAAAGTCTTAATGCATATGGTTAACATTATGCACTGTGAGGAGTCCTGCAGTGGGTTTACTAACAGTGTATAAAGTTAACCAAGCGCATAAGCATGTCTGTAAGTCTTTGAAGGATTGGGGCTTTATACACCTAAATTTATTCTTGCTCTCTCTCTCTTTTTTTTTTAATCTTAGCCCTTAGGGACATTGAGGGAGATCTTCACAGCCACAGATGGCATTTAGGCAATGAGAGTTGGGTGCCTAACTCCCATTTGTGCCTGTGAAAGATTCTAGGCAGAATGTTCAAAAGCACCCAAGGCTGTTTGCAAAAGTCACAGATACGTGTTGGAGCCAAAATCTCATAGAAAGTCAATAACAATCCTCATCCCGAGTTCTTACCAGCCCTTCTCATCGGAAGAGATTCAGGTGCTTTGCAAAGGAAGTCAGTATCAGTGTCCCCATTTCACAGGTAGAGAAACTGACGCATGGAAAGGGGATGTGGTTTGACAAAAGTCACCCAACAGGCTAGTGACAGAGTTAGGAATAGAACCCAGGTCTCCTGAGTCCGACTTCAGTATGCCAGCCATGAGGCAACACTGTTCAGGCTTGTAAAGGCTACATTACACACGGAGAGGCGTCAAGTGGGTTTTTAAATCTACTCGTGTGCCTAACTCCTGCTTGTGGGGAGCCCCATGTCGTCAATAAATAAATAATCCCCAGCTTTTATATACTACTTTTCATCAGTAGATCTCAATTGTCTCTGGGATTCTCCCCCCTAGTGCTTTACAAAGGAGGTCAATATCCTTAGTCCCATTTTACAGATGGGAACATCGACACACAGAGAGGAGAGACTTTCCCAAGGATATGCAGCAGGCTGTACATGGGTGCAAGGGTCTATTCAGGTGGGTTCACTTGCAGGATCTGGTCCTGAATGCAGGATTCTGCATTAATGTAACATCTGGATTTCGATTATTACCCCTTCTGTTTTCACTTGATCAGAACTTTCCAAAAAAAGTTGTCTTTGGAGTTGAAACTTTCTTTGCATAGGGTCAGCCCAGAGTTGATTTTTTTTTTTAAAGGCAAATCTGAATACAATCTTTTCAGCTGGTTTTGAGTTTTGGGAGAGTGGGGGAAAATATTTTTTTCATCTTAAAAATATGAAAGAAACATAACAATATTATGAAATTTTTCATCTTGAAAAAAGAAAGGGAGTCTTCTTTCCCTTACACTGTTCTTTAAACCTGTGTGAGGCCAGGTCTACACTAGGAAATTAGGTCGGTATAATTACGTCACTCAGGGGTGTGAAAAATCCACACCCTTGAGTGATGCTGTTAAACCGATCTAACCCTTGGTGTAGACAGTGCTAGGTCAATGGGAGAATTCTCCTGTCAACCTACTTACGGCCTCTCGGGGAGGTGGAGCACCTACATTGACAGGGAAACTATCCCGTTGGTGTAGGCAGTGTCCTCACGGGAGCGCTACAGTCATGCAGCTGTAGCATTTTAACTGTAGAAAAGCCCTAACGCCATCGACTTTAGTGGAGTTACTCCTGATTCAGAGAAGAATCAGGACCTAAGGTCCAGATTCACAAAGGCATTTAGGTGCCTAACTCCCACTGGAAGTTAGGCACCTAAATACATTTAAGGATCAGGGCCTAGGCCTTTTTTGCTCACCAGTTGAACGTGACTTGAATGATGGAATATGCAGGGCCAGTTTATCCAGAGCATATTACAAGATGCACCTGGCCAATCGTTTTCTGTAACATGTTTGGATTCCCTCCTGACCCTAGTTGTTAATCAATTTATGTCCTGAAGCACGAGGATTGATCACCTGTTTTTTTATGGTGGCCAAGTCTCAGCTGGTGTCAGGGATCTGCTCCCTGCAGTTTATTGCCCAGCCTTGGCGAAAACTCTCTCCAGCTGAGCGGTGACTCCTTTCTTCACCAGCCAGTTCACTTCAATGAGGGGGTAAACTCTAGTATCTGTTCAAGTGAACAAGCTGTTACCTTCACCGCCTGGTTGGGAAGATTCATCCTAATACCAGACAGGCCAGTACCCCATCCAAACTGCAGCAGGTGTCAGGGTGCTTTATTTAAAGGCCTGAGCTCAATACAGACCCGACGCAACTCGGCTGAAGTCCCTGCCTATCCCTCTTCTCCAGCTAGTGCTCCAGCTCTGCTCCATTGGTGGCAGCATAACAGGGGCCCTCTGGCTGCTACCACCATTGAAAGCACTTTGATGATTAGATCTGCTCTGCGGAGAGGGTGAAGAAGCCTGTAGTTACCAGGAAAGGGATCTTCTAGTACCCTGACGGGGTGTATACACCCTGCTTAGAAGACAGCAGGAAGGAGGTTAACTCTTTCACTCGCTTTTTCTCCCCGAAGGACCACAGCTGCAGGGAGCCACTCCCCCAGGAAAACCCCTCGGCGCTCAGGGATTGTTGGGGATTGTAGTGTAGTTATGCCTCCCTACGCTGCAATCCCACCTTAATTTGCAGTGTAGATGTGCCCTAAGGAGTCAGTACCTTGTCGGGGTGCTTCATTAACCTATCTGAGCACGTGAGCTGTGCAAAGCCACTCCTTTGTTGATTTGGTTGAGAGACCTGGGCAAAAGGAAGCCCCTTTCCAAACTTTTCGGTGTTGGTAACTCCCTTAGCTGTCTGTGAGCGTTGTCCTGGCTCTGTAAAGCCTGAGGCATTTAGGGTGAAGGGGGTGCTCAAAAAAACGTATACACCTCTACCCCGATATAACGTGACCCAATATAGCACGAATTCGGATATAACGTGGTAAAGCAGCGCTCCGGGGGGGGCGGGGCTGCGCACTCTGGTGGATCAAAGCAAGTTCGATATAACGTGGTTTCACCTATAACACGGTAAGATTTTTTGGCTCCCGAGGACAGCGTTATATCGGGGTAGAGGTGTAGATAGATTAGGGCTGTTGATTAATCGCAGTTAAATCACGCCATTAACTCAAAAAAATTAATCGTGATTAATCACACTTTTAATCGCATTGTTAAACAATAATAGAATACCAATTGAAATTTATTAAATATTTGTGGATATTTTTCTACATTTTCAAATATGTTGATTTCAATTACAACACCGAATACAAAGTATACAGTGCTCACTTCATATTAGTATTTTTTATTACAAATATTTCCACTGTAAAAATGATAAACAAAAGAAATAGCATTTTTCAGTTCACCGTATACATGTACTGAAGTGCAATCTCTTTATCGTGAAAGTGCAATTTACAAATGTAGATTTTTTGTTTGTTTGTTACATAACTGCACTCAAAACAAAACAATGTAAAACTTTAAAGCCTACAAGTCCACTCAGTCCTACTTCTTGTTCAGCCAATCACTCAGACAAACAAGTTTGTTTACATTTATGGGAGATAATGCTGCCTGCTTCTTATTTACAATGTCACCTGAAAGTGAGAACAGGCATTCGCATGGCACTTCTTAGCCAGCATTGCAAGGTATTTACGTGGCAGATATGCTAAACATTTGTATGCCCCTTCATGCTTCAGCCAACATTCCAGATGACATGCTTCCATGCTGATGATGCTGGTTAAAAAAAATGTGTTAATTAAATTTGTGACTAAATTCCTTAGTAGAGAATTGCATGTCTCCTGCTCTGTTTTACCCGCATTCTGACATATATTTCATGTTATAGCAGTCTCGGATGATGACCCATCACACGTTGTTCATTTTAAGAACACTTTCACTGCATATCTGACAAAACACAAAGAAGGTACCAATGTGAGATTTCTAAAGATAGCTACAGCACTCGACCAACGGTTTAAGAATTTGAAGTGCCATCGAAAATCTGAGAGGTGTGGAACATGCTTTCAGAGGAGTTAAAAGAGCAACACTCTGATGCGGAAGCTACAGAACCTAAACCACAAAAAAAGAAAATCAACCTTCTGCTAGTGGCATCTGACTTAGATAATGAAAATGAACATGCATCGGTCCGCACCGCTTTGGATCGTTATTGAGCAGAACCCGTCATCAGCATGGACGCATGTCTTCTGGAATGGTGGTTAAAGCATGAAGGGACATATGAATCTTTAGTGCATCTGGCACATAAATATCTTGCGACGCCTGCTACAACAGTGCCATGCGAATGCCTGTTCTTACTTGCAGGTAACATTGTAAACAAGAAGCGGGCAGCATTATCTTCTGTAAATGTAAACAAACTTGTTTGAGCAATTGGCTGAACAAGAAGTAGGACTGAGTGGACTTGTAGGCTCCAAAGTTTTACATTGTTTTATTTTTGGGTGCAGTTATTTATTTGTACATAATTCTACATTTGTAATTTCAACTTTCATGATAGAGATTGCACGATAGTACTTGTATTAGATTAATTGAAAAATATTTTTTTTTTACAATGCAAATATTTGTAATCAAAAATAATAATATAAAGTGAGCACTGTACACTTTGTATTCCGTGTTGTAATAGAAATCAATATATTTGAATATGTAGAAAATATCCAAAACTATTTAAATAAATGGTATTCTGTTATTGTTTAGCAGTACGACAACTATTGCCTTATATTATGGAAACACAAAGGATTTTAAACCTCTCATTAACTCTTCACCATTTACCTTCCCTGTTTACATCAGACAGATTTTCAAAGGAGCTCAGCTCCCATTTACACACCAAAAGAAGTGGCCAGATTTTTCAAACGCAGGTTGGGTCCTGCTGAGTACTTGAGAAGCTGGCTCCGAGAGCCTTTCGTGGATGGGAAACTGATGACAGAGTGATAATCCTGCTTGGGATTAGGTCCTGCTTTGAGCAGGGGGTTGGACTAGATGACCTCCTGAGGTCCCTTCCAACCCTGATATTCTATGATTCTAAGTGCCACTCTTCTCTAATCTTTTCATTTTCCGCCTCTTATGCATTAGCATTAGGCTGCAAAGTCTGGCTTGCAAACACCCTGGAAATATTTCGGTTCGCTTTAGGGCTTCTACGCTCTGCCACTTTTGTTCTAGCTTTACATTTGGGGTCTAAATCTAGTCGATTCCATTTAATGCGAATAGCTTCTGGACTCAGGGCAGGTTTACCCATAAGCGCTGCATCAGCGCAGCTGTTAAGTGAAGACACCCCTACACGACAGGAGTGCTTCTCCCGTTGGCGTAGTTAATCCACCTCCCTTAGAGGCAGTAGCTAGGTTGGCGGGAGAAGCTCTCCCATTGACATAGTCCTGTCTACACGGTGGGGTTCGGTCGGTATAACTGTGAGTCGCTCAGGGGTGTGGATTTTTCACATCCCTGAGCGCCGTAGTTATACCGAGATAGGTCTGTCGTACAGACCTGGCCTCAGTAAATGACCGCGGTAAATTCCAGAGTGAGCTCTCCCCCAATAAAGTCTGCAGTGTTGGTTACTCAGGAAGTGGCAAATCCTGGAACTCGGCACACAGCCTGAATAACTGGGGTCACCATGGGGAGCCCCCAAAAGAATCCCCACCAACACTCCGTAGCTGCCTCTGCAGCTTGGGACTGCAAAGCCAAGGTAGCTGATGTGCCACCTACAGGAATAGTCACTGATCCACCTGCCCTGCACCACTCCTCCCCATCCCCCTTCCACCTGCTGCACAAGGAAATCCCCATGGAACTGAGCTCTGTGGCATGCAGGGGTTATGTACCTTATGTACAGGTTCCAGGCAGCCTGGCTCCGTGCATGGTGGGAATGCACTTCGAGGGAGAGGGGCTATGGGGACGGGATTTGCCTATAAAAGCCCAATTCTTCAGTCCTCGTGCAAACAAAATTGCCATTGACTTCAAAACTAGCAGCCTGCTTGTGCACCTAGGATCTTGGACGGGGATGTGCTCAGGCTGCTGGTGCTGCTCTCCCATCAACGTAGGAATTCTTCCCTCGACCTTGGGCTGTCTTCATGGGGCGGGGGGAGGTCAGCTTAATCAGGGGTGTTGATTTTTCACGCCTCTGAGCAACGTAGCTGGGTCAAACTAACTTTTTAGCATAGACCAGGCCTGCATCTACCTAGGAATTACACCTCCCAGCCGCAATGTAGACACAGGAGAATAAGCTCCCACACATGCAAAGGGAGTGCATGTAACCAGTGCTGCTGGGGAAGAAAGAAATTTCCAAGCGACTTTCGCACATTGACAACAGCTACAAATATTCACTGAAGACAATTAGACAATTTCCCTGACAGGCCAGTGTGTTAATCAGGCCAATGGTGGCCAAATTAAATTCTGGCAAAATCCAAGGTTTGTGCTAAAAATGCAAACAGTTACCGTAGCAACTGCAACAGCTGAGCGCGCCTCATGTCACAGGGAGAAAGCACACCCCCAGACAGACTCAATGGGGCAAAGCAATTCAGGGCGTAACGCCACTGAAGCCACCAGAGTTCCACTAGGAGTGAATTTGTCCCTTTCGCGCCCATATGCGCTGCCAACCGCTGTCTGTGATCGTTCTTAAGTAAGCTGGGGGAGGAGGTGTGAGGAATTCAGCAGGAGACTGCTGACTGGCATGGCAGTTATGAAACAAAGTGACTTTGTTGTGCTCCAACTTTTATTATTGCAGTTTATTGAAGTTTGCGAAAAAGAGGAATACAGTTCTTATCCCATAATGCTGTTTATCCTGATTGAAAATAAATAAAAGAGAGGGAATATATCTATCCTCTAAAGAAGGAGAAAGCAAGAGTCGGGCCTCCTGGATTCTATCCTGCCACTAACTCGCCGTGTGACCTTGGGCAAGTTACTTACTTGCTCTCTGCCTCAGTTTCCCCATCCATGAAATTGGGACAAGGCGACTTCCCTACTGCACAGGGGCTTGGGGAATCTTCATGAATCAACATGACTGTTTTTCCTCTCACACCAGGTCGACACGGCTGTAACTCCGCTGCCTTCAATGAAGTTACTTCTGACTTAAATCCATGTGAGAGAAGAATCTGAAGATGTTTTTGAAGCACTCTGAGATCCTGTGAAGGAAGCTGCTCATGGGACAGAGTAAAGCATGAGGTGGAGCAGGGTAGATAGCTGATATTTAGGTCATGTCTACATGCCCTAGCGTAGATGACGCTACCATCAGCCTAACCATGTCTACACTTGGGGTTAGGTTGTCTTAATTTTTCACATCCCTGAGTACCTAACTTTTAAGTATAGACCAGGCCTTAGGGGTCATAAGGGTGTATTTTCTGAGCCATACTTTGATTTTTAGATGCATTTTCAACAGGAAACAAACCATCCAGAGTAAGCTAATTGCAGAATGGTTAAATGCCGAGCAAGGTGCATCTTCTGAAAGGTTCTGGATGAGGAGTGAATTTCTCACCTGGAGGGTGTGAATCCCCAGACCATCCCCTGATACAACTGGGCTTGCAAAAAAATTACCATCCAGCCTGAGCCAAGCAGGTGGGCTCAGCTCAGTCCCAGACTATGCTGCCCCACCCTCAAAGCACTCCACTCCCCTGTGCACTTTGGGATCCTGATTTGATCCAGCCGACTTCACTGGTTTGGCCTCGCTCTACCCCTCTCTCAGCTCCTCCTTTCATCTAGCAACAACCTCCTCTCTGTGCCTTCATGCCATTTCACCGTTGTTGTGAGAGCCTTCCCCTCTGCAGCTCCTGCCACCTGTCCCTCTTCCAGCGGTGAATGCGCTTTAAGGGGAGCCTGCCCTTTTAAGGTTTCTGCAGTTAGTCTCAGTCTGTGAAGGGAACAGAGCCAGGACCCCACCCTACCAGGAAGCAGGATGAGCTTGCATCCTTCAGGGCCCAGTGCAAGATGCATTTGTTTGCACAATCCTCTCATGCATGCTAGTAAGGAATAGATAGGCCAGCACCGGCTCTTCTGGAGAAAAAGCCAGATTACTTAAGGGAGCTGGGTAAAACCATGGCGATCTGGAGATCGTTAGATGCTATGTTTCATTTTATCGGTGCTTAGACACCCGAGCGATGAGCCCGCTGAAAGCACCTAACTAGACAGATATGGGCCACCCATTCCTCCACCTGCAATGAGCTGACCATTCTGCCAAAGCGGGAGGAGTTCTGCAGCGTGCGTTTCAAGGAGACATTTTAAAAGCCTCCCTCGCTGCCAGGCGCAGGCCGAAATCTCCCCCCCTACGATGATCTTCGCACAGGTGACGCCTGCGAGAATCGAAGCGCACGACAGAGCCATAAACACAGGCCCCCCAGAGCCAGGTTTCAGTGGAGGCTCTATAAATAATTCTCTTTAGCACATGATTTATGCAGCGCTGCAGAGCAGCCCTGCTCTCCTCTTGGCATGCCAGCAAACACATGAGCCAGCTAAAGCAGCACCTCTGGGAGCTCTTGGCTTGCAGTAGAACCTCCCTTCCTGTAGGTGTAGCTGCTGCCCCCTCTTCTTGCAGGCAGTACATGCGCAGCACAGGCTCCCTGCAGAGGTTTTCATTTCCCTTCCCCGCCCCCTCCTTCAATATTTAATGCAGGCCTCTGAGGCCTCCCCATCTGTACCCCTCTCCCCCCCGCCACCACCACCTTGGTATTTTGGTTATAAGCACAGAAATAATGGAGCTAATGCAGCAGTAAAGATACAAAAAACAAAATATAGAGGCCAAAAAAATCCGGGAAGGTTAATATCAGAAAGGAACACAAAGTGCTGAATGATTCCAGCTTCTGTTGGCTTGTAAGCATCTGGCAGCAGCTGCATTTGAAAGCTCTGACAGCAGCACTATAGGGGGCAATAGTTTCAAGGAGAATAAGGGTTCTAAGATTCAGCCTGCAAATTAAAAGCAACCCCCAGCAATCGGCAGTGCTATATTTTCACGAACTCTTTAGATGTATATTTAGGGTGATAGATCAAAGGCTTTTCCTTTGATTTACAGCGAAGGAATGGACCAAGCTGGGGCCCAATCCGGAAAACCTTCACTCATGCAGCCGTTTCCTTAGGCTTCAGTGGGACAGCTCACGCAGGATTACTTGCTTGCCTAGGGAATTGCAAGATCAGGTCTCGGTTTCCAGCTGACCAAACGTTAACACAGTGAGCTAAAGTTTAGTGCTTCAAGAAACGGTGGCGCTTTTTAAAAAACACCCTTATTTGCATCTTGCTTTTAAGAACAAGACTAGAGAGCCTGCAATGAGCAAAGCACAGGTGACCCTGTGACTTAATCAGGGCTCCACATGGAGTCCGCCCATGCAGAGCTCATTGCAGGATCAGGGCCAAAGCAAGAAATAATGTATGCAGTCTATAGTCTGGAGCTGTTATGAATCATCTCAGGCTGCATTCAATTTACAAATTAATTCACAGGTCCTGATTCTCATCTGCTTTATGCTGGGGTAACTCAAGTCAATGGTACCGCTGTAAAATTGATGAAACTGAGCAGAGAATCTCAGTTTCCTTTAGGGAAAGGGAGGTATTATTACCTACACCTTTAATGAAAGGAAGTGAACTGCCCAAAGAATGCAAAAGCAGATATTTTAATCTGCTTATTCCTTACTATGTTGTTTTATTTAACATACACATTTTAGTTATGTACTTTGTAGGAATCAAGATACATTGACAGCTCTTCAACTTTAACGTTTAACGCTTTAACGTGCCTTGTGTGGTTGCGGCTCTAAAAAACCACCTCCACAAGGGGCGTAGCTACCAGTGCTGGGAGCGCGGTTACCAGCGCTGGGGCACTGTTTACACTGGCGCTTTACAGCACTGCAATTTGCTGCGCTCGGGGGTGTGTGTGTGGTGTTTTTTCACCCCCGAGAAAGTTGCAGCGCTGTTCATTGCCAGTGTAGACAAGCCCTAGTCATAACTTGTTTTCACCAAAGTATACTGGGAATTCCCTTAGAACCCAATTCTCCTTCCAGTTTTAATAAATGGCAAAATTCCCATTGACTTTAACGAGAGCTGTATCTGACCCTTGGTTATAATTTATTATACAAGAATCTGAACAACAATTAACTGATGTATAAACCAAACTACTACAGTCCTATCTAATCATCATGGTGAAGTGAGTCATATAGAGATAACATCATTGGTAATTAATTTTTGTGCTTAGAGGATTATATTCATTTGCTTAATTCCATTTAATCACCGTGTGTCAGACAGAACCAACATCCAGGACTAGCTTGTATTCTTGATAAATGTTTTAAGCAGAATGCACGTTCATTCACTATGTAGTGGTTTTACTAACATATTTTACATGTATCCTATGAAATGTGGCCCCAGTCCTGAAAAGGGATTTGAGTGGACAGATCCTCATGCCTTGCTGGAATCCCACTGATTTCAATAGAACACCACGCAGGGCCCTTTGAGGGATCATGTATCTGTGACCCATAACTAGAGGAAAAAGAACAGGAGTACTTGTGGCACCTTAGAGACTAACACATTTATTGGAGCATAAGCTTTCGTGGGCTACAGCTCACTTCATCGGATGCATCCTTCATACGTCTTACCCACGTTTTATTCTTCGGTTACTTTACTTTTGAAAGTGGAGAGCTGGTTATTCCCTGTTGCATTGCTTTGAATCATACATGGAATTATATAACTTGTGTTAAAGATTAAACAGCCCAAGTCTCTGCCTGTGTAGCGTTAATAGCAGCCCCAGGGCCTTTGCCCCGTGGGAGACTTGAGTGGACTGGCGACTGGGGCTCCTCCTATGTACAGCCACGTGGTTGCAGCATGTCCCTTCTTAGTTAAAGGCCCTTCGGACCATAGAGATCCCTTAAGGGCATGGGGGAAAGAGAGAGGCTCTGGCGCATGCGCCTTGAGCAGCCCGCTGTCCCCGCCTCTACGCCGGCTCCGGCCTATAAGAAGGCTGGGCGTTGACGTCAGCTTTCTCTTCCGCCCGCTCTGTCCCCGCCAGCGAGACAGGGCCGCAGCCGCCGCCATTACCGGTCCCCTCCTTTCCTCCGCCCCCGGAGAATCCGCCGCCATCCGCAACCATGGTGAGCCATCCGCGCCGCGAGGGCGGCTGGGGGGACGCGAGGGGCCCGGACCGAGGCGGGCCGCTGGTTATGGCCGCCCCCTGGCCGGTATCGATCGACGGGGCGGCCTGGGAAGTAGGGGGGGGGCGGTGGTCTGTACGGGTGGGGGAGGGGTGGCTAGACCCCTAAATACCCCCCCCACACACACACACACCCCATACCTGGGAACTGCGGGGCCCGGAGCCGGGTGGGAGGGGGGGGGTGTCCGTCCCTTTCCTGGGTGTGGCTTGTGCCAACCAGGGCAGTGCTCCCTAATGGGGAGTGGGGAATGGCGGGTTAACGGGGGGGGGGGGGGTCTGGGGTGCCCCTTCTCTAGGGTAGATCTGCCCCTGGCCCCTGTTACAGGAAGCCCCGTCCCCAGGGGAGTTGTGCGCCCCTCTCGCCGTGGGGCTGTTGCTCAGCGGGGGCGGGGGGCTGCTAGCCTCCCCCCTTGGGGGTGATCTGTGCCCTGGCGAAGTGACCACAGACCTTCCCTCTTCTGCAAGGTGGGGCTGCGCCATTGGGGAGGGGGTAGGAGGCTCTGGGCCCTGCTCGCTCTACCCAGCCTGAGCACCGCTGGGAGGCGTGAGTGTGCCCTTCCTTGTACGCCCAGTGGCTGTGCAGGTTGCTCAATGATGCTGATCGGCCTCCTCCCCAAAGAGACAGGCGGGCCGGCTCCCCGGCCCCACTCTCCTGTCAAGGGGTTTGTTTGGTGGAGCCTTGAAGCTGTGGGGCGGCTCGGAGTGATGTGGCGGGGTGGGGGAAGGCAAGTGCCAGGATGATGTTTCTGGTCTCTCCTCTCTGGTCAAAGGGAGGTACTGCAAGCCCGGGGGGAGGGGGAAATATTTCCTGCAGTGAGGTGGTAGCGATCTTATGTAACTCTGGCAGTCTGGAGTGAAATCCTAGCTTGGATGCTTGGGTTGTGAAAGAGTGAGCTGATGCGGAAGGTGTTCGGAGTGGGCTTATTTTGTGGAATATCAGGATCGCCGTGTGTGGGGCATGGGTCGGAGTACAGGCGTGAAATGTGAGTGATGGTGATCTTAAGACTGGGTTTCAGGGTGGGAATTGATTGACTGTAAGAGCCTATTAGGCTGTGGAATTGTCGCCCCAAGGCAATTGTAAAAGCCACTGGTTGGGGCGTTCAGCTAGATGGGAATGCACTGGAAAACTTTCTCTGAGTTGCCTTGTAATGTCTGCCGAGCAATCTGTTTCAGCGTGACTAAGCTTGGCATTGCTATGTCTGGATTGCTGGAAGAACTCGCCCCTGATCATATAACCTTCTCTTCAAGGTGAACTTCACAGTAGACCAGATTCGGGCCATTATGGACAAAAAGGCCAATATCCGAAACATGTCTGTGATTGCCCATGTGGACCATGGCAAATCCACCTTGACTGACTCCCTGGTATGCAAAGCTGGTATCATTGCTTCTGCCCGTGCCGGTGAGACTCGTTTCACCGACACGAGAAAAGATGAGCAGGAAAGGTGCATCACTATCAAGTCAACGTAAGTTCCTTCCCTTGAAGTATCCTGGTGTTCAGTTGCTTCTCTTCCTTGAGTCATGGTCTGATCACAGGACTGGGACCCAGGAACTCCTTCTGGGTTCTAGTTCTGTTTCTGATACTAAGCTGGGGGAAGAAGAAACTACTGAATAAAGTGCTTTGGTTGCCACCAGAGGCTTACTTCCCTGCAACCTAGGGCATTGTGAGTGTTGTCTAAATGTGGTAGGACAGGAGTTCTCAAACTGGGGGTCGGGACCCCTCAGGGGGTTGTGAGGTTATTACATGAGGGGGTCGCGAGCTGTCAGCCTCCACCCCAAGCCCTGCTTTGCCTGCAGCATTTATAATGTTAAATAAATATATAAAAAAGTTTTTAATTTTATAAGGGGTCACACTCAGAGCCTTACTATGTGAAAGGGGTCACCACTACAAAAGTTGGAGAACCGCTGCGGCAGGAGTACTAAATACTGGCTTGTACATGGTGCATCAATTACTACCACTATCTTGGTAGTCAAAACAGTAAATGAAAACTTTCATGCAATCATAAGTTAAAATGTTCCCTGTTAGTATCTACTTATGTTAACTGATGTGGAATCCCTGGAGCTGGTTTGTTTAATGCATTTCTTTAGCCGGCAACTTAATAGTCTCTAACAACAACTTGTATCAGGAGTCTGCCTAAGAGCTACCTGAGCTAAATGTGCTATAAATGCATTGCCAAAAATAGAATGCAATAAAGAGGAGTATTATCATGTAGGACTTCTTTTGTGTATCTTTATTTTTCAGAGCTATCTCTCTCTTCTACGAGCTGTCTGAAAATGACTTGGCCTTCATCAAGCAGAGCAAGGATGGTTCTGGTTTCCTGATCAACTTGATTGACTCTCCTGGACACGTAGACTTCTCTTCTGAAGTCACAGCTGCTCTCCGTGTCACTGATGGTGCCCTGGTCGTCGTAGACTGTGTCTCTGGTGAGAACTGGTAGCACATTTAAATGCATGTTGTATAGAAATAGCATGCTAGTCCTGCAGCAGTAATCACCAAGGTTCTGCCTCCTCCAGGTGTGTGTGTACAGACGGAAACTGTGCTGCGACAGGCCATTGCTGAGAGGATCAAGCCTGTCCTGATGATGAACAAGATGGACAGAGCACTGCTGGAGCTGCAGTTGGTGCCAGAAGAGCTGTACCAGACCTTCCAGCGTATTGTGGAGAATGTCAACGTCATCATTTCTACCTATGGGGAAGGAGAGAGTGGCCCCATGGGAAACATCATGGTAAGGAGAGGAATCAAGGAATGTATTCCAAGTGACACATTGTCCAGAACTTGCCCTCAGGTGTTTTGAAAGACATCCTTCCACTTTGAAGCAAGGAGCAGTTGTCTTGTATTCCTCTGGAGGTTACTTCCATCGTAAACTGACATTGTTGACCCAGAAGAATGTTTACTATAACACAGTATGGGTAATGGGCTTGAAATACAATTGACTTATAGTCATGCTTCAGTTTGGGTGCACTGAATTACAGGTTTAATCGTATTGCTATCTGACCTACTTAGTGTCAAACCATCCCTCAAATTCCTGATCAAACTGAGACTCTCATTGGCTACCCTCTTCCACTTGATGAGGCCTTGTAGCTCACACTTCTACTTATGCTGGTATAGGAAGATTCCACTTTCAAATAGAACATTCTTCTAGGCACTCAGGCTCCTCAGCTGTGCCTTGGAGGGTGATATCATGGATTCATAGACAGTTACAGGAATTGCATCTCCTTTGACTGGACTAGCACGCAGTCGTATCAAAAATTTCATCCGTTTGCCAAGATCTTTCCGATCTGGGTCTCAAATATTCTACTCAGCAGTCAGTCATGAGGCATTTCAACCAGTTAATAGCCAGTAGCTTTTGTTTAGCCAAGTCTAGCTCTTGCACCCAAAGCACTTCACCTTCCTTATGTTTAATGAAACCACACTTGGAAGTATGTAGCGGAGCTGGGATGCCTGCTATTCATCCACTGGGAAGGGAAGGGTACCCTAATAAATCACTCGGCATAGTCAGACATCTGTGGATCACTAATCAGTGCAGGTAGTTGGTGAAGGCCTGAAGACATTCAGTTAACCACTTGTGTGTGTTGCTTTCTGATTCTCACTACTAAAGCTGAAATTGAGGCATAAACTAAGTTGGGGCCCTAGATCTTGTGCTGTAGTTTTTTGAGGCAGAGCTGCAGGACCTCAAATGTCTCCTAGTCAATAGCAACCTCCCCTGCCCCCTCCTGAATAATCTATCCTATATGCAGCTAAACTCTCCCTTCAGAGGAGGTGATTGGGTAACAGCACTCTGGAAGGCAGGATTTGCTTATCCATGGAGCTGCCACAGTTGGGGGGGTGGGGGTTGGAATGTCAATACAAATTTCACCTCAACACTACTCTTCTGACCTCTTTCAGATTGATCCTGTGCTAGGTACAGTTGGCTTTGGTTCTGGCCTGCACGGCTGGGCTTTTACCCTAAAACAGTTTGCTGAGATGTATGTTGCGAAGTTTGCTGCAAAGGGTGATGGGCAACTGAGTGCTGTTGAGCGTGCCAAGAAGGTAGAGGACATGATGAAGAAGCTGTGGGGCGACAGGTAAGGGACCTGAGCTCATGGTTCTACTAGTGCTGCTGATTTCTGAGCTTGGGCTTGCCCTATCTAGTATTACCTGAGCTACACCTTGAAACTGCTAGCTGGAGCAGTGACCCCATAACTAGAGATGGAAAGCCGGAGGTGGTTTGTAAACTCAGACCAGGCAGTGGTGGGGAATAACACAGCTGTGTAGATCTCCAGAACGGGGGAATACTTGAACTCTCCTGGGCTGGGAGTAAGGAAGCAACAGTATGGTAGCACCCAAAGGAAGGAATCCTAATTAGGGTGGATGGCTTATTGTGCTGACGGCTTTAAAGTCCCTCCCATGAAGGATTTGCAATCTAGCTACAATCAGGCAAATATTAGGGGATGGGAACAGGAATACACCATACAGGCAGATCCATCTCAATTTTGCTTTTGAAGCAAGTGACTGAAAGTGCATCAGATCTCAGGAAGTAGAGGTAAACTCCTCTCAAAACAGGTCTTTGACTTGATAACCCTTCCCTCCATCTTGAAAGGGCAGCAGAATAAGCAGTGCTAATTAAACAAGATGGAGAAACCACAATGCCCCTCTGATTTTTTTTTCTAGATATTTTGATCCTGCTTCTGGCAAGTTCAGTAAATCTGCTACCAACCCTGATGGAAAGAAACTGCCCAGGACTTTCTGCCAGCTGATCCTAGACCCCATCTTCAAGGTAACTACCATGGTACCAAGTCTCCTCGTAACTGGCAGTGGTCTGTGCCTGCTTTGTGTGTGCATGATGATGGAAAAATTTCTTCACTTTGACCTGACTTGACTGTTTGAAGAAATCTAAATATCTGACACAAACACAGCTGAGCTGTGCAGTAAGGGAAGCTGGGAGAGTTACTGCTCTCTAGACAAGAAGCTGTTTATAAACCATGTACCTGATCAACTGACCTACTAATTGGCAGATACAAGGGTTGCTGTTAAGGCAGTTAAACTGCCATTTACTGGCTCTTCCTGGAGAATGAGCATAAGCTGCTTTCTCTGAACTGGGTTGCTTGATGCTTTCTCCCCTAACTTGGAACTCTTGTGCTAGGTCTTTGATGCAATCATGAACTTCAAGAAAGAGGAGACTGCTAAACTGATAGAGAAACTAGACATCAAACTTGACAGTGAGGATAAAGACAAGGAGGGCAAACCCCTACTGAAGGTAAGAACTGATGGGCATTGGCTTGGGAAGAGACTTGCAGCTAACTTTGTCTGCGTCCAAGTGGGATGCTAAGCTAGTCTTTCAACACTGGGTAGTTGGTAGATAGCAAGTCTGCATAACTTGGATGAGAAACTTAATGGGGGTGGGCAGTAGTATGAGCAAAGATGGGTTTGCCTGAGCCTCATGCCTCCAATCTGCTCTTTCAGGCTGTGATGAGGCGCTGGCTGCCTGCCGGAGAAGCTCTGCTGCAGATGATCACCATCCACCTGCCTTCCCCTGTCACAGCTCAGAAATACCGCTGTGAGCTGCTGTACGAGGGACCCCCTGACGACGAGGCTGCCATGGGTATGAAGCACTTGTCGTTGTAGTGTGCAGGAGCATAACTGCATTAAGGCTCTAAAATGCCCAGAGCTGCTTGTTTGCTTTTCAACAAGTATACAGCTGGGCTGAAGTTGTAATTCCTGCACCTGCAGCCTTTCTAGTGTGGATCAGACAAGCTTATTAGTGAGCAGCTTTCCTGTGGATAGCTGGGCTAGCCAAGTACCTGGATAGTAGCCAGAGTGTATACTAAAGGCTCAGTCTGTTAATGACAATGATCTCTTGGCACATGGCTTTTCCTTGCCAGTTGGGCTAGCCAACTACCTGGATGGTAGCCAGCAGGCCAGTGTCACAACTGCTGCATTCCATCTGAGTGATTACCTTGCTCCAAAGCAGAGAGCACTAGTAGTGGAAGAAAGGACCACAAGTCAGCACTGATGGCTTCTTCTTTCCCAGGTATTAAGAACTGTGACCCCAAAGGGCCCCTGATAATGTACATCTCTAAAATGGTGCCAACCTCAGACAAAGGTCGTTTCTATGCTTTTGGACGTGTCTTCTCTGGTCTCGTCTCTACTGGCTTGAAAGTCAGAATCATGGGACCAAATTACACTCCTGGCAAGAAGGAAGATCTGTACCTGAAACCAATCCAAAGGTCAGTAAAGGCAGGGATTGATCCCATGTTGAGATTAGATTTAATACCTCATTTTTTTTTCCTTCGATGCAGGCTCCATATTTACGTCTACATTCCCAGCACTTGGAGTGACAGTTTAGTAGCTTCCTGATGTTTGTTTGTGTCTTCAGTGGCCTTTTTCTGCCCCTCACTGGTCTTACTCAGTCAAGAGACAAGGCATCTATCTAGCTTTCCTATGCAAGCCTGTCACTCCTAAACTAGGATCCACTCTCCCCTTCCCACCACAGAAATCCTTTCTAAGGAACCATCCAGATTGACTCAAGTTTTTCTTAACCCAGGACCATTCTTATGATGGGCCGCTACGTTGAACCCATTGAGGACGTGCCTTGTGGTAACATCGTTGGGCTGGTCGGTGTTGACCAGTACCTGGTCAAGACCGGGACAATCACCACCTTTGAGCATGCTCACAACATGAGAGTGATGAAGTTCAGCGTCAGCCCCGTGGTGCGTGTGGCCGTTGAAGCAAAGAACCCAGCTGACCTGCCCAAGCTAGTAGAAGGACTGAAGCGTTTGGCCAAGTCTGACCCTATGGTGCAGGTAAGGGTCTTCTGAGGAAACTCTCTTCAATAGCAGTTGCTTGGAGATCTAGGAGATCTGTCGGCGTATTGTCCACTTATTACACATGTCATGACGCAGCCCAGTACCATAGAGGAACCATGTTTTCTCATCTCCCCAAGCCGCAATATTTGAGTAGAAGAGATTGAGGGAATACTGGCAGAGAGCTTCCAAAACTCATCCATGTGAAGGCCTTCACTTGGATGAAACCTGTAGCATGCCATGGAATTGTGGGCCAGGGATAATTGATTGATTTTGGTCAAGGCCCAGACTCTAGAGTAGGGGTGGGCGAACTTTCTGGCCTGAGGCCCACATCTGGAAATAGAAATTATATGGCAGGCCATGAATGCTCACAAAACTGGGGTTGGAGTGCAGGAGGGGGTGAGGGCTCTGGTTGGGGGTGTGGGCTGGGGATGAGGTGTTTAGGGTGCAGAAGGGTGTGCTGGGCTGGGACTAAGGGGTTCAGAGGGCAGGAGGGGGATCAGGGCTGCAGCAGGGGGTTGGGGATCAGGGGGGGCTCTCGGGTGCAGGCTCTGGGCAGCGCTTACCTGAAGTGGCTCTCGGAAGCAGCAGTATGTCCCTTCTCCAGCTCCTGTGCGGCCATTTGGCTGGGAGCTGCAGGGGCAGCATGCAGAGGGGAGCCCCCTGGCTGCCCTATATGTAGAAGCTGGAGGGGGATCATGCCACTGCTTCCAGGAGCCATGTGGATCAGTGCCAGAGCAGAGAGCCCCAGACCCCGCTCCCCAGTGGGAGCTCGAGGGCTGGATCTGGCCTGTGGGTTGTAGTTTGCCCACCCCTGCTCTAGAGAAAATACAAAAATAACACATTTGCAGTACATTCAAAAGTGTCTCTCAGTTGGATTTGGCCCATGGTCTGCCTATTGACTACCCCTGGGTTGGGATCAACTGGATCTCTGGCTGGAGTGAAATTATCTCCCTGAATGCTCCACCACATAGAGGTCAGTCTGGGGACCATTGGCAAGATTGCTGGTAATCTTCAGTCTTGGTTGCTACTCTGGAGCTTAATTAAGGTCCTCAACAGCATGATTTAGTTAACACGTCACTATCCGCTGTATACATATTGAGAGGACACTGCACATTGAAGGGCTGATAAAAGACTGCTGGAACAAAGCATGTGGCGTGCATAACTATTTTTGCCACCTGATGGTACATACTGCTTCCATCTAAGTTCTTAACAGAACGTGGAAAACACCTTGAGGGTCTCCTGTAACTTAACCATTGCAATAGATGTCATGGCAATTCTTCTTCCAAGTCCCGTCCTTTTCTGACTGGAAGCACAGCATCTCTGCTTCTCCTGTTCAGAGGTGGAAAACTCTTGCCCTGGCAAATATCTTCAGTGAAAAGACTTAATAACCTTGCTGGGCCACCACCAATCTTGTTTTCCTTTTTTCTCTTCTCCCCCCCCCCCCCCCCCCCCCCCCCCCCCCCCCCCCCCCCCCCCCNGTGTAAAGATCCAACATCTCAAGTGACCTTTTTAACAATATAGACCAGTACACACAGGTGCTTTAATGGAGTCCTAGTAAGGAGTCTCTCCTCTCTCTGCCCACCCCATAGCATGACTGGTCTCTCTGTTTCAGTGCATCATTGAAGAGTCTGGAGAGCACATCATTGCTGGTGCAGGAGAGCTGCATTTGGAGATCTGCCTGAAGGATCTGGAAGAGGACCATGCATGCATTCCAATTAAGGTAAATCGGCCGCATCTTCCCTCTTAGTCTAAGCCCAGAAGAACTCGACTGAAGGCTGAGTGGATGAAATGGCTGGAGATCTAGTCAGTCTGAAATCTTGGATTACTGGGAACAAATACAACTGCTGAAGCTGTTGTTTTCATGATGGGAAGCGCAGTAGCTCTGTGGGTAGCAAATCCATGAGGCTGCAGCAGGGTGTGGAATACCCTGCCTCCGCAACATAGAGGCGCTGTGGCTAGTGGACTGACCATAGGGCTGAGAGTCAGGCGTTCCTAACCCAGCTGAGCCATTGACTTCTCCTAATTCTGCATCTATAAAATGGGGACGGATGCCTAAAATGAGTCTCCTACAAAAAGGGTAGCTGATGTCTAGTGCAGCGAACACTTCAGAGTAGTAACCGTTGTCTTGTGTTTCTGGCATATTAATAATGCTGATTGGATGGCCTGCTAAACTTTCTGTGCTGGATACAATCTTGCACTTCAAAGGCTTTTCGTATGGCTTGTGGGTGTAGAGTAGGCTTCACCGCTTAGTTAAGTGCCTATATTGCTTTACTCTTTCCAAATCCTCTGGAACTAACTGGTGACTGGTTGTCTGCAGAAATCTGACCCTGTCGTGTCTTACCGTGAGACAGTCAGTGAGGAATCCGACGTGCTGTGCCTTTCCAAGTCCCCCAACAAGCACAACAGGCTGTACATGAAGGCCCGACCTTTCCCAGATGGATTGGCTGAGGATATCGACAAAGGCGACGTCTCTTCCCGTCAGGAGCTGAAGCAGCGTGCACGCTACCTAGCTGAGAAGTACGAGTGGGATGTCACTGAAGCCCGTAAAATCTGGTGCTTTGGTCCAGATGGCACTGGCCCCAACATCCTGACTGATATCACCAAGGGAGTGCAGTACCTGAATGAAATCAAGGACAGTGTTGTGGCTGGCTTCCAGTGGGCTACTAAGGAGGTAGGTGCAGTAAACTGCTATTGATCAAAACCAGGGATTTGTTGCCTTCCTCCTCCTCCCCACTTCCCCCCACCCCACCCCCAGGTCCTAGGTGGATCACTAGTATGGCAGTGCAACATACTGCAGTCTTCCCATGGGCAACTAACATTGACTGGCATATCTTGATGCAGCTGCTAAAATTGCATTTAATTTATCCCATAAAATAGGGGAGACTCTCCATTTATCAAGGATTCTGATAGGCCAGGCCCACAGTAACTCTTGGCAGTGCCTTGCCTTGGCATTGGATATATAGAATGTTCCATAGGTAAATGTTTGGCCCATATGAGACACTGACTCTGAGCCAGGAGTGGCATCTGTTTCTAGCTCGTTGCTGTTAATAGATTTGTCACCTAGCATGCCCCTGCTAGAGAACTGTTTGAAAAGCTCTACAGGACGTGGCTGGCACAGTCCTGCATTTGGGACCTGTCCCCAACAAAGTGGTACCTACTGAGGGGCCTGGAGAATCTCTCAGCTGGCTGCTGATATCTGGGCTTGGTTCTCTTTCAGGGAGCTCTGTGTGAGGAGAACATGCGCGGAGTCCGCTTCGATGTGCACGACGTGACCCTGCACGCTGATGCCATTCACCGTGGTGGTGGGCAGATCATCCCTACTGCCAGGAGGTGCCTGTATGCCTGTGTGCTCACTGCTCAGCCAAGACTTATGGAGCCCATCTACCTTGTAGAGATCCAGGTACTTACACTTTTCTTAGCTTCAGGTCTAACATTTGCAGCTCTTCGAGCTGCAAATAATCCTACAATTAAAGGACTGACATTTGAAGCTTAAGACGAAAGCAATGCCTGTAATACAAACTTTCTGTGTACCAGTGTCCAGAACAAGTAGTTGGTGGTATCTATGGTGTCCTGAATAGGAAGCGTGGCCATGTCTTTGAGGAGTCCCAGGTGGCTGGCACTCCCATGTTCGTTGTTAAGGCCTACCTGCCTGTCAACGAGTCTTTTGGTAAGTGACCTTCACGTTGTTCTTGGTCATCTGATTCCTTCTACAAGCCTAGGAAATTCTGCTAGAGCTCCACATAGCATGTACTGACCTCTAGAATGTTAGAGATGGGTCCTCCCAGCTGATTTGTTCCTTCACGGGGTCATGGTGCATGGGCCTAGTAGTTACATTCTTCCCTTAACCTCCTCTTCGCTTGAGCCTGAACTCTCTCCTCCCTCAAGTGACTGGAACACCAACAGTGGTTTCTTGGGGCTTAAATACTATGCGCTCTAATTTCTCTTGGAAAGTACTTAGTTTGCTCTTGGTGACTGTGTTCCTATTTTGGTTCTATCTTAGAACCTTATCAAACATGTGCTTCTCTCTAAGCTCTTATCCCAATGGACTTTTTTCCTCCATAGGTTTTACAGCTGACTTGAGATCCAACACAGGTGGCCAGGCCTTTCCCCAGTGTGTGTTCGACCACTGGCAGATCCTGCCTGGGGACCCCTTTGACAACACTAGCCGTCCTTGCCAGGTCGTTGCTGAGACCCGCAAACGCAAAGGGCTGAAGGAAGGCATCCCGGCACTAGACAACTTCCTGGACAAATTGTAAAAACTACCCCAACACCAGTTTAAAATCACTGTCGTTGGACTCTGAATAAACTAACTAGCATAACATCAAATGCAGCAGGCAACTGTAGACTGCAGTGACCATCTCTTTGCATTATACTTAATCAGTTTCATAGCAATTTGAGACTTTCAGAAAAAACACATTGATATTCAGCCTTATAGGTTTCTGTGTTGCACATGACTCATTGGGGCCCCACTTGGTGCCCTTGTAACTTAAAAACATTTCCACTTGATGCAACTCAAGTTGCCCAGTTCCATATTTATTTGACACACAGGAAAGATGCTTTCCTCTCTGCAGGGATTGGGCAAAAGGGGTGGGGTGGGTGGGGGTAAGAGGGCACCTGCCTCTTCAAAGGGGGAAATTCATAATGCCCAACAGCTTGCCAACCAAGCAAAACATTGCAGTAAGAGGGTTTGCTTGAGTTAATGGCCTCTAGTATGGTGGTGTTTTTTGTTTTGTTTTTTTCAGGGGAGGGGGATGTGTAAGGGGACTTCTAGTTGGGCAGCAACTCAAAGGCAGGAAGATCTTGTGCAGTGATTGTCATCATGAACATCAACAAATGTATTAGTGCCACTGGAATAATAAATTTGATATGGTGATGAGTATTCAGCTGAATTTTTGTTCAGTTTCACTTCATTCCAGACAGTCCAGCAGAGAGGAAACCTTCTAGCTCAGAGACTGAATCTAGCCCCACTTCATTAGTGATCCAAAGCTGCTGGGTTGGGGTGTCTTAAAGCAAATAGCATCATCCCTGTCTGATTCCTAGGGGAGAGATGTTCCTCTCATAACTGCCAGACTCAGCCAAGGGCTCGTACGGAATGGGCTGTGGAAAAAGAGACTAGCGGTGGTAGAGAAATCAGCATAATTATTGCACTACACATCTGCTTGGGCATTATCTTTATCTGGCTTCAGCTCTAAACAGGCCTCTCCATCAGGAAAGCACTTGAAGACCAGCCAAATCTGTAGTTGTGGGACTAAACTAAATGTAATCTTTAACATCAAGTACAAGAAAGAACAAGCTGGAGTGACAATCTGCTACTTTCCCCAGTCAGGAAAGTCTGAGCAGAGTTCAATGGCTCACTGTGAGAAGCTAATGAAAACCTAGGACTGTAATTCATGGTTAGCAGGAAATCTGTACGGCAAAGGTTGCATAGATCCAGTAAGGTAGCACTGTGTGGTCCAACCTGAACGGTTTGTTAAGAGGTTCATTCCCTTCATGCTGTATACAAGTCATGGATTGTTTGCTAGCATTTTACTGCTATTTAATCCTGTCCTACAGGGTTTAGGACTCTTCTGTTCAGAAAGCAGCACTGGTTTAAAATGGAAACTGCTGCAACTTTTCTTGTAGACAAGTCCTTACATGTGGGGGGTGGTGAAACTGATATAATGAGTGCACAGAACTGTCTGCCTTGTGTATGGGGTGTAGTTGTAGCCATATCAGTCCCAGGATATTAAAGACAAAGTGAATAAGGTAATATCTTTTATTGGACCTTCTGATGATAAGCTTCTGAGCCACACCTAGCTCTTCTGGGAAATGTACTCCTACTATTGCCACAAAATGCAAGGTGGAACAGATAGATTAGTCTAAATAGTTAGCACACATAAGGGACCATTCAAGATGAAGTGGCCTTTAAACATTCTGAAAAATCTTTTGTGAACCCACCACTTCTGGCCTTCAGTCATACCCCTTCTCTTCTCTCCCCCCCCAAACTCTTCAAACTCATCAAAAGCAAGCTCCCCACTGACCAGGACATGCCAAAGTAGCACCAGATGTACAGATGCAAAATCTGCAGCCATCTCCACTGCTACAATGATCAACAAACCTTTCAAGATCAATGGATCCTATACATGCCCATCACAATAGGTGATATACCTCTTTCAGTGTGCCAAATGCCCCAGTAACAGTGGGTGGGTGAAACCAGACAATCACTATGCTCTTGAATGAACTCCCATAGGAAAATAAGACAAAAACACCCGATCACCTATGGTTAAGCATATGATTCAGTGACAGATTGGGTGACTTTTTGGAACCTCTGTCATTTTGGGCAGGGGTGGATCAGCAGTCAGCCACCGAGGCCAAGCCTGGGGATGCCAAAGAGCTGAGTCCACTGGAGCAGCGGTCCCTGGCCTGCCAGAGCAGCGGCTGGGGTTAGTGCTGGAGCAGTGGTGGGGATGGAGCAGCTGCAAGCAGTGCTCTGTCCATCCTGCTGGGTATTTTTAGTAAAAGTCAGGGACAGGTCATGGGCTTCCATGAATTTTTGTTTATGGCCCAGGACCTGTCCCTGACTTTTACTAAAAATACAATCTCTGACCTATCAGTCCTCATCCATCTAGCACAATGCTTTCAAAAGGCAAGCCTGGGAGCTTAAATTCATTACTCTGCTAGACACTAAAAATCATGCACTGAAGAGGCACTGGATTTATTGCTTATTACAACAATCTGCAACACCCCCCCCCCTTTTTTTTTTGTCCTATGACTGCAATGGTGTTAATGGGCCACTCCCCCTTGAATGGAAGATCATTTCCAGACCTGAAGAAGAGCTCTGAAAGCTTGTCTCTCTTACCAACAGCTGGTCCAATATTACCTCACCTGCCTTGCCTACGTCATCCCTACTGATGCAACTCCTCCTGCTAACTGTAGGTGGGTGTACTGAGCTCACTCACACAGGTACTTACCAGCTTCTCCCTGGGCTCTTCACCACACTAGTGTGAATGGTAACTATAGTTTGATCTGTAACACGATGGCCCTCCATGCTCACCTGTAGCACAAATTAAGGATGCCTTAAGGTCCAGCTAACTGGCCCATCAGTGTGGGTTAGGGTGACCAGATGTCCTGATTTTATAGGGACAGTCCTGATTTGGGGGTCTTTTTCTTAGATAGGCTCCTATTACCCCCCACCCCCTGTCCCGATTGTTCACACTTGCTGTCTGGTCACCCTAGCATAGGTTAAGTTCAACTGCTGCTAATTCCATGGTGTGGGTGCAGTAGCTTGAGTTACAATTTATCTGCTACCCATCCAACCGGTGTTTTGCAATGTGGCCCCCTGCTCGAGTCATGCCACTGGTGGAGTGAAGCCACGTTCAAAGGCAAAGGGAGTAGCTCTTACTCTTAAGTTTGATGGTTCGTAGCATGTCTAAATTGCAATAAAACAGAGCTGGCCTGTGTCAGCTCACTTGGGCTGGGGCGGTGGGGGTATAAAACTGCAGTGTAGATGTTTGGGCTCCCTGCTGGGCTCCTGAGAGCTGTTAATCCTGCTGACTCTTAGCACAATTCTATAAGAGAGGAGGTGGGCAACCACCTTCAAGAACATGGCTTCTGTGCTGTCAAATAAAATGTGGGATTTGGCTCAGAAATTTCAGGAGGAATCGGGTTTTTTGGGCATTTGAGAAACATGTTCCAAACATTGCTGTGTCAGCCCAGCACAGAGAGGTGTTTGAAGAAAGAGCAGCAACAGCTCTGCCTGCTGCATTCTGCGCAAAGCGCAGTGAGATTGAGTGTGGTCTTTTCTGCCCACCTTGGGAGCTTACTATTAAACTTGGGGAATGAAGAGTCCAGGGGCTCTCATGTTGAACCCAAAGACTCACAATAAATGGACACACCTGCAGCGGTTAAGGACACTTGCCAGTACAATACCATTGGAAAGGATGTGGAAATCTATGGATGAAAAGCACCAAAAGGTGAAATAATGTTCAAATTACAGGTACCTTTCAAGATGGTCCCTGCCCCAAACGGCTTCCAAGCCAGTGCAGCCACCTCTTCCATGGAGGATAGGACATAAAAGGCTACACCAAAATGTGGGAGGGGGAGATGGAAGGACCCTGGGGCAAACTTTCCCATACAATAAGTGCCATGGGTTCACCCAAGCAATGCGGACAGGGCCTCTCTGTTCTTAAATTGTATAGTTAAGAAGAATGGTTTAAAAATCCACCCCCACGTGACTAACAACCTACACGTCGCTGGCTCTGCGGCCCTGGAACATTGTGGGTGTGGAAAGGCAGGGAGGTCCTGCTCTGATCTGCCAGCTCAGCCGCTGTTAGACACTGATACACGGCAGTCCTTGAGCTGGGCCTAAAACGCCCAGTGGAGGCTGGGAGTCCAGCCCCACTGCAGCCTGGCGCATGGAGGAGCGTGTCTGTTTGCAAGGGTTAAAACAGACAGAAGCGCATCTGGCTCCTGTGTGTTTTCTGTGACTGAGGTGGAGGGGAGCCCCCCTCCCCTGGAGAAGGGGGGTGTGGTACGGGGGTGGGGGGAAACCCACCTCCCCTCCCCTGGAGAAGGGGTGTGTGGTACAGGGGTGGGGGGAGCCCACCTCCCCTCCCCTGGAGAAGGGGGGTGTGGTACAGGGGTGGGGGGAGCCCACCTCCCCTCCCTTGGAGAAAGGGGGTGTGGTATGGGGGTGGGGGGAGCCCCCCTCCCCTGGAGAAGGGGGGTGTGGTACGGGGGTGGGGGGAACCCACCTCCCCTGCCCTGGAGAAGGGGTGTGTGGTACGGGGGTGGGGGGAACCCACCTCCCCTCCCCTGGAGAAGGGGTGTGTGGTACGGGGGTGGGGGGATCTCTCTAGGGCTGGGCCACGTCAGCGCATGGCGAGGAACAACGAAGGAAGGGATGTGAGAACTGGGGGGTGGGGTGGGCAGAGGAAGCTCTGGAGATGGGGCAGCAGCAGCCAGGCCAGGTGGGGCACTAGGAACCCTGGGGACAGGGGGTGGTAGAGTGGGGTGGGGCTATAGGGGAGCCCCGCCGCCTGGGGGGGGGCCGGGGGGCGGGGATGATGCCGGGGGTCCATGGGCGAGCCCCGGTGGGGGAGGGAGGGGCGGGGATGGGGCCGGGGGGGGTGTCCATGGGGGAGCCCCGGTGAGGGAGGGGCGGGGATGGGGCCGGGGGTCCATGGGGGAGCCCCGCTGCCCGGGGGGAGGGGCGGGGATGGGGCCGGGGGGGTCCATGGGCGAGCCCCGGTGGGGGAGGTGCGGGGATAGGGCCGGGGGGGTCCATGGGGGAGCCCCGGTGGGGGAGGGGCGGGGATGGGACTATAGGGGAGCCCCGCTGCCCGGGGGGAGGGGGGGGGCTGGTTCCGGGGAATCCCGGCTTGGCTCGGAGCTGCAGCCCCTCCCCAGCGCGAGGCTTTGCCGTGTGACGCGCTGCCGGCTCGGCCAATGGCGCGCACGGGGCCGGGCTTGCTGCGGTGACGTAGCAGCCGCGGCTCAGCCAATGGTGGGCGCGGGGAGAGGGGAGCGAGCCGGGAGTGTCGGAATGCGGCGGCTGCGGGCCCAGGTGCGGGGGGTCCGGATCGGGGCCGGGGCTCGGCCGGCTGCGCCCGGGGGGCTGCGGCTGCTGGGGAGTGGGGGCCTTGTGGGGTGAGAAGGGGCTTGGGCCGGGGGCTGTGGGGGGGTCGGGGAGTGAGGGGGGCTGTGTGGTGCCGGCCCTAGGGAGTGGGGGCTGCGTGTGAGTAGGGAGTAGGGCAGGGGATGTGTGGGGTTAGGGGGCAGGACGGGGGGTTGTGTGGTGCCGGCCATAGGGAGTGGGGGCTATTTGTGGGTAGGGAGTGGGGCAGGGGGATGTTTGGGGGCTAGGGGGCAGGGTATGGGGCTGTGGGGGTGCTAGGGGGCTGTATGGTGGGGGGCCATAGGAAGTGGGGGCTGTGTGTGGGTTGGGAGTAGGGAGTGGGGCAGGGGGATGTGTGGGGGCAGGGGGGCAGGGTATGGGGCTGTGGGGGTGCTAGGGGGCTGTGTGGTGGGCCATAGGGAGTGGGGGCTGTGTGTGGGTTGGGAGTGGGGCAGGGGGATGTGTGGGGGCTAGGGGGCAGGGTATGGGGCTGTGGGGGGGCTAGGGGGCTGTGTGCGGGTGGTGGGCCATAGGGAGTGGGGGCTGCGTGTGGGTTGGGAGTGGGGCAGGGGGCAGTGTGGGGGCAGGGTGAAGGGCTGTGGGGGTGCTAGGGGGCTGTGTGGTGGGGCAGGGGACTGTGTTGGGCCGAGGGGGTGTGGAGGGTTGTGTGGCGCTCCAGGCAGGTGTAATTTGGGGACAGTCAGAGGTGCTGGAATTGGAGCTACTGCCGCACCCCGTGGCTTGAAGTGGTTTCCATCACACCCAGGGTTTACAGTTTGGTTCGATGGCTCTCAGCCCCCCCACTGTACAGATTGTTCCTGCCCCCCTGGGGACAGTGGTTCCTGTATTGTAGTTGGATTGTGGCGAGAGCGTGAGGCTTGTCTGTGTGGGTGTGGGAGAGGGGGGGGACTAAGGAGGAGGCTGAAATTCCTTTGTGTAGATCCCTCTCTCCTCTAGTGCACCCCAGTGGGCAGAGTGGAAACATCGTAACAAGCTCGGCTTTGCTTCCTCCTCTTTCACATTTATAAAATCAATGTGCTGATTGAGCCACTCGTCGCCTCCATCCAGGGCCTGGCGACTTATTTAGGGGTCTTACCCAGTGTTGTGTCATGGGGCTGAGTAGGGGAGGGTGAGCTTTCCTCTCCCTTAGCAGAGGATGTTGGGGAAGCTGAACAAAAATGTGGGAAGGAGGGTGGCGGAGGGACAAAGAATGATGGTTTTGGGGTTATAGCACTGGACTAGGACTCACAAGATGTGGGTTTAATTCCTGGCTCTGCCACAGACTCTTGCTGGGACAGTCTCTTGCTGTGTGTCTGTACAGCACCTACCACAATGGGGCTCTGCCAGTAGCTTCTAGGGGCTACTGTAATAATCTGCTAGACTGAAATATCTTCCCACAAGCAGTGGGGGGGCACTGAATCATAACCCTGGAGAGCAGACTGCAGGGCTCAGTCCTGCCTTGGCTGGGTGCGAATGAACTAGAAATAGATGCAACGTAAGAGCAGGGCTCATCCATCTCTTGTATCCATTCGCGTGCCAGTTTAGAGCAGGTGCCGCTGTGTCATGCAGGGGTTCTGTTGCTCATCCCACAGCGCTGGAATGTCTGTGGCTGACTGGGGCATGACATTTCTCTCCTGTTTCCCTTGTCTCCTTTCAGGGTTGAACCGAGTTGCCTGGCTCTGCTGGCTCTCTGAAGGGTGGGCCGGGCTCCTTTTGGTCTGACAGCCATGTCCACCTTCAGGCAGGAGAATGTGGAGGACCATTATGAGATGGGAGAAGAGCTGGGCAGGTGAGTGTGTTAACTAGGGGGCATGTTGTGCTGTGGGTGGTGTGGTCTCCTGGCCATAAAGCCAAGAGCCTGACCGCTTATAGTCATTAAATAAACCCATGGCGTTTCTTTTGCTAATTCCATTTCTGGTCACTACACCCTGTCTCCATGATCCCACCCTGCGTGTTCCATCAGGTGTGGGATTCTCTACCACTTGCTGTTTTAAAGTGTTGGGCAGTTCTGCTGTTCAGCTGCTGTGTCTTTCTCCAGAGCCAGCTCTATCGCAGTGGTGGGTTAAGGGATCTGTTTATATCCCTTATCTACCTCCCAGGGGTGGGGTCGTGTGAGGCTTAATTAATATTTAAAACTTGAGCTGGTTGGGAATTTTTTAACACCACTTTGTTTTGGCCAGACAATGTTGATTCACTGAAACAAACTTTTTATGGGAATGGGCCAGTTTCGATTGTACTTTAGTTGGGAAGGTTTCTCAGGTTCAGGGTGGAGTTTCAACAGAGCGTGGGAGTGGGAGGAGGTCTCAATCTCTCCTGCTGGAGTTGTTCCAGTTTGTATAAATATTCATTGGGCCAATCAGAGAGACCATGCGGTGACAGGCTCTTATACAAGGGCCAAGCATTTTTATTCACAATTCACTCCTTTTTTAGTGGCGCTATGGCTCTTTTCCCCATAAGCTCACATCATGTCCCTGTTTGGCTGGGTCTGCCCTGCCTCGAAGAGATGACTGTGGCTTGCTTAGCATTCTTCATCGGTGTCTCAGTCACTCTGCATGTTTGGGGCACGTTCCTGCTATGAATCATCTTTGCCTTTCGGCAGAAGCTTGGCTGTCTTTAGAACACGGGAAGAAGAGGCTGTTGTGTTGCATATAAACTGGACTTACACACAGGTTTTGCATCCAATGTGAATATCTTTGCTGTGCTCCATGTCTTAGCGTAAACAGAAACTCTCCCCCAAGTTTTTGGTGTTGATGATTGAACTACTATTTATTGCAGCAGTGTCCAAAGGTCCCACTTGGCGGAGGCCTTCGCTTCAAGTGCTATACAAACCCATAGGAAGATGCGGCCCCTGTTCCAAAGGGCTTATGGTCTAACACAGTGATATTCAGACAGAGACTCGTGAGCTGCAAGTGGCTCTTTAATGTGTCTCTTGTGGCAACACTGTGTGATTGAATTATTAACCAATCAGGGGGCTTTTACTATGTTGTTAACCAGTTGTAGTTGCTAAGATAATAATACTTGGTCAGTCATTTTGCTGTGAGAATAATATATCCAAATAGGAAATGAAACCATGAATTCACATGACTGTGGCTCTTTTGGGTAACGCTGATGGCTAATTTGACTCATGAACCACTGAGGTCTGAGTATCACTGGAGTATTGCCGTGTTGGAGCTTGACTCTGTAGGGCAGGGGTCCCCAATGCGGTCCCGCGGGCGCCATTGCGCCCGCCGGGGGGTGTGTAAGTGCGCCCGCGTAACCCTCGGGGTTTTTTTTTTTTTTTTTTTTGTTCCGCCGTCAGCGCTCGGGGTGTTTTTTGTTTTTGTTTTTTGGCGCCCGCCAGACGAAAAAGGTTGGTGACCACTGCTGTAGGGGAATGCTTGCTTGTAAACAGTAAAATAAAAGTGGAAAAATCCTTTGTTGGGAACATTTCTGATGATCTTAGGCTTCTTAGAAAACCTTTCCCCACCAAATTAAACTTCTGAATCAAATTGAAGTTGCCGGTGTCCCTTGAAGAAATCTGCATTCCAAGTCTGAACCGTAGAAGCAGAGTTAAAGTGGTTCAGGTGTAGCAAGCCCAGAAAATTCTGGTGTGTGTGTGTGTGTTTGGCATTTAAGTTTGGCATTAGACTTCGGCTCCTAAAGCTAGCTGGTGATTGCCATGGTGTCTCTGGTTTAAATCACATGCAATGTTAGATGTTTTTTGGACTGCCTTCAGCGTCCTCTGCTGCTAGCTAAGGCGTGTTGTGTATCGGAATATAGCTTGGGAGTTCCTTAGGGACAGCGTTGTAACCGCACAGGTGGCCCTGTTGGTGTTTAAATAAGAATGGCGCTCGTTAGAACCCTGCATCGGCTCAAAGCGTTTTCCAAGCAATCCTCCCTCCGCTCCTGTAAGGTGGACAGGCCGGGAGTGTTACCTGGGCAGTGGTATTGTGTGGGGCTTTGTGGGTCTGGCCCATGCTGCAGTGCATAAGTGCGTCCTTCTGTTTACTTTGAGATGGTAATCGGTCTTCTCCATTGCTGAGAAGGTGTGCGGGCATAAGAGCTGGCAGTTCTTCAGGTGAGCGCTTTCAGAGGCTGTTAAGGTTACATTCCTGGACCTCTTGACCTTTAGTTGAATTCTCTTTTCAAGTCTGCTGGACCAGCCTGCTGCTGCTGTAGTTCTGCCTTCTTGGGATGTGGACAAAAGTTTGTTTCATGGGTTCCTCTAAGTCTAATCTCTGGGCTGCCCAGCCCCTTGGGAAGGAGTTTTGTGTCACCAACCCCTCCAGCTGAGCAAGGAGCGGCATGGATTCCCCTTGCTCCCTGCTGTCCAGGCAGCTGGAAGGTTGATGACTGTGGCAGTGAAGAGAGATGGGTGCAGGAGGGGACACAAGATGTTTAAAGGAGGAAAGTGGCTCCCCCTTCCTCTGTGCTTTGGGTTTGACTAATGTGCTCATAAAGGGGTGAGCAGCTTAAAATGAGTGTGCCTATTGATTCCCTGGATTCCTTCTCCAGGGAGCACTAGGGCTTTGCTGCTCTGGCGGTCTCTCTCCTTTGGTGTGTGAATATTTCAACACTTCTCTGTCCCGACAAGGTGACCTCCTTATTTCTGCATTTCCTAGAAGACATTGGTTTGTTAGACACACTTCATAGCCCACTCCTTCCTCCCCTGCGCAGCACTCTCTAATCCAGCCAGGCTGCTGGATTTTGCTGGTGGGAGTTAAGAGGCTCTTGGTCTGGGAAGCCTTTAGCATTTGATCAGCTCTGACTGTTTCCTGTCCAAGCACAAGCCTTATATGGAAAGTTCAGGCCTGGCAGCCGCCAGCCAATGAAGCAAGCCTTGATGTCACTGTTTAAAAATGTAAATAACCCCGTTGGAGGCGGAGATGCTGGCAGTGTAATGGGGGTAGGGTGACCAGATGTCCCTATTTTATAGGGACGGTCCTGATATTTGGGGCTTTGTCTTTATATAGGCGCCTATTATCCCCCCACCGCCAGTCCTGATTTGTCACACTTGCCATTACACAAGGTAAAACTATTTCTCCATGCTTATCTCCCCTCCCCCCCCCCCCCCCCCCCCCCCCCCCCCCCCCCCCCNTAAGATCCATTGTTTCATGTGTGTGTATATATATATCTTCCTTCTGTATTTTCCACTGCATGCATCCGATGAAGTGAGCTGTAGCCCACGAAAGCTTAGGCTACAATAAATTTGTTAGTCTCTAAGGTGCCACAAGTACTCCTATTCCTACTTGCTATCTGGTCACCCTAAAGCTATTTTGATCCTTCCAGGAAGAGGAAGAAATGCACCTAAATCTGGGCCTGTAACTTCCAGAGGCAGCATGGTTTTGTGGGTCTGGGGGGGTCAGGATTCCCTGGGTTCTGTTTTTTGACTCTGTCGCCAACCCCCTGCGTGTCAGTAACATAACCTCTCAGAGCCTCAATTTTCCTGCTTGTAAAATGGGGGTGTCACTGACGTAGACCACGGGGAGGGGTGGGGGGGAGGGGGCACGTGTTATAAATTAGTATTCACAAAGCACTTGCAAATCTAAAGAGCTCTGTAAGCGCTGAGCATTGCAGTCTGGGTCAGTTGCACGGGCGTGCTTCTCCCCAAATGTTCCTCACGGTGAAATTGACATCTCGGGGTGCTCCGGAATGGTGGTTGGAACTCTTGAGCCGCTGGATTCGTAGATCTGAAGGCTGGAAGGGACCATTGTGATCATCAGGCCACGGGAACTGCCTGATTCCGGCACTGAGCCCTGTAACTTGCGGTTATGTATCAGCAGGATATTGCACAAATGCCTAAGCAGCATAATCACGTTGTTACCACAATATGCTTCCTGATACCTGGGTAGATGAATACATTTCAAGGACGGGCTAGAGATTTGTATGAATCAGAACAGCATCTGCAGTGACGTACTTAGGATAAAACCAGCATGAGCCATCAATCCAAATGCTCTAGGACAGGAGTAGGCAAACTACAGCCTGGGGGGCCGCATCCCCCTTCAGACGTTTTGATCTGGCTCTCGAGCTCCTGCCGGGGTGCGGGGTCGGGGGCTTGCCCCTCCCCACATGTGCCATGGCTCTGCGTGGCTCCCGGAAGCAGCGGCATGTCCCCCCTCTGGCTCCTACATGTAGGGGTGGCCAAGGGGCTCTGCATGCTGCCCCTGCCCCAAGCGCTACCCCCACAGCTCCTATTGGCCAGGAACCGTGGCCAATGGGAGCTGCAGGGGCAGCGCCTGCAGACAGGGCAGGGTGCAGAGCCACCTGGCTGCCCCTCCGCTTAGGAGCTGGAGGGGGGACATGCTGCTGCTTCCAGGAGCAACTTGAGGTAAGTGCCGCCCTGAGCCTGCACCCGCGACGTCCTTCTGCTCCCCAACCCTCTGACCCAGCCCTGATCCCCCTCCCGCCCTCCGAACCCCTCGGTATCAACCTGGAGCACCCTCCTGCACCTCCAACCCCTCATCCCCAGCCCTGTCCCAGAGCCCACACCCCCAGCCAGAGCCCTCACCCCCCCCACCCCCCAATTTTGTGAGCATTCATGGCCCACCACACAATTTCCATACCCAGATGTGGCCCTTGGGCCAAAAAGTTTGCCCACCCCTGCTCTATGATGTTAACTGAACTCTAGCTGCAGCCAGGAGGGAAGTCTCTTCCTTCCTTCTCCCATCCTACCCAGCACAGTGGCATGTAGCGGTGGTATCGGTTTATTCCAATCCTGCCTCTGATGCATCACAGACTGACAACCACAGGGGATGAGCTCGGGCTATTGATCTGTCCTGGCGTGGCAGCAATTCGGTCTGTTTGTACGCCACAGGCGGCTGAAGTGTGCTCTCCAAGAAAGGCGCTTTTATTCTGCCTTGGTGCTCAGCTTTCAGGGTCCATGATGCCTCGATTGGCCAAGTGGGGCATGGAGAAGGCAGACGCCTAGACCTAGAGTCGAGTGGAAGGGCTTTACCTGCTGCCCGCGGAAGTACTGTGGCTCCCAGCGGGTTTGTAAGGAGTTTCACTCTTCTCAGTAAGGAAACATACCAATGGGAGGTTTCTTTAGACTCCGAGCATCGCAGGCTGTAGCTACCCCATTGCAGTCGCTGACTCCTCCAAGCAGGCGCCAATGAGGAGACGTCTTATTAACTGATGCGTCCTTTTTCCCCCCGTGCAGCGGCCAGTTCGCCATCGTGCGGAAGTGCCGGGAGAAGAAAAGCGGCCTGGAGTATGCAGCCAAGTTCATCAAGAAGCGGCGCCTGTCGTCCAGCCGGCGGGGCGTGAGCCGGGAGGAGATCGAGAGGGAGGTGGACATTCTGCGGGAGATCCAGCACCCCAACATCATCACGCTCCACGACATCTTCGAGAACAAGACGGACGTGGTGCTGATCCTGGAGCTGGTCTCGGGGGGCGAGCTCTTTGACTTCCTGGCCGAGAAGGAGTCCCTGACGGAGGAAGAGGCCACCCAGTTCCTCAAGCAGATCCTGGATGGGGTCCACTACTTGCATTCCAAGCGCATAGCGCACTTCGACCTGAAGGTAAGTTTCGGCCTATGGTGCCCAGGGCCCTGGCTTGCTAGACGCAGCGGAGTCAAGGTATGGACAGACCTGTTGACCGAGAGGCCGGCTCCATCTTGTGTGGTGATCTCATTAGATCTTCTCAGCTCAATGAGATCAAAGCTGGTGGATACCGGGTGGCAGCTCTCCAAGGGCTGCTGCGGGAAGCTGTTCGTGGTCCAGTAGTTGGCGCTCCTTTTTCTTGGGTGTGGTGTGGTGCTGCGGGGGATGGGAAATGAGGTGTCTTCTTCCTGGTGAGAGATAAAAGCAAGTCCTGATTGCTTGGTCTGTCTCCACTTCCCAAGCCCTCTGAACCCGAACATACAGGCTGAATTCTGCTCTCGTTTGCACTGGTGCCAATCCATTTACTCCGGTGGAGTACTCTGGGTGTTTGCTTGCATGTCCTTGGAGTCAAACCGAAGCGTGTGTGCACAGATGAGGACTGAATCCAGATCGGACACCCTGTGCTTCACATAGGCAGGTGAAGCTGGGAGAGGTGGTGAAGGGCTCTTGAGAGACAGTAAACACAACCACAGTAGCAAAATCACACAGCGCTTGTGTAAAGCCACTGAGCATTGAGTCCAGACTCTCCGCTGCACCTGAGGCTTATCCTTGGCATTCGGGGTGGATGTTTGAAATAGCCACATAGAAATGGTCCCATACCAGCCACACTTCCTTCCTGTGCTGCTTAGTCTTTACTTCCTGATGCATGCATTTTTCACTCCCCTAGAACCGGCTGCGGGAGAGCAAGCTGGAATCTGTGCTGTTTCACAAGGCAGCATCAAAGCAATTGTCAGTGGAGCTCTAACCACAGGGTCTCCGTTACTGATGTGTCAGGAAGGAACCTGGCTTGCCTTTCAGATCCCAGGCAGAGTCTGCAGGGCTGGCAGCTTGGAAAGCCGGGTTCTGAGCAGAGATGACTGAAGCCTGGTCTGTGCTTAAAAAATTAACTTGATCCGAGCTAGGTCAATGTACAGCTGCGGGGGTTCATGTCCATGCTATGCCCCCTCTGTTGGAGCACTTCCACTGACTTAACTGTGTGGCGCACTGACAGCTGGAGCCCCACCCCTGCCCTGGGCCTCCCGGCACCACCGCGTGGGGCTCTCGGCCGGAGCCCCCAGCCCTGCCAACAACGTAAGCTGCCTTACGTTGACCTAACTCTGTATAGAGTTAGACCAAGCCTGAGGGGCGGGGGGGGAAAGGAGGATAGGGAATCACAGGATGTCTCTTCCCAGTATAGAGTTGCACTCAAAGGTACAGGGATCTTAGTGGGCGTTGGTGGAAGCCAAGATGAAAAAGCCCTGCTGCTTTTGCTTCTCTCCAGCCCGAGAACATCATGCTGCTGGACAAGAACGTGCCAAACCCCCGCATCAAACTCATCGACTTCGGCATTGCTCACAAAATCGAAGCGGGGACCGAGTTCAAAAACATCTTTGGGACCCCGGAGTTCGTCGGTAAGAGGGAAGTGGGGCGGTCGTGGCTCTCGGTGTTCTGGAGGCTTGTTTGAATCTGGGAAAGATGCCCTGTGACTTTGCAGTGAAGGAGAGCCGGGGTGTGTGTGTTGAGAGCTGTATTCCTGCATGGTGCCCCTGTGTATCAGAGCCCACAACAGCCTCCCTTCGCTCTATCCGTTGTGTATCCAGGGCCGCCCTGAGTCTGAGGAAGCTGCCAGTGCAGCCCTGGACTGGCCGAGATTTGGGTCCCCTTGCTACAACTCTTTGACGTCCCCAGGAGAAAAGTATCCCCAAAGCTCTGGCTAAGTCCAGTTGGGTGAGGGTTTGAGTCGTTGCCCGAGATGCCCGAAGCTGCTTGCAATGGATTCTCCCTGCAGCATAACTTTCTCTCTCTCTCTCTCTCTCTCCTCTTCTAAAGCCCCTGAAATAGTGAACTACGAGCCCCTGGGGCTGGAGGCTGACATGTGGTGAGTATGCCATGACTCTCCATCACAACCACAGGCCCGTTGTAGAACATCTGCTGATGTGGTTGGTTTCGACCCAGTTCTTAGTGGGCAGGTGTTTGCACCCTCTCTGCGGTAGACACCAGCTGGCAGCTTCCTGACGGAGGCCAAGAATTAAATGCACCTGGGGACTGAACCGTTGTCTTGTTGCTGGAGCGGAGTCCCTCGAAGCCAGGGTGGAGGGGTGCTGGTTGGGCAGTGTGAGGGAAGCGGCCCATACCAGCTGATACGTCTTGGCCCATACGCTAGCTTGCAGTGCTAATATGCATGTGGCACGTTCTTGTAGGTAAATGGGTTGCTTCAGTCTGTGGGGCTGTCAGCCTGGCACTGGCAATCAGCCCGGGAGGAGGGAATTCTGCATCTGTGGGGCTTGTTTCTGTCCCTTGGTTGTCTCCCGTAGCCAGGCAGTGTGCTGGCTGGGGTCTGCTGACCCCGTTGCTGTCTGCTCGGGGTCATAGAATCATAAAATCTCAGGGTTGGAAGGGACCTCAGGAGGTATCTAGTCCCACCCCCTGCTCAAAGCAGGACCAATCTCCAACTAAATCATCCCAGCCAGGGCTTTGTCAAGCCTGACCATCTAATTCCCTCCTTTTTTTGCCCCTCACTCCTGTTCCTATGTTTCATCTGTTGTCCCAGGTTGATTCCTGGTTCTGTGGTACCCCTCTCGCTGAAGAGGGCAGGCCTTTAATTCCTGGTGGGCCCCAGCAATCTGACTTTCAGACAGGCTGGTCTCTTTGAATGCTGCTAAAGCTAGCTCTGGGGTGGGTGGGTATGTGGGCCAGGGCTCGGGCTAGGCCTGTAATCGCTGAAGGCTGAGTGGGATTTGGATGACTTGCACATGCTGGAAGCTTCTAATGAAATAACCCAACCCCGGATTCCCTGACCTGAGCTTTGATCCTTAACTCGGGCAGCTCAGAGACGTGAACAGGGAACCTTGTCCTGGACCTAGAAAGCGTCTGTGCTAAGGGAAAGATGAAATCTTGGGGAAAGCTGCTTGCAGGGTGGACTGATCTGTCACTAACGTGCCCTCCGCTGGAAAACCTAAAAGACTTAAGGCTGGAGTGAGGAAAGACCTGACTAAAAACTGATCTGCAGTGCAGTGATCTTATGTCCTCTCCCTCTCTCCTAGGAGCATCGGGGTCATCACATACATTCTGTGAGTATAAGGACAATTATTCTTCTCTCTGGGTAAGAATATGCTCTTCGGTGCTTGAGGAGACAGTGTTGTCAAAGGCTGGGATTCAGGAGTCCGGGGTCTTACTCCCAGCTCTGCCACTGAGTCACTGCCTGACCTGGGGCAAGTCCTTTTTCCCCCCCTCTGTGACCCAGGTCAGGGGAACCGAAGTAACGTTAGTGCTGGTGTTTTGGGAGCGAGCGGCAGGGCTTGGCGCCGTTGGCACAGAGCGGGGTCTGACGGTAACTGTCTGATCTCGCCCTGCAGTCTAAGTGGCGCCTCTCCGTTCTTGGGTGAAACGAAGCAGGAGACCCTGACGAACATCTCCGCCGTGAACTACGACTTCGACGAGGAGTATTTCAGCAACACCAGTGAGCTGGCCAAGGACTTCATCCGGCGCCTGCTCGTCAAAGATCCCAAGTACGAGACCAGTCGGTTGAAACGAAGCGCGGGGAGCGAGGCGTGGGGACGGTCTACTGGGTGCCCAGCTCTGCCCCCTGCCAGCAGCCTCCAAAAGCCCCAGCCTCCCTCTTGCTGCCGTTGTTCAGTGGAAGAGCTTAGCTAACCTGCTGCTTGTTGTCACCCCAGAGCACGCTCAGTGTAAGAGGAATGGCAGGCGACTGCCCCTGTGTCTTAGGCCATACGTCAGCCAGAAGTGCTGTTTTCTCACGTCCGTAGCCTCCGACAGCTGCTTCTTATCTGCCGTCAACAGGGTCTAGTCTCACACGATATCCTCAAAGCAAAAATATCTGCTGCTCCAGGTGTGCGGGTTTAATGGGAGCCGTTGGACTGGCTCTCGTCTCTCCAGGACGATAGTCTGTTACCAGACTGCCGTTGCAGTATCTCTGGAAGCCAGCTCCCCTCTAACGGGGATCCTGCACTTAGCAGAGAAGCCAGCTCGCCTTGGGCAGCGGTTGGGTCCGCAGGGCAGGAAGGCAAATAATTACAGTACAGCGTGTGTCGGGTCAGCTGATGGAAGGGGGAAGCTGCTGCTGATTTGACGGCTGGCGCTTGGTGGGATTAAAGCGGAGAGTGAGAATAACTGGCCCAGCTCTCTCTGTGTGTGGGTTTCATCTGAAAACTAGTGACCCGAGCGGGTCAAAAGCTCGGTCCAGCTGCTGTAGCCTAATGACCAGACCTAATGTCGTTGCAGGAAGCGGATGACAATTGCCCAGAGCCTGGAGCATCCCTGGATTAAGGTAAAAATCCATAAATTCTTGTGGCCTGGCTCTGTTTCCCAAAGGTACCGAACAGCCCAACTCCCACGGATGGGAACAGCGTGCAGTCAGCCCCTCTGGAGAATCAGGCCATTCGTCGTGGGGCGTCTAAACACTGCTCTTTAAATTGCACTTGGTATCACCCTTTAAGCAAGAGGCGGTTGCTTCTCATTCGCTCCACCAGCCTGGAGAGATCTAGTCGCTGTGCTGACTTGGTCTAGAGGGAGCTGATTCCTGGCCAACCTTGAAGCAGGGGTGGGGGACAAAACAATCTGGAATTCTCTGCAGGCGGGGAGTGGGGGACCGGTGGCCATGTCTCCATCAATATTGGCTTGCACCATGGCGGTAGGCGAACTGCACTGCGTGTGGGCTGGCGGTGAACCATGCACGACGCGTATGGTGTGAATGCAACTGCCGGGCTTGCTGTTGGCTTGCACGGCTACAGACTAGGGACCGAGTGGCTAGGCAGCAGTTCTGCAGAAAAGGACCTAGGGGTTACGGTGGGCGAGAAGCTGGATATGAGTCGACAGTGTGCCCTTGTTGTCAAGAAGGCTAACGGCATTTTGGGCTGTATAAGTAGGGGCATTGCCAGCAGATCGAGGGACGTGATCATTCCCCTCTATTCGACATTGGTGAGGCCTCACCTGGAGTACTGTGGCCAGTTTTGGGCCCCCCACTACAAGGATGTGGGAAAAATTGGAAAGAGTCCAGCGGAGGGCAACAAAAATGATTAGGGGGCTGGAGCACATGACTTATGAGGAGAGGCTGAGGGAACTGGGATTGTTTAGTCTGCAGAAGAGAAGAATGAGGGGGGATTTGATAGCTGCTTTCAACTACCTGAAAGGGGGTTCCAAAGAGGATGGATCTAGACTGTTCTCCGTGGTACCAGATGACAGAACAAGGAGCAATGGTCTCAAGTTGCAGTGGGGCAGGTTTAGGTTGGATATTAGGAAAAACTTTTTCACTAGGAGGGTGGTGAAGCACTGGAATGGGTTCCCTAGGGAGGTGGTGGAATCTCCTTCCTTAGAGGTTTTTAAGGTCAGGCTTGACAAAGCCCTGGCTAGGATGATTTAGTTGGGGATTGGTCCTGCTTTGAGCAGGGGGTTGGACTAGATGACCACCTGAGGTCCCTTCCAACCCTGAGATTCTGTGATTCTATGAAATGCACAGCCTGGGGATGGGAGGGGAGAGTCATTGACCCTGGACGGTACCCGAGAGCTGAGTTTTCCCTTCTCCTCCTTGCAGGTGATCAAGAGGAGGAACGTCCGCAACGAAGACAACGGCAAGAAGCCGGAGAGGCGGCGTCTCAAGACCACTCGGCTCAAGGAGTACACCATCAAGTCCCACTCCAGCATGCCCCCCAACAACACCTACATCAACTTTGAGCGTTTCTCCAAGGTCCTGGAGGAGGTGGCTGCGGCTGAGGAGAGCCTCCGGGAGATGGAGAGGAACAAGAAGTCCTTCCGGGAGGACATCGAAGCCTTGCGCTCCATCTACGAGGAGAAGGAGTCCTGGTACAAGGAGGAGAATGAGAGCATCCGCCAGGACCTGCGCCAGATCCGGCAGGAGCTGCAGAAGACAGAGGCCCTGAAAAAGCAGACCCAGGAGGAGACCAAGAGCACCCTGCTGGTGGCCAACGGGCTCAAACGGCGCTACCGGAAGCTGGAGAACCGCTACGAGGCTCTGGCCAAGCAGGTGGCCTCGGAGATGAAGTTCGTGCAGGAGCTGGTGTGGTCAATGGAGCGGGAGAAGCTGCAGGGTGGAGAAGGGGACTGCAGCATCCGCTAGCCTTCATCCTCTGAGCTTGTGGGGCTGGGGAGGAGGAGACGGTGGTGGGGAGAATACCTGTGCCATGGCCTGTATGGGGGAGACACCCAATCTGTGGCCCACTTGAGCTTCATCTATTCACTAGGAGCCCGAGAGGCTCGGCCTTAATGGCATAACACCGGAGTAGACTGCAGCGGCATTTAGTATGCAGGTATGACAGCCTGGACACTACAACTCCCATCATGCAATGCTTCTGATCCAAACTGTAGTCTGCTGAGCCCACTGCATGCTGGGACCTGTAGTCTTCCCCAAATTGCCCCACCATATTAAAGTAGAAGGCTGCACTCTTGATGGGCTGGTCTCCGGCCAGTCCCCTGTTTTGAGGGTATATTGGCAATGGCAGCTTTTAATTACTTGCGAGTGGGTCCAGTCCTTGTCCAAGGACTTGGGCTGTTTCTTACTCTGAAATTAACGAAATCACTTGCTGATCATTCTTAATGTTCCATCTCTCGTCCCCGCTGACTCTGACCACCAGCCGCGAAGCTGTGACTTGTCTTCTAACTCCCTGCAGCCATGGCTGCGACCATCCTGACCTGGGTACTGCAGCTGCTTGGACTTCTCGAGCATCCTGGCACCGGGAGCTGCTCTTGCAAGTTCATAAGACTCTTGCCTGCCTGGGGAGCGAGACCAGCAGGTGTTCCCAGATAAACTAGTTGCGTAGGGCAGAGCTGAACGGCTCAGGGGGGGGGCCCTTGATCTGTGCATTGTACAGACTGTCTCGATAGCTCCTGACACGTTCGGAGAGCGAGGAGCCAAACCCTTTGGAAAAGGGGCTTCTAACTGGCCAGTCCGTAACCTGGCTGTCAGGCTCTCCTGACCTGGGCAACTTTCCTTAGCCGGCTTGCACAGTGGCGGCCTGTCTGTACTCGCGCCGGTAGAATCTCTCTCGCTGATTTGCCGTCTCCTCGAGAGCTGTTGCCTCAGCAGCGTGACCTTCCTTCCTTCTCGGGAACTGCCTTTGTCCCTCAGCGACCCAAGCGCTGCTTTATTCCCTGGTGTGAGGGGAGGGCTTTAATTTCTTTTTAAACTCTCCAAGCCACTCTGCTGTTGGAAATACGTTTTCTTACCATTCTGGGCGGAGAATTGATCACCCTGCGATAATGCTAACCATTGAGACTAGAGGTGCCTCCCGTCCAGCAGTTACTAGCTATAACCTGTGGGGCTTGGGCTGGCTTTAGGGCTTCTGGGCACCGTTCCCAGCCGCAAAGGATGTTCTGGAAGGTCTCTGGAACGCTAGGGCGTCCTCTCCGTGATCCTTGCCCTTTCCCAGGGTTTAATTTTCAGCTCGCTTGATCCTGGCCACGGAAGAGACTGGCTGAGCTCTCCTGAGCCAGTGCTGGGTTGTAGAATTGAATCGTTTTCCCCCTAATGAGGGCACGGTTTGGCCTTCTCCTGCCACGCTTCCTCCCTGCTGGCCTCCATGTCAAAGACCCAGCTTTATCCGCGGCAGGAGAGCACCGCGAGTCTAGGATCGTGAACCCAAGCAGGCGTCTTCCCAAGATATGCTGGGTGTGCTGTAGCTCTGACGGCCGCAGGGGCTGCCATGAACGTACCTGCCCATGTCAACTCCTCGCGTCTGGTGTCCTTTTCTGCACCTCCGGGCCCGGATGTTCCTCCGGAGCCATCTTGGCTGGGGTTGTTCCTGCTGCTGCTTGGAGCCTTTTCCACCTGTGAATTACTCGTTGTCTCCTGAAGCAGCTGGATACCTCCCAGCTTCAGTCTCTGCTTGTCCCGTGGCTTCTGTTTTCCCTCCGCTTGGTGCTGCTCAGCCCTGAGCCCTCATAGGAGGTCGTGCAGCCTCTTTTCTAACAACCTCTTTCTTCTTTGTACAATAGGAATCCCAGCGTCATGGAAGCTAGAGGTGGGAAAGATCAACTAGCCGGCACAGGGAGTTGGCTAACGCAATGCAGGTCCTTCCTTGCTGTCTCTTCTCACGCATGTAACAGGCTGCCTGGCATCGTGCCCAGTACTCGGGACCGGATTTGCTGGCCACAGCAGGGCCATAAGGGTTTCTCCTGACTCCTGCTCCTTGTTCTGCGTGTTCCTAACTGCTGCTTGTCACCGACCAGATCTTCAATTTCTCTCCTGCCCTAGTTGCCTGATTCAGTGTTTGGCCCTCTAGGGCCTAATTCCCTTGCACGTTTCTCCCCCGCCCTCTCCTTATGTTCATCACGTGCAGAAGCCACTTGTCAGTGCTTGTCTCTTTTCTCTGCTACCCCCCCCCCCCCCTTTGGGTGTTGACTGGCCTCTGTGCACGTCCCATCTCCCTGCATGTTGTCAGCATGCGCCAGATCAGGGCCTGTGGTCTATAGTGCTTGATTTGTCACTTCCCTGTAGTTATTCCCTGAACGCCTTCCAACCAGGGACCTGAGAGGGCTTTACAGACACCAGCTGAACCTCAGTTGACCCTGTGGGCAATTCAGTTCACCTCTAGAAACATAGTCAAGTCACTAACCCATGGGAACAGAACCCAGGAGTCCTGCCTTCCATCCCCATCTCGACCCACTAGCCAATCCTCTTGCCTGCGAGCTAAACCACATTTCTACCTCCACCACCCATGTCCGGTTACGGCTGCTCTGTGGCCTGTTACCCAGCCAAGTTTAACTTTGTGTTTCGGCGTCAGTAAAACGTTCGCTGCCCCCTGGCTGCATTGTACCGACAGCTGCTTTGATAGTTCAAGGCAACGGTTTGAGTCTATAGTGTCCCTTGAATTTCAGTTTCCCTGACTTTGACCCTTACAGCCACATGCTGTCTTCAACCCCAGGTCCAATCAGTTTCCTTTCTTGGCTTCCCCTCCCATCTGTTCTAGCCTGGGGTTTGCTCTATACAGCCACCCAGTGCAAGAAAGAGTCTATGTGCAGACTGGCAGTGGTGGGGGAAGAAACCATCTATCCAGCTGGAAAACAATAATCAGGCTGCAAACGTGGCATGTGCAGCTTGTTTGATCTCTTCTAGTCTGTGGACTCTAGCAGCAGGAGGGGAAGAATGCAAAGAATGCCCTGGATTTTCCTGGCTTTCCTGCTAACTCTTTGTCATTGATCCCTCCGGGGAGGAAGCAGTGAGGAATTTGTTGCTTTACGGCTCATGCATCCGTATTGAAAAGCCAAGCAGGCTCCTGGCTGCGTTGCTTGAGAATACCTTTTCAGCTGGTCTCTCTAAACCCCTGCTTTCTTCCATCTCTCTCTCTCTTGTCCTTTAAGCAGTCTGTGACCAAAGACTTTGAATCTCGTGGGGGCCCAATCCTTGCAGTTGCCAGATACACTCCAGTCCTGTCGATTTCACTGGGAATAAAGGATTGCTTGGCACTTCCCAGGATCAGGTCGCACATCTGCAGGGAGCGTAACTTCTACTCTGCGCTCATGTCCCTTGTTGCCAGCGAGGGAGTAGGACCCCGGCGGTCGGGGTTCAGGGCTGGGATGCTGCAAGGCTGTATCCTGGGTGTGGTCGGATGTGAGAGCAGCTACACCTAGAAATCTCTTGAACGTTCTCTTTACCCAGCTTAAGGATTTGGGCTCCAGACTGTAAAATGAAAGAGCAAGAAAATGCCTAGCGGAGAATATTGCTGTTCTCTTCCTCCGCAGAGGCAACGTTTGATGCACTTATCCCATTCCGATTGTATTACCCTTTTCTCCTGTGCCATAGCTCCAAAGGCCATGGATTCAAAAGGCACCCCCGTGCCTGCGTAAGGTGCAGCATTGAGGGCTGTCAGGTAACTGAGTGCCACCTCAGAGATGAAATAGACCCGTGCGTTTGTGCCAATCCGAGTCAAAAGCACCATTGCATGTGCCGTAACCCAGCACCCAACTTCCGTCATGAAAGCCGGCCAGAGGGCGCTTTCAGGCGAACTTGTTCTAGTGGCACAGAAATATCTGTGTAAAATGAGGGCAGGGCCTGGACAGGTTCATCTCTAGGCCTGGTTGGATACACAGTGGATCAGAGAAACCAGATACTGAACCAAGAGATGTTGGTTGCCAAGCCAGTACCAGATCTGCAGAAAACGTGTGTTTTCCTGGCTTCTTCCCAGCCTGTGATGTGTGATCTCCAAGTGTCCTTTCCGTACCAATGTGCTGTACGTTCCGAGGGGCTGGAAGAGGGAACCTTGCAGTCACTCCTGTATGTTCCTGGTTTTTGAATACCTTTACCCCCAGTGTTGGAGAAAGCAGGTGCCGGTGTGGGATTAAATAGATGAGGGGAGGCAGGTGTGAACGACCAGGTGAGATGTGAGGTTTGTCCGCGGGCTGGTCTCGAGCTGCTTGGATGAGGTGGGAGCCCCCTGGTGTGCCTGAGTGTATTGCACTGTGGCAATCCTTGGCTGTGCTTGAGCAAGGACCAGCATCTCTTCCTGTCCAGGGAAAGTCCTTAGCCACTCACTGAAGCTGCACGCAGATGTCAACACAACACAGGGCCTTGAGGAGGGAGAAGAGCATGGGCTGGATCTTGGGGAATCCCGATACTTGTCATGAACATGACAGGGGAGCAGATAGAAACTCCCCTTATGTGAGAGCCACTAGTCACTGGGACCCCCCTTCCCACAGCAAGTCTCCACTCTGCCTAGGGGTCCCCAAAGGAAAGGCTGAGAGAGGTCTCTGGGGAACAGCGGCTCTGCCATTGCTTGGGGCAGGGAGTTGATTGGTTTGTATCAGAACCTAGGGTTGAAAGGCAGATGGTGGCTCTGGCTCTTTGCCTGAAACGTCTGTTGGAAGGAGAGCTGTAGTACAGCTCAGCAGCAACAACTAGCAGCCAATCAGTGTTCAACTTTGCCTGAAGGGAATCGGGGGTTGGCCAATCACTGACTCTCCGTGTAGACAGGGGCTGAGCCCTCTTGGTTCACCCACTTGGCTGTCTGGGCTCATGGGTCGTGTTGTTCTGGGCCATGCCCTACTGCCTGTGTAGCAGGGAGATGTATTAACCTTGGGCTAGGTCCACTTTTCGTAGGAAGGAGTGACCCCCATGTACTCCTTTGCTCTGTGACACAATCCAGTACCGATAGCTTATACCAGCCTGTCTTTATTTTAAAGGAATAAAGATTTCTGTATCAACGGGCTGCGGTGTTGGCTTGTGTTCTGACGTGGGTGGGAGGAACCTGGCTTTAGGGGAGGGGACAAGGTAGCCTCATTGGGGAGAACTTATATTGGTAAACTCTCTGTAGGCCTCGCCTTCAAGGTGCTGGTTTGATCCAGCCAGAGGAGAGAGTTAGCTAAGCTGTTTAACAGTAGTTCACCATTAGGGTGCCCTGCACAGAGTCCAATTCTTTGCATCCATGTGACTGCAAACCCTGCCCCCCTCCCCATGGGGCCAGGCACTGCTTTGTGGCTAAACACAGACCTTTCTTCTCCATGGGTGGGAGGCTGGTTATCCTTTTCAGGCGCTAAATTCATATCCCTTGAAACGCCTCAGCTGGATTCCCTGTGGCAGGAGCTCTCTGCACTTCAGTGTAATTCCCTAGGCAGACTCTGTACTTTGCTGGTTGAGTTAAAGGTGTCTGTCCTTCTCCCTGGCACTGATCTAACAGGAAAACAAACCTACTGCAGCTTGGCCAGTGTAATGCCCTAAGCATGTGTGATCCTGTCTCTCTAGGAGCATCCCGTGTAGGATAACAACCTACTCGTGCCCGGGCAGAAAACTCTGCCCTTGGTGCTGGAGCTCCTGGTTTCTCTCCCCAGGCGGCAGTTCCTGAGGCCATTTCTTTTGCCAGCCCCGAAGCAGGGAGCGGGCAGCCTGCAGGACCCACAGCAGCTGAAAACTTTCGTCGGCTGCATGAGCGATGCTCACATGGGAGTGCTAAGAGGGGAAACACCCCTTCATACCTACCTGTGTGTGAGATCGAGCCCCCCCCCCCCCCCCCCCCCCCCCCCCCCCCCCCCCCCCCCCCCCCCCCCCCCCCNCTCTGCCTTTGCTTGCCTCTCGTCCTCTGGTGAAAGGCGGCAGGCAGGGTGCTGTCAAAGCCCTACCTAGCAGAGCAGTTTGAAAAAGGGAGTGGGGGAGTCGCTTACTCCACACTCCTCTACCCTCGGCGTGCAGGCTGGTCCTGAGAGCAGCAGGGCCTGTCGAGGTGTTAGGTGCATGTGAGATGGGGGGGCTGTGCCCTAGGCAGGGGGAGAGCTTTATGCATATGAGATGGGGGGGCAGGAGGGATAACTCAGTGGTTTGAGCATTGGCCTGTTAAACCCACGGTTGTGAGTTCAATCCTTGAGGGGGCCATTTAGGGATCTGGGGCAAAAAAATTTGGATGATTTCGTTGGATTGGTCCTGCTTTGAGCAGGGGGTGGGACTAGATACCTCCTGAGGTCCCTTCCAACCCTGAGATTCTCTGATTCTGTTACCAAGCAGCTCCGAGCTCTGTCTTGTCATGAGCTGCTTACATCCCCTAAGAACTGGCCGTGGCGTGTGTAACAGAGGCTGGCTGCCACTAGAGGTCACTGGTCTCCCTTTCTGAAAGACTAGGCCCCAGGCTGCTGCTCTGGTTTTCTCTTACCCTGGTGCCTGCCTGCCCTGGTGCTGGGGTGAGACCTGAGGCTGCCTGGCTTGGCCTCACCGGCTGCAAGGGGGGAGGGCTGCATCCTGGGGTCCTTCCCTGAGGGCTGCAGGAGCATAGGCCGGGGGGTGAGGGGGTGGGGGACAAGGGGGGTCCAGTTGCCCTGCCCAGCCCAGGGATGGGAAAGCCTCTCGCTTCCCTGTCACAGCACCTCTTCCTGCTTCCCCCCAGCCCTTGCTAGCTGGCCAGCCCCTCCAGCTGAGGATCCAAAGGGTTAACCCCGGTTGGATGTCTGAATCTGCCCAGCGGGTTCCCTCCCTGCTTGGGATGTGCAGACGGGCTGCTGCTGCTGGTGCTCAATGCCCCAGACTCCAGCCCCTCCTTTTGTTTGCCCGCTGCCGGAATCCCACGAAATGTTTCCAAGCAGACGGCGTTTTCCAGCGGAACAATAGTTCCACCAAACTTTTCCACCTGCCCGACTGACCCTCTGAATCTAGCAACCCAGGCCCTGGCTGTTCTTTGCGGGCCGGGTTTCCCTGGTGCTTTCCCCATCCCCGTCTCCTGCAGTAATTACAGGGCACCGGAAAGGATGCAAATGTCAAAGGGACAAATCATCTGCGGCCGCAACTGGCCCAGCTACGTGGAAGGGGGTGGGGGAAAGATCTGAGAGGCCAACACGTCCTGCATGCCACAGAGCTGCGCAGTGAGAGGGCTCCTTGCAGGCCACTGAGTGCAAAGGGAGGTGGGTATGGGCCTGGACAGCCCCGTGATGGGGCGCTGTATGTGCTGCAGCTGGTACAACAACCCCGAGACTTCTCAACAGCCTGCGGGGGGAGGAGTCCATTGCTCCCAGTCTGGCACTGAGACTTGGGGTAGGATCTGCCCCGTGGGATGCTTTAAAAAAGGCACATGGTGATTTAGGCTGCTCCTTCTCTGAGGGCTCCCAGGCTTGGTCCAAATCCTGCTGCCTCCACGTCTGTTTCGGGTGACAATCCATGACCAAGTGGGCCAGAAAAATGCGTGTTGGTTGGTTCATTTCAAAGGAAAACAAATATGGAATCGTGGATGTTTTGTGTCTGAAATCTCAGTGGTAGGTGCCCAAACCCCAGGGATTCCCCTAGAGAGTCACCAGGGCTTGTGCCCGCTGGTCCATTGCCAAAGTAACATTAGGTGCCAGGGCTCTTGTTTTTCCTTTCCGGGACATGGCAAGTGCACAGTGTCTCCAGTTGTGGAACGCTGACGGATGCATCTCCTGGGCGAACTCGTGCGCCGAATCACACCCGTGGGATGGGCAGCAAAGGCTGAAGGTGGGACCTTCGGTTTTCAAAGCGTATCCTCTAGTTCTGCCTGAGCTAAAAGAGCCACCACTGTTAGCTGAGGTTGTGGCAGGGTTATCAACCTCAGTATGTGACCCAGCTGCCATCAGAGGGGAGCTGAGCACCACACGGAGGGGGTGTGGGTTACAGGTGCTGATTTACACCGCCTGTGCCTTGAGAATTTGGCCCCAGAGCCGCAAAGGAGTTTGGTTTGGGGGACCTTGTTAGATCCAATTTTGGTAGAGATGGGCCTGATTCTGCTGTGTAGGACAGTGGTGTAAATCAGGAGTAACTCCATGGAAGGGACACTGGGGTCAAACCAGCATAAGCAGCTGGAGAATCAGTTTGGGTGAGTCTAATCCAGAATTAACCTGTGACTGTTAGAACGTCCGTCTAGTGAATTCCAGCTGGATGCTTCATTCCACAGGCCCCCAGGCCGTTCAGTGGGGCCAGGATTTAGCTCAGCAGGCGGCTCGAAGGCTGTTTTCATTCTCCGTCTCTTCCCTTTTATCCTGCAGGCCGGCAGGTCGTTCGGGGCTGGAATCTAGTAGCAGGTGTTTCGTTGCTACGGGGCAGGCTCACCACGGGTCCCTTTGGCAGTAGCTGAGCGGTTCAGCAACTTCCACTCTCTTGTCACTTTCTGAACTGCCTGCCTGCCAGGGTGACCTTTGGAAATAGCCGGAGAAAGACCAGCCGAAAGACTTTGGCCCTTTCAGAATTCAGCCACTAGGTGGCAGCGCAGAAATGGGCAAGGATTTCAGCATCTCACCTAATTAGCCACTGCAGGTGTCCTTGTGCGCGACCATTGTTTTTTAAATTCATGTTTTATTTGTTTTTTGACTGGGAGATGCAATGCCCAGCCCGGCTCGAACTAAACTGGTTGGAGGTACTTATAACTACCAAGGCATCTGCACCAACACCCTGATCTATTTATGATCTATCTAGTATCTGAGCAGCTCTCAATCTTTAGTGTATTTATCCCCCCCGACCCCCCCATGGGGTAGGGCAGTGCCCCATTGTACGGAGGGGAACTGGGGCACAGAGACACCAAGACTTTCTTGTGATGGCCAAGACTATAACAGGGTTCAAAAAAGAACTAGATAAGTTCCTGGAGGGAGGATGGGTCCATCAATGGTTATTAGCCAGGATGGGCAGGGATGGTGTCCCTAGCCTCTGTTTGCCGGAGCTGGGAATGGGCGACAGAGGATGAATCACTTGATGATTCCCGGTTCTGTTCATTTCCTCTGGGGCACCTGGCACTGGCCACTGTCAGAAGACAGGATACTGGGCTAGATGGACCATTGGTCTGACCCATGACAGCTGTTATGTTCTTGTGTCTACAATGCAATCAAGGCGAGTGATTGCAGCTTGTAGCCCAAAGCTAGTTTGAGTAACAGCAGCAGTGAGGCCACAGGAGAGGCTGCTGGCGTATGGAACCAGGGTCCTGAACAGACGTGGCCTGGGCGGCTGCAGCATCACTGCGGTTGTTACTCCAGCTAGCTTCGATCGAGCTAGAGCGGGTATGTTCACACGTGCTGTGTTCACATCTAATTGTAGAGTAGCCGTACCCCAGCAGTCTTTGGCAGAGCAGGGAAATTAACCCAGGTCTCCCAAATTCAGTTAGCATACTAACCCCTGGACCATCGTGTGTGTGTGTGTGTGTATGTTGCCCAGGTCCTGACAATCCCAGCTGGGGAAGCTGTCCCTTCTGCGGGGGGAAGGAGCATCTGGCTCCTCTCCATCTGCATAAATCAGCTCTTTGTCCGGGCCGGGCAGACTGAGCCATTCCCGGTCTTTGCCTTGCCTGGAAACCTCAAAGAACGTTGCCCTTCCCTCAAGCCATGCCCAGCACATGCAAGAAACCCACTCACCCACCAGCTGAACAAATCAAATCCTGCCCCTTTGGCTGCCTTGTCTGTCTGCTCCCCCCTGCCTGCCCCTAGAGCCTGCCTTCGCTTTCACGCCACACGCTGCTCTGCGCGGTAGCTGGGGTAGGGGTCAGAGGCTCAACCTGATCATCAACCAGCAGGTAATGAGTGCCCGGCTTAGATCTCCCACTGGGGAGAGAGCAGGGCACAGCTACAGCACTGCCCACACCTACGGGAGGGGTTCTCACATCGCCGGAGTTAATCCACCTCCCCAGCACATGGTAGGGAGGTGGATGGAAGAATTCTGCCGGTCACCTAGTGCTGTCTACACCAGGTCAGCTTAACTATGCCACTCAGGGGTATGGAGCTCGTTCCACTATACTTTGTAGTGTAGACTTGGCCTAGAACCAGGGCTGAGCTGGAGGACCAACTCAGGGAGCTCCTGCCGGGTGGGCTGAGAGGAGCCAGCGGTCCCCAGGCGTTTGCTAGAGAACTGAGTTGCAGCCATTTTCTGTGCATCTCCCGTTCTATCCTGGCACCCTCAGGCTCAGGAATAAAAGGTGGGGAAAGACTTTTCAGAGGGGCCCATTGCACCAGCTTTCGCAGCCCTTGCAGCGAGAGGTAAGAGAGAGATGCAGGGTGCTGGTGCAAAGTGAGCAGATGGTTAATTCCTCCGTCCTGCGGTCACCACTCCCCCTCGGCCTGTCGTCTTAGGCAGACCCAGGCAAATGACATGGGTGCACCCCTGGCTGGGCCAAAGGTGCGGCCTCCATTGGTATCACCCAGCCGCAAGCGCTCCAACAAGCCAAGTTTGCCGCCGTTTCCTTCTCCCTCTGCAAATCCAACTGATCTCCAGGAGGTGGCATCTCCCAGCCATCTTCCCACTGGACAGTTCCTGTCCTCGCGGGATGCGTCTAGCCTCTGCCCCTGTAGCGGTAGGGCTGGGTTTGCAGAGCGCTCAGTGCTGGCCTAGCATGGACGTCGCCGATAAAACGGTGGAGTGTTTGGAAGTCCTGCCCTCTTCTTCATGCCAAGGCCCCCTGGTGTCCCCCGGAAGTGCCCTGTTTGCCCAGAGCCTGCCGGAGCCGGCGTCCGCCGTTGCAGACTCCCAGCGGCTCAGGCGCCAGAAGCTCTGCCGGGGCTTTCAGAGACTTCATCCACAAAGGGTCAAACTGCCATTGACCTGCCTGGGAGCCGGAGCTGGCCTTTTATTTCCTCTCCATAAAAGTGTGTGTGTGTCCCCACCCTGCCGGCCCCGAACCCCATCCCCCCCAACGGCGCTCGCCCAATCCCCCGCCGTGTTTTCTTGGAGATGCCCATGAAACGAGGGCCGTACTCCTCCCTTGCGGCTTTGGCATGGGGCTGGACGAGTGGCCTAGGGTCTTCCGTGAGTTCCGTCCAGCAGCTGCTTGGTACCCGCTGCTGTTCAGTCCTTCCTGTTAGGGAACGGATGGGGCAGACAATTGAGTGGCCATTGGTAAAAAGACTAGTGTCCGAGAGGGGTTTAAATGAGTGTTTTTGAGAGAGAGAGAGTGGAGGAGGTTACTGGTGGGAAAGGAGAACCTCTGGACTATTTATTACTAGACTATTGCTGACTGGGGTCTCGGGTGTCAGGACTCCTGGGTCCATTTCCACTCTGCCACAGGTGCATGTGGGAATGAGCCAAAGCCCACTAAAGGCCGTTGACGTCAGTGGGGTTTGCATCAAACCCAGGTTGCCCTTGGGCAAGTCACTTCTCCACCCTGGGCCTCGTTCCCCCCGGCCCTGCTCCTGGTGTAGTTATTTCCACGGGCACAAAGCAAAGGCTCCCCTTGCTGATCCTGCCCATAGCATTTCATCCTCCTCCGCTCCACGTGGCTGTAAATAACGACGCTGGGTGCCCAGCAAGGGAGAACCAGGCCAGCCGGTTCCCCGTCTGTGAAATGGGACCGCCATGCCCACCCCGATCCCGTTGCACAGGGCTGTTCTGAGGTCTGTGAGTTAACAGAGCTAAGGATTGTTAACTCCCTGGCCGTCAGGATAATGTGGCAACGCTTGATCTTCATGAGCAAAGGGATCTTGTTACAGGGGATCCTGTCTGTAGGGAATCTCCTTCCTAATCCTCATCATCTGAGGCTGACTTGAACGGACCCCCTGGTCTGAATAGACTAGTGTGACCAGACAGCAAGTGTGAAAAATCGGGACAGGGGGTGAGGGGTAATAGGCGCCTATATAAATATCGGGACTGTCCCTATAAAATCTGGACATCTGGTCACCCTAGAATAGACCCAAGCTTTCGGGGATGAAGGTAGGTCAGCATTTGGATCTAGGTCTGAATTTTCCACCTCTCTTTGCAGTTCCCCTAACTCAGGGGTCCCCAACGTGGCGCCATGGCGCCCGCCGGGGCGTCTAAGTGCGCCCGCGTACTGGCCGGCGGATGAGCAGCCGCCGAAATGCCGCCGAGAAGCAGCGTCATCCAGAGGCGGCGCCGCCGAAATGCCGCCGATTTTCGCCGATTTTCAGCGGCATTTCGGCGAAGACGCTGCTTCTCGGCGGCATTTTGGCGGCGACGCCTATTGACGTTGCCGCTTGTCGGCGGCATTTCGGCGGATGCTCGTCCGCCGCCACGGTCCTCCGTGGCTCGTCGTCTGGCGCTCGCCAGACAAAAAAGGTTGGGGACCACTGCCCTAACTAAACTCCTGGGTCCAAATGCTCGCCAAGGTTTCCTGGGTCCATTCTTCAGAATGACTAGAGCATAGGGGGGGCTGAGCAGGGAGCCGGGCGATTCACACACATCAGGGGGTGGCCGGGGAGGTCTGCCACCTCTTAGGCACATCTCACTTGTGCTTTGCCCTATTCTAGTTAGATTCTGACACTGGGCCCATCACCGGGGTATCTGAGCCCCCCCGGATCCTGGGAACGTTTTGTGATGGGAGGGGCTGGGAAAGGAGAGTGGCGGGGATGCCTGTCGCTCATTCACTGGCTAGGTCGGGCAGATAAGACCGGCCACCTCTGACGCTGCGCTAGCCTCTGAAAGCTTTAACCAAAGTTGGGTAGAAAGAAGAATGCAACTCCCTGCTGCTATTAATAGCGGGCTCCTTCCCCTTCCCTGGCCCCCGCCAGCCCCGCCGCCCCACACCGGGGACGAAAAGCATCTCCATCAGCACAACACAGGGGCTTGAGAGTCTGAATCTCCCCAGGCCTGAGTGCCCCCAACCCCCAAAAGTTGCTGAGGGGGGCAGGAAATAACCCCCCAAGACCATCCTCAGGCCAAGGGGTCTGATGCCGATGCTCTAGCTGCTTTGACCTGAACGCTGGGGATGCCCGAGGGAAAACAGGGCCCAGGCAGGGGCTGGGGTGAGCTTACGTGTTATAGTCCTGGATCTCGTGTGTGTTTGTTTTACCCCTCGTGATTTGATTGAACCCATGTTGCGGTGCCTATGGGACTCGCTGCTGTCTGGCAGCATGTGATCCAGGTACAGCTGGGAGCCTTGACTCAGCAACGGTCTTGTAAGTGTCCCGTAATCAATTATGGGATTGAGTAATATCGCTGCTAGTGTTCTCCTAGGACCTAACCACATCAGCCACGCCATCAGGGGCTCGTTCACCTGCACATCTACCCATGGGATATATGCCATCATGTGCCAGCAATGCCCCTCTGCCATGTACATTGGCCAAACCAGACAGTCTCTACGCAAAAGAATAAATGGACACAAATCAGGAATCACAACATTCAAAAACCAGTAGGAGAACACTTCAACCTCTCTGGTCACTCAGTAACAGACTTAAAGGTGGCAATTTTGCAACAGAAAAGCTTCAAAAACAGACTCCAACGAGAAACTGCTGAACTTGAATTAATATGCAAACTAGATACACCTCTACCCCGATATAACGCAACCCGATATAACACGAATTCGAATATAACGCGGTAAAGCAGCGCTCGGGGGGGGGGGAAGGGGGCGGGACTGCGTGCTCCGGCGGATCAAAGCAAGTTCGATATAATGCGGTTTCACCTATAACGTGGTAAGATTTTTTGGCTCCCGAGGACGGCGTTATATCGGGGTAGAGGTGTACCATCAATTTAGGCTTGAATAGAGACTGGGAGTGGCTGAGCCATTACACACATTGAATCTATTTCCCCATGTTAAGTATCCTCACACCTTCTTGTCAAACTGTCTGAAATGGGCCATCTTGATTATCACTACAAAAGTTTTTTTTTCGCCTGCTGATAATTGCTCATCTTAATTAATTAGCCTCTTAGAGTTGGTTGGGCAACTCCCACCTTTTCATGCTCTATGTATGTGTATATATCTCCTCACTATATGTTCCATTCTCTGCATCCGATGAAGTGGGCTGTAGCCCACGAAAGCTTATGCTCAAATAAATTTGTTAAGGTGCCACAAGAACTCCTGTTCTTTTTACTCTGAAGATGTCTACACTGTGAGTCAAAAACGGACTCGGCTCATGGGGCTCATGCAGGGCTGTTTAATTGTAGTGTAGACATTTGGGCTCGGGCTGGAGGACCTGCAAAGTGGGAGGGTCCCAGAGCTCGAGCCCCAGCCCCTGCCTGGAAGCCCACACAGCGATGAAACAGCCCCTCAGTGTGAGCCCGAGTCAGCTGGCACGGGTCAGTCGTAGGTTTCTCTTTGCTGTGTAGACATACCTCTTCTCTCGCTAATATCCTGAGACCAACACAGCAGCAACATCACTGCAAACACCATCAAGGATCAGGAAACACACTGATGCCAATAACATTAAAAGGCAGAGTGTATAATAATTTGATCCATGCTAATGTACTGAGCAGAGACGTGGCCAGGCACCAGAAACATCATCTCGGTGCTCTCCACCACGGAAATGAAGACGCTGAGATGGTCAAATGGTTGCCTGCTCTGCGGCTGGTTGTCGGAGGGTTGCTCCAACTGAAGACAGGATGCGGGAGGCTAGGGAGACCTGAGAGCGATGGGGGTAGGATGGCTCTTGCAGGGATTGTGGCTGGAAGACGACCAAGAGGGAGACCAAAGACATGGTACATGGAGACCAAGACAGAGGCCAAAGGCTCACATATCAGCAGACCTCAGAGAGACCAATCTTCGTGACAGCCTGGCGTATGACTGTGCGTTTTGGAAGAAGGTTTTAAAAGTTGCTGGCTCGGAATAGTGGTGGGAAGAAAGAAGGAAATACCCGAATGAGATGGGCAATGGAGAACCTTGATTAGTGGTTACCTGATGTCATCAAGCCAAAGTACTTCCCCCTCCATCACCCTTTGCCCAGGGTGTGCTGGCTAGCATGGATAAGTGGAATTCCTTTGTGGCTTTAGCGAGGAATGTGTGGTCTAAGGGCAGCACATACTGTGCGGGTGAGGAACCCAGAAATCCCCGTGTGCTGAAATTCATTCACTCTTCAGCCTTGCCTGTGCACACAGGTTTACCATAGCACCCATCTCCTAGCGTGGACACAGTTTCAGCAATATAAAGGTGTCTATAGTAGGCTACGACTCCATTAGGAATGCTGGGACACTATCCGAGTAAAGCACCCCTAGTGTGGACACAGCTATACTGGCTAAGCTGGGCTTTGTACTGGTCAAGTAAGAGCACCCCCCATGAGCGAAACAAGCGATACCATTAAAAAGGCAGCTGGGCTGGTAAAACTGCGTCTACATGAAGGGCTTCTGCTGGCATAGCTATGTCGATCAGGATTCACACCGCTTTACACCCCCACTGAAGTAGCCATGCTGGCAGAGGTCTGTAGTGTAGACCAGGTCCCAGTATAGCCATTCCCATACAGAAAGGGGAATAAGGCACCTTTATACTAGGGGTTGTACCAGCGTAACGATTTCAGTCAAAAAACGAACATCCCCCCCGCCAACTAAAATAGTTACACTAGTACAAAAACAGTGTGTAAGTCAGACCTTCGGCCAGACTCCTGGGTTGTACCCCCAGCTCTGCCACTGACTTTAGTAAGAGACCCTGGGAGAATCACATCATTGCTCCGTGCCTCAGTTTCCCCATCTGTGAAAGGAGGATGTAGCGAACCTACGCCACAGAGGGTTGGGGTTGAATTAGTGTGTAAAGTGCTTTGAGACCCCGGGGTGGCAGGCACCAGAGATGACGTTCTGTATACATGTGCTTTAGGGGCAAGAGAGGGAGAGAAAGTGGAGATGTCCTCGTTTCCTGTTGGAGCTCTGGTCACCATGGGCTCGTCTACACTGGTCAGTGACACTGTGGTCTAACACGTGTTAATGAGCAGTGTAGACAAGGAGTGTCATGTTTACAGTCATGCCAGCTGGCTGTGATTAATCTGTGGGGTTGTATTGAAAAGTGTCAGTGACTGGGCAGGATGCCCCAGTGGTTAGGGGCTAGTCTGGCCTATGAGAGACCTGGCTTCAGTTCGCTATTCCACTGCAGGCTTCCTGCATGACCTTGAGCCGGTCAGTTCTCCATCTGTACAATGGGGATACCAGCCCATCTCAACCTCCCAGGGGTGTTGGGATCCCGGAAAGAGGGGGAGGTGTGCCGATAGCATAGCAATGGGGATCGCTGTAGCTAGGTGGCCTGCTAGTTCAGGGGGGGCCAACCTGGGGCTCCGGAGCCACCTGCGGCTCTTCAGAAGTTAATATGCGGCTCCTTGTCTAGGCACCGACTCCGGGGCTGGAGCTACAGGCGCTAACTTTCCAAAGTGCCGGGGGGTGCTCACTGCTCAACCCCCCGTCTCTGCCCCAGGCCCTGCCCCCACGCCACCCCTTCCCGCCCCCTCCCCTGAGCCTGCCGTGCCCTCCCCCCTCTCCCCCAAGCCTCCTGCATGCCACGAAACAGCTGATCGGGAGGTGTGGGGAGGGAGGGGGAGGTGCTGATCGGAGGGGCTGCCGGTGGGCGGGAGGCGCTGGGATCAGGGTGGGGGAGCTGATGGGGGGCTGCTGACGTATTACTGTGGCTCTTTGGCCACCCCTGGGCTAGTTGATCTTATTTAGTGACACAGCAGTGGGCGGAGTTCCGTTTAATATGGGTTATACCGTGCTGGCGTTTCCCGACCTGGTTCAGTTAGGGTTGCCACCTTTCTAATTGCTGGTAACTGGAGCCCTGAAGCCCCGCCCCTGCTCCACCTCTTCCCCTGTGGCCCCGCCCCTGCTCCACCTCTTCCCCTGAAGCCCCGCCCCTGCTCCGCCTCTTCCCCTGAGGCCCCGCCCCTGCTCCACCTCTTCCCCTGAGGCCCCGCCCCTGCTCCACCTCTTCCCCTGAGGCCCCACCCCCATCGCTTGCTCCTCTCCACCCCTCCCTCCATCACTCACTGGGTCATCTCAAGGAGCCTGTCTGCAGGTAGGAGGCTGGCGCGGGTTAATGACCCGACACCTTCCCCCGCCCCGCGGTAGCTGGACTTTTGCTTCAGTTGCCATTCAGGGTTGCCAGGTCCCTGACAACTGGGCACTCGGCAACCCTAAACAGCACCCGAACACAGAAGCCAAAAACCGGACTGTCCGGGTAAAAACCGGCTGGGCGGTCAGTCCCCGGAACGCCGGGCCCTCAACAAAAGGACAGGCCTGGAGCCTGTGTGCTCCTCGGCACGCAGATGGGAGCACCGGGAGTCGGTGCTGTTTGTCCCTGTCAGCCACATGGCTCAGCGTGACAGGAGGGCAGCGAGCCAGCAATTCGATACTGGGCGAGGAGCCGGTAGGGTCAGACGGTGCCTGGATCCCCAGTCACTTGCGTCTGTCAGCACGCGGGCAGCTGCCCTGCCTCTGTTTCTTTCTCCCCTCCTGCTACTTTGTTCCTTCACTAGACAGGGCTGGCGTCTGGTGTGAGCATGACTGGGGCGATAAAAGTTGACATGCCCCAAATAACTCACCCGGCGAGGGGTTTGCAGAGCAGAGATTCTCCTGAATGCTGGCCAGGACGAGGGCATGACTTACTGCCCGGGCTGGGCCTGAGCGGTGCCCTTCAGATCAGGATCCAAAGTCGCGTGGGGGCGGGTCCTGAACCCGCATTCTGGTTTGGGCCCGTAGCTAGTTAAAATATACAAACCTGGCCCCCCTCTCGGTAACCCCATTGCCCTTGTGGGAGGCAGAATCCCATCAGCCGTTTCACTAGCTGGGATCAAATTACCAATATTGGTTGCCATGCTTCAGGGCACGGAGTTGTCACGGGCTGCGGGTCAGGAAGACACTTCCTCCCGGCGGTAACAGCCACCATTGCAGCTAGAAATCAGTAGTTCTCGACCCGCGGCCCAATTAGCACACAGCTGGGGTGGCCCAGCTCGGCTGTGCGCTGAAGGCCGCGGGCTCCCGGCTGCCGCCTGATCCCGCCCAGTGGGGCAGTTGGCTGCCACCCGGTGGGTCTCGGGGTCCGGGCAGCCGGCTGCTTCCCATCCCCGCACGGCAGGGTCCCGGCGGGGTTGGGGTCCTGGCTGCCCCAAGGCCTCATGTAACGGGGTCTGGGGTTGGGGTCCTGGCTGCCCCTCGGCCCCCCATGGCAGGGTCTGTGGTTCTGGCTGTCCCCCAGCCCCCCGTGGCGGGGTCCGGGAAGCTTAAGAAACCTGCAACCTGCTGGATGTTCCTGAGTGGGGCGCAGGGGGGCGGTTACTCCCCCATCACCCATTCTAGATGGGAAGCTCAGGTCAGTGTGCCATTCACGAACCACTGTCCCATGCTGCACCACTGCAATAGTCTTGTATGGGGGAGAGGACACCCTATCAGATCAATTTACGGGCAGCAGCACCTGGGCTGAAATTCTGCGCCCCCTTCGAATAGATGGCGGGCGCAGCCACCTACTAATAATGCCTAGCTCTGATATAGCACTTTTCACCCCTAAATCTCTCAGTGCTTTTCAAAGGAGGCCAGTATCATTTTTTTGCAGGAGGGGAAACTGAGGCACGGAGCAGGGAAAGTGACTTGTCCGAGGTCACCCAACAGGCAAATAGCAGGGCTCGGATTAGAGCCCTGGTCTCCTAATCCAGTCTAGTGCACTACCCACTAGGCCACCCTGCCTCCTTGAACCCCAGCAGAAGCCAAACTTTCGGTGCCCTTGCAAAGCGGACTCTGGCAGGGGAACGGCTGGATTTGATGGACCCTGCTTCTTGCTGGGGAGGGGAGGCGGCTGTTCTGGTGGCTTTGTCACCCAGTGCTTGGCTCTCAGCCGGTGGTGTCAGTGATCGGAGCTCGTGGAAAGAACCCCGGGAGTCATGCTGAGCCCAGGTAAGTCAGGCCCCGTTCCCAGCTGAGTGTGCTGATGGAGGGGAAGGCCGGCTGCCAATCCCCATCCCAAGGCAGCCAGACAGTCCCAGCTTGCCTGCCAGACACCGGATCGCTTGCTTATGCGAACAGGGGGTGTCGGTTTCATCCTGACACACGGAGCACGCAGGCCTGGGGATAATTATAGCCTCCCAGGCCAACTCCCCCCGCTCCAGCTGCGTCTCTGAAAACCAGCCCACCCCCAGTGCTGTGGCAAACAGCCTTGTGCAGAGCTGGGCTGGCAGGAGCACCCAGGGGTGACCCCTATGTCCTGAAGCGTGAGATTTAAATGCCCTGGCTCTAGGGCCGCGTTTTAATTGTTGGCAGTTCTTTGTATTACAGCAGCAGCTGGCGGCCTGTAACAGGGCAGGGTTCCCTCAGCCTGCGCTCCGTGTTGCAAACCGCCCTCACGCCCGGCTGCAGCAAGTTCAACACCCGGTGCATGATTTGCAGCACGCCACACAAGCGCTTGTTCCCCATGGGTGGGAGAGCGTCGCCCGCCGACGTAGCGCTGTCCACACCGGCGCGTCTGTCGGTGTAACTCTCGTTGGTCATGGGGGTGTTTTTTTCACACTCCCGAGCGCCATACGTTTTACTGACAAAAGTGCTAGTGTTGAGGTAGCCTGACTGCCCTCAGCTGAAGAGCGGAATCACCTGGTTAATGGGTTAATCGCCTGGTGCTTAATCAATTGTCTTGTCAATTTAGCACATGTGGGGACGTTTACTGTCCCTGCTCTGTCACAAGGCCCCAGCCAAGATCAGGGCCCCACTGTGCCGGGCGCTGCACAAACCCAGATGAGAGGCAGTCCCTGCCCCACAGAGCTGACAATGTAACTAGACAAGGAAGGGTTCTTTGCCTCAGCCCCCCATCGGTAAAAGAGGGTGAGAGAAGTCACGTGACTTGCCCAAGGTCTCGCAGGGAGACTGTGGCAGAGGCAGAAATTGAAGCTAGGTCTTCCACAGCCCTGTCCACTGCTTTAACCACAAGCCCCTCCTTCCTCTTTTCTCAGTGGAGCCGTGTCCCTCCAGTGCAACTGCATGAAGACTGAAATTCCGGGAAACGTTCTGGGTTTGGCTGTTGATTTATTTTATGTTTTACACTTGGGTGGAATCTGGCCTATTCCCTCTCAGCTCACTACATATTTCTTTGAAGGCCTCGGGTGGCTAACCTGGGTTAACTTCCAGATGGTGGCAGCAGTGGGGTGAAGGTGCGACAGGGCTGTTGCAGTCAGGAGGCGGTGAAAGTTTTGCCCCTCCTGCCTTTAGGCTGTGGATCTTAGGAGTTGCAGTTAAATCACTGGGTTTAAAAGCTAAATCGCTCTCAGTTTAAAGGTCCCTTTCCCAGATGTGGCTCCTTTCTCCTTGACATGGGCCTGGAGCAGGCTGTGAAGCGGTGTCTGAGCCCGATGGCCCCACACCCTGTCCTCGCTGCCCTCTTGTGTTTACATGGCAGGACTCCTGGTGCATGTGGGTGTGTGTGCGGGGAACAAGCTCAAGGAGCAGCCCTAGATGGGAGGGTGGCAGGCTGGCAGCCCACAAGACCTTTCCCCTCCCATCTTCCAGCTCAGTGAAATCTGAGACCTGGTGCTGCCTTGATCAGGCCAAGGCATTCATCAGCAGGAAAGGGGTCCCAGAGTAACCTGGCTCTGATGGCCACAGCCAGTGCCCGGGGCTGGCCTGGTCTCCTCAGCTCGCCATCCGGACTCTGAAGCGAACGTGAGACGTTCCAGCCCCTGGGGACGGCATCGGTGGGGCTTTCACCAACGAGCTAACTGACGAGAGGGAAGGGCTTCCAGGCATGGAGGGCAGCCGGGAAGAAAGCCCAACGTTGAGAGTGGCAGAAGGAAACCGTGGCTGTGCCTGGGGGGAAGGGGGAGCCCTGGTGTGGACATAGGTGGAGGGATCTCTGAGGCTGGGGTCATGGCTGGGTGGAAGGAGCAGGGTGACTTGGGAAGCCAGCTGTGGACTCAGTGGGGACAAGGGAGACTGAATGGACCATTGTGCACTGACTGCAGTAGAAGAGTGTCACACGTGGCTGTGGCGCACCTGTGATGTAACCAGATCAACGCTCTTGTGCAAATCACAAGGAAGGCTCATGCCTGGTGTACCAGCACCCGGCTACCTTCACCCTCGCTGATGTAGGGGAGGGGAAGCACCACTGTTCTGAGCCTGTGCGTCGAATTCTCCATTGCTCCCCTCGAGCGCTGTAGGGTGACCTATGCCCCCCCTGCGTGACCCATGCCCCTCTGGACGGGGAGATCGGGAAGATCCTTTGCAGGCTTGGGCAGCTGGCAGGTCCCAGCGAGTCCCACGGTGGCTGGCGTTCAGGGGGAGCCGGTGGAGGCAAAGCTGGGCCTGGCACAAACGCCGTGTCTTGCCTGCTGCACTGACCTACCGACCGGCTTTTCGGTCCCGGTACATCAGGGTTTCAACTGGGTCTCCCTCCCACTCGTCTGGCGTTCAGCAGGGCTGTCCTCTGAGTCCCGTAGCTCAGCTCTGAGCATTGCGCTGTGGAGCCAGCGTTTCCAGTTCCCCCCCTGCCGAGGCTGTGATTTCTGTGCCAGGGCGACCAAAGTCTCGGGTCTATTTCCTCGAGCTGTGGGCTGCCGAGGCAGCGGTTCTAGGCAGGGCCGTTGTGTCTCCTCGAGGCTTGAAGGAGGCTGGCTAGACAGAGGCACCCAGCCCCAGCCTTGCTAACCTCTCCCGAGGGCGGGAAGCAATGGGCTTCCGCCACCAGTGCTGCCTCCGCCACAGAACCAAATCCTAACTCACGCTAAGCTTCCCCATTGCTCCTGGCTTCCCGTGACACGCTCCTCCTGCCGCCCTCAGATCTCTGAAAACCTGCCAGGTTTCTGGCTGGGGAGAGGCCTGCTGCTGCTGCTGCTTCTTGGAGACAGGGCTGAGGATTGAAGGACGCTCTAGGTAGATCTACTGCATGGGGATTGTGGTGGTGGTGGTAACATCAATAATCTCACAGAGGTGTTGATAATTAAGAGGCATCTGACCGTGGAGAACTGCAGGGTGGGAGAGGAACTAGCCTCGTGAAAGCCACAATATTTTAGGGCAAGTGCCAATTTAGTTCAAGCATAAAATAATATGTCGAGGTTTGGCTGACATACAGCTAATCTCCTTCCGATCAGCATGTTTTAAAAAACTTGAACTTAAAAGGTGGTATCCCAAGCAATAAAACAAAGGTTTAACATCCGCTCAAAAATACAGGCAGACCAGATGGGGGTTTTCTGAATGTTTTGTGTTTCTTTATAAAAATGCATCTTAAACCATTACATATTTAAACCAGTGGAATATAAAAAACTGGCTGTGGCTGAGTTGTAAATAACTTCTCTTCATTTTTTCAATTATATACATAAGAGCTTTTCCAAAGGACAGTATGTGACTAGTTTACACAGAATTATGTAGGGTTTCTCTATCTTCTAATGTCTAAAGTACTATTTACATCAAATCTGTACCTGGGTCTTTAGCTCTCCTCAGACCCTGAAAAGCAAGAAGAAAATAATACCCGCGTGTGGAAGGAGTGTGCTGTTTCAGTGGGGTCGACCAATACACAGAGAAGCAGAGGCATATTTCCCTATGAACAATTGAAAAGCATGTTCTGAATCTCTTCGAAGACCTGATTGTACAGGTCATCTCTGGACTTCAATCCATCCAGATAAACTGAAAGGGGAAAAAAAAAAATAATCAATGATTAGTTTGCAGTCAGAATGGCATTTGTGAAGGTCGAATTTCAAAAGGCACTCGAACCATGTCTTGTAGGTGGCCAGCACAAAATAACCCCCGGCCCCAAAACACCTGCATTTTCAACCAAAATAAATCTCATTCCACGGAGTCTCTCAGCTTGGTTTAGACTTCCGGGAATAACCTGTTCCTAGGGCTGCATGTTTATAAATAACACTTTGCCTTTGAATGGTGTTTTCTAATCAAAGCTGTTAGCTACCCCTGAGCAATTTCATTAAAGTTAATGAGGCTGCAAAAGTTCAACTGAGCAGAATCCAGGCCAGTGTTCTTGGCTTCATCACAAGCAAAATAGCAGGCAGTAGAATGACAGGGAATAACCTCCTGGAATGAAGTCTTGCCTGCCTTAAATCAGCAGCACCGTTTGCAGCGAGAGTAACTTACCAGCATCAACCTCATGGGTCTCCATTTCCTTCCTGTATTTTAAATACATGGGCCACACGTGTCCATCGAAAAGACCAGGTGGGTCAGGTATAGGATAATGTCGTGTACTGTGGGTGTTAAAATGGAAAGGAATCTGTTAGATTAATTACCATGTTTCATTGTGTCTGGCACCATAGGTGCCGACTCCGTGGGTGCAGAGGGGCTGGAGCACCCACGGGGAAAAATTAGCGGGTGCTCCGCACCCACTGGCAGCCAAGCTCCTCCCACCCCCGCCTCGCCTCCTACCCCCCTCCCTCCCAGTGCTTCCCGTCCGCCGCCTAACAGCTGTTTGGCAGCGCTTAGGACTTTACGGGAGGGAGGGGGAGGAGCGGGGATGGAGCGCACTCAGGGGAGGAGGTGGAGAAGAGTGGGGGCAGGGGTGGGGACTTTGGGGAAGGGAGCGGAATGGGGACAGGGGACTTTGCGGAAGGGGGTGGAATTGGAGTGGACCGAGGGTGGTGCAGGGGTGGGGCCGTGGAGCGGGGGCTCGAGCACCCACGGGGCAGAGGGGAAGTCGGCGCCTATGTCTGGCACCATGCTAAAGACCAAAGGCAGGTATCTAATGGTTCTTCAATAGTATATGTGTAATGAGATTCCTTCCTAGGTGGTGTGTTGGGGAGTGGGTTAGCACTGGAGCCTGTTTTATTTTTTTAGTGGCGATTCTTCAGGCTGATGCCAAGACTATTTGGTGACGGGGCCGCATGTTGCCCGTTGAAATTTTGTTGGTTGCTTTCAGGTTTACAGAGCCATCAAGACACAACACTTCAACTCTGCCCTTAAAAACAGAAGCCCTCACATCGTAACCAATTCAATTCCAGGCATTCTCCCTCGCCCCCCACCCCGCTTTGCAAAAATGGTGAAGTCTGAGGTTTCCTAAGGGAGTTAAGTGCCCAGAGACAATAAGATTTGGACATTTCAGGAAGTAAAGCTGTCTTTGAAAATGCCCCATTAGCTGTCCTCGTCCTCTGACTGGCTTGAAAGTTTGGAATTGGAACTCGGAAAGTGATGTCAATACGTATATTGCAACAGAGAGTCCTGTGGCACGTTTAAGACTAACAGATGTATTGGAGCATAAGCTTTCGTGGGTGAACGCATGCGTCTGACGAAGTGGGCATTCACCCACGAAAGCTTATGCTCCAATACATCTGTTAGTCTTAAAGGTGCCACAGGACTCTCTGTTGCTTTTTACAGATCCAGACTAACACGGCTACCCCTCTGATTCTTAATACGTATATTGAATCACAACAGTCACATGACTAATATGCGGTCTTGCATACGTGCGCAGAACCTATAGCAAAGCCAAATATTATTAAACGTAGCTCAAGTGACTAGCTTACCTCCTCCTCCTCTTGCATTCGTCATAGGGAACTGTCAGATAGTAGCATTTGTTGAACAAGTCGGTCAGTGGTCTGGGGAAGCAGGGGAAAAAAGGCAACACTAGATCACTACTAGATCACTTATCTCCTCAGACGGAGAGACAAATGCTAGTGGCCACGCGGCGACAAATAAAAGCTTTCTACGTTTCTTCTATGACTTGGCGTGTCATTGCTTCAAATTCTGCAGCAATGTTTCAATCAGCCTGAAATTTCCAAATACTCTTGTGTACTACGCAGAAGTAAGGTGTCTAAAGGGGCCCGAACAGCCAGATTTGGCACAAGAAAGCTAGTCAGTCCGTGATCCTAGGGGGAAAACAATGCAGGCTGTTAATTCTTTCACATTTGACTTGAATTATGCTCCTACTAGGCTGAAAAAACACTCATTGGAGAGGTCAGATCAGAGGATCACTGCAAGACCAATCAGATTTGTACAGCAGGGTTGAGCAAAGTTGGACTGACAGAATTCTGATACCTCCCATGAAGGCTCCCAGAATGCAGCAGGCCATCTTGGCCTATATCTAGGCTGTTCACTTCAAGATGGAGCATTTCATAATGGGACCCAGAGTCTCATTTGGGCAACACTGCTCCACTTCATTCAGGCACTGTACAGGCCTTGGGCCCTAGGCAAGTTACCAATGTAGTCTTCAATGAGGGTCTCCTAATATATGTAGTCTGTGGAGATGACCCATTTACATTTGACGTTCAGCTTCAGAAAGCAGATTGCCGCTACCTGTGAAGCTTGATAGACTCAGCGTTTAAACGTCGAGCAGGTGTCATTGTACATGCTGTCCCCGCAAAACCACTCACCGAGGGTAAGGCCAGAAGGGACCATTGTGATCATCTCGTCTGATCTCCTGTCTAACACAGGCCAGAGAACTTCCCCGAAATAATTCCTTGCGCAGATCTTTTAGAAGGACTTCCAAACTTGATTTAAAAATTGCCAGTGAGGGAGAACCCACGATAACCTTCAGTTAATTACTCTCACTGTTAAACATTTATGCCTTATTTCCAGTCTGAATTTGTCTAACTTCCAGCCATTGGACCGTGTTATGCCTTCTCTGCTAGACTGAAGATTTATTCAAGATTTGTTCCCCATGAGGGTACTGTTAGATGGAAATCAAGTCGCCTCTTAGCCAGTAAATAAACCAGTTGTTGAGAGCTAAGATTCTGATGCAAGGCAACTGTAACGCTTCTTGGAAGTCTCATAGTTGTCGACTGTATTTCACTAAAGTTACATTAAGGTTATATGTGTGGACATATAAGTCTTGGAGACTTCCATGTCCCTCCTTCTCCAGCCTAGTCCACTACTCCCCACCTCCAAAACTAATTTTTCACTGCAAGAAGAGTGCAGAAAAATGTTGTTTTTCTCAAATGTGAAATTCATTGCTGAGCTCAGTCCAGTTCCTAACTGAGGATTTACCTCACAGGAGGCTATTAGACGGCTTTCCCTTCACCCTCTCCCCTGGTTCTTGTCACGCAAACAGACAGCAGAAGACCAGAAGTCCAAAGTGCAGACAATCCGATGTTTATTGGGGTTAGTTTCCAGCAAGCATGTGACGCTGCCGAGCCTTGTTTGCTAGTGTCCCCTCTCCCCCTCCTCAGCAGGTATAATTATACCTGAAATGCCCGCCCACAGTCCCACCCCTTACAACTTAGGGTCATGTTCTGTTTTGGGTCTGGGGTCTTCATCCCACCTCTTTTGTACCCCTTGGGAGGGGTAAGGAGTGAGGTTGTGCTACAGTCGGGGACAGGCATTTCTTTGGTCTTTTAGTGTTTTATACCTTCCCCCCCATCCCTCTTTGCCCCTCCCAACTGGTTGCTTGACTTTGCCTTGAGATAGGGATTGAGGCAATTAAAGTGTGCTCTCCAGTAACACCTTAACTGCTCTTAGCTGTTCCCATTGTACTTACAAAGCCACCTGGAAGCTCCATACACAGTGTCTTTTGTCCTTTGTTTAGACCAGTGGTCCCCAACCTTTTTCGTCTGGCGGGCGCCAAAAAACAAAACAAAACCCTGAGCGCTGCCGGCGGGCGCCAAAAAACAAAACAAAACCCGAGCGCTGCCGGCGGGTGCCAAAAAACCAAAACCAAAACCCGAGCGCTGCTGGCGGAGCAAAAAAAAAAAAAAAAAATGACAACTGCTACGCGGGCGCCCTTAGACCCCCCGGGGGACCCCTTAGACTGCGTTGGGGACCCCTGGTTTAGACATATTAGTAGAAGATATAAGAGTACCAAAAGTCAAACCCAAAATTCTCTCCCAGGCTAACAAACAAACCTAGGTACTAACAGAGGCCAAGGACTGAATGGGCTTGGAGAATAAAGTATCTTCTTGATCCCGTCAGTGATCATTGCCGGTCTAGGCTGAGTCACGCTGGCAGGAGAACATAAGAGGGAAGTTTTGATGACCACTGCAGGATCCGTGGGTAAGAAGCTCTGGTCTAAGCAGAAGTCTGGGTGCCTGTCACTCACAAATTCAAATTCTGGCTCTTGATTAAACTTGCCTTGAACAAGTCAATCTCTATGTGTCTGTTTCCCCATCAGTAACGTGGGGGAAATTCTTACCTATGGCACCTCACAGCAGCACTGCAAGGATCAGTTAATTAATTGCAAGGAGGCTTCGGTGCCCAGAGCTATAAATCTAGCCATTTCATTGCCACACATTTGTCTGTAAATAAAAAGACGTTTTACTTGTAATTGTAAAGCAGGAAGCCTTCAATGACCAGGATGTGGATCTCCTCTGGGACGGGTTCTTTAGAGTTAGGCCTAACGTTCACCCCATGGGAGCGGGCAAACTTCCTTGGCTTCTCAATCCACGCCTGTACCGTGTTCACCATTGCATCCATGTCCAATGATTCCAACGCTAGTTAGAAGAAAGTAAGGCGGGGAAGTCAAAAGCCCCAAACCACAGAGGCATGAAAGTGTGTAAATATAAACTTGTAATATAGAATTATGGAAATTTACCATTAAATCTTAATATTAGAGTGAAAAAGAAATACTTAGGAAAAATATACATTACTGCTTCCTACAGCGACCACCGCTCTTACCATCCCATTGTTTAAAGCCGTCTTCCCCGACTTCTATCTGATCTTGTGGCTGAAATATAGTGAGCAATAAAACAGGGCTGCAAAGGCAGGGTGATCAGTTAGCTAAGACAAGATCACAACCTGGGCACTGCCGCACTACACAACGGAGCAAGTGTTCACTTAGCAAACCGGCTGCAGCCTCCTTCTGGTGGGGAAATTTGACGTGGCCTTTTTTACAGGCCCATCGTCCCCGCAGCCCAAGAGCTTCAGAAAGTTCGTTGGCTCTCTTGTCCCCAGGGGGCTGCTTCTGACAAAGGAGACTAAGTTTAACATAGTCTAAGAATGCCAGATCTGATTAGATATAGGACCATGGTTTTACACGAAGAACTAGAATCTTTGGATATAAACAACACAGGTAGTGTTAAGTGACAATTGCTAGATCGCATGTTCAGCATAGTAGGAATTAGTGTAACGAACACCTCCAATAAAAGCTGTAGGTCAGCACAGTAAATCTTGCTTCATCTTAGCTCTGCTTTCAAAAACCATTTATAAATTAAACATGCCAGAGTGAAATTATATATTTTACAGAAAAAGTTAGCGAGGACTCCACCCCCTTTACCCTAAACTCCCATTAGCATTAATCTAGCTGCATTTTGTGGGTTAGGGTGAAGAAATGCTCCCAATTTAGCAATACAGGTCTGTCTCATCTTACGCTGGGGTTACGTTCCGCGGTCAGCACCTAAAGTGAAAACCGCGTCTAGTCAAAATTACATTGAGTGTAATGGCGGGCAGAATCGCCCGCACTACAGAAACAGTATTTAAATTGTTATTTTTCTCTTTTTTTTGTTTTTTTCTTGTTTTTGCCGACCGCGTAAAGCTGAAATTGCACATGTTAAATGCGCCTAAGATGCGACAGACCTGTATATACAATCTATTTAGTTCTATTCAGTAGGGCGTGTATGCTTATGAAGGTCAGACAAACAGGGCTTATAGGTTTGTCAGCACAGGAAAATCTACGAGGCTGGGGGTATCGTGTTATTTAAATAGGATTGCTCCAACAGTATCATCATAACATGGCTTGGTCTTGCCTATATCAGTGGAAGCAAACTATGGTCTAACCATTATGAAAATTGTTGGAGCGTGAAACACAATTCAGGAGCATGTTCTAACGTTCTAAATCTTTCCACTGACTTCCATTGGCTTTGGCTCAGAGTCTTACAGAGGTAAAACAGAGCTAATGGTGTTAGACAGTCCCCTGGCATAATACTCTTCCTGGCCCAGCTCCTGAAAGGTATTTTGACTCCTAACTTCCATTGAAATCCGTGACCGTTAGGAGCCTGAATACTTTTGAGGATGTGCCTAAAGGACGATAGATTGGTTTGGCTTTGTTTTAAATTATAAATGCCGACCTGCTTGCAGCTTTGTCATAAAAGATCATTTGAAAGCACCGGAAAGAGAATGATAGCAAGAAAGGGTCAAGGGGGGGACAAACTCGGAAAATAATTGAAATAAAAGCACACACACAAAAAAGTTCCTTTAAAACCATGGGCTGATCTAAGGTTAGATGCACTTGCTTTGAAATTAAAACTCAAGGAGATAGGCTGTGGAAATGATCATTCACTATGTTCCAACCTTGTTGGCCTAACCCACTGGTTCCACATACTGTGTTGAAACCAACACACTAGGATTTAGTAAAAGGCAATTATATTTCAGTCTGTCCAAAACAATTAAAAAATGAAATATGTTCTTCCTAAACAACTTAACCTCACAAACGCACGCCGAACGTCCCTATGGTACATACTTGACATTGTACTAAATAGATAAATACATTCAATATATAACTATTTATAAATCCATTAAATAGGCAGAGTAGTTATACTTACCTTGTAAAAATCATCCTGATGGACAACACAACAGTTTGGAAGTGCTTTGATAAGCCGGTTGGTCAAAGTGGTTTTGCCACCGTTGGTCACACTAAATGGAAAATTTGAAGCCGCAGTGGGGAAGATGCATTAGTTCAACTACTGCCTGACTAACAGCACTTCTTCAGAGGGTATTTCCATTACAACCAGGTCTATCTGCTTCTGCATTATATGAATTAAAAAGAATCTTGAATCAAGAATTCTGATTTGTGGCACGTGTTGAGGACCAGCAGGCTCCACACCGTTTGCGCTGATGGAAGGAAGGGATGTTTCTTACATTAATCCCACCACTTTCACTTCAATATTTCTTGCCCCCAGCAGGATCTGGCAAAAGAGGCTAGGGACAGCATCCCTGTCCTCCTGGCTAATAGCCATTGATGGACCTGTCCTCCATGAATTTATCTAGTTCTGTTCGAGACTTGGCCTTCACAACATCTCCAGGGTCCTCCTCTCAAGAACCAGAGCCAAAGGGGGGGACCCCTCCAGTCCTCCTGTCCTTTAGATTGTTCCCCTCAGTCTCAAATGGGGGGTGGTCTATGAAACCTCTAGTTAAATTGCTCCCCTGTTGGGGGCCCAGGATCTCTGCCACGTGTGTTTCAATGAGAGCCCTGAAATCTCTCTGAGACCCATTTGGCTTCAGCCCTGAAGGGGCAAAGTTGCTCCCTTAAAATATCGCCCCGTCTTTAAATCCTGGGACTATGAACAAGGAACATGAGCAGATGTCTCCCAGGGATTCACTCGATGGGGACTGGCCCAGGCAGGCACCCTTTTGATGAACAAGCCATTTTAAAAATAGATTCCAAATGTCTTCTTATTGGCATTGCTTTAGCCCCGTTACCCTGCTATCTGTGGGATTTAGGATACATCAGTTGATACAGCCAAGATCCTTGAGACTTTAAAAAAAAAATCTGCCACAAGAGGGAAATGCTTTAAACAGCTGCTTTAAAAATAACCCCAATCCAGGGAGTCTACCTTTGCTGTCCTGTGAATGAGTCTTGGGGCAGATCTGGATTCAAACTCCCACGTTCCCCCCACAACTGCATCCCCAACCGGAGGGATTTTCCTCCCCAGAGGAGGGCGGGAGTCATCAGGGCTGAATGTGCCAACTTCGAACATTTCATTCCAAAGCTTTCACCCTCCCATGCTTTTTCATACCCTATACATCAGATCCTCCGCTGGTGTCAGTTGAATGGCCCATGACAACCGGCACCCGCAGAGGATCTGTCCCCTGCAGTCACCCAATTCTGGAGGTTTATGCAGATCTACTTCCCAGTCTCATGCATTTGGAGGGGAAGGAAAAAAAGACCCTCCTTTGTGGATCCATTTTAGGAAGCTTTTCCATCAACTTCCCCTGTGTTTTGCAATGGAACACTTAAAAACTACTCTGCCTTGAAAGTGAAAACCTCACTCTTTCATTTTCGTAGCTGTTTAAACCTACTTAGAAATCACGTATAAAGATAAAGCTTTTCTGGCTTCAGCTCCCTCCCTTTATTCCTATATAAATCCCAACCTGCGGAGCTCTCCGCATGCTATATAACAAGCATGATCTAGAGTTAGGAGACATTAGTGCTAGATTTTGCCTTATTTAAATCCCTGCCTTATTACCCCATAAAAGTACATATCATCTTCACACCCCCAGGGCATGCTGCATGCAACAAAAATAAAAAGCAGGAAATAAATGCAGTATCACCTAGCGACTTACCCCCCTATACCTATGATGTATTTCATCTTCCTGGAGTTGCGTCCTCAGCAGCAATGGGGAGGGAAGAAACTTGGATTCACGAGCAGAAAGGATGCAGAGCTAATGCCTGATCCTCTCTCTCCCTAAACGAGTGCCTGTCTCCAGCCTCTCGCTCTCAGCTCTGCCTTGCAAGTTGCTTGACTATTTCATTGAGGAAAAAAGACGTGGGCGCCTTTAATTTATACCCCGTTACTGCAATGACCTCCCCCCTCCCTCAGCCTTTCCGTGCCCCACGGGGTGATGGAAAAGCACTATGACTATCATGAGATGCAATACTTTAGAAGCTGGTCTTAGCCAGTCCTATCTCAGTAGCTGGGTCGTGCGCACAGCAGCAGCACCTGTTTTCCACCCCTCCCAGACCCCTTACTACCCCTTGCTAGCTGGGTTATAAATACCTTCTTGGCAAACCTTTCCTTTGCCTAAATTAGTAATGGGCAAGCTGAGACTGTCACCCCTTTTTACATTTCCATGGGGACTTCTAGGGTAGGGGAGGGAGGTTTGTAATGGCAAAATGAAAAGCCTTGCCTTTTCCTTGAAGTGACACACACAACTTCTTTGCCTTCCCGTCCCTTTCTCCTGTGTTTCTAAGTGTCTCACAGCGAAAGCATGAGAACTCAGGATTCCTCCTCTGATTTTTAGAGACACATTTCAAAGAAGAATGCAGGGGAACATGATGAAATTACGCTGGACTACCACCCCTTGAGGCTTTTTTGGGACGGGCACGTTGGCTTAACCGACCACTATTTGGGCTTATTTCTTCCACGTTGACACAAACTCATGAAAAATTATATGGGCTGCCTTCCTAAGCGCCTGCTTCTGCAAAATGGGCTCCTATTGAGTAGCACTTACTCATGGGAGCTGACTTGAGTTGGACGACACATTTGAATACGTACTACTCAGTGTGAGCAAAGATTGGAGAACCTGCCCCCAAACCTTTATTCGTTCCAAAGACCCTGCTTTCTTTGTCCTAAAATGAAATATGGAGACTCAAATGCTTTTGCAGGTATAAGGAACTGGGGACCTTTTGAGGTGAAGGCTAAAAAAAGCTGGTGTTAACCTGGAGATAATTTTGAATGATCTTTTTTTTCCAGCTCAATATGATGCTAACAGTGCATAAAATACACTTAAACCTCCTCTGTTTTGAACAGAGATTGGAACTTCTGGGTTTGAATTCCCCAACCACAGTGTATCTTTTCTGTTGTGCCTTTTATAGAATCAGTGGATGGACAAAAGCTTACCGAAAGATTCCTTACTTTGCAAGGCTTTGTAAGCACCATTGTAAACCTTTGTGCCGTTGATTTTTATTTAGACGACACGGTGGGCAAGTCCTGTCCCTTTCTTCTTCACTCTTTTGCAGTCCCAGAGAGCCAAATTTTGCACTGTGCTCTTGGGGTTACTGTACATGCGGGTAGTGCTGAGGTGGGGGCTTAGCCAGTGGATTGACGGGCTGAAAGCCAAGCTGAAGGAGAATGCAGGGGGCTCAGACACTCCTACAACACTGAGGTTGCATTAATGGTCATGGAAAGGGTTCCCAGGTGCCCTGCTGTAAGGATTTTTAGGGAGCCTATCTGACAAGAAGACTTCGGGGAGCCTTACAGTATGCCTCCCGCTGGGTACCCACTTAAGCCCATCTAGCCGAGCTGGAATAAAAGAAACCACCACACGGAGATGAACTCACAACACTCTATTTACTAAAGGAGAAGGAAGGAAGGGGAGGGGGATGGATTAAGGACACTGGAGATTTGGCATATAAGAAAACACACGCACACACACACACTCGATAAAGCAAAGATGTTTTTCTACCTCCTTCAGGTACTGCCGGTGGCAAGGCTGCAGAATCCGGACTGGTGAGAAGAGCGATGGACACCGACGGTGGATCACAGGGGGCCAAGACAGGTAAGTAACCCTATCTCAGACCCACCCTGTCCCTCTTTGCGTCGTCTATGGGTGAGCGTCAGATCTAACTAACCGGATCTAGTCCGAGAGCGCACGTCTGCTTCCCAAAAGCAAATAACTAACAAACCCCAAGATGACAACTTCATTCAGTGAGTGGCCACTGCAGGCCAGTAACCCATGTGGGAGCTCTACCACCCCACAGAGAGAGCGAGCTTTTAGACACCCGAGCCCCAAAGATTAGACAAGAGCCCCCGGCCCCTCCCTTCGTTTGTTTATATAGAAACCGGTTACTTAGCAACAACTGATTCCCGCTCTTTTCACTTTCCCGCCTTTTGCATGGAGGCCACCTTGTTCTTATCCAGACCAAGATGGCCACCTAATAAACAATGCCCTAAAATCCAGCTGGGTGCGTGCCTTCCCCAAGACTTTGGCAGGGCTGTAATTAACACTGCAGCTTGGAGAAGAGGGAAGAGAAGGATTCTTGCTGAGCTTTTACACGGCACTAATCATTGTAGCATCTGGTTGCATGGTATTTTGTGTACTGCATCTTCCAGAGAATCACTGGGCAATACAAACGCACTCAGAATTTGACCCATTAAGAATAGGAAGTCTGCCCATCCCAATGATATATGTCTATGGACGGTCGCAAAAAAAAAAGCACGGTTTGAGTGGTTTGCACATGTCACCAATAGCGGTGCCAGCTTTGCCGGCGCCCTAGGCGGCGGAAGGTCCCGCCCCCGAAATCCTGCCCCCAACAGCGGCGGCGGAAGGTCCCGCCCCCAAAATAGCAGCGGCCTAGGCGACTGCCTAGGTCACCTAATGGGTTGCGCCGGCCCTGCATGTCACCCATAGGCCTAGATTGGTGTTTCCCAACGTATTCCCATCACTTTAAGCACAGCACAATATTTGCAGTGGGGAGTCAAGGGGGCAGATCCTCAGCTCGGGTGAATCGTCATAGTTCCATTTCAGTGGAGTCGGAGCTATGACCCGCTGAGGATCTGGCCCAAGATTGGATCTAGGGTCATGTAGCTTTTCCCACCCTCACTGCACCTGTCCTCTGCCCTGCACCCTTGAGCTGGGAAGCTCTGCCAGAGATAAAAATACCAATGTATTGCATTAGTTTGGTGTAGGGTGACCAGATGTCCCGATTTTATAGGGACAGTCCCGATATTTGGGGCTTTTTTTTTATATGGGCTCCTATTACCCCCCACTCCCTGTCCTGATTTTTCACACTTGCTATCTGGTCACCCTAGTTTGGTGTAATCTGGTGTTTGCATAGTTGTATTTCAAACATAACACATGTAAAGTTTTAATTAAAACATCACTAACGACATTTCTCAATGTATCGTTATTTGTTGGATCATCTGAAACTTCCTTTTCCTTCCCTGTGTGGAAATAGTCTCTTTACTGACACTTTAGTCATACAAATACCTCCCACCAACCCTCCTCAAACAGATAAGGAATATGTTACCTCTCTTTATATTACTTGCGTATTAAGAATGTTTACAAATAGTTAAGAGGGTTAAAATATTTTGATAGTTAATTTTGGAGCTGGTTTGAATTGTATGTGAAAGCAGATAATTTTACATAGAACTTGATGCTTTTTCCAAGGAACTAAAAAGGAAAATAACCCAACAATGAATTTTGTAACAGCAATGTGTTAGCTTGTTCTCCTCCTTTGGCTCCCTTCTCAAAACTCACTTCTTTAGTTGGTGTTCTATCACAAGAGTGGAGATTCCCAGGGCCCCGACTGCACTTGCCTATAGTAAGACTAAAAGTCAAATCCACAAAATGTCTCAAATACCCCAAGAAGCTAACGATCACAGCCCAAAGTTCCTGTATGTGACACACCAAAAATAAACATAAAATGCTCCGTCGAAGACTTTCCCTCTCTCCATTTGCTTTGTCACTTCATTAATCTCCCCTAGTGTTGAAATTTTCTTTACTCATAGTATTAACGGTGTATAATTGTAAGCTCTTTGGGGGCAGGGATCTTGTCTTGTTTTCAGCCTAACGCCCCATGCACATCTATCATGACATATATCTGATAATAATGTATATCATCAAACATGTTGCTTCATTCACGGGCTACCTTAATTTTAAAATGAACAATATTGACATAAAACAGGGGTGGGGGGAAGGCGAATTTTCTGTGGTGGTGGTTGGGGTGGAACTTAGCTCTTTTCTTGTGGGAATTTGGGTAGAAAGGGTTTCAAAACTCCTGGAAGATTATGGGAAATGTTGAAGTGTCACTTTAAGGCTTGAGAATTGAAGTGATTTCCATAGTAGTTGATTATATGTTTTTGGGGGGCAAAGCTTTGTTTTTATCATGCTTTATGATTTGTCTGATGGTCTGGCGGGGTATTTTTCTTACTTAAAGTTATAGACGTCTGTGGACTTGCTTGCCTTTTAATGAAACTAAACTGAGAAATATTGGCCCCTCAGAGTAAATTTGGGTTAAAGTGGCAGATTTTGACTTGAGTTATAATAGGATGTGCCATTCTTGTACCTGTCTCATTAATGCCTCCACCATTTTATATGTCCAACTAGATGCTCTCTCTAAAGAAGCAGAAGGCAAAACCACAATAAGTGACTTTTGATTGAGAAGGAGAGGAGGGACTTTCATCTACTCCATGTGGGCTGGTTCATAGACCTTAGCGATAGACACAATTTTTTAGGTAGGATTGGCAGAATTTGATTTTTATTTTGTTATAATTTTGATGGATAATATGTTTATTTTTAAGCATTTTTTCCAATGTTTATCAATTTAAAATTTCACGGTTGCATGAAATCGGGGGGAAGGGGGAGTCAACATCACATGTCAAAATATACTAAGTAAATATCCTTAGCATTTTTCTTATCTTGCTTGTCTCTATATTTCAATCATCATCAATGGAAATATTTTTCGCCCGTTTGTGTGTATACGGTGAAATTGATGTTTACTGACACTTACTTGTAAAAATTGAATCCGTCTAAGATTACCTTTAAGTCATCTACTCTATCCCAGAGCCTGGCAGGATTGTTTCCTACAGTGCTTTGCCAAGTGCTGATTATGGCAGAGTTTAGTAGTATAAGGGATCTACCATCAATCAAACATTGGCCCCATCAATGACCTGTCAGGTCCCACCCACCTGTCATCCTAAGACCCACCCTCCGTGGGGTATTGCTTCCGGGGTCAAGATGGACACATGACCGGAAGGAGCTTAATGACTTGGATTTAATTTTCATTAGTGGCCTTCTCATTAGGATTTGGTCTTTTACAATAACTCAGGCCATGTCTACATTATGGGCACTACAATGACATAGCTACCGCGCTGAAGTTATGCTGCTGTCATGCCAGAGCATAGATGCTTCATACAGCAATGGGTGGGGTTTTTCTGTTGATGCAGGTCATCCATCTTCCCAAATGATGGCAGCTAGGTTGATGGAAGAATTCTTCCATCAACCTAGCCATGCCTATTCTGTGGATTAGGTTAGATTAACCACGGCACTCCGGGGTGTGGATTTTTCACACCCTGGAGTGCCATAGCTATGTTGACCTACGTGTACACCCAGCCTGTGTGTTTGATCTTTCCATGTACTAATGTGGACACGAGAACAAATGGATATAAATTGGCCGTCGGGAAGTTTAGGCTTGAAATTAGAAGAAGGTTTCTAACCATCAGAGGAGTGAAGTTCTGGAACAGCCTTCCGAGGGAAACAGTGGGGGCGAAAGACCTCTCTGGCTTTAAGATTAAGCTTGATAAGTTTATGGAGGGGATGGTTTGATGGGATAACGTGATCTTAGTCAATAGGTCAATAACGTGCCATCACTGGTAATTAGTACCAATGGTCAATGATGGGATATTAAAAGTTACTACAGAGAACTTTTTCCTGAGTGTCTGGCTGGAGAGTCTTGCCCGCATGCTCGGGGTTCAGCTGATCGCCATATTTGGGGTCGGGAAGGAATTTTCCTCCAGGGTAGATTGGCAGAGGCCCTGGAGGTTTTTCGCCTTCCTCCGCAGCATGGGGCAGGGGTCGCTTGCTNGTGATGGCCTGCAAGTGTGCACTTAAGGAAAATATTAGCAAAGTGATCTGTTTCACAATCCCTTTATCTACAGAATACACATGGAGGATTTCCCAGGTTAAGTGAAATGAGCAACCTAATTCCCCCCTAAATCCCAGTACAATTCAATATCCCCACAGGGTTTCTGAGCTTTCCAGTGAATCTCATCTTCTGCGTGCCAGTTTTCAGACTACGTTTTTTTGTCCCAGAGATGGTCGTCTTTTTATTTCTGGTGCAGAGAATACTGTCAGTGCTTAACAAATAAACTTGCTAAAGCAATCTGCTACATCGAAGAAATCATTGCCATTTATGGAAAAATACAGCAAAGATTGTGCAAACGATGTGTGTTTTTCCCGAGAAAGGACATTTTTGCCTTCTGATTGTTCCTTCAGTAGAGTAGCAGTTAATCCTATTTCAGTTGCACTGTGCAGTCATAATGTGGGGAGCTTGCAAACTTTATCTGTTGCGCTGGCCACATTCCTAGCTGTCAGGATGTGTGATTAGCACACCTTATCCAGGATTCCCGGCCTCCTTTTTTGTCACCACTGACCCAAATTCTTCTGATGGCAAAACAGTGAGGTTAATAACAATCTGGTGAAGGGCCACTTGAAATATTTTAGAAGTAATTCATAGCCTAGTAACAGGCAGTGTTTTTGTCTCAGACAGCATGTTACACAGCATTACTTCCATCAGCATACCGTTGTTAAGTCTCTGGAAATAGACCAAACGAGAAGTTCATACACTATTACTTCCAACTCCAACTTGCCTTAAGCTTTAAAATACCACTCTCTAAGCACGGTATTTCATCTGCTCGTACCAGTGCTTTTGATAGAAATATAATTTAAAATCAGAGATGGGATCAGACAAATGATCAGAAGAACATTAGTTGTTATATATAGCGGTTACAGTGATAGATGCTCTGTAAATCAATATTAAAAAAATAATGGGTCCAATTCTGCTCTCAATTTCTGCTCTTTTGTAACCCAAATGTAGCCCTAATAGTTTATAAGCATATTAAATGTTATGGATTTCATGGTAAATTTTTCACAACATACATCCAACAATGCTTGGTTTACGATGATATTAATTCATATTTTATGTTCATGCAAATATCTAATTTTAAAATGTTTTTAGCATTCAAGTTAGGATCCTGACATCTTGGCTATATGTTGGTTTATAACAGAATCTCTTGTGATTGAATGGTGAAGCACGTATGTCAATTAGACTGCAAATGAAATATACAAAGAACAGGTCTTCTCCGGCTTTAAGACTAAGCTTGATAAGTTTATGGAGGGAATGGTTTGATAGGATAACTCGATTTACTCAATAGGTCAATAATGTGCCACCGCTGGTAGTTAGTACCGATGGTAAATGTTGGGATATTGAAAGTCTTTTTCCTCAGTGTCTGGATGGAGAATCTTGGCCGCATGCTCGGGGTTCAGCTGATCGCCATATTTGGGGTCGGGAAGGAATTTTCCTCCGGGGTAGATTGGCAGAGGCCCTGGAGGTTTTTCGCCTTCCTCCGCAGCATGGGGCAGGGGTCGCTTGCTAGAGGATTATCTGCTGCTTGAAGTCGTCAAATCATGATTTGGGGACTTCAACAGCTGAGTCAAGGGTGAGAGTTATTTCAGGAGTGGGTGGGTCAACTCTTGTGGCCTGCATCATGCAGGAGGTCAGACTAGATGATCATAATGGTCCCTTCTGATCTTAAGTTCTATGATTCTATGATTCTATGATGAAATTTCAGTTTTCGTGGCAGAGTATGGTTCTGCACAGAGTGGGAGACACAAAGCTAATAGGGCAGTTTTTCCATGAGTCTCTTCTGAAGCAAAATGTAGAGAGACACTTGTAAAAATCATATTGATATAGTAAAGGAAAGTTGCTATATTTTTAGTAAGTATCAGAGGGGTAGCTGTGTTAGTCTGGATCTGTAAAAAGCGACAAAGAGTCCTGTGGCACCTTATAGACTAACAGATGTATTGGAGCATAAGATTTCGTAGGTGAATACCCACTTTGTCAGATGCATGTAAGAGCATTTTTAGTAAGAGCATTTTGAGAGATTCACTTTGCAGCCTCAGCATTAGAAATCTGGCACTTTGTGACTTGTTTTCTAGGAGGAAATGGTCCTTAATCCAAAGAAACTGAGATTTTCCTCCTGGTTTTACATTTAAGGCCACTTTGTAAACAAAATATGTAACAGTGAAATTAGATGCACACAAAATGTAGGAGAGGCATTTTCCTTTAAGGATCATTCTGATTTTAATTGAATATCCACAGATTTGTATGGCATAATACAAAGCAAAAAATAATAATAATACACAGTTAACAATCATCTAGGTCTTCTAGCATAAACCACCTAAATACAAACACTTTAGAAAAATGACAGTTCACACATTTTTACATGTAGGTATGTTTTGAAGGGCCCACTGCAAAAGAAGAAAACTGAGATTGATTATAACCCCCTCTTATGGTGGCTTCAAAATTCACTTTAACAGTAGCATGCTCTATTTTTGATTGCCAGTAAGTATGGAAATACAAAAGAAAAAGTGTCTGCAATTTTAAAGCAATCTTGCCTGTATATTTCTCCCGCTATCAAGCCAATATCAGCTTAAAGCAACCATTCTTGTATTAACTCTTCTTTTTTTCCTAGCCAGGAAGGTGAAATAGAGGAGTGTTGCTTTTAAGAACGTTTAACACTTAGGAATATTGTTTTTCTCTACCAACATGTAGACACATCTGTAAGCAAAGAGTCTTTGGAAAAAGTCGATGGAAAAAATTGCCATGAGGTATGCTCTAAACGGACACTCAGATTTACACAGGACTGTAGAGAAGGAATTGAATTCATTTTCTAACTTGATTAGATCACAGACTCTGTTCATTTCGTTTCCTGTGTCTTGTGGGACCCAAACAAAAACGATTGGACAGTCCTGAATTTGGAGACATTCTAAGAATGCCAGCACACAGTAGTTTGATTGCATAACCCTGTTGACTGCGCATAACCCCGGAAAAAATATCTGCAGTTCAGAAGGATTGATCCTGTCTACCTCATTCTACTGATTTCGTTCGGTTGTCAGTAAAATACAGCGGAACAACAAGTAGATTGGAGAGAAATCACTGAAGCTCTTAAACGAACATACAAAAAAGTTTCCTTCACTATGGCCCATATCGAAAGTTTACTGAAGTCAAAGGAAAGATTCCCATTGACTTTAATGGACTTTGGAGCAGGCCCCTAGGGAGTATGCATGAATACATTCAAAATTGAATTAGGATGTTTTAAACTCTGCCCTTTAACTATCTCGATATAAAGACCAGAATCTGATTTTTGTAGTTTCTGGTTTTCTATGACCTGGAAGGTAGAATTCAACCACTAGTAGCTGTGAGTGGAATACCTTGTTGTTGTTCTTGGAGCTGGTGTCACAGATGTAAGATAAACTTTCCCTCTGTCAAAAATGTTGCTCTGGATGGACTCAATATTTGAACTAAATCACATAAGTGGTGGAGTCCAGGAGTTGTCTCACCCAGGAAAATGTGTTTGATAACACCTGTTATTTGATATCCTACAGAGCATTCATAAGTCAAAATAACTACTCTTCAGAGGAATAAGGCAGGAATAAGACCAGGTCTACACTAGAAACTTTTCTGGTATAGTAATTGTGATATTTTTACATTTTTATACCAGCAAAAGCCCTAAAGTAGATGCAGTTATACCGCCAATTGCTGCTTCTGCTGGTCTAGCTGATTTTGTTTGGGGAACTGATTAAAACCTGCAGCAACACTAGAGTTTTTTGCTAGTAAAACGATACCAACTTAGCTATCCCATTAAACCCTTTCTAGTATAGACAAGGCATTAAAGTCCTCACTGTCAGGCCTCTTTAAGTCAATGGCAAGAAAATCTCTTGCCCTACCTCCAATACTCTTTTCAGTTGGTATTCTGTACAGCAGCATCACATCCAGGCGTAACCTTTTTGAATGGCAGATCCATTTTGCCTTGGCAAGTAATATTGTTATTAACATCGATGTATTTCTCCAGCATAGAGTAATAGTGGAGCTTCAGTGAGATGCGTGGAAATAAATCCACCAAAGGCTTCTAATGACATCATTAACATCAACAGTGGAGCTTGAGTGATGCCACCAGATTTCTGACATGGCATTATGTGGTACCATGTGACAATTTGTGCATTTCTAGCAGATCCCTGCCCATCTTAGTTCTGCTAAGAGGCCCAGGTATGTTAAATGCCTTCAACTACCTAAGAAGTACAGCTGTCCAGTATGACGGCACTTCGTGAAGTGTTATTACTGTCATAAAGCGTATTTTGTTGTAGTTTTTAAACAACTGGTTGAGGACTCCAGGCCTATGCGGTTATACCAGATCCCTGCGCTCTCTGAAACTTTGTCCGCCATTCTGATTCTCTCTTTTGGCAGGCCAAATTCAACCCTCTTTGAAATTCACTGAGTCTTTCTATTGTCTTCATTGAGAGAATCCAGCTCATAATGCTCTTTTTAAAATGAATGCAGCCGTTTTGTGTTGAGTATTTTTACAGTCGAGGGATCTTATATCATATTGATGTATAAAAACATTTTAAAATCGCACAAGGCAGTCAATACCAGTCTTAGATATGTGGCTGCATATCTTGTTAAAGGGATACTGCCAACTTGAATGGCACATTTCCATCTCAAACTTTTGTAGCTACTATGGTTACAAGTAATACCTAAAATCACCACAACTGAAAGAAGTGATTGATACTTTTTTGTCTCTTTTTAAAATTGACTGTGTGCATTTGACAGCACTGTGTGTATCATCTGTTTCACTTTTTCTCCTGTATAGTCAGTTTCTTTCATATTGAAAAGATCCTTATAGAGCTGGGAAGCAGAAAATCTCTCAACACGTTTTTAAAAAAAATCTAGGATATCCTGTTTAAAGAGTGCTCTACCAGAAAGTGTATTTTAAAAAAAATTAGCTCATTTTACGAAATTCAAGTTGACGTTCTCCATTTCAATGAATTACCTTCCCTGTATGTGCAAATGAAATAGATAATGTACATTTTAATATCCTGAAACCTCAACCCCATTGTGAAGGACCTACCTACTAATACTTCAATCTCCAGGTCCATCCTTTCCGTGGTTTCTCTGCTAACGCTGCAAATGATGGTGTTTAAAAAAGTTTACCTATTGTGGTTACTATTCACGATCAACGTTTTAGTTCTCAAGGTCCCAAGATTGAAGATAAATCTGTTTTTTTGTTTCCCCCCCGCCCTGCAGCATGTGTGCCAGAACAGTGTTAGTCCACTGACTGGGATGTTGTGAACATTTTTGCTGAAGTGTTGAGTTACTACAGATGTGGTAGAGGTTTCTGGGGTTGGATTTCAAACATCTCCTTAATGTTCTACCAAACTGCCCATGATATGACTTTACAACTCCCTTTCACCCTTCAATATCATACAGTTTATTGCATTCTTGATTTCCATTGAAATGCAGGAAAGTGTTCTCAGAATGAAAACGAAAGTCTAGGCCCGTGAATTTCTGATGGCAATGGGGAATTCACATGTTCTGTACTACAGTAAGAGCTGTAACGATTTATTCTGAGTGTGTTCCAAAGTTCTTGGATGTCAGGGGGAGTTTTTCTATGCACTCCAATGGGTTTTGGATCAGTCTGTTTGTGGACCAGATTAACCCTCACATATTCTGACTACTGCTTCTTGCCTTGAAACTGACTGCCGAGTTCTTGGAATGTTTAGTGCAAAATGTTCTTTTTTTGTCTTATTTAGTGTAAAACTCAAACTCCAAAAAAATTGAAGTGCTGCTTTCTTTTGCTTGTAGCACAGAAATCCTACCTCTACAGCCAGCAATTGGCTAAGAGTGAAATTTCCAGGAAGCCAGGTGGCTTCATGAATGCTTGGCAAATGAACTGTGACTTCTTTTTAATATGCCTGCAAGAGAAAGCATGAAGTTCTTCTGCTTCTGTGGTTCATGATATCAGGGCAGTTCTCCTCTCCTTCCATGCATATGTCTGCTCAGTAAATAAATCCATGTTTGAAGAGTCATGCATCCCACTGAAAACCTTCTGCCCACAATATAGGAGAAACATGCAGAACATGAGAAGATAAGAACATTGGCAAGTATATGGTTAGCTAGCATACTCTCTGCTCCTCTGCCATTGTTAATGATAGGAAAGAATAAAAAGCAACGCTCTGCATTTTACAGAAAGCTGATTCCTCTGTTCAGAAAATCTTGCTTTGCCAGTATTGCCCTCCTGTGGGGTTTTACAGCAGAGTGAAGTGGTATTAATTTCAAATGGTAATGAATAGCTGGACTGTTGGGACTCTGTACACAAGATCCACCAGGGACACCAGTTATAAAATGTCTCTTGACCACTGAGATTCTCAGATAATTCTTCAGCTGCAGAACTCATCCATAAGGGGTTTTACCTTGTGCATGTGTGAGATTGTTTGCATAGGCTGACCCTGGGCTAAGACAGGGGTTTACAAATCACGTTGCCCGATTTCTGTTTGTTAAAATTCTTCTCTCCTCTGCTGAAAAATCCTCATGAGCCCCCAAACCATGTGTTAAAGTCCTGATACCATGTCTGCATCGCTTCAGAGCTGAGCGCCTGCATGTCCATCCAATTCCCCGTCTTCATATTTGCAAGATTCCCAACCTGTGTTTGTGCTGGTCACACTGAAATCCGCCCTTCGCTCAGACAAGACTCTCACCACCCAGGAAGAGAATGTAGGAACATTTAGCAGCTTGTTTTTGCAATAGGAGGTATAAAGAGTGGATGATTGTCCAGTGTCATGATCTATATAAAGAAGAGGTGTGAAAAACTTCCCAGTCCATAAGGTTCCTTCATAAGAATAGGTCTTCCTTTGTGCCATGCTGTGAGAAAATGCTTATAGAAGGATTCTGGCTAAAGTGGCATCCGAGATAGAGGATCCTTCTTTCAGAGTATAGTCTTTTATCTGTGAGAGCCTTATGAAGAGGGACAGGACAAATTAAACATCGTCGCACTCACTCATAGATAAGTTTCACCATGAGCTAGCTAGCAAGCTGAACCAGCAAGGATGTAGGAGGTGCGGGAGCCAGGGATGGGGGAAATGTGTTGGCCAAAGGCTTGGTGGACACTCAACATCTACTGGAAGAAACATACACCGTATCTGTAAGGGAGGAAAACTCGCTCTTCCCAGTTCCTGCGTCAGTTAACGTAGGGCCATGGCCATCGGAATCGCTATGTGGAGGAAACTGATGTGCAATTGAAAGCAAAATTGCACAGTGCTGGCCAGCAGCAAGTTGGGGAAGGGGTTTATACATTAAAAAAAATAGACCTCTTCTTCTGGGCTGGTGGCTGTGATGGACTATGGGGTGATGTTTCCATGCTAAGAGGAAATATTGTATACGTTTGCACTGTTTATCTCTTGCCACAAGCCAGCGTAGAAACAGGAGCCTGTCCTAGAAAGTGCTATTATTGGATCCTTAAATAAAATGTTTCCAGAAGCTTTAAAGGACTTTGCATCTCTGAGACGGGGGAGGCAGGTTCCTTGATCTTACAGGAGTTGGAATGAGAAGATGACTAGATCTTGTACCAGGAAGGGCATTTACAGTGGGTGACTGCCAGGCTGCGTCATTCTCCGGTTCCATTCATTCCTCGTTCTTTCTATTCATGACATGCTAGGAGGGGAGAGAAAGACAGGGACATTTTTAGAGGGCAAATTGTAAGAAATCTTATGCCTTGAAAGCCAAATAGCTAAGCATCCCAAAGAATATGGATACGTGGGAGTTTAATCCTCCATAAAATTCTGCAAGCCAAATACATGTCAGGCCACCTCATGAAGGCATTCCTTTTCCAAAACTCCTACTCACTTCAATGGGCATTTTGCCTGAATAAGGGTCCAAAACTGGAAAGTTTTATTTGCCCAAAGTAGTGCTTATTCCTGCATGTAGCCCATTGATGTCTCTGGTCTTCTCATATGAGTAAGGCCCTTAAGGCCCTCATATGAGTAAGGCCCTTCTCATATGTTTAATGTGGCCCTTAAGAACGCTAGGTATTTCCTACGCTGTGATCTATACGTTCCCTTACGTGCTGTAAATTACAGCTGTTCCACTTTTTAAACATTATGCGTGTCGTCCAGTAGACTTTTGGGGGTTGATGTTTGTTTCCTTCCACCAGTTGTATGATCCTTGATGTTAATGAGCATTTCTAACTGGTTACAGTAACTTCTGAGGGCCAGTACTTAAATATAATCAATGCAGGCCACTACTTGGGGCCCACTGATTGGCCCAGCCTCGGTCTCTGGTAGCAGGGCAGGAGAGGATAAACAGTTCCCTGGCTCATCACTTTTTGCATCTCGTACTTTCCTGCAGCGAGAGATCATTCGAAGCCTAATGTCTCCATCCAGCAGCTCAAGGATTCGCTAACGCTAAACCCAGCCCAACCCTTCCTAATGGGCCACACGTTTCTCTGCTATTAAACTCCATCAGCAAGATGCTTGTGTCTCCAGCAGGTGTTTCTGTGCTTGAGGATAGTGGGAGCATTAAGGAATGCCAGTCAGGGCGCGTCTACACGGTAGCACTTCAGTGAAAACGCTTGTTACAGTGATGGGAAGGGTTCTCCCCCCGCCGTCGTGAATCCACCTGCCCCTGAGGGCGTTGCTAGGCTGACAGAAGAACGCTCCCGGTGACCTAGCGCTGTCTACACTGGGGGTTAGGTCAGCTTAACTACATCGCTCAGGGGCGTGGACTTCTCACATCCCTGGGCGACATAGCTGGGGTCTACTGTTGAATGTAGACCTGGCCCTAGTAATGTTTGATGAACATCAGCTTAATCCCAAGAGGACAGCTCTGCTAATTCAGCTAGAGCAGGGGTAGGCAACCTATGGCACGCGTGCCGAAGGCGGCACACGAGCTGATTTTCAGTGGCACTCACACTGCCCGGGTCCTGGCCACCGGTCCGGGGGGGCTCTGCATTTTAATTTAATTTTAAATGAAGCTTCTTCAACATTTTAAAAACCTTATTTACTTTACATACAACAATAGTTTAGTTATATATTATAGACTTATAGAAAGAGACCTTCTAAAAACGTTAAAATGTATGACTGGCCCGCGAAACCTTAAATCAGAGTGAATAAAAGAAGACTCGGCACAGCACTTCTGAAAGGTTGCCGACCCCTGATCTAGACCCAGACCAGAGCCAAGATCTTTGTATTCCAACTAATGGCATAATTAAGGGCAACAAAAATGTTGGAAGGGATTTTAAACCTTGTCCTTCAGGGATTGAACCAATCTCTAACCATTACAGCTCCGGGTGAGCCTTATGTGGAGGGCAGATGAGCCCACAGTGTCAACAGCAGGGTTCTTGCACCTTCCTGGAAAGCATCTGGCACTGGCCACAGTCAGAGACAGGACACTGGGCTAGATGGACCTTGGATCAGATCCAATCTGGCAATTCCTCTGTCCCTATGAGTAATATAGTGACAGCATTGGCTGGTAGGCATGTAAAGTGTCACTGCAGAAAGAATGAAAACAAATTTTAAATTCTGAATTAGAAATAGGTTTCATTCCAACCTGGTTTCCTGATCCTCCCTCGGCAGCACAGGCCTGCTTGGGAGACAAACATTGCAGTGAATACGCAAATCTGCACTACACACCAGTCATCCTCAACTAACAGTCCTAGAGTTTCATGTGGTTCTTTGGAGTGACACAGGCAGCTCCAGTGGAGTCTCCCAGGTTTGATCTTCCCCTGGGGAGGGAATAGCAGGAAGACCCACCTTCCCCTTCAGGAGTAGAAAGGAAAGACTCTGTGTTAAATAGAGTCGGAGCCAAAGCCGTCAAACAATCATGGCATGAGGTCTTGACACTGCAATCTGACATTTGTCATTTGCTTTGTGATGATGCGGGAGGGTCATATTCTGCTTCTAGCTGCACCCAGGAGTTCCCCAGTTTTACCTGGCAGCAGAATTTGGCCCTTTCCTTTGAAGTGACGCAACATCAGAGACAAACATTGCTACACAGTGTCAGGAGACCACTCCATGTGACATTGTGGTTCTCTGGGGCTCCATTCCCTGACCACAGCGTGTTTCCAGCTCTATGAAGTTGAGGAGCACTGCCAGGAATCCATTCAGACAGATGAAAACCAATAACGGAGCAAGATCAAGCTGATCCATGTATTCTTTATACAGTCACAGTACAGAAAATATTTCAATCTCTAGAACAGGAGGTGGGCTCATCAGAGTTGGGACCCGGGGGAGGTGCTAGGCTTAGAGAATTTGCTAACTTGGACAATTCCGAAATGCCTGGGAATCACACAGCTGTGCTTTAAGGTCATTCTGATAGTTTCAGGGGGTGGCGCTTCAGAGAGCTACCCGTCAGCTGCACCCCTCTGCAAATTCCTGTTTCCAGAAGATTGTTGCCACGTTTATGTCTATAAAGATGTTGACCTACACACGTGGGTGGGGTTTTTCCTGGTGTAAATGGGAGGGAGAAACTGGCAAAGGCAAAGTCCCAGGCTGACGTAAGGAATTAAATCTTACCCCAAACAGGGGCTGAACGGCTGTGATGCAATAAAGGTTTGTAACGTTCTCCCTTTATTCATTGCCTTTGGGCTAAGAGCAAGGTAGAATCCATTTCCCTGCCGGGACAGCATGGATTCCCAAAGTCTCTCGTTTCCTTTCTCACTAAAGCTTCTTAGGATTGCCAGGTGTCCAATTGCAGTATCCGGTCAGATGTACTGACCAGACACCAAAAGTCTGGTTACCGCTTGGGGGGGGGGGGGGGGGGGGGGGGGGGGGGCACCAGGTCATTAACCCATGCTAGTCCCTGCTCCGCCAGGACCGCCTCCTACCTGCATCTCGTGGGCAGGCAGGATCGGGGTCAGGGGCTGCAGCTCCTGACCCAGCCCCAGAGGCCAGCTGGTGGGGGGAGGAAGGGGGAGAGGATCGAGTGAGGAGGAAGGGGGAGAGCAGTGAGTGACAGGGGAAGGGTGGAGAGCGATTGACTTTGTGAGCTGCTACACGATAGGATTGTTGGTTATACTAAGAGCAGACTGGTCTTTAGTATGCACCAGCTAAGTTACATGGCCAAGTGTGTTCCCTTCCTTTTCTTTCTGGAGATCGTGCTGATTTGCTAGCTAGATTTCCCCCGGTAGCTTTTATCACAATATTTTCAACCACTATTAGCACCATTACACCATCTTTTCAACGGAACAGAACTGATAACCATGAACAAGGCAGGCGCTGAGGTGCAGAGTCATTGCATGCAGCTTGCCGACAAGTGCAGGGTATTTACCTTTCTTTCTCTGCCATGTCTTGTTTCTCCTCTGCCCTGTAACGATAAAACGTATTTGAAAGCTACCGACTGGGAGCAGCCAACGTGAAAGGGACGCACTGGATTCTCCAGCACATGCAGCTTCTAAATCAACACTGGATATCTTTCTGAACGAGATGCTGTGTCTCCACCTAACGTGATTTGGCTTGATGCAGAAGTTAATAGGAGGGGTTCTTTGACCGGTGTTATGCAGGAGGTCAAACTAAATGATCATAATGGTTCCTTCTGGCCTTAAATCTATGATTCTATTAAAATACCGAGATCCAGACCTTTCCATTTTCTCTCGCTTATTACAGATCAATTTTGCCTTTATGGTAGGGTATAGTGTTCTGAAGATGTAAAGTGCTATGTACCTATATTGCTCATTACGGTCCTGATCTTGCAGCCGTTACTCGAGTGAGTCACCTTGTCTCCCGGGACTAGCCCTTTGAGACTGTTCCCGGGACTAGCCCTTTGAGACTGTTCCCGGGACTAGCCCTTTGAGACTGTTCCCGGGACTAGCCCTTTGAGGCTGTTCCCGGGACTAGCCCTTTGAGGCTGCTCTAATTTTACGTTCGCGACGGTTTCTGAGCTTTAGAGAATCTTGCGTTTTTTTTGTTTGATCAGCTCAAGCAATTTAAAGGAATGCCGCGCTGATTACTTCTAATAACTTGGGGCTAGAGCAGGGGTAGGCAACCTATGGCACAGGTGCCGAAGCCGGCACGCGAGCTGATTTTCAGTGGCACTCACACTGCCCGGGTCCTGGCCACCGGTCCGGGGGGCTCTGCATTTTAATTTAATTTTAAACGAAGCTTCTTAAACATTTTAAAAACCTTATTTACTTTACATACAACAATAGTTTAGTTCTATATTATAGACTTATAGAAAGAGACCTTCTAAAAATGTTAAAATGTATTCCTGGCACGCGAAACCTTAAATTAGAGTGAATAAATGAAGACTCGGCACAGCACTTCTGAAAGGTTGCCGACCCCTGGGCTAGAGTCTGGCAACCTTATTTCTGTGGAGTAGCCTCTTACCCCATGGGTGAAACCGTGACCCTAATGGGAGTTTTGCCATTGACTTCAGTGGAGCCAGGACTTCACCCCAGGAATCAATGCAGAGAAATGCAGGCCTGGCAGAATCTGACCTTTAGGCTTGGGTTTCACACAGGTTTTGCACTGATATAACTCTTTCGATTAGGGGGTGATTATTTTTTAATCAAAATAGTTACATTTGTAGTGTGGACGCAGTTATACTGATTATAAAGATGCCCTGTACCTTCCTGTATAAGCTAGACTGGTATAAGCACCTTTCATACCAGTCTAACTGTATCCACACTAGAGGGGGGTTGTAGTGATTTGAACTCTAGCAGTACAGGGAAAGTGATAGGATTTTGGCGGGGCAGGCAAGTCCAGAGAGAGGTAAATAGGCTTTTATTTAAGCATGTAGTCACACGCATTCTCAAATATTGGTCAGTTTTTCAATAGCTCCTTAACTGTGAAGGGTCCGTGGAGCTGGGTGGCTTTAAAGGGTTGGAGGGCTGTGAGTGGCCCCTCTTAAAAGTGTGGGGGGGCCACCGGTACCTGAACCGTGGTCCTGCCCCTTGGGCCATCCCTTCTCCCCGAGCAGCAGGGTGTGGCCAACAGGGAGAGGAAGCCAGGGTTAGAGTGCCAGCCAATGTATCAAGATCATTTTGAATTCGAATCCTGTCCTCCAAAGTGCTTGCAACCCCTCCCTGTTTGGTATCGTCCCAAATTTTATAAGTGTCCTCTCTGTGCGATAATCCAGATTATTGAATAGAACTGGACCCAGTACAGATCCATGTGGGACCCCACTCAATATGCCCTTCCAGCTAGACTGTGCACCATTGATAACTTCTCTCTGAGTACAGGTTTCCAATCAGTTGTGCATCAACCCTATAGTAGGTTTGTCTAGCTTATATTTCTCTTGTTTGTTTATGAGAGGGTCATGTTGCAGGGCCGTCCCTAGCTATTCTGGGGCCCTACGCAGCCCCCACGTGGGGTGTGTGTGTGTGGGGCCCCAGGCCTCTGCGGTGGGGAGTGGGGGGGCTGTCCCCAGGCCTTCGCGGGGTGGGCCCCAAGCCTCCGTGGGGAGGGGGCTGGCTTGGGGGGTAGGGGGGAACCACCCCCCAGCACTCACCGACGGCGCGGCTGGGGCCGGATCTGCACTTCCCGCTGGCGCTGAATGCAGGCCCGGCCCTGCTGCAGAGCTCAGGGGAGTGGGGGCGGGGCTGGGGCGGAGCAGGGGCGGGGCCCTGGGGAAGAGGCGGGGCAGGGGCGGAGCAGGGGCGGGGCCCTGGGGAAGAGGCGGGGCAGGGGCGGAGCAGGGGCGGGGTCCTGGGGAAGAGGCGGAGCAGGGGCTGGAGCAGCACTCAGCTGTGCAGGGCACCAGGAAATGTGGTGCCCCAAATCTCCTGGTGCCCTACGCAGCTGCGTACTTTGCGTATGGGTAAGGACGGCTCTGCTCACGTGGATAAAGTTACTTGTGCGCACCAAAGGGGCGTATTTGCCTGCCACAGTTTTCTCGTGTGTAAGAGTTTGCAATTCAGGGGCATAATTCTGACTTGGGTTGTTGTGCCTTTGATCCGGAATGGTCACCACGACTCGGGCCCGTGGCATGAGTTCCTCCTCCCAGGTTGTTAACATTTGATTGGTTCTGTCTATGGTAGTGAGTCCCAGGCATGATGAGGCATTTTGTTGTAATAAACCTCACTGGACGCACGCTAACTTTGCTTCCTTCCCTTATCCCCCTCTGCTTTTAGTATAGGGCACTGTAATGCTAATGTATGCTATTGCCATTAGTTGTGGCAATATATCCTACTTCCATATTATTTTTTTATAGGATGGGATGGCTTAAAACATGGAAATAAAACAAACTAGGATACAATGGGCCCAATTCTCATTTATAGTAAGGCCCCTTTACACCTGTCTGGCCTTAATGAGAGCGTAAATTCCATTTCCTGCCACCTTACACCACCGTGGTGAGCAGGGGCGGCTCTAGCTTTTTTGCCGCCCCAAGCATGGCAGGCAGGCTGCCTTTGGTGGCATGCCTGCGGGAGGTCCCCGGTCCCGCGGATTCGGCGGCATGCCTGTGGGAGGTCCTTTGGTCCTGCGGCTTCGGTGTACCCGCTGCCGAATTGCCGCCGAATCCATGGGACCGGCGGACCTCCTGCATGCATGCCGCCGAAGGTTGCCTGACTGCTGCCCTCGTAGGGACTGGCAGGGCGCCCCCCGCGGCTTGCCGCCCCAGGCACGCGCTTGGAGCGCTGGTGCCTGGAGCCGCCCCTGGTGGCGAGGTAAAACAGCCTTAAAGAGGCTTTAGAGCTTGTCTGGACAGGAAGTGGTTCCTGATTAACTCCACGTGTGGTGTTCCAGAATAAGAGTGTCCACACACGGAATTAGTCAGGGACAGTTAAGCAGGAACAACTCCTTGTGTAGACAAGCCCTTTGCCTAAATGAGAATCGAGCTCCGTAGTTCCACTGCTGGTTGATTCTGGGGTACTGTTTTTGTGCAGTGTTGAGGTGTTAGTTGGGGGACAGGTTCTTCCTAGGGATGGAAGGTGAGGGTTGAAATGACCACAGGGGGCATCTTCACTAGGGAAAACGGTCCGTTGTTAACTCAAGTTAGCTAACCAGAGGTAAAGTCCTAGTGGGGACTAGGCAGTTGGCAGGTTTCACACAAGTTAGCAGGTTGAGTTAAAACCTACGGGGAAGCCTGGGGTCTGCATCGTGTGTCTGTTCTGAATGAATATCAGGAAAAGTCAAATACAGACCAAACGGGTTGCCTGGGTTATAAGGAACACACAATTTACTGGCTGTAACTCCCATAGGAGAAATCTTTAGGACAATAGGAGCCCCATTCCCCCAAAAGCTGATTTTTACCTTTCTTTCCTGGCTTTGGTTCTCTCTTCTTCGTACCTGCAACGAACAAGATAGATTTCCTTACATGTCGCCGCCAGGAAAGCGCAGCATTCACTCTAAAGGCGAAAGAGCCTGGGGCAAGCAATGGCTCCAGAATACAAAGAGTTAATGCGTTCGCTCTCTTGCATTTCCTGCCGGTAGGAACGGGGAAGCTTGAGGCACAGAGAGGGTAGGACTTGCCCAAGGCCAAGCAATGAGTTGAGCTGGGACTAGAAGACAGCCAGGCCTCCTGAATGCCAAGCCTTGATTACAGGACCTGAAGGATTCCTCTCTGAAGCACGGGGAAAAGGTGCACATGGTGAGGAGCTAATGGACTGGGCCCCCAGAGTTGCCAAGTTTTCAAGTGAGAGGTCCCTGTGATACTTACTGTAGGAGGCAGTCAGGAATCTGGACGTGCTCCATGGGGATAGTCTGCTCCAGTTCTTCCAGACTGTGAACGTACTGGATCTTATTGATAAACTTCACACTGACAGAGGAAGAGAAAATGCACCCTTGAAGAGCTTATTCTGACTTTCCCCCTTCATAGAACGGTGACTATGTGGGACATACATCCAGATCCTATTGAAGTCTATGAGCGTTTTGCTGTTGATTTCAATGCAACTGGGATGTGACCCAAAACGAAGGCTTCTCTTTAGCCAGAGGCTGCGAACAGTTCAGACATCTAGAGCGGGGTTCTCCTGCTCCCAACTTCATTCCACCCTTTTGACAGTAACTTTTGCTGGGAGAGGATGGCTGGGGGTTGAGCTCATAGACTCATAGACTTTAAGGTCAGAAGGGACCATTATGATCATCTAGTCTGACCTCCTGCCCAACGCAGGCCACAGAATCTCACCCACCCACTCCTGTAACAAACCTCTAACTTATGTCTGAGTTATTCAAGTCCTCAAATCGTGGTATAAAGACCTCAAGTTGCAGAGAATCCTCCAGCAAATGACCCGTGCCCCACGCTGCAGAGGAAGGCGAAAAACCTCCAGGGCCTCTGCCAATCTACCCTGGAGGAAAATTCCTTCACGGCCCCAAATATGGCGATCAGCTAAACCCTGAGCATGTGGGCAAGACTCTCCAGCCAGCACCCAGGAAAGAATTCTCTGTGAGCGGTGAATGCCTCTCCTATGAGTTGTCACATCAGTCTCTACAGTGCCCCCTGCTGGGAGAGGCTGGGGCTAAGGCATCTGGGACTTCTCAAAGAACCAGAGCTCGTGCCCCGGGTCTTACACTAACTCCTGGGGGGGAGAGAATTTGGCCTAGAGTCCTCCATGCTAGAGCACCCACCCGGCCCACGTCAGGAGCTGGCCCAGCCGTTCCTTTAGTTGTTATAAGAACTTGATAAAAATAAAAACAAAAACAAAAAAACAAAACCCTCCAGCAGCACCGGGACACCTTTCCCCTCTCCCAGTGAGCAAATTTCCTGCCACAAAAATCCAGCCTCCCTTTCTGGCTGCCTCAGTAGGGTAACAGGAACACAGGGCTTGCTAGGCTCGATCAGAGCGAAGGTCCAATTCCTCTCTCTGACTGTGGCCAGTGCCAGGTGCTTCAGAGGAAGGGGGGAGAACCCTGCCCTAGACCCAGGTGGGATAATCTGCCCCTTGTGTAGCCCTCACCCCGCTCTCTAACATGTAGAGATTGGCACGAGGTTTAATTGCCTTTCCAAAACCCACTGGGATGCGGGAGAGTTCTTTGTTCACCTGATGAAGGGCCTGGAGATCGCCAGCACTGTCCGGATGAACCACGAAGGGTGCACGATTATCAAAGCTTTCAGGTTTTTCCGGAGCCTGCGGAAAGGCCAGAGGCCAGAGGTTAGACACAGAACTCCTGGAGGCGCCCGTGGGACTCCGTCGATTTCAGGGATTTACTCCGGTGTCGGGGCAGAATTGGGCCCACAGGATCACATACGTTAGAGAAGGAGAAGACCTGCTAGGGCAGGGTCCTGCCGCCTTTAGCTGTGGTAGGATTGTTCCTACAGTATAGTCTTCAGCACCTCACCCAGGCCACTCTGATGATAATAGGGCCTCCACCACGTCCGTTGGAAGAGGAAAGAGAAAATCTGTTCCAGTCCTAAAGCAGCGATGGGCTAGTCACACAAAGGGTCTTAGGCTGGCAGTGCTCAGTGTCCTCTAAGGTTTAGGTGCCTAGAAAATCGCTGGGATTCACAGAGCCTGAGTTCGGGGCCTGGGCTCCCTATACAATGAATGGGGCGAGACAGGTGCCTCAGAATGGGAATCACAAACCCCAGCGCTCTAGGAGGCTCCTTGCTCAAGCTAGCTAGAGGGAGGTGTCCTGCCCTGCCCCTCTCATGGAGATAGGTTCCTTCTTCTGCCTGTTTTTCCTAATATCCAACCGAAACCTCCCCCCACTGCAACTTGAGACCATTGCTCCTTGTTCTGTCACCTGCTACCACTGAGAACAGTCTAGATCCAGCCTCTTTGGAACCCCCTTTCAGGTAGTTGAAAGCAGCTATCAAATCCCCCCTCATTCTTCTCTTCTGCAGACTAAAGAATCCCAATCCCAATCCCAAATACATGCTTGTATTTAATACTCCTGTGAAATATAACCAATAGAAGGGACAACACAGCATCAAAGTCTAATGTGAAAACGACCCTGTGGTTTCTTGTTTATGGACCCCCTGGTCTGTATATGCTGCATCTTTGTCTTCATATATAACGACGTGGGGCAGGTTGTGAAGTGTGAACACGGTAATCAGGAATGAATGACCAGTGAGTGTAAGGAGGAAGCAGGCCCAACAGTTCCTCCTGCTGGGGCCCATTCAGCGCTGCAGGCTGGCTTTCCCAGTGCAGCGCTTTGAAAGAGTCCCCGGTGCCTCCTGGGAGATGTGGAATGATACCAGGGGAGAAACAATTCTGCTGACTTTGTCCCCTTTTTGCTCGGCGGGATGGATCCAGGCCCACGGGACTTGCCGTGCTCAGCAGTTCATCTGCTGCAGCTTTATCTGCACTTTAAGTCCCACCCCCTAGAGGTGGGGTCCCAGTGCTCTGTATGCATCCAGTCCTAACATACCTTACGTGGGTGCATAAGAGCCAAAATCAGCGTTACAGCTTTGGGGCTGAGTCTCATTTACACGAAGGCTCCTTTGCATTGTTTTGGTGGTGCCTTAAGCTGGGTGTATAGTGCAGTGGACAATCATGGAAATAACCTGGCCACAGAGGGCGTCGCTCACCTTCTGTCTATCATCTGGTAGCATTTCTTCAGCCAGCCCAGGCCCGGCATCCTCCGACGTGGTGTGGCTCCATTCAGGTACACGATCATGTAGTCCTCGGCCACCAGCAGCTCCAAGCTACTGATCACGTACCTATCGGGCGGAAATCCAAAGCAGCAATGGAGTGGGATAATATAATATATGGAGATTGAAGCTTCAATACATACAGCGGGGTTTCTGCGTTTATTTGTGTATACCCTCTCTCCCAGCCCCACCAGGCTGATCATTCTCCAATCTATTCGGACTCTGTATGGTGACCCAGGTCGCTGTATCTGGCCACAAGTAGGTTCAAAGGAACATTGTAACTGAAAATCTGACCCGTCTGTCTTTGTGGGTTTTGAGATTTGGAGAAGATGTTTCAAATCCACCGTGAGGCACCTTTGCAGGAGCCATGGAGGGGTGTGCTTAGGTGGGGCCTAGAGATGAGGAATGGTGGTCCATATGTTTATGTCCAGAAGTTCCTTTGCACAGCAGTAGCCTCAGATGGATAATTTCTACTCTGGGCATGCATTTATTGCTGGCCACAGGGCCGGCGCTCCCATTAGGCGACCTAGGCGGTCGCCTAGGGCGCTGCTATTTTGGGGGCGCCTGCGCCCCCGCCGCCCGTAGAAATTTGGGGGCGGGACCTTCCGCCGCCTAGGGCGCCGGCAAAGCTGGCGCCGCTACTGGCTGGCCAGCATATGGGCGCACATTAATGCTATATGTGAGGCTGCTGTGAGGTATCTGTGTTGGGTCAGAATTTGGACCACTGGGCTTGTAGGAGGACACTGTGGACATCAGGTTATCCAGTAGTATTCAGCCAGATACACAGCAGCACCCTGTACAACTGGCATGGATTCCACCTTGCCTAGTTTCCCAGTTGAGGTGCTCCATGTAAAGTCCCAGTGAGTGGCACAGATACTGAGGTTACCCGGGGACCTGGGACACTTCTTGCCTCCCCTCCATCATGCAACTTGGCGTAGTCACTTACAAGAAGAGGTTCTCCATGATGTAATGGTAATCAGCTAGATTGCTGTCTGGGAGATAGCAGGCAGCAAAGACAATGATAGCATTGAGACCTTCTCCGTAGTACCCTAATAGAGAAAGAGATGGACAGCATGGCCACTTGAGTGAGACAGAGGCAGGAGGTCAAAACGGAAAACAACAAAGTGCTTCTGCAGCCAGGCCTGTGCTTATGCTGTGTTGTGGGACACCACCCCATCCACAGAGGGGTGTCCTGACCCTGCGCAGAACTCCCATTGACCTCCATGCAGGAGGAACTAGGCAGGATCATGGCCCGGGAGAGATGCGACGCAACATTTGCTTTGTTGTATTAGTTTATAAAGCTCCTGTTGCTGTAGCAGCTCAGGGCTTATTTGTAAATAACTACGGCTTGCAGAGTGCCACAAAGCTGTGCAGATGAGGATTTTGGCAAATTCCAAAGGAAATTGGGTTCCAGAGGTAGAGGCCATCGACTGAGAGAGCCCAACTTATGAGCCAGTCCAGGAAATTTTTACCCAGGGGATGAACAACAACGGCCTCCCAGGTGATCTTAACATGCTCTGTCAGGCCCCATATTCAGAATGGTCAGCTCATTATTCAGTCTTTGGATATAGACCAGTCTTTGTATTTGGGGGAAATATGGTCTGATGTCAAAGCACAGGACAAGGAGCGCTATTCCTGGCTGTACCATTGACTCATTGCTAGCCACGAATTTTCAAAAGTGGCCATGGCGTCTGGTGCCTTAGTATTTGGGTATCCAACCTGAGACACCAGGGTCTGGTTTTCAGAGCTGCTTAGATCCTGCAGCTCCAGTTGACTTCAGTGTAAGTTGAAGGTGTCCTGCCCCTCTGAGAAGGACCAGACCCTAGCCCAGGGGCAGGCAACCTATGGCACGGGTGCCGAAGGCGGCACGTGAGCTGATTTTCAGTGGCACTCACACTGCCCAGGTCCTGGCCACCAGTCCGGGGGGCTCTGCATTTTAATTTAATTTTGAATGAACCTTCTTAAACATTTTAAAAACCTTATTTACTTTACATACAACAATAGTTTAGTTCTATATTATAGACTTATAGAAAGAGACCTTCTAAAAACGTTACAATGTATGACTGGCACGCGAAACCTTAAATCAGAGTGACTAAATGAAGACTCGGCACAGCACTTCTGAAAGGTTGCCGACCCCTGCCCTAGATCTATTGCTGCTGTCAGTTCCTGTTTGCTTTCTATTATGTAGCTAGGTTTTTTCGGGTGACATACAGAGCTGGGTGGAAAATGGTTTTCCCATCCCTGGAAGATTTTTGATATTTTATCCTGTCCTAGGATGAAAAATCAAAATCTTGAAAATTTTTGCAAATGAAAAATCAACAAGACCTCCAGTTCAGGTCAATCCAAACATTTGGTGTCGACCTTTTTAAAATTTGTTTTACATTGAACTACGAATTAACTTAAATTTTGAAACAAAAAGTCGTTTTGGACCAAACGAGGGAAACTTTTTGCTTTGAAAAGGTCAAGACCGGCTTTAATGATGTGAGTGGTGCCGTGCTGAGTGGGATAGCTACCTTGTACGATATGGGGAACCGGCTCTCCTTACTGATGGCCGTGACAACCAGTTGCTCATGGGCAGCAGGTATCAAAGGCCGGGGGAGGCTGAGCCTCCCCAAACAGCCTTGTGTGGCCCTGCCCACGCTCCGCCCCCAGGCTCCCTCCTGCTTCCCAGCGCTCTGCAGCTCTTCCCCCGTGGCCTGGGCCCCGGGCTGGGGCTGATGGGGGCCGGCCTGTGGCCAGGGACTCCGGGCGGCTGGAGCTGGTGCACACGCTTGCCCGCCCGCCCGCCCAGCGCTCCGGGGTTGGGGGCGCTGGGGGCTGCGCCGCCTGCCCAGTGCTGGGGGGCTCTGGGCTCCGGCAGGGGAAGGGGGAGAGGAGGGGCGGGGCCTCAGCCACAAGGGGTGGGCCGGAGCTAGCCTCCCTGAGCCTGAGGTTCACCCACCACCCATGCAGTTGCTACATCTCTTCCAGCCCTACCATCCCAAGAAGCAACATTTTATAAGGAAGGCCAACAGGCCAGTGCATTTCTGAGGCACCACGGTCTTCCTAAGCCTCACCTCCATGTGTCACCACTTTCATGTAGGGTTTGATCATCTGCAGATCAATGCGGTGTTCCTGCTCCCCAATGATAACCGTCCTCCACAGTCTCCCATTGGTAGCGCTGCCATCTTCCACCACCCCATCCCCAAAGAGGTCTGCGCTGTTCCCGGGCATGTTCTTGGCTGTGGCCACGGGTGTATCATCTGGAAGAGGGAAAGTGCAAACTCTGGTGAGCTTCTCCTTGAGACTGGACAGAGGTCTAAGGTGCTTATCTAGGCAGCGCTGTAACGAAGGGCTGGTCTACACTGAAAACTTACATTGGCAGAGCTATGTCTCTCCGGGTGTGAAAAATCCCTCCCCTCTCCCCATAGCAACACAGTTCAGACGACCTAACCCATGCTGCAGACAGTGCTAGGTTGACGGAAGACCGTAATGAGTGTCTACACTGAAGCGTTACAGTGGTGCAGGGGCAGCTCTGCTGCTGTAGCGTTTTAAGTGTAAACACACCCTAAGATCCAGATTCAGAATGCATGCCTTAAGAATACAAGCTGGAGTCTCAGTGTGCTCTGCACACTGGACAAGAAGAGACTGTAACAACCCCAAACTGAGAACCTGTCACCTCAGGATGGGATGCAGAGATAAAAATTTCTAGACACCATTAATGACGGCCAACTGAAGCAGCCACAACGGGCGAGGCAATTCTTGCTTTAGTCCTAAGTGGTGCACAGGATCTGCTCCAAGAGGTGACTCTAGCTGAACCGCTCAGTAATAGCGACGATGAGGTCATTAAATTTAACATCCTGGTAGCGCCATTGACTTCACCGGAGCGCTGACAATTGACTACAGCTGAGGCTGTGCCATACCGTCAGCCCTGAACGTACTGAGGGCAAACGGTATACAACGGAGCTACGTGTCACAGCTGGGGAACAGCAGAGTCAAAAGAAAGAGGGTTGACGTTAATCCAAGACAAGACCCAAGTCCTAGCGAAATCCACCCCACGTTGACCTTTTACCTTCCCATTCCAGTTCATTCCCATTGCCCAGGAACTCCAGGGAGTCCGTCTCATCCGGGGTTTCGATGTCATCCACGTTGATGTCCAGGTCGTCGGGCGTGTCCAGGAAGTCATCGGACAGGATGGAACCCTCACTTTGGTCCAGGGAAATGTTGATTTCAGGGGCTATGAGCGTCTTGCGCTTCCGATGAGCCCCGTTAAAGTTCAAAGTGTTAGGGGGAGCTGCAAGGAAAGAGGAAAGTAAGCGACAGCTTGTCCTGATCATCCACCCTTGCAGCAAGACCTTGCATCTGCGCAGCAGCCTTACACCCCTGGGCAGTGAGTCGTTTTATCCCCATTTTAAAGGGGGGTTAAACTGAGGCACAGAAATGTTAAGCACGTGTCCAAGCCAAGAGAGTGAGTCAGTGGCAAGAGTCAGGAGTAGAAGGCAGGTGTCCTGACTCACAGCTCTCTGTTCTAATGAGGTCCCTGCACACTACAAAATACAGCCCTACTTTTGAAGTGCTCACAAAGTCATTCCTCGCCGAGCTGGGCAGGTTACTGAGACTGAACTTTCTCTGGGTCCAGAGTCTCTGTTCAGTTAATAACACTTAGCATTAACATAGTGCTAACTAATTGATCTTCACGAGCCCCCACGAGACAGGTCAGAATCATTATTGCCATCTTACAGATGGGGAAACCGAGGCACAGAGGCCCTAGCTATACCAAGCAGGAAACCGTGGCTGAAAACTCTATTAAAATATAAATAACCATAAGAATAGACCAATTTGGGGCCTAATGGTGCTAGAACCCATATCTGAGCCTAGTTAAGAGCCTGATTATTGTTTGCATGGTTTGGTCTCTGGAACCCTTGCTATGACTGATTGGTGATGGTGGTTTGCTGACATCACAGAGGAGGCAGCATGGGACAGTGAATTAAATATATGGCTGTGACGAAGGAATTCCTGAGTGCTCATTCTGGCTCTGCCACTGACTTCCAGGAAGGGCCTTAGCCCAGTCACTTGTTCTCTCAAGTCCTGTCTATGATGCTTCTAAACATGCTTCTCTTATCTTAGGGGAAGTCTACTCTCAATAGCCAACCTCAACGACAGCTACAGAGCTCAAAGCATGGGGGTGAACAGAACAACTTTTCCTTAAAGGATAAACTAACCAGATAAAATTAAGCGAGGGAACAAAGATGTTTGGAGCCACTAATGCAACCGTCTTTTTGTGCTGTATTTGTGCAGCGCCTAGCACAATGTATAGCACCCAGTCCTGGCCCATGACCGGGGCGCCGAGCTGCCACAGCAATGCAAAGAATAGATATTAATAAGGATTGATCCTTGGGGTTCTTATTCTCTCCCTATTAAACAAGTGCTAAATAATATTCTGGCTCCGTTCGTGGAGCGTGTTGTATCTGCTCTATTCTGTCGGAGTCCAGGTGCACGGCAAAGCTCGATCAAATATTTGCAACAAGCGTTCCAGTCTGAACTCTGTTCTGGGCCAAGTGAATTATGGCAGCAATTGCTCAGCTTCTCAATGAGCATCTGGCTTTTCAAACTCTTCCGACTGCTTTGCAGCAACTCACTGAGGCTGCAGGCACAGCTGGGTCGCAGGCCGGCTGCCAGCTGGATGGAGGCCATGGGGCATCCCACTCGAGGAAGCTGAGAGGGGTGGGACATAATTTGGAGGGGCTGCACACCCACAATTCCAATAGGAGTCCATGGGAGTGCTCAGCACTGTGAAAATGCCTGTTTCCCCCCCTTGTTGTGACTCTGCAACACACTCAAATGGTTCTTGGTTTCGTCCCCCGGGCAAGATTTTTTGCCGAGACTTGAAGGGAATTTGTTCTCTCCCTTCTCTAACCACGGCCTGCTGCCCACTGGGCTCAGCAAAATACCCTCTTCGAAGCCCAACTAGGCCAGGCTGATACTTACAGGATGTGTTCTCATCTGCGGGGCTGCCCAGGGAGTCCATTCCTGTCTCTTCTGGGAGGGGTCTGCAAACCAGCCAGAGCAAAGGGTCCAGGAGGCAAAGAGAGCACCATTAGCAGGAGATGCCACTATTAAAGTCCGTTCATCCCAGCTCCCTGGGCTTCATAACGACTATCTTTAAGTATATTAGGCCCATTGTATTTATCAAATTCAAGGTACAACATCATTTTAAAAATCCATCAGGAAGAAGTCCCCCACCCTAATACCAAATAGGACAGGACCAGTTATCCTCAAGTCAATGCCTCCTCCCACCCAACGCCCTAGCAAAAGAGATCAATTCCCAATGGATGCAAAGGAGTAGAGGGGAAAATGGGTCATAGGTGCAAAAAGCTCTGGAGTGAGCCACAAAATGGACAAGAAGAGACCAGCCAAAGAAGATAGGATCTGCCATGTATCCAGAATAAGTAGGCAGTGAAGGATCCCAGGGAAGAGAGTCTCTCAACGCAAAGAGCTCTGGATTGAGAAAGATCTAGCCCGAGACTGGTTCAATGTGAATCTAGGGATGGAGGACAATAGATCTACCTTGGCCAACTCTATCTGCTGGGCAGGGACGTTGGGGCAGAAGAGGCCTTCAGCTCGGAGTATGAGGAGCTTTAGAAGCTAATACTCGATATTGAGCTACGAAGCTATTGTTCAGTTGGCTTTGCATCCCTGACCTTATACGCATGGGCAGACGGTGCCACCCACAATGGAGTGAGAGAGCGATAGCATTGTTGATGCACTGGAGAGCATTTCAACCAGACGCAATAGTTGAGTTGGGTCCATCCCATCTGGAATAGACTGGGCACAACCTAATCAACTGCCATTTATTTTTATAGCATTTTGCATTCCAAGGTGCTTTAGGAACTATCTATATGAACACACATACCTACACACACCCACACCCACACACATCACATCCCCACTGAAATGCAGCCACTTCTGGGGTGCGAGGCAGCAGCCAGACACACTGCCGCCACTCAGCAAGGAGAGTGGACATTTTAGCCAAGGGCAACAGAGCAAACTCTCTTTTGCCCCCCAAAAGTGCCAAAAGACGTCCTCACTCTCCCTTATTAAACTGCATGAAACCCACGTTCGTGTCCTGTGAAGGATGAAGGCTTGTGTCAAACCTACAGGGATTTGAACTTGTGGCACCAGGGAATCTATAGATTCCAAGTTTGATGTTTCTACTAAATTACTGCCCCCAGCAGTGTGTGAATTAACCCTGCAATGCACGTGAGGCACATACCTAGTAGGAAACCCTCATCCATCATCTACAGTGTCCGTCCGTGTCACATCTATTAATGGAGGAGGCTTCTTCAGGAACTAAGGTCTGAGGAACGCTTAGCTTCTGCAGAAGGAGTCTCTGAACTATTTGATGGTTGCTGCGTTAACCCTCCGCCGAAAGCTCCCCTTTGCCAACCTTAAAGATGGGATGTTGATGGACAGGTGAGTCTAGCCGAGCTGCTGAACCTGTTCACTCCCCTGCTTGGTGGATTCTTGAAGGGAGGTATTGTTTAGTCATTCTCACTATTTGCAAGGTGCCTTACACTCTTGTTTCCTTGCCCACCCAGATGAGGCTCCTCCCTGAATCTAATAATAATAATAATAATAATAATAATTAATAATAAAGTATTCACATAGGAGACCCAGTCATGGGCCAGGGCCCCATTGTGCTCAGCAAACCCAGAACAAAAAGATGGTCCATGCCCCAAGGAGCTTCCAATCGAAGTTTAAGACAAGACACAGCAGATGGAGACCGTCCAATGGAGGAGCACAAGGAAACAGTCAGACCAGCATGATAGGTTGTGGTCTTAGCACAGCAGCAGCCGGGCTGTTGTCAAGTTTTACGCATTGCAATGTGCATTGAAATGTTCTCCTGGGTTTTCATTGAAAGTTTCTGGTTTGGATTTAACCCTTCCCCGGCTGTGTCTGCAGCCCAGACAGCATGGCCTTGTGTGGGCCCCTTGACAGCCGGAAGGGGAAACGGACTAGAGACAACACCACGCAGAAGCCTTAGAGCTCAGCCACTCGACGGGCTGCACTCGCCGCTCAGAGCAGGTGGATTTGGCTGCTGCATTCACCCACCCTGGCCTTCCCTGAAGGAGCCCCCAACCTTCCTGTGTCCTGCCAAGAAGGGCGCCTTGGAGTGTAAAGTGAACAGACTCTGGGCACGTCAGCACCCACCCTGGGCCGGTTAGCTGGGGCCTGACTTCATACTTCTGCCCAAGAAAGGTGAGGGGAAAATTTGACCCATGGCAGAGGCGGCACTTTGCAATTTTTCTACCCACAACTCTGCGAGCTGCACCCCAGCCCTAATCTGCAACATACCCCAGCGACTGCCTTTTACTCGTTCTCTTCAAGGCACATGGGTGGTGGGTGGAGCCACCTTCGGGGAGGCTAGCCCTGGCTCCACCCCTTCTGCCTGCCCCCCCCACAGCCAGAGCCCCATGCCCCGTACGCCCCCCGTGCCCGGAGGAGCCCTGAGTTCCACCCCCTCGGCTGGAGGAGCCCCGAGCCCCACCCCACCTGCCCAGAAGAATCCTGGGCCAGCAGTGTCGCCCCTCCCCACACCCCAAGCCGCCCGGGGAAAAGGGTCTGGAAGAAGCTTTTGCTATGCCCCAGGCAGGTTCCGGGGCAGCTGAGGAGGCGGGATTTGCTACTCAGTCCAGAGAGATTACTGAGGAACCCAAGAAGCTGAATAGCACATACCACCTCCTCAGCTGCCCCGGAACCTGCCTGGGGCATAATAAATCAAAAACTTCCCCCCAAAACCCCACAACCGGGGGTCTGGTGGCAGCGCCAGGGGCACAGCCTCCCCTGGCCTATTATACCCGCCGCCCTTGTCAAGGCACCTTGCAGATATTAACTAACGAACCCTTCCAGTATTATTGTGGCCTTTATATGGGTGGGGAAACCGATGCCAAGAGGTTAGGTGATTGGGGCAAAGGGAGTCCGTGGCCTTAAAACTCAGGAGAACTCGGCACCTCCATGCTATGCTCTGGCTCAAGCCTCTCCCGTTTCTATCCTGGCCCTCCCTTGTGCAGAAACTGACGAGCCCCCACAAAAAAAGCTGCAGTGGTTTTGTAATACACACAAACAGGACCCAGGCACACTGTATCATTTCCCTACACAAGAATTTCCAGCCGTGGCTCGGGGAGTAAAAGGCCAGGGCGCTCGCTCACCGAGCAATACTGCAGCCCCGGGTCACAGCTCCAGAGGCAGCTTCTGACTTTCGGCTGGGCCGTAAACCTCCCTTTTCTGCAAGATGGTCGCTCTTAGCAGGAGGTTCAACCATGCCAACGTAACAGGAAGCTTTGCTTTCAGAGGCAAGGGCCAGGGCCTGATTCTGCACTCAGTCACACGGGTGCAAGTCCTGCATCATTTCAAGGAAGCCCGCGGATCGGCCCGGGTGTCAATGAGATCAGAATCTGGCCCACACTTTGCATATGTTAAGCAACACGTCTCGCCCACGTCCACGTGTAGTCTGCCCCGCTGAGCTACGTAGGCTCTCGCTGGCGCGTGAATGATGTATGTTATTCTGGAGTTCAGCACGCTGTGCAAAATGCCAGGCTGCGTTCCTTCTGCCTGGTGCCTAATAACCCGAACTACAACGTGCGTTCCCCTATCCAGTGCTTGCTAGGGGCTGCGGTGTGAAGATTTGCGAGTTCAGGGATGGAGCCCCACAGAACAGGCCAGTCTCAGAGCAACCCCGTGCTTGTTTTACCTGGTGCATTCAAGCAAGGGGGATAGACTGCACATGCCCTACAAAACTAGAGAGACTGCCTTTTGCACTGACACGCCACCACGGCCATCAAATTAAACTGTATAAATATTCAGCTGAAGGGATAATCCCCTTGGAGCCAGGTTGTTGTATATTAATGAGGGCACGAGTTCTGATTAAAGGCACATTGGCCCTGCCTCTAAGATCCAGCCCAGTGCCCAGCAGACAGCAGTACCCTAAACTGAAATTTTAGAAATAAGAATATTGCTAGATCAGTGCAAAAGATCCACCGGACGGACGGACACACACAGACGTGTGCGTGGACGGACACACACACACACACACACACACACACACAGTCTGTCTGTCTGTCTGTCTGTCTCTGTCTTTCTCTCTCTCTTTCCCTGGTTGGTTCTGTGACTGTGATCTGACCCTCTGATGCCTGACACAGTCGGGTAATGCACTGTCAAAAATAAAGCCATCTGGCTTGGGTGTATCAAAATACCCACTACCGTGGGGTTTATGACGCTGATGCGGGATTTCAGATCCTTTTCATTTAGCAATAGAATCTGTCTAAAAGTCAGAGGTACGGGTTCTTCCTTACCTTTCCAAAGGATGCTTAGACTGCTGTCTCCCACTTCCTAGGGTAAGTCTGCCCTTGGATTTTCCTTCCCACACAGCTAGCTTAAGAATCTTTCCCCTTTCCAGAGTTTCCTGAATAAAGCAGCTTTTCTAAGGGTCATGGGCCACCATTTTGCTCCGTACTGATCATCTGATGGCCAGTTTCACCCTATAAGGCCCCTGCTCTCAGGCGGCGAACAGCCTGCGTCTCTGCTGTGATTAGATGGATGCTAGAGACACAGTGAGCATGCTCCTGCATCCACCCTCTCGCATCGCTACAGCATCACTGCTGGACCGGAGTCACACAAACAGCTGAGACATACTGTAGCCAGGAGATTAAACCTCCAGGGAGCTCTAGGGAAGGGGGGGGGGGAGGAGTCTTTTCTTGCTGGTGCCACTTAGGTCATTCTCAGCCTGGGTGACAGAGCTCAGCCCAGTTGTGCAGCAGTGGGTACCACCCCATTTGCTACCAGGGAACAGGAAATTCACCCCAAGAACCGGCTGGCTATGGGGAAAGTTCACATTCTGCCCTTTGCCAGGCGCTGAATTCACTTCACCCAGCGGGGATCTCTGAAGGAACAGCCTGCACCTTTGTAGCCAGAGGGGCAAATGGCAGCTAAGCAAATACAGTTGCTCAGCATATCATCTGGCAGAGAGATATGGGCTCAAAGGCAAGCCGGAAGGGACAGTATTTGTCATTTGAGTGTGAAACTATCTTTAAATAAATTCTCCAACGCCAGCTAAATTCTGCAGGGGCTCATGTGTCAAGTGACAGGCTTGGTTAGGTTTTATTGACATTAAAGGTTAACCTCTTTCCCTGTTTAATCCCTATGCAGTGGGCGGGAGTGGGGTCTAGCGGCTAGGCCAGGGGGCCTGGTATTCAAGACCCCTGGGCTCAGTTCACAATGCCGCCACTGATTTGCTGCGTGGCCTTGGGTACGTCACCTCAGCTCTTTGTGCTTCCGTGTCCTATTCTGCAAAATGGGAATAAAGGCTATCGACCCTCCTTGAGATCGAGGGGGGAAACCTACGAGAAGTGCGACGTTATTATGATAAGATAGCGAATTTGCTGCAACTGAAGAAAATGGGGCTTTGCGGCTCCTGCATAGACACAGCAGTGTGACCTAGTGGCTAGTGCACTGGACCGGGACTCAGGAGACGCGGGCCTGTTGGCCACTGTGTTTGTACAGCACCAAGCACAATGGGGGGGGGGGGCGGTGTCTGAGCTCAGTTGGGATCCTAGTTCCTCTAGATGCTTCTGTAATAGAAATAACAAGAACGTTTGGAGGAGTCACGACTGCTGTCCAGGCTTGCGGCAGATCTCCGGCTCAGGGCTAGCTTGCTTTCTCATGAGCTCTTTGCCATTTTGGGGTCCCTGAAATAAGGGAGGGCTGTTCCCATCTTCTAGCAACACAAAGGCACGGCTGAGTCTCATTCTGGTGCGTGGGGAGGACGCCGAGTGAACAAAACCGAGCGGGGTACCCGTGGGCTGCAGACAGAGGTACTTAGAGCTCTGCAGCTGGGACTTGCATGAACAGAGCCAAGCGAATCATCCAACAACAAGGAGGACAGGAGACCTCTGACTACAGGGGTTGGCCTTGCCAGGGTACCGCACTTAACAGGCCGAATTACACAGCGGGCCCACTGTCCTATGAACACAGGGTGGCTGTAGCCCCGGCGGCAGCAATTCCGCTGCAGCTGGGAAGAGAGGATCGCTCCTTGAAAGGCGTCCTCACAGCATTCAGGCAGCACCGCTCCCCCCCATTCATCGGCGCCAGCTGCACGCTGTGTCCCGAGGGATACGCACGGGTGGAGCCAGGTGCTGGGTACAGGCTGAAGACTGGAGCTGGGAGAGATGGGTTCTGTGCTAGGGGCAAAACCTCAGATCGGGTGCAACTCCGTCTTTCTCTACATGGCTGGCTGACAGCCCGGTGGGGGAGCAGTTAGGACCTGATTCTGCAACTCATAATAGCGTCGTGTAGCAGTTACTCACCCAAGTAGTCCCATTGACGTCATTGGGGCTGCTCGCTTGAGTAAGTACTTGCAGAATTGCTTTCTTTGAGGAGCTGCTCCCTGCAGCTTAGACGAGAGAAGGAGGCATGTCCAGTTTGCTAACTAGCACATGACCACCAGGCCCCTCACTCTGGTATCTGAGGGCCCGAGGAGGTGTGAGTGTGATGCAAGATTATTGCCACGCAAACATTTAAAAAAGGGCTGTGAGCCATCCGTGCAAAATCCCTGCTCTCTGAATGACGGCTTGCCTGAGCTTTGCAAGAACCTGCTTGTCAGACCCAGGTGCCCTATTGCTTCTCCAGTACAATTTCCCCCTGGCCTTTAGCTGCAGCTTTACCAGAACAGACCTGGGGAAGTCCTCGTCTTGCCACTCCTCCTTCACCTCCACATTCTCCATCCGCAGCGTGGCTTCGGTGGTGCCCATCGCGCTCCGGGGGAGACTCTGGCCGCACTGGGTTTCACCTGCCGAGGGGCTCGGTCTGGAACAGGAGACACAGCTGCATGGGCAACAAGCTGAATGCTGAGCGTAAAGCTACAGCCTTCAGGATCTGCAGCCCACTCTCAGCCCCCTGGAAACTCAGGAGCGTGGGATTTTTGATTCTGGTCTGTTCCAACATAGAATCATAGAATCATAGAATCATAGAATATCAGGGTTGGAAGAGACCTCAGGAGGTCATCTAGTCCAACCCCCTGCTCAAAGCAGGACCTAATCCCAACTAAATCATCCCAGCCAGGGCTTTGTCAAGCCTGACCTTAAAAACCTCTAAGGAAGGAGATTCCACCACCTCCCTAGGTAACCCATTCCAGTGCTTCACCACCCTCCTAGTGAAAAAGTTTTTCCTAATATCCAATCTAAACCTCCCCCACTGCAACTTGAGACCATTACTCCTTGTTCTGTCATCTGGTACCACTGTGAACAGTCTAGATCCATCCTCTTTGGAACCCCCTTTCAGGTAGTTGAAAGCAGCTATCAAATCCCCCCTCATTCTTCTCTTCTGCAGACTAAACAATCCCAGTTCCCTCAGCCTCTCCTCATAACTCATGTGCTCCAGCCCCCTAATCATTTTTGTTGCCCTCCGCTGGACTCTTTCCAATTTTTCCACATCCTTCTTGTAGTGTGGGGCCCAAAACTGGACACAGTACTCCAGGTGAGGCCTCACCAATGCCGAATAGAGGGGAATGATCATGTCCCTCGATCTGCTGGCAATACCCCTACTTATACAGCCCAAAATGCCGTTAGCCTTCTTGGCAACAAGGGCACACTGTCGACTCATATCCAGCTTCTCGTCCACCGTAACCCCTAGGTCCTTTTCTGCAGAACTGCTGCCTAGCCACTCGGTCCCTAGTCTGTAACAGTGCATCATCAGAAGCCATTTGGAAAATTTAGCTCCAGATGTGGGTCAGGGATGCGGGGAGTCTTCAGATCTGACGTGACTCTATAGATAAAACACAGTGGCTTTATAAAAGCATGAGCCAGTGAGCCCCTGGGCATGGTGGTTTGGGACTCTCGACACCCCTGGATAAAAACAAATCAGCTGGTCCTGGAGCACAGGCTCTGTATAAAATGCGACCGCAGCAAACGGCTTATCGCTCACCCTTTGAGAGGTTAGTTCTGAGCAGAGCCATTGCAATGATCCGCAGGGACCCAACACGCTCTGTTCTGTGGAGTGCAGGCTCACCTTTCAGATTTTATTCTGCCGTACTACTAATATTGACGTTAACCAACACGATCGCCAATGGAAATTCAATACAGGTTTCAAGGATAACAATACAAGATCAGTTTCAGGTTATGTGGCAGTGACACCTGTTTCTATTTTGCTGTCTCCTGTGGATGTTAATCTCTTCTGTTGCACAGAGAAATTTCTGGGCAATGTTCTGGATTGCTAAGCCCCCCCGCACTGAGAGAGGAAGAGAGGGGTCTATGAGGAAGGCCTTCTGTGAGGAAGACGCTGGCTCTCCTTCACTCAGGAGATACACGTGTTAGCCTTGTGGCATTCATCACTTGTCCGGGGTCCCATTTTTATAAAAACATATGTCAAACCATATAGGGACATGTCTGCGTATGGGCCTTGGCTCTGCGCCCGCTTCCATGTGGTTTGTACTGACGTAACTCCATTCACTTCAGGGCAGTCACTCCTGATCCACGCTAGTGCAAGGGAAGGCAGAATCAGGACCAACGGGGCCTAGTTCTCATTTACATTCAGGCCTCTGGCAGTGCTAAGGGGTGTCAGAGTGACTGTGACTGTAGCTGACTCTTGCTTTATGCTGCCGGTCAAGGAGAATCATGCCCATCATATCTAGGGCCTGCCCCTATATTCCTTGCACACCTAAAGCTCGAAATGAAGTCAGTAGGAATTTAGAGCGTGCAAGGATTCAGGATCAGGACTGCATGTTGTCAGATCCTTTAGCAAGGCCCCATATACTCCTCTGTTGACCGGATTCCATTCCCATTGATCTCAATAGCAGCTGAATTTAAAGGGAGCAGGATCAGGCCCACTGTCAGAGCTGAATAACCGACATGACACACCTGCACATAAGCGCGGTCAGCATGAAAGGCACATGAATGTTCAGGCTGAATCCAATGGATCCAATATGCATGAGATGTCTGTGTATTTAGGGGTTGGCCAAATAGTAACATATTTTTAATACAAGGGGCCAGATCCCAGTCTCAGTTACATCAAGTCACTAAAGCCAATGTTGCTCCTCCGGCCCACTCGATGCTGTTTGTGAAAGCCAGTGCGGTTCTGAGGTCCTTTCTAAAGGCCTCCATGATGATGGATGAGCAGGAGACGCGGTTCTGGCTGCATGCTGCTTTAAGGTGGTAAAGCTCTATGGATCACCAAGGAAATCCAGTATTCGGATTTACTGTGGACATTGTCGGAGGTGGGAGCCAGCCCCGTAGGAGGCTGGCAGAGAGCTGTGTGGCGAAGGGTTACTGCGTTCTCCTCCCCACCCTCCCTCTGTCTGTGCGGCGCTTCCTGCATTACATATTTGTCTTTATCCTGGTGCATTGCCGGATGCGCTGCCTGGGAAAGGAGCGTATTGGTGCTGAGGGATGATTTCCTAGCGTGTAGGAACCAGCCATGCCCCAGCGCCGATGCAGATCCCGGAGCTCTAATCCCCCTTCCACAATCCCTTCAAAGCATGACGGAGGAAAAAACACCCCAAGAACCGGACCCAGTATCTCCATCATCAACCCTTTCCCCAGATGAACGGAAGCACGGACGGCGTCTTGTACTTACCCTCTGAGGGTCTCTTCTTGCTACTGAGGAACAAAGAAGCTCTCTCCTGTATTCCAGCTGGGCATTCCTCCTTCTGTAGCAGGGGGCTCCTTAGGACGTCCAGGATTGGAATGAAAATACCGCTGGGCAAGGCTGTCGCAGCTGGGGAACAAGGAACTGCATCAGTGCTGGCCTTCAGTGCAGGAGCCGGCCTTTTGCGGTGGAAATGGATGGCAGTTATTTGTATTCTCTTAACACGGCCGGGGCCACCGCTGCTTGCTCTGCCTCGGAGGTATTTGATTATTTGCAGCTCACAGCTGGCTAAGCCCCAGCTCCCTTAAGACAGCTAATTGCAGTGCTTTTGTGTGCTGGGAAGGGAGGGAGGGGGGTGGGTGGGTGGGTGGAGAGCTAGCAGCATAAAGCACCCCCTTTTCAGTGCCGCGTCGCCTCTGATTGGATAGAGGAGAGCAAATGTCTCCACAGCCTCTCCCTTGGCATCCTGAGCATCCTCAGCCCCTGGCAGGATCCGGCCCAGGAAGAGAGGGGCGGGGGAAGAGCTGTTTAATATAGAGCATCATTGGCTAAGGAAAGGCAAAGGCAGAGTGGGCCAAGGCAGGTTCTCTGTCCCTAGTCTCTCTTGCCCCCCGCATCTCTCTGCACCTGGAACAGAGGCGCTCTCCCTGCGGCTGGGAGCTGGAGTGGGGGTGGCTAGGAGGGGCACTGGGGACATGCAGACCCCCAGCGGGCTTTGGGGGAGCTGAAAAGAATCGGCTCTGAGGAAGGGGGAGGATGGGAGGCAGGTCTGTGCAGATGCAGCCCAGAGCAGATGGCAAGTGGAAATGGCACCAGCTGAAGATTTAGGCTGGGCGGGGGTTTACAAAGGGGTGGGTCTAGGGTGTCCAATGGGACACTGTCAATGGGAAGCAGGTGCCCGATTCCCTTAGGCGCCTATGAAAATCCCGGCTTCTGCTTCAGCCAGGTGTTTGGAAACGTTCCTCGGGCTTCCAGGAAAATGCAGTTTTGAATGCCAGGTCTTACTGCTGAGGTGCACGCGTCCGCTGAGAAATTATTATTATTATTACGGATGATTTGTATCACCGTAGGGCCTAGGAGCCCTGGTCACGGACCAGGGCCCCTTGCGCGAGGGGCGGTAAAGGCACAGGACAAGAGGATGGTCCCTGCCCCACAGCTAACGGACTGGCTCCCAGCCACTTGCATCCAGCACATCAAGTAAAGCTTTGTCGTCCTTGAGCTCATCCATTCGGCCCCTTTCCTTACTGAGATGCGTAATGTTGTGTAGCTCAGGGCTGGGCAAACCGTTTGGCCCGAGGGCCACACTGGGGTTGCAAAACTGTATGGAGGGCCGGGTAGGGAAGGCTGTGCCTCCCCAAACTGCCTGGTCCCCGTCCCCTATCTGACCCCTCCCACTTCCCGCCCCCTGACTGCCCCCCTCAGAACCCCTGACCCATCCAACCCCCCTCCCCGCCCCTTCTCCCCTAACTGCCCCCTCCTGGAACCCCTGCCCCTAACTGCCCCTGGGATCCCACCCCCTATCCAACCCTCCTGCTCCCTGTCCCCTGACTACCCCGACCCCTATCCACACCCCTGCCCCCGACAGGCCCCCCGGGACACCACCCCCATCCAATCCCTCCTGTTCCCCATCCCCTGACCCCCCCCAGAACCTCCACCCCATCCAACCTCCCTCTGCTCCCTGTCCCCTGACTGCCCCGACCCCTATCCACACCCCTGTCCCCTGACAGGCCCCCTAGGACTCCCATGCTTATCCAACCCCCCTGCATCCCCTGACCACCCCCCAGAACCTCCGCCCAATCCAACCGCCCCCTGCTCCCTGCCCCTTATCCACCCCCCCGGCCCCCTTACCATGCCGCTCAGAACAGCATGTCCGGCAGCTGCGCCACCAGGCCGGAGCCAGACACGCTGCCGCTTTGCTCAGCAGGAGCACGCAACCCCGTCACCCAGAGCGCTGCCCGTGCGGCGGCATGGCTGCGGGGGGGACGGGACGGGACTGCGGGGGGGGGGCTAGCCTCCCTGGCTGGGAGCTCAAGGGCTGGGCAGGATGGTCCCGCAGGTTGGATGTGGCCTGCGGGCCGTAGTTTGCCCACCTCTGCTCTAGCTAGATGAGATAATACTCTGATGGAACTACTGAGCAAATCCGGTCCCCCAGCCCCATCCTTGCACATGAGGAGGGGTTGTTGGGGTGACATGCCAAAGACGGGTTGGGCAGGGCTCCCCATTTCTTAGCCACACCCATTCCCCTCCTTTTCTTTGCACTGGTTTGGTGCCAACCCCATCATGCACAGCCCCGGAGTCCACGTTGGTTCTGCTGGATTGAGGGCTTCCAGCTGCCCTTCTGCTGATGGAGAGTTGCCAGGATGAGTCGGAGGCTTTGGGGCAGGAATCTTGCCGGCGATCGCGATTGAAAGGCTTTGCAGGAGGAGCGTGTCTTGAAGAGCGAAGTGAGGGAGGAGCAGGAGGGAGTGGTTGGTCACTTGAGAAGCAGGAGTCCATCTGATGTGTCTTTGCTCTTTACGCAACATTAAGCATAAACCTTAACTACGGCCGAGCTGGATTCCAACTACAAACACTAACTGCAGTATATACAAACATACAAGCCCCAGTTACACATACGCACCCTTGCCCTGTTAGGGTTTGGTGGCTTCTGCAGGAGAAGGCAAGGAAGCTCACACACTATTTAAAGGCATCCTACCCACTTTGTTGTTTTTTTTCTTTTTTTTTTAATTTCGGGGGACAACTAATGAAAAACAGGGACAGGAGTGTGGTCAAAGGGAGGGAACCTGACGGGGACACTGAGCAGAGAACCCCGGACAGCGCCCACTGCTCCTCAAAGGCGTCAAGGGAGCCAGTGGACGCCGCCCAGAGGAACTCTGCCCGGATACGTGAACGGACAGAGGATCGGAAACAGGCCCCACAGTCACAGGAGTCTCCATTGGCCAACCTCCTCTCCCTGGTGGCATAGATGGCTGTTTTAGCCAGGGCCAGGAGGAAATTGACCAGGAGGTCCCAGTTCCTAGGCACTACACTTTCCCAAGACCAAACTGGGACAATGAGCAAAGGGTCACTTTAGAACGTGACAGCTCAGATATTGCTGATCAAAGTGGGTGTGGGAATATCCAGCGGAGAGGAACATTTCGGTGTTTTCTTCTGTTTTGTTTTTGCACAAGAAACATTTTCCTCTTTTGCAGTTTTGTGGCAATCGCAGCCTCATGCAAAGCTTATGAATGCCACCTACTGGCTCTTGCTCCCTTAACTATTGTCTCTGTAAAAAGCGACAAAGAGTCCTGTGGCACCTTATAGACTAACAGACGTATTGGAGCATAAGCTTTTGTGGGTGAATGCCCACTTCGTCAGACGCATATTGTCTCTGTGTGCGTCTTGCTCAGGCTTCTTATCAGTCCGGTCATTTGCTAAAAATATGTGATCCTGGATTTAATCACTCCCACCTTGTTTGCTGTGCCAAAATATTTTAAATCCCTTCTTTGGTGAGACGATGGATTCATTCTCTTTTCATGTTGTTGTGTGTGAAAAAAAATGGAGCAATTTTCTTTTAAGCGTTTTCATTTCACCTGGTCGTTATTTCAGGCCCTGATTCTGCAAATACTGATGCAAGTGCTTACTTTTACTCACATGACTAGCCCCATTGACCTTGATGAGACGACTCCTGTGTGTAATGTTCCATACATGCACCTGTGTTTGCAGGATCGGGGCTTTAGTATAGCTGAGAATTGGCGACCCAGGTTTTGTTAATTTCTGTCTCTCTGGCCTCCATCACCATAGTACCTGAGCATCTCACAATCTTTAGTCTCACAACACCCCTGGGAGGTAAGGCAGTGCTATTCTTCTCATTGTACAGAAGCACTGATTTTATATTGATATAATGATGTCGATTAAGGCTGTGATTTTTTTCCTGATATACCACTACAACCGCTAATGTGGATGCTGTTATACTGGTATAAAAGTGCCCTATACAGGTATAGCTTGTTCCGATTTCTTTAGAGGAATAAGTTATACTTGTATGACAGCGTGAACTGTCACATGGGGAGAGAAAAAAAAATATCCAAGCAGCTGACTCCCATTAACCAATCTTCTCAGAGGCTGCTGGGAGTGGGAGGAGTCTGGGGTCTATATAAGCCAGACCCTGATCATTCCAGCTAGGGAGGAGGTAGTGATATTAATAACCAAGAAGGCTGGAGGACAACAGCTCCCGAGAGGGGCAGGAGGCCAGGTGATCACCCTGGGGGAAAGGTACTGGGTCTGGGAAAAGTTGGGCACAGGCTCTCGGGGAAGTTTTGGACTTGCCTGAGAAGTCAGAAAACTTATGTGGAAATGGGACTAAAGGCTTTGGGTGTAGATGCTGATTGATTGTAAGGCCTAAGGGTGGCCCTGCAAATGGCCCCCTGCCTTGATTTCCCTCTCCTGGGCACTTGCTGTTGTAGGAGCAGCAGTGATCTGTATGCTCTGTATAACCTGTATGCTCAAAAGGTCTGTTATACTCCCCCCCCCTTTGTCCCCTCTCCCTCTCTGAATACCTGTGAAGTGGCTTTCCCCCTCCCCCTCCCTCCTGGAAGGCTTGTGGGATGAATGGGCTGGTTGAACAGCTGGAAGATCAGAAGAGCTCCCAGGTAGACAAGGTGTCTGGGACTCTAATTAGGCAGCACTCACACGCCCAATGCATGGACACTGCCCGAGGTGGAGTGTGACCAACCACATGCAGCCAAGTCATCTCTAGTCGCAGGCCATGAGGAGCAGGTCCTTAAAAGGGGAAGGGGCCATGTGCTCGGCAGGACACTCGCAAGATTGTACCTCCCGTGAAGACCCTTCGCCCGGACCGCCTGGCCAGTGGTTCGCCGCGTTGCAGTCCATCGTGCCTCGGGAAGACTGACCTTCATCGCCCCGTCCATCGCTGCGCTGGGGGACACTTACCTTGAAGGATCCTGACATCTCCGGTGCCGTGCCTGTCCTGGGAGCGTGAGTATGCGAGTGTGACACCCCCCTCCCCCCTTCTTTTGAGCTTAGCTATCAGTGTAATAAACGTGCTGCTTTCTGCCAAACTCTGGTGGGTCATTCGTCCTCCCTAAGCTTACTAGCTGGCCCAATTTCCGGCAACACTTGCCAGGGCTGATCACCTGCATGCCTTCTCTACCATGTGCCTACCTCAGTTTCCCCTCTTGTTCTGGAGTCCCCAGTACCTCCAGAAGTTTCCAAGCATAACTAGCTCTTTGTGGGGTTATCCTATAAGTCCCCCCAACTGTAGTCCAGCTTTCCCCAGCGCAGTTCCAACCAGTACAGTCACTCTTTCAAGGCCTAACACCAAGGAAGGCTCCAGGATCTCTCCCTATGCCTCTGGCTCTCACGTATGGCTCTGGTGCCTTCCTCCTGCTCTTCCAGCTGGGGTACTTCTCGACCCTCTTTCCTTCCCAGGTGTGGCTCTAGCATTCACCCCGCCATCATTCCCCAGACTTCAGCCCTCTCTGGCATCAGCTATCTGGCCCAGAGAACCAGCAGGCATCTGCCTCTGCAGCTGCCAGCCTTCAGCCCTCTCTGGCCTGGGGCAGTCTGTAGGTGCCCCTGTCCCCGACTGCCTGCTGCTTTCACCAGCCGGATGTGGCTCCACTACTCTGACCGCGTCCTCCTCCGAGGGCGTCCCCTCCCTGACGCTCTCAGCCCAGCTCTTCTGAGCTCTCTCTGCTCTTGGGACTCTGGACTGTCTCCCCATCTGAATTCTCCCTCTCTAGGACTGTGTCCCCTCTACAGCCCAGGTGCCCGCTTTTAAGCCCAGTTGGAGTGAGCTGGTGAGTCCCAGGCACTCTGGCCTTGCCCCTTTAAAAGGGCCAGTCTCCCCCTGGGACACTGATACGTCCCTTTTGTAAGTGCCCCCACATTCTCACCGGCTTCCGTATTTCTTCTGAGGTGGTCAGCTCAGCGTGGTGGCACTCGGTGTGGTGGGATCTAGGGCTTAGCCACAGGGCCAAGATACCTAATTAGCAATCATCCACCAAACTCCCTGGGGCTGGTGAGAATCCACCAGTTCCCAACTGGCGGAAGCACCTTTATACCAGTATAACTGTGTCCACACTGGGGGATTGTACTGCTTTAGCTATACTAGTAGAGTTAAAGCAGTATAACTCATGTGATTTAGTTGGGATTAGGTCCTGCTTTGAGCAGGGGGTGGGACTAGATACCTCCTGAGGTCCCTTCCAACCCTGAGATTCTATGATTATTCTATGATGTGTGTAGACAGGCCTACATGACGTGCCCAAGGTGACACAGTTATGCCAGGGCTTCCAGGCTCCCCGGCACTGAGTGGTGCTGGCTATTAACTGGGGCTCCACTCCTGGCCCTGCAGAAGGGAGCCTCGAACGCTGGCTCAACCTGGGGCTCTCCTGGCTTCCAAGCCCCCCGCCATTCACTCAGCCTGGCTTGTTTTGGACACATCGCTGGTTCTGAAGCAAATTTTGTGGGGGATTTTCCGCTTTGTAGGAAACTTTGAAAGAGCAAAATTTCCCACAAAATTCCCCCCACCCCGGCCCAGGAAATCCTGCATTTCAGAAAGCTCTACACACACTCCACGCCCCATTTTGGTCACCAAGCAAAAAGCCTGGTTCAGGTGCTAGCCTGGGACTTGGAAGACCATTTCCTAGGTACCATTTCCTGCTCTGCCACAGACTTCCTGTATGATCCTGGGCAAGTCACTTAGCCTACCTGTGCCTTAGTAAAATGGAGCTATTAGTGCTTCCCTGCTTCCAAGGGGTGTTTTGGAGCATGTTGCGAAATGCTGGTAAAAACACTATATAGGATAACACTACTTATAGGAATTATTATTATTTAGGAGCCTAAATAGCATCTTTCTGGGGACACAAAGCTCACTGATCGCAGAGCAACTTGCTCCCAGTGCTCCTACTATCAGGCAAGATCGCAGGTGAACCAGGCAGAGGAAGAGAGAGAGCCAGTTATATTGGAAATATGGTCAGATGGACTGGTCTCTAAAGGAGCGTGGAAGTTTTACTACTCTCTCATGGCCGCGAAAGATGGAAGATGGTGATCAGCAACCTCTGCATTGGACTTGTTACTGGAAGACGCAAAACCTTTTTAAAAAAAAAAAAAAACTGGTCCCTAGTCTCCATGCCTCAGTTTCCCCTCTGTGGCACTGCCCGTCTCACAGGGAGTTTGTGAAGGTAAGGGCCTTAAAGATTGTGAGGTGCTCAGACACGCTGGTAATGGAGTGTACAGATTTTTTTTTTTTTGCACAGACAACTAAAACTGATCTCTCTAACGAGTTCTCTCCATGTCCGATTAAGTCTCGTTCAATTGCTTTTGAGAGAGGTCAGAATTTCTGTTCTGTATGAGCGGTTGGATATTCTGCTTTTATTTAATTTTTGCATGTTCTAAAGCAATTCCATTTGTCAGTGGCGGACTCACAATATGATTCTGAAATGCTGACGAATCCACGGAGTCTCGCAAGGTTTTGCACTGAGCCAACAGAGGTCAGTGTGCCCTAATTCAAAACCATTTTGGAAAAGGACCCTTTTTAAAAAAAAAAAAAATCTCCTCTTGGCCAAAATTGCTTATCCATGAATCTGCCTGAAGGGGTCACGCTGCACCAGGAGATCACAGCTGCCAACGTTGCAAACATCATTAGAAAAAGTTCCTAACTGTCAGGGTGGTTAAACACTGGAATAAATTGCCTAGGGAGGTTGTGGAATCTCCATCTCTGGAGATATTTAAGAGTAGGTTAGATAAATGTCTATCAGGGATGGTCTAGACAGTATTTGGTCCTGCCATGAGGGCAGGGGACTGGACTTGATGACCTCTCGAGGTCCCTTCCAGTCCTAGAATCTATGAATCTATGGATCATCCCTCAGCTGATTCTCTAAGGGTATGTCTACACTGCAATCAAACACCCGTCAGCTGATTCAGGCTTGAGTTGCAGGGCTATACTATTGCAGTGTAGCTGTCTGGAGCCTAGGCTCTGAGTCCCGGCAGTGGGGGAGGATCCCAGAGCCTGGGCTCCAGCCTGAGCCCAAACATCTACACTAGCCCCATGAACCTCATTCAGCTGACATGGGCCAGCCACAGGTGTTTGGCTGTAGTGTAGACATACCCTTTATGGCCTAGCCCATTGGGTGGTGAGTCCTGGTGATTTTCGGGTATTTGAAATGGCTCTTCTAACAATTGGGGGGGCCCCCCAAACAAATGGGGCTTGGAACAGCATCCTGAAGTTCGGGAAGAGGGATAGTTCTGAATGTAAGGGGTGCATGTCTATCCTCTGTGCCCAAACAGCTCCCCTTCTTAATGGCCTTTGTGGAGAAGGTGGCCCAGCACCTGGATGCCCTCCAAATCAAATGTTCACAGGACAATTTGGGGAACCTCCCTCCCACCCCCAAAAAAGCCTCAAACATTTTTCAAAATTTCCCCCCAAAAAACAAAGGACATTTTTTTTCAACCAGCTCAACAGGGGCCTTTGGTCTGATTAGCCCAGAGTAAGCAACGAGGAGAGGAAGACAAGTGTGCCAAAAAATCACGAGCCAGGCTCGATTCTGGTGTCTGGGCCTGGAAGGTGCACTCTGGCTATGTTTTCAAGCCCTTCTCTGTGACTACGAGGGATAGAAACTTCATTCAAAATACAAGCTGAGATTTTTGCATATTCACGTGACTCCAGGAGCTGGGGTGTTAAAAACACCAGCTATCATGAGACTCGTGGTAAACATCACAGTGATTGGCAACACTGTGAACCCTACCAGCGCCATGCATTCCAAAATAGGAGATGTTATGTTTTTAACCTGGTAGGCAAAAAACATAACAGGAACCTAATATATCCCCCCGCCCCCTTGGGATATTATCACAAGTCTTATGAGTTAGCAACACTGCAATTACCCCCTGTTGCCTGACGGATGGCTTGATGAAAACGGCTGCAGAAGAAACAGCTCCCCCGTTGTCTGTCCCTGCATTGCTGCGCTGAGTCTGGCAGCTGCTAGAAAAGGGGAGATGGGAGAATTACCCTGAGTAGAATAAGCTGGGAACTTTTCAATACGAGTTTTTCTTTGTCGGAAACTGCAGATGTATTGAAACCAAAACTGCGTGGGGGCTGGAGGAGGAGAGCTGGTTTTGACAAGTTATTTGATATGAAAACAAATGTTCGAAATAGCCCATCTTTTGACATTTTTAAAACACAAAATTCCAGTTTTCTGGTTTGCAATGGCTTTTTTTTTTTTTTTTTGGCCTTGTCATTAAAGATAATTATAGTTTAAAAAAAAAAAACCCATAAAAAGCAACTGACAATTTAAAAAAAAAAAAAAAGATCAAAATGAAACACTTTGGAATTATCCAAACGGAATGTTTCAATTGACCTCAACTGAAATCTTCTTTTTTCGATTTCACCCCCCCCCGCTTCATGAACGTTTTCAATATTTCATTTTTGGGGCTTGATTTTTGGATGAAGACAAATCTCAATGTCAAATTTTCATGGGCTGGGAAAACCACTTCCCCCCCCTAGGGACTGGAGCAGATCTCCCGAACACAGCAGCCTTTTCGGAACGGACAGGCCCAAACCAAATGCTGCTGGTAGAAGATGGATTTGTCGTGGCTCTGAATTCCCCTCATGAAGCGACTTGTATGTAAATTGCGACTGTTGTGTGCTGTTGAATCTGGGAAGATTTGGCCCATGTTTAGCAATTTTTTATTTTTTTCCCCCCTCTCCTCTTCCAACACACCCTTGTTTAGGAAGCTGGCTTGGGGATATTGTTTTCTGTACCGAGATTGCGTATGATGCAGATGACAGAACAAGGAGCAATGGTCTCAAGTTGCAGTGGGGGAGGTCTAGGTTGGATATTAGGAAACACTATTTCACTAGGAGGGTGGTGAAGCACTGGAAGGGGTTACCTAGGGAGGTGGTGGAATATCCTTCCTTAGAGGTTTTTAAGGTCAGGCTTGACAAAGTCCTGGCTGGGATGATTTAGTTGGGATTGGTCCTGCTTTGAGCAGGGGGTTGGACTAGATGACCTCCTGAGGTCTCTTCCAACCCTGATATTCTATGATAATAAGGAGCAGGATGAAATACCCTAGTAAAAAAGCGAGCGGAGCATGTTTTACCCAAGGGCGCATGGGTGACGAGCGTGCGTGGCTGGGTAATGTGAGTTTGTTCACAGATCCCCGGCAATGTGCAGCCATGGCCAGACAAACTCGAGAGGGACAAACAGCGTGGTTCAGTGTTAGTAACGCAATGTAACTAGACACAAACAGTTGTTGGCGCTGACTAATAAGGGGCTGGTAGGAGATCGATGCTGGCAAAGTAACGTCTGGGATGTGTTATGATGATAGATGCCAATAAACAAACAGGGGTGGTGCTGCTGGGCATGTAATTAATATATGCCTGCCTCCACACATCCCCGTTTGCCCTTGGCAACTCTTGAAACCACAGAATAAACATGTGGGAAGCCCTGTACCCTTCTCGAGGCAGCCTCTTCCCCTTCGTCTTGGGAGGTTTCTTTCCTGAGGGGTTGGGTGAGGTTTTTAAGTGGACAGCGCTGCTGTTTCCAGCCCGGGGAGGGTGGGAACTGAAAGCCGTTACCAGCTGCAGCCTGCTTGGGCACTGGTGTGAAAGGCGGCGGTGGGGTCTCAGGGGTCTTTATCCTAGAAAGTGGCCTGGTTCCCTATTTCGGGGAGCCTCGGGCTCTCCCAGCGGCCATGGCACAGGGGTGATCGTTTGTTAATAGAGGCTGGGATCTTCAAAGGTACCCGAGTCAGCATGGGGTGGGTGCTGACTGGGTGTGGGAATGGAGCCAGTCACTGTCTTTACACTCTGATCCTTTGTTCTGTAGCACTGGTTCCACTTGACATCCTTCCACTCACCCTCAGCCAGCCCAGGAGTAGGCGTCTGTGAGCCCCATCTTCTTCCTTCCCCTCCCTAGCTCTGCCTTTTCCCCTTCACCCTTATCCTCCTTACACCCCCACGGGACAGGGCCTGAGCTGGGGACCTCCAGTGCTAAATGCATGAGCGAACGAGCAAAGGTTCCCTGGCTGGGGACTCTACAAATCTTCCCCTCCGTGCATCGGGGGAGCTGGAACGCCTGGGTTACCCCAATACCGGCATCAGCCAGCTGGGTGGGGAGCTGAGAGCAAAGAAGGGGTGGGGTGTGCGTGTGTGGGGTTCTTTCCAGAGCATTCCCTGTAGCGTCAGGTTTCCTGATTAGAAACAACAGGCTGGGTCTGCCGTGGGCCGAAGTAGCTCCGCGTCTAATCACTGGCACACTGTGAGGCCCCAGGGAAAGAGCTGGAGGGCGTTGTCGGGTAGGCAGGAGCTTCTTCTGAGGAATGCGTGGCCTAGACCCAGTAGCTTTCTGATGGGCCCCCTCACCTCTCATGGATATTAAAAACCTCTCCAGAGAGGCTTAGGGAGATAAATGCAGCGGAACCACGCGGAATGCGTGTGGGATGAGGGAGCGAGCTGTGAGGCCGGGGAACACCACAGCCCTGACTCTGTCTCTCTCTCTCCCTCATGAAAAGCCTATGATTTCTCAGCACCCGCAGCGTGCCCCCCACAACCCGGAACCTCGTGATCCCAGGCCATTCTCAGAAGCCTCCCACTCAACAGCTTCTTGGGAAGGCCGAGAAGTGGAAAGTTGGAGAGAGTCGCACGAGATATTTATACTGTAGCATAAACAGAGGCCCGAGGGAGAGGCTGGTGTTTTTCTCCTGAAATCCTGATGGTTCTTTTAAAGGCCGACGAACCTAGCAAACGGGGCCTTTGCCCAGTACGGGGACTCCCTTCCATTGTAAAACTGAGGTGCAAACTGGAAACGAATCCCAAAGCTTGCTCAATGCTCTGACTGGAGACAGCCCTGGGGGATTGATGTGCAGGGACCTGCCCAAGGGGTCTCAGTCATGCGCCTCCCCAGGGGAATTTGAATGGGCTTCCCCGAGGGGGGTGTGTGTGCTGGAGGAAGGCAGCCCAGGGCACGCAATGGCACGTTTGCAGAGCGGCCGCATGGTCTTGTCCTAGGCTGAGGCGAGAGAAAATTATTGTGGAGCAGTTCTTTGCCCTGTGCTATGCAGCAGGTCCCACTAGGTCCCTTCGGGCCTTGGCATCTGATGTGAATCTCCAGTGTAGATGCACCCAAAATGTGCTGATCCTGAATTCCTCCTGGTGCCGGGGTGCAGCTGGGACCCCCAAACGATTCCCCAAAGACCTTGCACTGTGCCTGTGCCTGTTGCCACATGGACCATTTTAAAGCAGGAGGCTGAGGATTTTTGATGGAGGCATCGCTCCAGTTTGATGCCCAGGTGATGGGCCAAGAGTTTCGTCTTAACAATCGCTGCAGGTGGCGAAGTCTCCGTGTGAGACCCCCCAACCTACTGGAGCTGGGTGAGTGCATCTGGGGGGAGGGTCTGGCCCCGGAAAACCATTTCGACCGGAAAAAGCAGGGACGCTGGAGCTCTGCATGGAGCGGGTGGGCCAGGCTCTGTTGATCACTAAAGGAAACTGGTTCCAACTGGTTCGTGGGCCAATCCTGCCCCCCGGAAGCCCACGGCATAGCTCCCACACCGCGTGCAGGATCAGGCTGTGCCAAGACTACCTCAGCAGAAACCAGGAGGCTGTGTCCGGCTTTAGATCTAATTCCGCTCCCTGCTCTGACTCATACGAGGCATCCTGAGGGAGCCCCCGGTCTCCAGGACCGAGATGCTGATGAATCCAGTGTAAACACTCCCCGCGCAGCATCTGCCTTCCACAGACCAGAGTGTGTCAGTCTAGAATGCCCAGAGCCGGGGGGAGGAACCTGCCTGACAGGGTGGGGTAAACAGGCAACAGGATGAAACCCCCGGGCCCTACTTACCCACTGTTGTGCCCTCTGAGTCCCAGTTCCCTGTTGCCCTGCACTTTGTGTTGTCAATTGCACCAGTGCAAACAGGCGTTAAAGTGCGATCAGAGCCCAATGGCCATGATTTATGCCTCTTTTTCACTTTCTGTGCACTGGTGCAAATCATGACACAGGGCAATAGGGAGCCAGGTGCCCCCATCGAAGGGGCTCTGTGTCCCTCCCCATCTGAGCCGTTATGTGAGTAAGCCCTGGTGGGTTCAGAAATTCCGGGGGAGGAGGTTGGGCGGAGACGGATTTTCCCCTGATAAGCTTCGGATCCTGCCGATCGGCACATGGCAAAGGAGCAAAGGCATCTGGGAGAGATTACAGCCCTGGCCTGGGCTCTGTTGTTTATACCAAGCTAAATCGCTCATGACCCTGCATGGCCCAACCTGTGTCACATGGCTGGTTATTTCTCATAAACAACTGGGCTAGCCCCAGCCGCTCCCTCCGGTCCGGGTGATTAGCAGCAGCCCCTGTCCATCCCCTGATTGCTGCCTGTTTGTTTTTCCCTGAGTAAGAAAATATGCAGCAAGAGGGATGGGGCTGCATTGGCCATTTCTTTCCAAAGCACAGACGTTGTGGATTTCTCCCCTGGCCTCGGCTGAATGGGGATCGTAGGTTTTGGGCAGAAGTGGCCGTATGCCGCAAAGCATCATGGGATCTGGCCTGGTCCGTACCCGGCTAGCTGGCCACCGGTTCTTGTTGCAGTAATGGGAGATTCCGAGGATTTTACCCTCCCCAGATCTAGTGGGGTTTCCTCTGTCTTTGCCTTTGGCTTAGTCTCCCTGCATCTGGCTGAGGAGTGGAGCTGGAGGGAGAGACCCAGAGGTTTAGTTAGCAGGACAGCTCCTGGCAGGTCTCCCTAGCTGAGGGGGAAGGTAGGTGTGACCATGCTGGACCCTGGGAGAAAGGTGACAGAGGGCAGAGGTCTCCATAGCAACCTGCCACCACCTCAGGTAGGGTGATCAGACTGCAAATGTGAAAAATCGGGACGGGGGGTGGGGGGTAATAGGAGCCTATATAAAAAAAAGACCCAAAAATTGGGACTGTCCCTATAAAATCGGGACATCTGGTCACCCTAACCTCAGGGACAGGCAGTAACAACAAACAGGCACAGGAGATCAGACTCCAAACAGCGCATGTCACCCCAGCCCTTCACCTAGGCCCCTTCCAGTTCTCCATCCCTTTCCACTTCCTCTACTCTCTTCCCTTCCTTTCTCCATATGCTGCCTTCTACCCCTTCTCCTGCCTTGGTCTCCAGTCCCTGGCCCAGGTATTACTGTGCAGGCAGCAGGCGTAGTTCTGGGGGAGGAAAAGAGGGAAGAGGAGTGATCTGAGGAGAAAAGGAGGATCCCATGGTTAGGGCGTTAGCTTCAGAGTTAGGAGACCTCGGTTCAGTTCGATGCACCACTGTAGACTTTCTGTGAGATCCTCAGTGACCAATCTGTAAAATGGGGCTAGTAGTACCTCACCAGGGTGGTGTAAGGGTAAATACATTAAAGGTTATGAGGTACTTAGGTACTATGGTAACAGGGACCAGATAAGTACATAACATAGAATTAGTAACTCTCAAATGATCTCTCTAACCATTTAAGGAACAGCAGATTCTGAAAGATGTCCCGCCTGCTTCTCCTCAGCCAAACAGCTGAGGGCTGCAAGATGGGAGAACACAGGGCAAGATTATACTCCGTGGCTGTCTACACATGCTCAGTTGGATCTTCACACAGCACACACTCAACTTGTGGAACTCCTTGCCTGAGGAGGTTGTGAAGGCTAGGACTATAACAGCGTTTAAAAGAGAACTGGATAAATTCATGGAGGTTAAGTCCATTAATGGCTATTAGCCAGGATGGGTAAGGAATGGTGTCCCTAGCCTCTGTTTGTCAGAAGGTGGTGATGGACGGCAGGAGAGAGATCACTTGATCATTACCTGTTAGGTTCACTCCCTCTGGGGCACCTGGCATTGGCCACTGTCGGAAGACAGGATACTGGGCTGGATGGACCTTTGGTCTGACTCAGTACGGCCATTCTTATGTTCCTGGAGAGGTCACTTATTTTTCTCCCAACCCCTGAGAGAAACCCAGTAGAAGCATAATTCATAATCCAGTCTCTGATACCCCTGAAACGATGAGCCGAATGTTTAGGTGACATCCTTGCACAAGGATAAGGGGTAGAGTGTTAAAGGGAAGGGGCTTTGGAAGGGTTAGTGGCAGCTTTTATTCCTAATCAATAATGGTTCCTATGTGATGAATTAATAATAATTAACAATAAATAAATAACAGGCATAATTGCTAACAGTGGCTATACTTAATGTTGCTTAACACTTTCCATAAGACCCTGGGCTCTGAAGTGCTGGCTGGGGGAGTGAATTCAGATCTGGGGGGAGACATCCACAGTATAAGTTTACCTGGTCTTTCTAAACAGATTGGTCAGAGATGCTGCAATTGAAGAAAAATGTGGAAGAAGCAGCTTCTTAGACCCAACAGTGCTGCCCCCCTCCGTGGCACGGTCTTAAGTCTTGGTCCCTATTACCATTTTGCCTATTTGTGATCTAATTGTTCCTCTTTCCAACGAGAATCCAAGGTATTCTATCTCCTGCTTTGCCCAGACCCGCTTCCGAGCGGTGAGGGTAAGCCCCGCTGCGTGGATTTTTCTCTAGAAGTTTGCCAGCTGCTCCAAAGGAGTTGTCCAAGGATATCATTGAAATATGCAGCTGCGTCTTCTCCACTACTCTGAACGATGCTCATGTGTTGGAATGTAGCTGGTGCCCCTCAAGGCCCAAAAGCACGACTAGGAAGCGACAGTCCCACTGGCATTTTAAATGCTGTGTCTGCTATTGAGGGCTGTGCTAATGGCATCTGCCAACACCCTTTACGTAAGTCAAATCTGAGGAGGTACCGTAATCAGTTCTGGGCAGCGGACGGGAATCTGAGCCGGGGACAGCATTGATCTTATCAAAGTCGACACAAAAATCAGCTGCTTTGGGGCACTGCAGCCATTGCACGACACCATGATTCGCTAGTTAGAAGTTCAGGAATTCCTACTTGTCTGTGTTTCCCTGGCTTGGCTTGTAACAGACCCTGGGAAGATGGCTGCCTCTCCAGCTGTTAGTCTTCTTTCCAAAGGTTTAAATGGGGGGGACAGTTTTCCTCCCTCCAGGGGTGGCACCGTTCTCCCCTCCAGTGGTGCTTCTCAACCCCCAGGCACTCCTTCCAAAGATTCACCCAGAATGTTGGCTGAGGCTGAGGTCTATCCAGCCCCCTCCTGTCTCTGGACATGTCTTCTAAAAAGGCTCCAGACCTCACTACCGTTTTACTAACCTTTTACTGCTCCTGGCAGGCTACGTCACCACCTTCTGCCCTGGGTGGGCAGAACTCCTGCTTCCTGCGACCCATCATACTATGCTGCTTGATCAGCCTCCAGTTTCCCTACAATAGGTTCTCTCAGGGCTTCCAGGCCATCCCTTCTCTCTAGGACAGGGATGGGCAAACTTTTTGGCCTGAGGGCCACATCAGGGTTCTGAAACTGTATGAAAGGTCGGGTAGGGAAGGCTGTGCCTCCCCAAACAGCCTGGCCCTCGCCCCCTTTCCGCCCCCTCACTCTTCCCGCCCCCTGACTGCCCCCCTCAGAACTCCCGACCCCCCCCCCCATGCTCCTTGTCCCCTGACTGCCCCCTCCTGGGACCCTCCACCCCTAACCGCCCCCCCGGGACCCCACCCCCTATCCAACCCCCCCAGCTCACAGTCCCACCGCCCAGAGCGCTGGCGGCACGGCGAGCTGAGGCTGCCGGGGAGGGGGGACAGGAGGGGAGGGGCCGGGGGCTAGCTTCCCCGGCCGGGAGCTTAAGGGCCAGGCAGGACGGTCCTGCGGGCCGGATGTGGCCTGCGGGCTGTAGTTTGCCCACCTCTGAGCTAGGATCGAGAAGGCTGCAGGAGACGGTTCACTGAGCTGCTGCAGGCACCTGATACCTTTGAGGATCTAGGTCTCCATGCTGCTGCCACCAATTTCCAGAGTATAATTCTTAATGGCCCATTACCGCGCTCTGCTGAGCCACGCGTCCGCTAAGGTCATTGCTTTAATCCCTTTTATTCCCGACTAGGTAGGGACTGAATGAGTCACACAGGAAAATTTGTGCTTTGGGTGTGTGATTATTGTCTGGATGTCAAGCCAGGAAAACGGCCGTGTCAGGGCTTCTGTAACATATAACGTCTCGTGGGACAGTCTCTTGTAACGCGTAGCTATGAACACGGGCATCAGGGCTTTCCTGCATTGGGGCCATAGTGTTTTATGTTCTGATCATTACTACGATTTATCATGATGAGTAATCAGGGCACAGCAAGTCTTCAGTATGTCAGAGGGGCATATCTCCCACCAGCTGATGTCCTTATCCATGGGAAATATTCCTCACTCAGGGATTCCCAGCCACTGATAACAGAAACCTTTTCAAAAGGTGCCTCAGTGAAATATTGCAGTGACCTTGACATTCACGGGTGACCTTGACATTCACGGGTGAAGGGCTAATAAGGGCTTCAGTCACCCTCAGCGTTTGCATCTGCTGATTAATTCCAGCCAGGTGTCCGCAGGCCAGGTCTTTGAAACAACAACTGCCTTCAAGTGTCTGGAAACACTTAGTGAACCTTCACTTTGCAATTCCAAGTATGGATAAATATTTGCACCTCTGTGGCTGTAAGACACCTTTGAGAGGGAAGGCGGCTACTATAGGAGTTCTTTACAAGACGAAAAGATTGAGGTCCTGGGGAGTGAGGGGGGTTTACAGAGGAGGGCCTGGGAGGTAGGACTCCTGCGTTCTGTTCCCAGCTGTGTTGCAGACTCCCTGGGTGGTCTTGGGGAAGTCACATGCAGGCACTGACTTTGGGGGCCTCCATGGTTTGGAGTCCAATTGGATTGAGCTCCCAGCTCCCATTGACTTTTGGCTTTAAATTCTCTGTGCCTCAGTTTCCCCAGCTGTAAAATAGGGTAACACCAACAACCTGCCTCACACGGGAGGGAGCTGAGGCTAAATTCGCTAAGCATGCAAAGTGCCCTCCTGGAGACCTTCTGATGGAAGGCCCTTTATCGCTAAGTACTAACAACATCCCCTGGCTTTTGTACTTTGCTTTCTATCAATAAATCTCAAAGTGCCTCCTGATCTTTAATGTACCTATTCTCACAACACTCTGTGGGGCAGGGCAGGGCTGTTGTTCCCATCGTACAGATGGCAATACTGGTGCCCAGACAGGCTAAGTGACTGGCCCAAGGTCCCACAGGAAGTTTGTGGCAGAGGAGGGGATGGAGCCCGTGTATCCCATGTCCCAGTATTAGGATTTATTACTGTTTCCATTGTCACTTATGTTTCAATAGCTGCATTTTCCTGCTTTCGTCCTGTGAATAAAGCTCTGGCTGTCAGATTAACACATGAATTCCAGGCCCGTCCTTGAGCACACTTCCCTTAGTAGCTTGCTCTTCTAAACCAGAGGTTGGGGAGAAATCAACTGCAAAAAATCCAAAGGGAAGATGTTCATTCTGCGCCCGCCTTACTGTGGGGTACGATCATTAGTTGCGGTCTTTGAGTTCTCCCTTCTAAACTGCCCCTGTCATTTCAACTAGATCTAGTATTCTTCACTTCCTGTCCTAAAGCATCATGGTTCCTGGCTGTGTGCTGTGCAGCAGCTCCGCCCATTCCACCCTGCTCTGGATAGCAGATGCTGCGTGGCTTAGAATCATAGAAGATTAGGGTTGGAAGAGACCTCAGGAGGTATCTAGTCCAACCCCCTGCTTAAAGCAGGACCAACACCAACTGAGTCATCCCAGCCAGGGCTTTGTCAAGCCGGGCCTTAAAAACTTCTAAGGATGGCGATTCCACCACCTCCCTAGGTCACCCATTCCAGTGCTTCACCACCCTCCTAGTGAAAAAGTTTTCCCTAATATCCAACCTAAACCTCCCCCACTGCAACTTGAGACCATTACTCCTTGTTCTGTCATCTGCCACCACTGAGAACAGCCGAGCTCCATCCTCTTTGGGACCCCCCTTCAGGTAGTTGAAGGCTGCTATCAAATCCCCCCCCACTCTTCTCTTCTGCAGACTAAATAACCCCAGTTCCCTCAGCCTCTCCTCGTAAGTCATGTGCCCCAGCCCCCTAATCATTTTCATTGCCCTCCGCTGGACTCTCTCCAATTTGTCCACATCCCTTCTGTAGTTGGGGGACCAAAACTGGATGCATTACTCCAGATGTGGCCTCACCAGTGCCGAATAGAGGGGAATAATCACTTCTTTCGATCTGCTGGCAATGCTCCTACTAATACAGCCCAATATGCCGTTGGCCTTCTTGGCAATGAGGGCTAACTGCTGACTCATCCAGCTTCTCATCCACTGTAATCCCCAGGTCCTATTCTGCAGAACTGCCGCTTAGCCGGTCGGTCCCCAGCCTGTAGTGGTGCATGGGATTCTTCCTTCCTAAGCGCAGGACTCTGCACTTGTCCTTGTTGAACCTCACCAGATTTCTTTTGGCCCAATCCTCCAATTTGTCTAGATCACTCTGTATCCTATCCCTACCCTCCAGCGTATCTACCTCTCCCCCAGCTTAGTGTCATCTGCAAACTTGCTGAGGGTGCAATCCATCCCATCATCCAGATCATTGATAAAGATGTTGAACAAACCCGGCCCCAGGACCGACCCCTGGGACACTCCGCTTGATACTGGCTGCCAACTAGACATCGAGCCGTTGATCACTACCCGTTGAGCCCGACGATCTAGCCAGCTTTCTATCCACCTTATAGTCCATTCATCCAACCCATACTTTTTTAACTTGCTGGCAAGAATACTGTGGGAGACCGTATCAAAAGCTTTGCTAAAGTCAAGATATATCATATCCACTGCTTGCGTGAGATCAGATAGCAAGTCAGGGACAGAGGTCAGAATGGAAGCTGGGTCACCGCTGGACAGATTTTGCAAAGCAATCAGATCCCATTTAGGCACCTAAATGAAGTGGCCATATTTTCTCAAGAGCTCAGCTCCCATTGTTCTCAGCTGGGCCCTTATGCATGTGCTTACATCCCATTGATTTCAATGGTACTTAGCCCTGGACTTGTGTGCTATCCTGAATAGGGCTGTTTTCCTGAATCAGAGCCTGGGAGAAAGGACCTGGGTTCTATCCCTGGCTCTGCTGCTGGCCTGCTGGGTAGCCTTGGGCACGTCATGTCCCCTCTCTGTGCCTCAGTTTCCCCATCTGTAAAATGGGGATAATACTGCTGCCCTCCCTGGTAAAGCGCCTTGCGTTCTCTCGATGAAAAGTGCTAGGTAAAAGCGAGGGGTTGATGTCATGATTATTACATTGTTCTCAGTGGGAGCCGTTGGCTTGCGAGCTCTTTGGAAAATCGCCTAATACTCCCCGCCCCAAGAAACGCTGCTTCCTTTTCCGTTTTGTGGTGCCCAGCTGCTAACTCTGTGTTCTGAAGTTGGCTTCTCCTCGCCGGCTCTGTGGACCCAATTCTGGCTCAGCGGGCCGCCTGGCAACACAGGCGGCCCGACATTGCTACAGCGTGAGCAAATGAAAACTCACCCCCAAGAAACCCTTTCCCAATGACTCAATTCACAGAGACATTTATAGGCAGCGGGCCTTTTTATTATTCTTTTGGCCGAGTCCAAAGGATCCCGCGAGAACTGTTCCATCCAGCAGCTGACAATGTTACGTTATGCCCTGCTATCCCAGTTGCTAGAAGAGAGTCTGTGGTATATTAAAGCCATTGTAATAACTTCACACAGGCATTTCCAGATTCAAGTGATCCTAATAACGCCCATAAAACGCACTCAAAGTGAGGTATTTATGAATTACTCTACATTGAAAAAAACCCTCCAAACCTGGGAAGGATTAATAGCACAGGAAGAACCATAAATTCAAAAGAATCAGATTGCGGAGACGTTTTATGGATTATTTCGCATGAGTAATAAAAGGAACATTTATTGCTTTGGGATGTAAACAGGGGTCAATCCTTTTTGGAGAAATAGCTTCCTTGAAAACAAGAGAAAATAATTAAGCCGCCTTAAAGGAGATGCCAACTCTTTGGTTGATGCCTGAAGGCAGAGGGTGGGAAGATGCACCTCCCAGTGAGGTATAAGCTGCCAAATGCATTTTCCGTAGTCCTGCGCCCTGTGTTGTCATTTACCCCAATGGGGGGCGAAATGCTTCTCAGCCGGGATGGTAACGTCCATCTAACCTGGTGTCCAGTCTCTGGCAGGGGCCATAAGAACATAAGAACGGCCATACTTGGTCAGACCAAAGGCCCATCCAGCCCAGTATCCTGTCTACCGACCGTGGCCAATGCCAGGTGCCCCAGAGGGCGTGAACCTAACAGGTAATGATCAAGTGATCTCTCTCCTGCCATCCATCTCCACCCTCTGACAAACAGAGGCTAGGGACACCATTCCTTACCCCTGTTACTTAAGAGGAGAGCGAAAAACCTCCCATAATTGTACCTAACCAATGGTGCACGCTCTTGATACTTGGGATATGAGTCAACAGTGTGCCCTTGTTGCCAAGCAAGCTAACAGCATTTTGGGCTGTATAAGTAGGGGTATTGCCAGCAGATCGAGGGACATGATCATTCCCCTCTATTCGGCATTGGTGAGGCCTCACCTGGAGTACTGTGTCCAGTTTGGGGCCCCACACTACAAGAAGGATGTGGAAAAATTGGAAAGAGTCCAGCGGAGGGCAACAAAAATGATTAGGGGGCTGGAGCACATGAGTTATGAGAGGCTGAGGGAACTGGGATTATTTAGTCTGCAGAAGAGAAGAATGTGGGTGGATTTGATAGCTGCTTTCAACTACCTGAAAGGGGGTTCCAAAGAGGATGGATCTAGACTGTTCTCAGTGGTAGCAGATGACAGAACAAGGAGCAATGGTCTCAAGTTGCAGTGCGGGAGGTTTAGGTTGGATATTAGGAAACACTATTTCACTAGGAGGGTGGTGAAGCACTGGAATGGGTTCCCTAGGGAGGTGGTGGAATCTCCTTCCTTAGAGGTTTTTAAGGCCCGGCTTGACAAAGCCCTGGCTGGGATGATTTAGTTGGGTTTGGTCCTGCTTTGAGCAGGGGGTTGGACTAGATGGCCTCCTGAGGTCCCTTCCAACCCTGAGATTCTATGATTCTATGAAACACTGTGGAACAAATGCAGTCCTGGCGTGAACGGCTGCTCCTCCAGAGCAAGGGAGGTGGAGAGATCCAGGCACGCAGTGCCCAGAGGCAGGAGTGATGGAACAGAGAGGCCTTTCCCGAGAGTGGCAGGATCGTGTGAACAGAGGCGGGTGTGGAAAGAGGAGAGGGAAGGAGCGAGAGAGAATGAGAAGGGGCTTGATTCTCTGTTGCCCTGCACCATGTGCAGTCCGTTACAATAGTCAGTGCTTCATTTGTAATGAAAGAGGTGCCAGGACTCAAGCAATTTTTGTATATTCATAACTGATGCAGCAGGCCCAGAGGAGCCGGGGCTCTGAACTGCCAGGCCCAGAGGTGCCGGGGCTCTGAACCGCCAGGCCCAGAGGAGCCGGGGCTCTGAACGGCCAGGCCCAGAGGAGCCGGGGCTCTGAACTGCCGGGCCGAGAGGTGCCGGGGCTCTGAACTGCCAGGCCCAGCGGAGCCGGGGCTCTGAACGGCCGGGCCCAGAGGCGCCGGGGCTCTGAACTGACAGCCCCAGAGGTGCCGGGCTCTGAACTGCCAGGCCCAGAGGGGCCGGGGCTCTGAACTGCCAGGCCCAGAGGAGCCGGGGCCCTGAACTGCCGGGCCCAGAGGAGCCGGGGCGCTGAACTGCCAGGCCCAGAGGTGCCGGGTTCTGAACTGTCCAAGCCCAGAGGTGCCTGGGCTCTGAACTGCCAGCCCCAGAGGTGCCGGGCTCTGGACTGCCAGGCCCAGAGGAGCCGGGGCTCGGAACTGCCGGGCCCAGAGGTGCCGGGGCGCTGAACTGCCGGGCCCAGAGGCGCCGGGGCTCCGAACTGCCGGGCCCAGAGGTGCCGGGGCGCTGAACTGCCGGGCCCAGAGGCGCCGGGGCTCCGAACTGCCGGGCCCAGAGGCGCCGGGGCTCTAAACTGCCGGGCCCAGAGGAGCCGGGGCGCTGAACTGCCAGGCCCAGAGGTGCCGGGCACTGAACGGGCCAGGCCCAGAGGTGCCGGGGCTCTGAACTGCCGGGCCCAGAGGCGCCGGGGCTCTGAACTGCCAGGCCCAGAGGTGCCGGGTCTCAGCACCGGCAAACGCTGGCACAAATTAAGCACTGACAACAGTCCAAAGGGAGTGTCACATGCTATCAGGTCAGAAGGGGAGGATTTTACCCCTGCTTTGCACGACTGCAAATGGATGCACAAGAGACAGGGAGAGACAGGACCCGTGGCCCCTAAGGTAAATTGGAGCAAATCCCTGGTAGGTTTTGAAAACAAGGAAGGTTGTTGTGAAGAGGAAGTTGAAAGGAAGGGGGCGCTAGGGAGGGTGTTGGAGTATGGGGGCACAGGGGTCATTGCTATTTGAGAATGTGGTCCGGCCCTCTCCCCAGAGCAGGTCCTTTCACATCCATCCATCCAAGCTTCGGTTTCCTTTGAGTTAACGCCAGAGTTTTGTGGCCAGAGACCTCTTCTCCATCACTGTGGTGATAAAAACACATGGCCCCTAATATCTCAGTAGTAATCACCTTGTCCAGAGTCATTTCTGGAAGCTGTTCACACGCTGTAATAAGGCATCTGTCTGTGATATTTGTCTTCCCTCATTTCCTCACCTGGGTGATGCTTTTAGAGCACTGGCTGGAACACAAAGGGGGTTACGCAATGAACAATGATCCAGATTTACAGTGGGGTTAAATTACAGGCTAAGAAAAGCATTGCATTGGGGGGAGGGGGAGGAGAAAGACAGAGGCACAGATTCTGGGTAAATCCAGCGTAACTCCTGCAACGTCAGCAAAGCTAGCTTGTATTAGCAGGGTGAGTGAGGGCAGAATTTGGCCCTAAGCAAATAGACAGGAAGCCAGTCTACATTTCCAAAAGCTATTAATGTAAGTTAGTTTGTCAGTCACTTCTTGAAAGCAGCTGAACGCCAAGGAACGAAGGGAAAGGACACATAAGCCTTTATCAAAGGAGACCTTTGGGTCAGAGGATATTTATTACTCATATCTTATAAACTTCACTGTGGCACCAGCACTAACAATCCCAGTTTTCTGTCTCTCACCGTACCATCTTTAATGGATTTTATCCTTACCACACCCTATAAGGCAAGGGGAGCATTAACCCCATAAACAGATGCAGACCTGAGGCCCCGGTACATAAGTGACTTGCCCAGAGTCATATTTTGATTAAAAAACGAGAACGATATACCACCACATGGCACACATTAATTGGATTACAAACTGGCTAACTGATAGGTCTCAAAATGTAACTGCAAATGGGAAATCATCACTGAATGGGTGTGTTTCCAGTGGGGTCCTGCAGGGATCAGTTCTTGGCTCTCCCCATTGAACATTTTTATCAACGACCTGGGAGAAAATACAAAATCATCACTGCTAAAGTTTGCAGATGGCACAAAACCTGGGGGAGTGGTAAATAATGAAGACGACAGGTCACTGATTCAGAGCGATCCGAATTGGTTGGGAAACTGGACGCAAGCAAACAATATGCATTTCAAGATGGTTAAATGTAAATGTCTATGTCTAGGAACAAAGTGTGCAGGCCGTACTTTCAGGATGGGGACTCTATCCTGGGAAGCAGGGACTCTGACGAAGATGTGTGTGTGTGTGTGTGTGGGGTGTCGTGGTGGATAATTAGACGAACATGAGATCCTAGGGCAACGCTGTAGCCAAAATAGCTAATGTGGTCCTGGGATGCATAAACAGGGGAGTCTTGAGTAGGAGCAGAGAGGTTATTTTACCTCTACATTGGCCCTGGTGCTACTGCTGCCAGAATATTATGTCCAGTTCTGGTGCCCACAATTCAAGAAAGACGTTGATAAATTGGAGATGGTTCAGAGAAGAGCCACGAGAATGATTTAAGGATTAGAAAACCTGCCTAACAGTGATAGACTCAAAGAGCTCAGACTATTTAGCTTAACAAAGAGAAGGTTAAGGGGTGACCTGGTTACATTCTATAAGTATCTACACGGGGAACAAATATCGACTAACGCGCTCTTCAATCTAGCAGAGAAAGGCCTAACACTTTCCAATGGCTGGAAGTTGAAGCTAGCCAAATTCAGACTGGAAATAAGACGTACATTTTAGTGATGAGGGTAATTAACCATTGGAGCAATTTACCAAGGGTCGTGGTGGATTCTCCATCACTGACCATTTTAAAATCAAGATTGGATGTTCTTCTAAAAGACCTGCTCTGGGAATTATTTTGGGGACGTTCCCTGGCCTGGGTTCTACAGGAGATCAGACTAGATGCTAACAGTGGTCCCTTCTGGCTTTGCGATCTATACAGAGAAGCTGTAGCTAAACTGGGAACAGAACACAGGTCTCCTGAGTCCCAGTGTAAGCTCTAGCCACTAGCCCATCCTTCTTGCACCTGCAAGTGTGTTTTGAATTTCTTTCTCCTCCTTGGGTCATAGCCTGATGAACGCATCTATCTCCCTGCGAATGCGGCAGAGCATCTCATCACAGTCCCAGCTTCCTCTCCAACTTTCCAGAACTTCTGGAGAGGACCAGCCCTGGGGATTGGGGCGATCGGCAAACACATCAGTTTCAAGCCCCAACCCCTGAATTTAGACACCATCTTTGCGGTTATTCATTCTCTTGGTAAATATCACGCTCCGGCAGACAGTCCCTAAGCAAACGCTCCAGCTTGTAAATCACCACCATTGCCAGCATCCTTTGGAAGGCTCTAGCTGACTTTCTTCCTTACTTCAAACCTGGAAATAAAATCCCCTCAAACAAGTTTTTAATTGGGTAACCAAACCCTGCAATACCCCCCCAGGGACCCCTGCCATAAGCTCGCCCTAGAATCGGGAGGAATTTACTCCCTTTTCCCCCCCTCACAGGGGCTATGAATAACACAGAGCGACCGATCGTAGTTCTCCAATCTGGAAGTAGTTAGAGATCTGCGGGCCGACTGCTGGCTCTTAGTTGCCGGGGATGGCGTGATCTCCATTCTGTCACATGGAACTGATGCTGGATTGGGAGAGAGGCTGATGGGGCAGCATGTTCTGGCTGGTCTTTACCAGGGCAGAAGACAAGCGAGGCTGGCAAACTCGTGCCAGCTATGAAATCTGATAGCGCCAACCCCCAAAAGTTTGGCAAGCGCAAGTCGTAGCAAAAAATCATGAGAGTGGCCTAAAAATCATCAGATTAGAAAAAAAAAAAATCTTTTGGGGGCTGGCTCCTGGTTTTTGACCCCACTGCCCACCAGGCATGGGACAGTGACAGGGTGAAAATTCATAGTGCACAGAAATCTGCAGGCACTGGGTCCCCTAAGCACCTGCTCCCCGACTGCCTGACCCTGGCAGGTTTCCACAGCCCCCACCAAGTTCCATAGCCGCCCCCCCACTCCTGCAACCCTCACCCCTGGCGAGCTCCCACAGCTGCACCCTGTCTCCAGCCTGCATGGAAGCGGGGGGCTCCATTGGGTTTGTACCTCCACTCTGCACCTTAGCAACACGCGCATTATGAGACAGGATCAGACCCCTGGTCCACTGAGCCTAGTATCCTGCATTTGACAGTAGCTAGCACCAGGTGCTATAAAGGAAGGTATAAAAACCCTTAAATATCAGCTCGGGGATAATCTGGCCCTCACTTTGGGTCTCCCTCCTGGTCTCTAATAATTAGCGATTGGCTTAAGCCCTGAAGCATGAGGTTTACTTGTTGTTATCTCTAACTGTGCTAACTCTGGATATTCCCGATCGCCACAGGCGTGGCCATTCTGGCATTGAATCTTGCTCTTTTCTCGGCCTTGCCTAATCCTGCCTGAGAGCCAGTTTCCCTGTCTCAGGTCATTGGGCCGCATGCCTGGAAAACCTCTGACAGCAGTGCAGAGACTATGACACACAGTTAAGCAGTTCTGATTCCATCCAGTAGAGGGCAGTGGAGCATTTGTAACCCTTCGGTGAAAGTGTTTTACAAGTTTTGCCCAGACCCAGTTAGTTAGGGCAGTTACAGACCCAGTTAGTAAGAGCTTGGTTCTTTAGCTCAAACTGTAGCAGCTTATGCTTTTAGCTCCCCGTGGTGTATTGAGAACTGGGTTGGAATTGCAAGCTATCATTTTAAGAGAGGGATATGTGTGGGGGGGGAGCGGGGAGGGGCTGTGTTTCCTGTTCCTGCTTGCAGGGTAGGGGTCTCTCTTGCAAAGCTTGTGAGCAGAGTCAGTCTGGAAAGAGTCAGCTTAAAGTAAGGTGGGTTGAGTTGTGTGTCTCTGCCTAAGGAGCAGCCTGTTTTCTCTCTCTCTGTTTTGGGGTTCTTGTGTGTTATCATTCTGAGTTCTAAGAAATGAAGTCGTGTTATGTTGCAGTCTTCCAGCAAGAGTGTTTATGCTTTTATCTAATTTCTCTAGGTGTGTGTTGTGAACATAACACTCTGCAGGTCCCAATGCAATCCCTGCATCGCCCAAAATGGCAGCTGTCCTACACCCCTCCTGACTAGCCTCCTCTTTGCAATATTTACACCTGGCAGTATCCAAGAGCCCCAAGCACTTCTATAATCACACTAGTATTTTGTACGTCAAATATAAAATGGATATTCAAACACACCTGGCCCCTTTTTATGGGCAGTCTCAGCAGCGAGGCCAAGGAATGACTGGGCCAGGAGGAATAAACTCCCTGGAGGTGGTCTCTGCACTCAGGATTAAAGGCAAGGGGTAGTATATGTGAGGTTGGCTGGTGGCGGGGGGAAGCTCTCCCAGCAGCTGCCCGTACTGTATATGTTCAGACTGCCTTTGCTGGGGGTGATGGTATGGCACCAATCAACAGCACTACATTTGCTTTAACTCATGACTACTAATAATTCAGCTAAAGAACCTCACACCTGGGTGTTGTCAGCCCCTGAGTGAGATTCCCCAGGCACCTGATGTGGTGTTTGAAAGATGACATTGAAGCACTTAGACCGGCCAAGCAGACATAATCACATTCGACCTCTACCATTTCACGGCCAGATCTTAGTTTACATTCCCAGTCAGTGATCGTGCGTGCACCTGGTTGTTTGGATGTCTGATCCATCTGCCGGTAAAGAGACGCCTGCTGGTCTTATGTGCAGCCCCGTCATTTCTAGCAATCAGCATCTGTAAAAGGAATCTACTGCCACTAATCCCCTGTGCCCCTCAATAAAAAACAACAACCTTGTTTGCTCCCAGCTCGCTGGTGGAAAATACCTGAGGATTGAAAAACTCCGCTGTCGGATGTTTCCCACATGGTTGGAGATTTCTGTTTCAAGCCCATGCAGCACTGAGCTAAATATTGAAGGTGGAAGGCGGGAGAGAGAAGGAAGGCTGCATGGATTTATCTGAAACTAATAAGTTTTCGTGGTTGCACAGTAGTTCCTAATGGATTTCCCTGCTGGTAGGCGGAAAATCTCAAATGAAACACCAGCACATCAGCTTAGTTGCAAAGGGTTCCCGGCTCAAGTTCACAGTTTAAAGGGGAGCTTAAAGCTGAATGAATGGGCATTGGATTGGAGTTTATTTTTCCACAGGCCGGCGTTTGTTTCACAGGGCACCATATGTAAGCAAGATTAGGTTTCAGGCCCTGCTTCTCCTGATCTGTTATTTCTCAGTCAGGGTGCGGAGCTGGGTAAACTTCAAGTCATCTTATAATTAGAAGGTAATTTTCTAATTAGCCAGGAATGGAATTGGATACACTGCCGGCTCCTGGGATGTTTATGATGGGGTGTCACTCCTGACACTTGCTGTTTATCATTCCTAAGGCGTCCAAGCCCCTGTCATGCTCTGTGGTGGTTAAATCACGCCTGGTTGAGTGGAAAGTTCATTTCTCAGGCCTGTGCGTTTAAATAGCTTACGAGGCGGTTGGGTTCTAATCCAAAACAGTAGGACCGTGTGAAATAGCCTCCTGGAGGAATTCCCTGCTGCGCTGAATCCAGAACTGAAGGAAATTGCTCCGGGTGGGCCACAGTCCAGGAGCAACTGAAGAACAAGGAGGTCAGGTCAGATGGTTAGATGCATGTGGTGCTGTCATTCAAACAGGTGCATTTAGGACATAGTGTTTTGCTACAGTTTACCGTCAGTCTGTCAACTCTGATATCCGGCCTCTCACAATGACCAATGTTGATGTGGCAGAAGTAAGAGACATGACAGCCATAAGGCACCTACTCTAATGTGCAATAGCCTATGGAAAGGAATCCTCCATCACCCTCCTTGTAGGACATTGCGTATTTGGTCAGGTGCATTATGGGAGTCATGTCTCTGTCCTCTGGTGCATCAGAGTCACATCTCATTCCTCAGGATAAGATGAGCACTACCGACTTGATTCTGAAAAGTCGAAGCCAATTTGGATGCCTTAAATTGGTAGGTGTTGTGTAATAACAACAAAGATGTGGCTTCACTGATGCTAGTGTTGGGATACCCCTCATCTGATTATCTGCCGGGTGAACCCAGATCATCTGGGAACATGAGCTTCTACTGGTTGAGATGAAGGATCAGGTCTGTTAGCTTGGAGGTGATAGCAGACACATAATCTTCCAGCCACTAGAGGGAGACAGAGCCACACACCAGCTTGCGTGGGTTTTGCTGGTCTGTAAGTTACATTGGTGGAGGCTAGCGGGTGTAGGTTGTAGCGTAGTATTGGGAAGAGTTAAGCAGCTGAGGCAGGAGGGTTGTGTGGTGACTGTGTCATGTCTTTTCGATGAGCCATAACACCAACAGTCCTGACCGTTTGTGGTCATTAAAGATCCCGCAATGCCTGTCGTAAGAACAGATGACCATAATCATAGAATCATAGAATATCAGGTTGAAAGGGACCTCAGGAGGTCATCTAGTCCAACCCCCTGCTCAAAGCAGGACCAATCCCCAATTAAATCATCCCAGCCAGGGCTTTGTCAAGCCTGACCTTAAAAACCTCTAAGGAAGGAGATTCCACCACCTCCCTAGGTAACCCATTCCAGTGCTTCACCACCCTCCTAGTGAAAAAGTTTGTCCTAATATCCAATCTAAACCTCCCCCACTGCAACTTGAGACCATTACTCCTTGTTCTGTCATCTGGTACCACTGAGAACAGTCTAGATCCATCCTCTTTGGAACCCCCTTTCAGGTAGTTGAAAGCAGCTAGCCTTAAAGTCTATGCTCCCATCTGGCCTTAAAGTCTATGACTTACTCCCTTCTGCAGAGTGGAAGAAGGGCCCAGTGGTTAGACTGCTAGCGGGAGACTTGGGCTCATGACCTTGCCTTGCTATGAGCTTCCGGCATGACTTTGGCCGAGTTGCTTAGTTTTTTTAATGCCTCAGTCCCGCTTCTGTAAAATGGGGATAATCCCAGCCTCAAAGGTGTATTGGGAGAGACTGTCAGGTTCTTAGGTACTGCAGTAATGGGGGTCATATAAATACCTAAGACTGGCAGACGTCTGCTAATTTGGCTACTCTGAATTCCTCACCACGCTGGGCTGAAGGACAAACGTTGTTATTGCAGTGTTAATTGTTTAGAATGCATGACGCTCCATTTCAGCCCACTGCCTCCTGTGACCACACAGTTCGGGAAGCCCTTGAATTCCCTGGAAATATCCTGGTGCGAACAAGCCATGAGAAGGGACATCATTTTCCCTTGTTTAGATGGCAAGTGGAGAGATGATTCCCTGAGGTCTGGGAAGAGCCACTTAAGCAGAGAAGTGCAAGATAAACAAGATGAACATTCAGATTAAAAAAGAACTTGGCTGGATTTTTAAAAATAGCTACGTTTGGCACAGAAATATACAGACGTGTAAACAGATCTGTGACATGCTGAGGGTGAGTCAGGCATGTTAGCCCTGGGATGAAAGTTGTTTCATTCTTAAACACATTCCCCTTCTGTGGCACTCTGTACCTCAAAGCAGCACCCTGGAACCCCCATATTCACCACTGTCATCTAATTATATTTTTCATACAAAATATTCCTTGTGAGGTTTCATTTTAAAAGACTTGATCGATGGAACATTAATGTCCGGTTGGATTGTATGTGCTATCATTGTATGTGAAGTTCTGAAGTTTTGCTATGTGTGTGTGTTACTGAAATATGTTGTGAGGTTGGGAACACCCACAACCAGCTTTTCCGGTACAACAATGGAGGAGCCAGACGCGCCGATGGCCCATTGAAAGGAATCCATTCTCCCAACGACCATCTCAGAGAGAGCATGTATACAATGGAGACTGCTTGGCTCATGTCATATCAAAAGACCTTTCCAGCAAGCTGGAAGAAACTATAAAGAGGGGAAGTGATACCTTAAAGTCATATGCAGGTGTTTCTACAAGGGCCAGGATCCAAAGTGAATTCCAGATCTCTCATACGTCGTTGCAGCACTGGCTGCTACACGCTGCTAAGCTGGCCCCTTTTCGGTGAGCCAAGAGGGGCAGGTCCCAGGCTGGTGTATAGGGGCACAGTAGTTTCATGGGTGTCAAGGGGACTGGGCCGATTTGACACCAGCGGAGGAGATGGCCAGTTTAGACCAGCATTGGCTCAGCATTGGAACTTTGCTGGAGTTTTGGGAGGGAGCTAGGCTGGGACAGGGAGGGAACAATGATGCCAGTCTCTGTTCTGCCTTCTGTATGCTGAGTGACCCATAGGCGCCGACTCCGTGGGTACTCCAGGGCTGGAGAACCCACGGGGGGAAAATGGTGGGTGCTGAGCACCCACTGGCAGCCCCCCCCCCGATCAGCTCCTGCCCCCAGTGCCTCCCGCTTGCCACGGATCAGCTGTTCAGTGGTGTATGTGCAGGAGGCACTGGAGAGATGGGGAGGAGTGAGGACGGGGCATGTTCGGGGGAGGGGGCGGAACGGAGCAGGAAGAGGCGGGTCAGGGGCGGAGCAGGGGTGGGAAGAGCTGGGGTGGGAAGAGGCAGGGGCAGGAAGAGGCAGGGCGGGGGTGGGACCTTGGGGGAAGGGGTGGAGTGGGGGCGGGGCCTGGGATAGAGCGGGTGTCGAGCACCCCCGGCACATTAGAAAGTTGGCGCCTCTGATGTGATCCTTTTCCGCCTCCCCCAGTAATAACTCTTCCAGCACCAAAAAGGATCAGCACCAGGAAAGGCTCAACTGTCTCTTGGCATAGCCACAGTGAATCTTAGAGGGATTATTTCCCATCGAGGCTGCTATCCTCAGAGGTTAAGAAGAACAATGTTTCTCCCTCCTCCTTGTAACAACCTTTTATGTACTTGAAAATTGTTATCATGTCCCCTCTCAGTCTTCTCTTTTCCCGACTAAACAAACCCAATTTTTTCAAGCTTCCCCCATAGGTCATGTTTTCCAGACCTTTCATCATTTTTGTTGCTCTTCTCTGGACTTTCTCCAATTTGTCCACATCTTTCCTGAAATGTGGTGCCCAGAACTGGACACAATACTCCAGCTGAGGCCTAATCAGCGCGGAATAGAGTGGAAGAATTACCGTACTTCTCATGTCTTGCTTACAACACTGCTGCTAATACATCCCAGAATGAGATTTAGTTTTTTTATTAGAAATTTTCAGAGAAAACTGAAAAGCCCATGGATCTGATGCTGATAAAAGTTATACAAGTTTTACACTAATGTAACTCCAGTGGGGCCAATTCTCTATCGTCCTGCACCTTGCACAATTATTTACAACAGTGTAAAATGTATTCTGATTTGGTAGCCTTTCACACTCACTTTGCATGGGTGGAAATGACTTCACAAGGTGCAGGGCAATGGATAATTGGGCCCAGAAGAGTCACGCTAGTGTCAAACTCATGTAACTTTGGTTGACATCAGCTGATTTAGAACCCGATTCTGCTCCCGCTGTGGACATTGGCAAAACTCCCATAGACTTCAGTGCTGCAGGACTAGCCTCTTTCACTGGTGTCAATTAGATTCGAATCCGGTCCCTATCTGGGTAGAGAATTCATTTAAAAAACCCCCCCACATACAAAGCGTAGCTAGACTTGGCTTTGGTTGACTGCAGCTGACCATCTGAAACTACATTTTAACCTTAGAAGTGTCTTTATGCGTTCAGATCCGGATGTCTGTATTATTCAAATATTTCAGACGTCTACATAGATGATCTTCTGGCACTGACGTAGCTTTGCTGCCAGTAGCTACCCAGAGCAGACCCAGTGGCTATAAATTATGGATACTTATTTAAGGAAAGACACTGCTTTTCCGCGGCAAGTTTCTTTGAGTTCGTTCTGTCTTAGCTGGCAGTGACCTGCATTTTCCAGCATTAGCAATATTTTTTTATTTTATTTTGCAGAGATTAATATGCGGCTGGATAAGTCTTTGTGAAATTCCCTGAGTGGGGTCTATCCAGGACTAGCCCCAGCAGAAACACTTCTGGACTAAATGGAAACTCTAAACTGCTTCCACTGAACCTAGGGAGCAGGGGCTGGAATGAAGAGATCTCAGAACCCAGCAGCTTCCATTTAAGTACCTAAACGAAAGGGTGAGGTTCTGAAAGGCGCCAGCTCCCAGCATCTTCCAGCCAGCACAATGGGAGCTGAGCTCTTTTGAAGATCTGGTCCTAAGAGTTGATGGGGCTGATTCCCATTCACACTGGGGGGTCCGTTTACACAGCAAAAGCCATGCACGGGCTACCCCTGCCGAGTGAGCTTGAATCCAGCTAGCTCGATAACAATAGCAGAGAAGACAGTGCAGCACAGGGCTTCGGGGCGAGTCGTATGAGCCTGACACAGTGTCACGGAGTCCCCGGGCGATGCTCTGGAACTGCTCCCTACGAAGCCAGTCAGGACTTTGGTGAAGTCTCCTCTCTGGGAGCAGACTGTCTTCAGGGCAAGAAGCTCACACGGCTTCCCCCTTCCGGGGTCTGACCTTGGAGCATTCAGCATCTGCCCCTCCGTGTGCTTCCCACAGCGAGTCCGCCCAGGCGTGGTTCTGGGGAAGCCAGAGGGTCCTGCACCCCCACTTCACAGTCAGACCTGACTCTCAGCCAGCCAGTAAAACAGAGGTTGATTAGATGACAGGAACACGATCTAAAACAGAGCTTGTAGGTACAGAGAACAGGACCCCTCAGCCGGGTCCATTTTGGGGGGCAGTGAGCCAGACAACCATGTCTGCACTTCACTCCTCATCCCCAGCCAGCCCCAAACTGAAACTCTCCAGCCTCTCCTCTCCCTTTGTCCTTTCCCGGGACAGGAGGTCACCTGATCTCTTTGTTCTCCAACACTTTCAGCTGGCATCTTTGTAGAGGAGGGGCCCAGGTCATTAGTTGCCAGGAGACAGAGTGTTGGCCATTTTCTGTCCAGACAGCATCACATCTGCCCTCTAGGGCTCTGCAACAATCACACCCCCTTTTCCCACCACCTAGAGACTTAAGAACTGCATAGGGGAAGCTGAGGCACCCACACAGTATTCAGAGAAAACATTATGAACATTCCCACTTCGTCACACACAGACACTGGCTATGTCCTTGGCTCGCTAGCCCTGCTGTCCTGTCGTCACTGCTAGTGTTACCCAGCTACCTGGATTCAGTCTAGCTCAAGTAAGCTGGCTTGTGCACGGCTTTTCCTAGGTAGGCAGATCCTCTGGCATTTTTACACTGCTCTGTAATGTAAAGGGACCTTAAAACGGGTGCATGTAATTTACTGCCAGGACTTTGTAAAGGGGCCTCAGTGTAAATGCGAACCAGGCCTTTAAGTCTGAATCCCAGCCTGAGTATTTTGGGATGGGTGGGTGGGGTGTCAGTGAGCAGCGAGTACAATAATACCTACATTTGGGTGCACAAAAGCCCAGAACAACAAGGTGTTTTCCTAGTAGTGTTCTGCCAAGATAGCGGAGCAGAGCAGTGTGACGTGTGTGTGTAGGATTTGCATGTGTGTTTGTGTGTTGGGGGAGACTAGCATTGCTCCTGGGGGACGACTGTATCAAACAGGCGTCTTGATCTGAACACCACCACTCTTGGGCTCCGCCTGATCTCTTCCAGCAAGGAGTTCCACAGGCACAGACAGTCCTATCACCGGTCCCCTGGCCGTGGATCTACCCAGTTGCATTGACCCCTGTGGCCTGCTGTCATAAGTAGAGCTGGTAAAGGAATGGTTTTCCTACCTGGCCCTAGGCAGGATGGAAACTCAGCCCATACAAGTGAAGGATTACATTGCAAAGAAGCAAGTGACAAGTCTGTAATCCTCACCCCGGCAACATGAGGGTTGTTCTTAGTCACACACCGCTACAGGTAGCTGGAGGAGCGGGAACTAAGTACCAATAAAGCTGGGAAAACCAAACTCAGTTCTCAGTTCGTCAGACCCTCCCCCTCGAAATCAAAGGTTGGATTTTCAAAGGAACTTCAGGGGGTGTGACTCTCAACTCCTAGTGAATTCCAATGAGAGCCATGCACCTAAATCCCTTTGGCCTCTTTGAAAATCCTAGCCAAGAGTAACAGTGAACAGAGCCTTTTCCCAGTTAATCCACTTCCAAATTGGATCGAGCTAAATCAGAACAAGGAATGAGTGTCCACATGGGAGCGCTGTTCCACAATGGCTATTCTGGTCAATTCCCCATGGAGACAAGCCCTTGCTGGTCTGTGTGATTTTTTATCAGGAAACACGGAACAAGTGTCATTAACATTCACTCTGAGCAAACGAATGTCACCGATCATTTCTGCGTTCATTCTGCACCTCGCTTCCCCCCCAAACCCAGACCGGACTCTCGCTCCGCCAGGCTCTTTCACCCTAGCAACAGGGCGCATTCTCCTCGGTGCAGCCATCACCCTGGGGCGCATGTTTTGTGATGATTTAAAAAAGCCAAACTCAGGCATTGTGGCTGGAGAAATGAAAAAACCAGGACAGTTTGGCTGCTGCGGAAGGAGATCCTGGGACGCAGGGACATCATATGACATACGGGGCCTGTCCCAGTAAAACAGGGACATCCTTGACGGAGAGGGCCTCCCACTGCATTTTGGGAGTGCTTGGATGTCAGGCACTCGCTCTGGGCTGCTCCATGCAGGTTGGGAGCCAGTCTGGATTCTGAGCACGCAGAGTGGGTCTAGACCCAGACTCAGGGGAGGGAAGGCATTGAGAGCACTATTGTCCCCTATTTCCAGGCCCTGCCTCCGGCTCCTACCCAAGCCTTAGCTTCAGAGACAACTTTCCCAGCTCCACCCTCTGCCCCCGCCTCCCTCAAAGGCCACTGATGCTGCTAAGGGGAGCTTGCAGCACCTCTAGCCAAAGCCCACCTCGCTTGTGCCTTCTGCTGCAACCAAAGGAGTCAGGGACTTGCAGGCCCTGGGAGCTGCCGCCAGTGACTCCCGTTCTCAGGGGGAAGGAACCCATTTGTTTTGTCCCATGCAGTTCTTCCCTCTACCTCTCTTCTCCATTGCAGCCTCCCTTCGTTTCCTGGTGCTAGATCCTGGAGCCATGAGGCAGCTGCTGTGCCCATCCACTACCAGGTGAAGCTACCTTCCCCCTCTGAGCAATGCCAGCTGGCGCAATGGCTGCTCCCCACCTGCTCAGGTGGGTGAGCAGTGGGTGCCCATGTGCACAGCCCACCAATGCAGGAGAGCGGGGGGGGAGTCATGCCCTATTAGTCACCTCCCTGCTGGGCTAGTGGTTAGGATTTGGTATTCTCACTGCCATGGTCTTGGTTAATATATATAGATAGATATACCTATCTCATACAGCTGGAAGGGACCATGAAAGGTCATCAAGTCCAGCCCCCTACCTTCACTAGCAGGACCAAGTACCGATTTTGCCCCAGATCCCTAAATGGCCCCCTCAAGGATTGAACTCACAACCCTGGGTTTAGCAGGCCAATGCTCAAACCACTGAGCTATCCCTCCCCCAATGGTTCAGTTCCCAGTCAGGCAAAAATGACTTTACATCAAAGAACCTTTGATTATTCTTCACTTGCCATTTAAATACATCCATGGTTTTAGGGGGAGAGGGATAGCCTGCTAAATCCAGGGTTGGGAGTTCAATCCTTAAGGAGGCCATTTAGGGATCTGGGGCAAAAACCTGTCTGGGGACTGGTCCTGCTTTGAGCAGGGGGTGGGACTAGGTGACCTCCTGAGGTCCCTTCCAACCCTGAGATTCTATGAGCTGGCTGAAATTTTAAAAGTCTCCTGTAGGTGGGTGTAAGGTGGCTCACGCCTGAGCACTGGCAGGCTGAGTGGATTGCAGCCTCCGAGCCATCGCGCGGTACTAGCCACGCTGCCTTCCTCGGCCAGGTTTGGATGATGATTTGTAGCTGCTGTAGAATCTAGATCTAGATTCTAGAGTCTTTCCCATTGGACTGGACAGGGAGATGCTAGGGGAATGAGCGCCGTGTAAGAACCTATGTAGCACAGACTAGCGTTCCCGCAGCAGAAGGAACGAGGGTTTCCCCACCCGATGCTGCAGTTTGTTTTCCTTTCTCTGCGTGTGGTGTCTGCAAGGAGCGCGGAGAGCCACAAGGCAGATGGCAGAGAAAAGGAACGTCGCCTGGCAGCATGGAAAGGAAGAGACAGCTCATGCCTTCAGAATGTGTGGACAGACAAAGGAACGTAACCCCCCCCCACCCCCGAGTGCCTTACGGCTGCTCTGTGTAAACAGCGGGGCCTGTCTAAATCGGGAGTTCGCTGGGGCGGGGGATGAGTCACCAGAGGGATGTCCCGGCATCCGGAGGACAAAAACCCCAGGGGTTGGGTGTGGGCCATGCGGCTGCCACGTTAGGCCTGAATTTGCAGGATCTGTTCTAGACGCATTCACTAAAAAGGTCTTATGGACTGTCGGGCATCCGAAACCATGCTGGTTCTTAGTTAACCCCTTCACTGCCGATTCCCCCTCTACACCTTCATTCGAATTTGTTGGCACTTTACCCCGGCGTCGCCCTGGTGTCAACTGGCTGCACAACGGGCAGGGCCATGGAGAATCAGGCCCCTTATCCAGTTACTTATAGTGGAAGCCCTTTGGGGCAGGGAGCATCTTTCTTTCTGTGTTTGTACAGCACCATGCGCAAGGGAGTCCTGTTGGAACATCCCAAGCAAGGGGCAAGTCCAGTGAAGAAGTTTGGACAGGCCAGGGGCAGACTGCTGCTAAGCTGGCTGGCATCGGGGTTGCCTTGCTGACCTGTCCTTATGTAAACGTATTCAGTGATACGTCCAGCTGCTTACAATGGGGTGTGCACCCCACACCAGCCCTGCGGGCATTAATGGGGGCCAGAAGAGGCCACTTAACCTTATGTGCTGCACCTGGAGGGGAGCCAGGGTTTGGTGAGGCCTAATTGCAGATGAAGCCTTGCGGCAGGAGGAGGTGGGCTAAGAATAGAAAGCCAGGAACTGAGACCAGGAAGAGGCTGCAGGGAAGGGGACTTCACTCTCTAGAGGAAAGGGAGTTGGTCAGGGACAAAGAGGGAGTCCAGGGGCAGAGTAAGCCCTGGCCTCCTGCCCTGGATTAGTGAGTCTGGCAAGAGGCCAAGGGGGTGAATCATAGAATCATAGAATCTCAGGGTTGGAAGGGACCTCAGGAGGTCATCTAGTCCAACCCCCTGCTCAAAGCAGGACCTAATCCCAACTAAATCAAGTAGCCATGGGGAGCAGAGGACAGACCAGGAGATAGGGAGATGGAGTGGGAAGGAGCCCAGGGAACCAGCAAGAGGCACTGAGCAGATCTGGATTGCTAGTCATAGGGTCCCTGGGCTGGAACCCGGAGCCGTGGGCAGCCCGGGTTACGTCACTGGGAAGGGGCACGGGACCTAGAGATGGAACAGAAAACGGTCTGAGGCAGCACCCAGACCGCTTGAAGTGGGGACTTCATAGTGACCTGGTCAGAGGGCCGAGTCATGAAGAGAGAGAGAGAGGAACCGCAGCGCAAGCTGCCGATGACAGGAGGTGCCCTATGGGGCGAAAGCTAATTCCCAGGCCTAGCCACAAGGAGGCGCACCGGGGGTGAGTGCAGCCCTTTACACTGCTGTGTAGGATAACGGGGACGTTTTGACCACAGAATGTATCCAAGTTGGAGGAAGTTACACAGGTAAGAGGAAGTTATCAGTACAACCGATGCACCGAATGTACTGCCAGAGGACAAGTAAGGAAAAACAAGCAAGTCCCTACATGGAGTAAGTGGTAGCTGGCCTGGTCAGCACGCGTGATCAATTCGTGAGCAATTGGAAAATAACCCAACCAGAAAACCCATGTAACAGGGACACAGTGTGGACAGCAATATTTATGTAAACGGATGCTTGCACCTGTGTAGTGTATCGGTTATATAAGACACAATGCTTAATGCTGATTGGATGGTTACACATCATGGAGGTGTATATATATGTTGGAGCATTGTAGGAGCAATCCATCGTGACCGGCCTACACAGGAGAAGGTAACTGGGCATTATCTTTTTCTATCTATCTGTCATTCATTGCTGTAATAGTAATTGTTGTCTGAATTTGGTTCAAATAAAGGGTTGAGTTAATAACTCGGAGTGTTTCTACCCATAGCATGTTATACCTCACTCAACAGTCAAGGTCTATGATTGGGGGCGCCTACGCTTTACTGCATTACAAAGAAACAATACTAAAACGAATTAAATTGTGCATCGTGAGATGGCTGGATTAAATAGAAGATACAGGCGAGGCCAATCCTGGGTTAATTAAGATGCCCATGTGAGCAATGTACGGTCCATGGGGGACACAGTGCCACAGCCCCCATTGGGCTTTGGCCAGGAGCTCCACAAAAGAGCTTTAGCTTTATGAACACAAGATGGGCAAATCCCTCCAGAAGAGGGACAGTTTTGTAGGCAAGGCGCTGGCAGTTTTGCCATTGACCTCAAATGCCATTGACCTCAGGTGCTAACGAACGCTCCAGATCAGGCCCTTCCATCCTTCTCCTGTTCTCTATGGGACTCCACCTGTAGGCAGTTCCATGGAGTCTTCCTAAGGATGATCTAGTGTCTCTAAGGTTTTTCTAATGTGCCTTTCACTGTAGTAGCTACGTCACAGGAGAAGGAACCCCCCCCCCCCCCCCCCCCCCCCCCCCCCCCCCCCCCCCCCCCNGCTAATATCCCAAGAAAGCTTTGATCAGAAACCAAAAGTTCCACACTGTAGCTATTCCTCTAGAGTGGAAATACCCATGCTGGGTAGTTATGGGCTTTTGAGAGGTGCCCACAGTAACTTCCTAATGAGATGAGCTCAAGCAGCCGGGCAGTTCCCCCTTGTGGCTCAGCCAGGGGAACTGCTACCTATAAGCATTAGGCTGGAGAGCTGCCGCCGTTTGGGTAAGAACATAAGAACGTCCATCCTGGGTCAGACCAAAGGTCCATCTAGCCCAGTATCTTATCTTCCAACAGGGGTGGTTGCCAGGTGCTTCAGAGGACATGAACAGAACTGGTAATCGTCAGGTAATCCATTCCCTGTAAATATCATGACACCAGTGTGCCATCTGGCATTGGGGAGCTCTCGGGGTCACAGTGGGCATTTTTATAGTGCACCGTCTTGTCCTACTCAGCACATCGAGCGGGGGTGGGGGGGTATGCAATAATGGTTTTATTAAATATGACAGGATCCTCAAGAATTTCCGTTAAAGTCAGGAATGGAGACAGCTGTACAATGAAACCAAAGCATGCCCCATAAAAGCTGTAACACTGACCGGGAAAAACAAACCCTGAACAATGCATGAATTCTGGCTGCCATGTGGAAGGCTAAAGGTTTCTTCGGTGAACCCAGGACATCCGCCAATGAGGATTCAAAGGCAATTCGGATTAATGAAGAAGGAAAACATCCTAAGCATATCATTTCTGGCTTGGTTGGAAGCCAAGCGTGGATAAACCACAGAGATCACAAATGGCTATTTCAGATGTCAAGCACCACATGCGCGCGCACACACCATGGGACCTGTAAGCCCCATAGCAGAGAATGAGAAGAGGGGATCTGGCCTGGGGCATGCGATTCCCACCGAAACGCATTCAGCATTCTTCACGTTCCAGGCTAAACATCCGCTCGGAAAAGGCCAGGCATGAGCCAGGAGGAATCTGGGATCCAGCCATGACAGAACAATCAGGAGGGCTTGTCCTTTCAGCTGTTTAGGGTCTAGTGGGGTGGATTTTTTTGTTGGAGTGGGCACAGGTGGAGGGACAGGAACGTTGTATAATCGAATCATCCGTGATGACCTTTCATCGGCCACTGGGGATTAGCAGCTCCCAGAAAGGAGGACTCAGCAAGGGGAAGAGGTCTGCTCCAAAATGCCAATGGGAGGATAACAGCTGGTACTGGAAATTCTGCTCAATTCAGGCTCAATGAAAAAAATCCCTGGTACCTTTCCATCCAGTGCCTGTCTGGCGCATTCCGAACCTTGATGCCATCCAGACGGGTGATGGGAAACCCTTTACTCCTGGCTCTTTTGATTTTGAAAGGGCGTGTGCTCCAGAAGAGACATTTTCTTCCTCTGCCTTGTCTTTGCTGTTGTTTCTGACTTGCCGACGCGCTTGCCAGCGACTCGAATGGAGGCTGGCAGCTCCGCCTGCCTGGAGCGTGGCTCCCCTCCAACAGTGGTAATGGCTAAATCCTGCGTTTTACGACAGATCTGGCCTTGGTAGGGTCATGGCGATGAAATTCTTCCCCCTCCAGGATGTCTCGTCGGGATCCAACGTAAATAGAATTGTAACAGTCCTTTAATACATGGCGGGGCTGACAGCCCAGCCCAGCTGCAGGGGCTTCCTTGCTTGGCTCCAGCGTGAACAGCAAGAAGTAGCGCTGGAAAGAGGCGTCAAAACACTGAGGGCTTTGTTGATTTTAATGCGGCGCTCTGCTTGGAAACAGAGGGCAAGGCTTGACCTTAGAAGCTACAGAACATGGAATGGCCCAACCAGTTTGTCACTCCCCTGTCCTGGAAGTAGCCCCTCTATCTTGCCATATATGTACCTCAAACTAGGGCATGGAGCTGCTCTGTTCCCATTGGCAATAAAAGAACTTCCTGCCCACACAGCCCGGTCAGTACCTACTCCAGCGTGTTCAGGTATTGAAGGGCATTAGAGCAGCCCCACGTCAGTGACAAGTCCAGCGGGTGGGAATGTCTTGCAGCCCGACTCATTGCTCATCATTGGTGTCCACCCTGCAAGGCAGCAAGTCCGGCGCGGGGCACCGGGGACTGGTAACGTCTCTTGCCCAGGGAGGTTAGCTGGTGTGAAGAGGACTCTGCAGTTCCCAACCAAGCATTTCCCAGGGAGAGAACTGGGCCTACCGAGCTGCAAAAGAAAGCTGAGCCGAGCTGAGAATGACTCACCTCCTATTACAAACACGGGGCCTAGGGGCGGAAATTGTCTATAAAACTGCTGGAGCTGACAGCCCCCTCACCAGCTCATCTGGCTTCCAATTTCACCAGCCTTTGATCAGAGATCAAAAGTATTTATTGCTCTGGCAAAGGGATCCCTGAGCACGGTCCTCTCGGGGAACCTGGCCGGCACAGGAGGGGCATAACAGGCCCTTGAATTCTATAAGAAGCCCAAGTGAAACTGACCCATGGGGCTGGGAACTCCCTCAGCCTCTCCCTCGTGCGCTTTCCTTGACATCATTCCACGCCAGCAGAAGTTTGTTCCCCGCACACACACAGTGGGGTGAGCCCCCAAATCAGTCGATCCCTCTAAATCCATACAGCTCCCGGGGGATCCACCAAGGCCAGGGACACCTTGTGCACACTGAACTTCCCGGAGCCTCCCCTGCCCTGTTTTGAATCAGCCGCAAGGTGATTGTTATCAGCTGCCACCAGCCGGCTCTGAGCAGCACCTCAGTGCGTCAGGTTCCCCTTTCCGCTGTAAGATGTCCTTGGCTTCCATCAAGGTTCACGAGTCCTCCCCTTACAGATGCAGCCGCAGGGCTCCTTGAGTGCTTCTAAGAGGCGACCTGGGTATTCGGAGAGGAATTCTGGATCTATTCCCCCCCAGAACCATCTTCTCCACCCAGGCAAATGTAACTCACCCCCTGGGTGTGGTGTTCTGTCCCCTCTAGTGGCACTGAGACCACTTAGCGATTGAGTCTGCTACAGCCTTAGCTAAGGGCCATGTGGCTTTTAGCTCATGCAGTAGAGACTCCTGCATTTAGCTCCAGAGGTCATAGAATCATAGAATCTCAGGGTTGGAAGGGACCTCAGGAGGTCATCTAGTCCAACCCCCTGCTCAAAGCAGGACCAAACCCATGGTCCCACGTTTGATCCCACCCGCTGACGACTGGGGGTCTGTCGGTGTTACACAAACATCCTCCCGTGACCCGCTCGTACCCAGGAACTCAATTTAAAGCACTCACCAACCAACCAAGCCTCTTCAGAAGAATAGACTAATGCCCAATGGGACCTTTCCCCCCCCCTGGAACCGCCTGTCATTTGTTTGGGGCCCAGCTGCTCTTTATTTTTATTCTGAGCAAAAGCAGCTGCTGTGTCGTCCCTCTGACGGAGCCCATAAAGCGGCGACGAAGGCCTCGGCGAATGCCAAACGACGTCTAAAATATCAAAAGAATGGCTGCACGAGTGGGGAAGAATTTCTTCCCTAGAAATCCTCTGGCGTTACGGAGAAAGGAGGAACAGCTGGTGGCCCATAGAGGGCTACCCTGATTAACCTTAGCGAGAGACGGCTCCCGCTTCCCCATATCAGAACGCTAGGTCGTGCTGCCCGGTACTCACCCATTTCATTCTCCAGCAGGCTTCCCGGCCGCCTCTGGAACCGATAGTGTTATGCTTATAAGAAGCACACAGGATTTTTTTTCAGGGGAAAAGGCAATACGCTGCGTTTATTGAAGATACAATAATTAGCATATGCATTTAATTACACCACATACATCCATACACTGTGCCGCCAGTCGATGTTACAGTTACTAGTGTAGAGTTCGGCTCAATCTAGGTTGATCACGGGTAGGGAGGAGCCGGGTTCCGTCGGTCGCGACACGATGCTTTGGGGAAGTCTTGCCAGGACAACCCCAAAGTTTTATGGCAAGGCATCCTGTTTATATAGTGATTTTTTTTTAATGGGGCTAATGAGTTTTGCACTGTTATGCTGTAATCAATTGCTGTTTGACGAGTGCTTGTTTTTTTTATTTTTTATTACAGCTATTTTTTTTTTATTGATAGGGGCTTGTTTTATTTTTAGAGTTGTTAATTTGCTCTTTTTGCTATTTTAATAGGGGCATGTTGCAGCCTTTTGGCGCCCTTGCGTTTGTTTGGGGTTTTTTATAATATATTTGGCTCAGCCATGGCCTTTACACTTATTTTTTTACATATACCTTTTTTATTTAGACACAAAACAGAATTAATTTACACAGAACATTTGGAATAGGAACGTTAAGTTGCAATGCACAAGAAAACAATTCTGGCATTTTTTTACTTATTTTAAAATGCTAAACCTACAACAAAATAGTGACCTTAAAACGTTTGTTACTGCCTTGAACCTGCTCACTTCTATTGCACGCGTGAGCTGGGCGCTCTGCAGTGCTTTCCTGGCGCAGTGCCGTCACGGCAGAGTCAAGGGTTTCTCATTGGGAGGAATTAGTGCAGAGAAGGCTGGGCCAGTCCTGTGGGAACCTCAGTGGGAGAGGAGAAAGCTGTGGACTTTTCCAGTTGGTTTTCAGGCATGGAGGGTCTATTTGTGCTTGAGGGGTGAAAATATCTTGGCCCCTTTGAAGTCAACGGATGTTTTGCCATTGACTTCAAAGGGGCCAGGATTTCAAGCAAGATGTTGCAATCAGCATCTCATGAAATGGTCCATGCCCTTCTCCGCTGCTGACAGAGCCTCCGGGTTCATTATTGACGCCTGGCGACACAAAGAGCGCTGCTCCAGCTGGGGTCAGCAAGATGGAGCTTGCATGTGCCTGGGTATCAAACCCGTGGGGTTCCCCTCCTGATTCTAGAGGTGGTGGAGGCGCTGACCTTGGTTTAAATGTCGTCGCCCAGAAAGTTGACAGTGCAGACCGGAGCTGGGCAAAGCACAAAGCTGTGATTTTCAAAGAGCCCTGAGGGAGGCCGATAGTCAGGGGCGTCCCATGGGAGTTGGGCACCTAACTTGCAAATGCCCCTGCTGCCCACTCCAAGCCCTGGGTCAAGGACTCCTTTTTCCTGTGGGGTTCTTTAGCTTTTGGAAATAGCCGTTGGCTTTGGCTGACTCAGCACAACGGTGCCTTCCTAGTCTGTACAAAAGCTAACCCCACGCCTGCTGACAACGCTCTACGGAGAATGGTGGGGGTTGCTTCCCCTCTTTCTTTACAGTGGCCCGTTGCGCTCCCATGGGGAGTCTCCTGGACTGAGAGAAGAACATGGAGCTGACACCTCAGTTTCTTCTCATGCCCGCTTGCTGTCTTGTCTATTTAGAGGGTAAATTCTTCGGGGCAGGGACTGTCTCTTATGTTTGTACAGCTCCTGGCGCAACAGGGCCCTGATCTTGGCTGGTGCTGCCAGGTCCTGCTCTACAACTGCACTCAGATGGTTTTTCTGGCAGAAAGGTGGAGGTGAGCGAGCAGGTCCCTAGAAGATTCTAACTTTTGGGGGAGTTGATTCCAGCCAAACCTTCAGCCCATCTCTGATCCACCCATTTCAAAAGACAATGGGCCTTTTCCCCTTCTCCTGAAGAATTTGTGGTGGCAGGCTCAGGCTGGGAGCCTTCAATCGGGTGCTGCTGAACATCTGGATTTGAATGCGGAAGAAGGGCTGGAAGGCATGAGGGGAAACACGGGTGGCATGAATCAAAAGCTGGGTCCCATTCAAGAATCTATTGACACGTTTTTTGAGGGGCTGGGGGTGAGATGAGGGATGGAAATGGGAGAGATGGGCTGAGCTCTTGTTATCACCTGCAAACCCAGTGGCCAGGTAGCACAGACGGGCCTGGGCTGCAGAGCCTGTGCTGGAAGATCAGGTGTTAGCAAGTGGGACGGTCCTGATGATGGAGTCTGAAGCAATGAGTGCTGGGCTGCTCTCAGGGGTGATGGAGTCACCCCCAGTTTAGGGAAGGTCTGAATTTAGCCCTTGGGGTTGCCTGCACATCTTGATTATGTTTTTACGTCAGCCCTATCCGCCAGGGTGCCGCTGGGCTGGTTGGAAGCCACCCCACTTGGCTGGGGAAGAAAGAGAAGCAACAATGAACCAGACAGGTTATTACCATGCAATTCTCCCCCTCTCCCAAGAGGGGTGATTAGCAAGCAAAGCTCCTGGTGAGGTGTCTGGGATCACTCCTTTCCACCCTTCCCAACCCGAGGCAGAGCCCTGCCCATTTGGCAGTCACGCAGGGAGTTTATTCCAGATCAAAATTGCCTCAAGATGTTCTCAGCCAATTCAGAGGGCCAGCTCCTGCTCTCTCTTACGCTGGAGTAAATCCACAGGCGTCAGTGCATTTATTCCAGATTTACACCAGCACAGGTGAGAACAGGCTGTGATTCAGAATCAGCTGCCCGGCAGAATCAGGCATAGCTGGAAGGTGCAGTGTATCCTGTTAAAGCTGCAGCAGGCGGGAAGGATGAAGGCGGGCACATCTGGCTCCTGCAGTGCACATCTGGATCGCCAGAAAGGTGTTGCTCATCAGGTTTTCCTTTGTAGAAGCAACAATATCAGGACAAAAATTGAGGGGCCTGATTCTCTGTCACAATTCCGCCCCCGCCCCCTTTTACACTGCTAGAAGAGCGGAAAGGGGTGTCAGTGTAAATGCAAATCTAGTTCTAATCCGGGCTCTGTCACAGACGCACAGATTGGCCTTGGACCCTTTCTGGCTCTGTTTCCCCAGCTGCCAAATGGCGATAAGAATTCTTACGCCCCTACCTCTCCGGGGTACCCTGGAGATTAATTAGTTAATGTCTGTGCCGTGTTTGAACATCTGAGTTGTTATTAATTATTACACTAAAGCCAATGGCCCAGCTCAGATAGGGCCCCATTGTGCCAAGTATACTGTATAAAGTACACTGTGTGCCGAGCTAATAAAAAAAATCCTAAGAAGTATTACAATCAAAAACAGCTAATTATGTCCTGACTTCTAGCCATTGTCATTGCCTTTGGCAGGTACCCTTCTATTTCTGTCTGTTTCATGCGCCAAGACTAAGCCACTTAAAGTCTTGAAAAGCGGCTTCATGAAACTATCTTGTAATAAGACATAACCACTGCAAGCGGGTTGCTATCAGCCAGTCCATAATCTCGCACGCTTTTCTCTCGAAGTTTATGGCTCAGTTACACCAAGCCCCCATTAGATGGCGCTACAACAACTGCTACGCTCTCCTCCTCTTTCGTTCTGGGGCCTGGGCCTGGCTTCTGAGCTAGTAACCCAGGCCCTGGGGCTTCAGGGGCTTCGGTGTGTAATCATTTCCCGCGCCATCTAGCCACCTGTCTCGCCTTTCTCAGCTCCTGGGAGCAGCCACCAAGGATGGGCCAAAGGTTCCGCCTCACCTCTAATGAAGGGGTTTGGGTTCAGGTTCTGCCTCCTAACCTGAACCTTTCAGTAAAGGGGTTTGAATCTGGGCTGATGCTAGAGACACTTTAATATTTGGATGAAGTGGCCATGAGCAGGTCACCCCTTCACACCGCCAGCGGCCTGGCTGGATGCTCTGAGGCGGGAGCGCCTTATCTCAGGACGTGTGGTGGTAGCTGGGGTGGAAGGTCGTTGAGTCTTCTGTTATCGTCTGTGCGAAGGTGGGGAGTTACTGAGCCTTGGGGAATGTGTGGCCACGGAGGAGAAGGTAGAGGTGCCCTAGAAGTGCAAGATGGGATACGAGTCCTTGGAGGCTCATGTTCTGTTGAACCCAGACCTTCAACTGAACCTCCTGGGCTTAGTCCTGCAGGGAATGGACCATTCCTGCTGTGGAATCCTGGAAAGAACCAAGGCCACAACAGAGGGGGAAACTGAGTCCTGACCCTGTGGAAAATCCTGATATCAATGGGAGTTAGGAGCCTACCCACCTTGGTGGATCTGGGCCCAAGAGTCCTCCAGCAGGCCTATTCTCTGTCTAGAACTCAGGCCCTGCCGTGACTGAAAGTCAGGGCCATCCTGCGGTCGTAGGGGCACCAGTGAGAAATGGGTCTAGGTCCAGTTCCCAGTGTCCACCTCAGAAAAGCCACTGCCATGCTGGGCATTGGCTGGTTCTCTTCTCCAGGGCTTTCACCTTGGCCCCTTTCATCAGCAGACAGATAGATAGATAGGCAGGCAGGCTGGGGTATGCATGGTGCTGATAGACCAGTAGATAGGCACCTTAACATTGCTCCAAAGGACAGCAATCTTGGTCAGAATCTTTGTAAGTTTCCAGCTCTGCACGACCAATGATCCATTTCAGGGGCATCTGACAGCGGCTAATACGTGTGGGACCAATGTGTTTGTCTGGGTGGGTCAAGGCGCCAGCTCGTTAATGTCCTCGACTAATATGATGCAGTCAATACTGGACGTCGTTTCTTTGCCATTAAAAAAATGACAGTATGGTAATGCCTAGAGATCCCAGGGTGCACATACATGTAGCCAGAGACAGTCTCTGTCCTGAAGGATTTGCAGTCGACTCCAGACAGACAAAGGAGGTGAGGGGGAACTAGGGTGACCAGATGTCCCGATTTTTTAGGGACAGTCCCGATTTTGGGGGCTTTTTCTTATATAGGCTCCTATTACCCCCCACCCCCTGTCCTGATTTTTTACGCTTGCTATCTGGTCACCTTAGGGGGAACAGATACAGAGAGGGGAAGTGACTTGGCCAAGGTCACCGGCAGAGCTAAGGACAGAAGCCCAGGTCTCTTGAGACCTAAGGGAGTGCCTGCATCTGCTAGACCAAACTCCTAAGTGACCTGCTATGTAAAACACGCTGGGAATGGCATGAGCATTCCACCTCCTTCCAGCGACAGAGCCATGCACACAGTGGTCTGTCCAAGAGGCTGGGAAGAGCCCAACAAAGGGCTAGTTATGGGCTGAGCTGCGGGGGGGGGGAGATGAAGTTATTGGCTGATGACGGGCCATGCTCAGCCGGAAGTCGGGACAGATTTAAAGCGTGTTACAAATGGTTTCCAAGCCAGAGCCTGGGTTTCTGAAGGCAATTAATGGAATGTGTCAGCTCCTCTCTGCGTCTGGTGTAGCAGACTCCTGGGCGGGACTGAGAGAACCAGTAGTGCAGTGGTAAAAAAAATAGAAGTGGGTAAGTTAATTTTTGGGGTGTCGCAGGCCGGGCAGTGGCGTGGCAGGCACGAAGGGCGTAAATGCCATATTCCCCAAATGAGAAGTGGGTAAGCTCAATTTCCCCGTGATTACACCAGTGAAGCTAACCCTGGGGGATCACACTGATTGTACCTATAATTAGAGTCTGAATGAGCTCTCCCCTGACATCTAGTGGTGAGCTGTGGAAAAAGATTTCAGAAGCAGATCTCATTTGCATGGACACACCCACCCTGCCTAGGTGCTCAGCATGATGGGATTGCTTGCCCAAATGATCACTTGTGGCTGGTGTTGGATCCCCAGTCTCCTTGCTATTGGGGCAGGAGTAATACGTTGTTATCCTTGTTGTGTGAACCAAGGGCAGCAGAACTATACCTGGCAAACCCCGATGGAGGGACTCACCCTCAACGAAACGGCACTTGCTAGGCAGGGGACATGGGTTCCAGAGCCCAAGGGGGGAGGGGTGTGTGTAGTAGGAATAGATATTTGGTGGGTTGGGCCGGGCCTTGTTTAAGGGTCTTAGATACCATTTGATCCTTCCTTTTTCCATGGTGTAATAAAAGCTAATTTGGATTCAATTGAGAGTCTTATTACATGCTGCAGAGCTGAAATCACTGATACCTAGGTCTGAGTATTAGACCTACTTTTAGATGGTGTCTCTATTGCAAAAGACTGGGCAGTGTGCACCAGCAGTGAGGCTTCCCCACTGAGAGCTGTGTTAAGTGGGGAGGCCCTGAAGACATCTTGGTGATTGGGCAGTTGGTGGAGAGGTGCGGCAAGCGGCCAGCAGAGAAGCCAGTGGAGTGGGCCCAAGCAGAGCCCCACGGAGACGCAGCAATCGGCCGTTGGGGCAACGAGCGAGTGCCCGAGCAGTGGAGTGTGTAAAGTGCCTCCTTACCCCCCCTCCACACAGGGTGGGAGGTAAACTCTGCGGATGAACCTCTGAACTCTGGGGCTGCACTGGCCAAGGACAGCAACTGTGAGCGGGGTACAGAGAAGGGACGGGCACATTAAAGGGACTTTTGGGTTGCTGGACTTATGACCCTGAGGGGAAAAGGACGCTGCCCAACTTACTTGGGGGTGGGTCTTTTGCTCATAATTTGTGTTTATGAACCCTGTTTGCGGTGCTGAGTTACTTCCCTCCTTTCATTAAAAGTGTTTTGCTACACTCAGACTCTGTGCTAGCGAGAGGGGAAGTATTGCCTTGGGGTGCCCAGGGGGTGGTGTGTAATTGTCCCAGGTCACTGGGTGGGGGCTCGAGCCGGTTTTGTGTTGTATTGTTGAAAAGAAATCCCTAGATCAGAGGTGGGCAAACTACGGCCCACGGGCCACATCCGGCCCACGGGACCATCCTGCCCGGCCCCCGAGCTCCTGGCCTGGGAGCAGTAGCGGCGCCAGCTTTGCTGGCGCCCTAGGCGGCGGAAGGTCCCGCCCCCGAAATCCCGCCCCCCACAGCGGCGGCGGAAGGTCCCGCCCCCAAATTTTTACGGGCGGCGGGGGCGCAGGCGCCCCCAAAATAGCAGCGCCCTAGGCGACCGCCTAGGTCGCCTAATGGAAGCGCCGGCCCTGCCTGGGAGGCTACCCCCGGCCCCTCCCCCGCTGTTCCCCCTCCCCCGCAGCCTCAGCTCGCTCTGCCACCAACGCAGTGCTCTGGGCGGTGGGGCTGTGAGCTCCTGGGGCAGCGCAGCTGCAGAGCCCGGCCTGACCCGGTGCTCTGTGCTGCGCGGTGGTGGTGGCGGCGGCGTGGCCCGGCTCCCTGCCAGCCACCGGTGCTCCAGGCAGCGCGGTCAGGGAGCATGGGGGTTGGATAGAGGGCAGGAGAGTTCGGAGTGGTGGTCAGGGGGCGAGGGTGTGAATAGGGGTCAGGGGGAACAGGGGGTTGAATGGGGGCAGGGATCTGGGGGGGGGGCAGTCAGGAAGGAGGGGGGGTTGGATGGGGCGGCGGGGGGCAGTCAGGGGCAGGGGTTCCAGGGGCAGTCAGGGGACAGGGAGAAGGGGTGTCTGGATGGGGCAGGGGTCCCGGGGGGGCCGTCAGGAATCAGAGGAGGGGTTGGATGGGGCAGCGAGGGTCTGGGAGCAGTCAGGGGACAGGGAGCGGGGGTGTGTGGATGGGGCAGGGGTCCCAGAGGGGCCATCAGGGGACAGGGGGGGTTGGATGGGGCAGGAGTCCGGGGGGGGGGGCAGATAGGAGGTGGGGGCCGGGCCACATCCCCCTCCCCTAACCGGCCCACCATACAATTTACGAAACCTGATGCGTCCCTCAGGCCAAAAAAGTTTGCCCGCCCCTGCCCTAGATACTGAACGCGGCCCGTGTTGCTGCTGGCTCCACCTGGTAGAAGGGTTACACAATGATTATATAAAAAACAACAACGAGGAGTTCTTGTGGCACCTTAGAGACTAACAAATTTATTTGGGCATAAGCTTTCGTGGGCTAGAACCCATTTCATCAGATGCATGGAGTGAAAAATACAGTAGGCAGTATATATACACAGTACATGAAAAGATGGGAGTTGCCTTACCAAGTTGGGGATCAGTGATAACGAGGCCAATTCAGTTAGGGTGGGTGTGGCCCATTCCCAACAGTTGACAAGAAGGTGTGAGTAGCAACAGAGGGGAAATTATTTTTTGTAGTGACCCAGATACTCCCAGTCTTTATTCAGGCCTAATTTGATGGTGCGAAGTTTGCAAATTAATTCCAGTTCTGCAGTTTCTTGTTGAAGTCTGTTTCTGAAGTTTTTTTGTTGAAGACACAGACCTTGTGACCGGGTCTTGCAGCTTGACCTGTGTCCACATGGCCAAATGACAGGGCTTGGGCCCAAGATACAACAGGACTCGGGCTCTGAGCCAGCCTCTCCCCCAGCAGAGTCCTAGGACCCAGGGCCTGAGGGTTTGCTGACCTGAGCCAGACTGATTAGTGTGTGGATGGAAGAGGGGCTTGGGCTCAAACCCAAGTCACAGCCCGGGCTTCGTGTGCAGTGTAGACACACCCTGTAACTCTTCAGCATCCCCCATCAGCACAAAATTCACCAAGGGGTGTGTGTGTGTGTGTGTGTGAACATAGGCACCGACTCCGTGGGTGCTCCAGGGCTGGACCACCCATGGGGGAAAAAAGGGGGGTGCTGAGCACCCATCGGCAGTCAGCACCTCCCCTCCCTCCCGTGGGTGGGGAAGGGGTGGGGCCCTGGGGAAAGGGGTGGAATGGGGGCGGTGTCGAGCCCCGCCCTCCCCGGCACAATGGAAAGTTGGCGCCTGTGTGTGTGTGTGAGAGAGAGAGAGAGAAACTCCCCAACCTGAAGCTACAGAAAGGAGGGAAAGTGCTAACTGTGGAAGAGGAGCAAGCAACTCAGCAGTGAACTGTGTAGCGCTCAGGGAATGACAGAGTTGCATTCTGGTCATGTCTGAGACTGCTGGCCTGGCAAGCCCTTTGAACTTCAAACCAGTCAGAGATGTTTGGAAGGAAGGAATACAACTGCAAGCGTGGGAGGTTGTGTTGAAAGCCGCTTGACTGTCTATATTGTAATACAATTGTTATTTACGATTTACTCCTCCCTTCAGAGACAAGAAATTTAGCTGCAATGGTCTTCCCATGGTGAGTGCCAGGCATCCGTTGCCTGTGACCTGTCCGCATTTCCCATCTGTTAGCCCACTGTGATATCTGAGCTCGACACCATTTGCCCAGCCTGGCGGTGCCGCCCAGCAGCTGATGAACAGCAACACTCAACAACCGTTTAGAGCAGGAAGTTTAAAATACTGTACCCAGTTGGAACCAGCGAGGGCAATTGAGTGGTTGGAACGTACTGTGATTGGCCACATTTAAGTCTGACCAGAACACCTGGCTTCATGCCCCCTACTTTTGCACGTAGGGTCATGGAATCTTTAATGGCTACGGATGATTAAGACCTCCGAGTTATCTCCCAACCAGCTCTTTATATCATGCCCAACCTGGTGGTGTTTGAGCAGCTTATGTCTTAGGAGCATGGGTGGTGGGTATCATAGGCCAGGGCAGGCTAAGCCTCCCCTGACCAAGGCTGTGGCCCCGCCCATGTTGTGCCCTGAGACCACGCCCTCCCTCTCTTCCTGAAGCCGGTGGAGGTCTCAGATCAAGCCGTCGACCCTGAGTTCGGGCCCACTGGCAGCCCGGGGCGGTGCTGGGGCCAGCCGGGGTGGGAGGGAAGTCTAGCCAGCTGGGTGGGGGTGTGTGCCGATGGCTTGGCCTGGCGCTGGGGCTGGCCCGGCCCTGGGTGGGGGTGTGTGCCGACGGCTTGGCCTGGTGCTGGAGGTGGGATGGCAGTGCTGGGGGAGATGGGGGGGAATGGCAGCTCAGCCCAGCACTCCTGCTGCAAAGCTAGCCCCCAAACTAGGAGGCATGGGAAATCCCCAGAGGAAATGAGATCATCTCATGTCATATTGCTGCACTGACAACCACTGGTCAAAAATCACAAATCAGGCCTCCAAAAATCAGTAGATTGGCTTAAAAATCATGAGTGCTTCGGGGGTAGGTTCTTTGTAAATATACCTTCTGGTTTCTGAGCCAATTTCAACCTTGAAAGCACAAGGGCTAGAAAATTACTTAAAAAAAAAAAAAAAGTTGAGATTCTCACCTAATCACTTGACTCCAGGAGCTGGGGCTTTATGACAATCACCAGGTTCCTCTGCTCTCACATGGAGCAGTTTCCCCTGGTATTACTCACGGTGTAAGGTACTACGTGGTGTGAGTAAGGGTGGTAGAATCTGACCCTTAGGGTTGACGGCTGTGATACCCAGATCGTCCATGTCTCCATTGTTAGGCAAAGAATAATGTGAGAATATGTCTGGAGAGCCACTGGAGAGGTAAAGCTACCCAATGAGTGCAAAACGCTACCTGATCCCAATGGAAGCAATTCCCATCCACTTTGTGTGTGTAAGCGAGGACAGGTCTGTCTCCCAAGATCTGTGAGAGTGAGGGATCATCTTTCAGGATAGGTTGTAGATCTTTGATGATGCGCTGGAGAGGTTTTAGTTGGGGGCTGCAGGTGACGGCTAGTGCCGTTCTGTTATTTTCTTTGTTGGGTCTGTCCTGTAGTAGGTGACTTCTAATCACATCAGCCACGCCATCAGGGGCTCGTTCACCTGCACATCTACCAACGTGATATATGCCATCATGTGCCAGCAATGCGCCTCTGCCATGTACATTGGCCAAACCGGACAGTCTCTACGCAAAAGAATAAATGGACACAAATCTGACATCAGGAATCATAACATTCAAAAACCAGTAGGAGAACACTTCAACCTCTCTGGTCACTCAGTAACAGACTTAAAGGTGGCAATTTTGCAACAGAAAAGCTTCAAAAACAGACTTCAAGAAGAAACTGCTGAACTTGAATTAATATGCAAACTTGATACCATCAATTTAGGCTTGAATAGAGACTGGGAATGGCTGAGCCATTACACACATTGAATCTATTTCCCCATGTTAAGTATCCTCACACCTTCTTGTCAAATTGTCTGAAATGGGCCATCTTGATTATCATTACAAAAGTTTTTTTTCTCCTGCTAAGTCTCCACCTAAGTCCTATTGGTTTCAGTAGGAATGGATGCACCTAAAATACCCAAGTGTTTTTGTTAGTATCATGTTCTCACTGCCACTTATCAAAGCTCTTCCCTTGCGGCAGATGCTTTCGTGTGGACGTTTTAGTAACACGTAATGCTAACAGGGCAACTCTTCCAACATTCAGGAGTTCTTATCTCATCCATGCACTCAACTGTGGAATATTTCCCCTGTGTTAGCTGGGTTATGAAATCTGCTTTTGCATGTATTCCACCTGGCACCGTCCTGGGGAGGTGTCCTGCCTGTGCCAATCACATGGAATAAAGGTGTCACCAGGAACTTGGGTAGGGCTTCGCAACAGGGACGCTCACACCCCGGGCTAACTGTGCAGTGTAGATATAGCCTAAGCGACTTTCACAAGATCCCACAAGATATTTATAGCAGAGCAGGAACTGAAGCTAGAACTCTGGAGACACAGGTCAGAGCTTTAGGGCTGGTCTACACTACAGGGGGTGGGGGGGGCGGGATCGAGCTAAGTTACGTAACTTCAGCTCCGTGAATAACATAGCTGAAGTCGACATACTTAGATCTACTCATCGCAGTGTCTTCACTGCGGTGTGTCGACGGGAGACGTTCCCCTTGTGCTTCTCGTTGAGGTGGAATACCGGAGTCGACGCTAGAGCGATCGGCTGTCGATTTATCGCGTCTATACTAGACACGATAAATCGACCCCCGCTGGATTGATCGCTGCCCGTCGATCCGGCCGGTGGTGTAGACAAGCCCTGAGTCACAAGTCCATCCCCACACTGCTCTAAGCATCTCTACTCTCGGAATTCCATGGTCAGATCTTAGAATGAGGCTACGATGATCACTGGAGGATGATTCTGATGGAGACCACGTGAGCTACCCTTTATTATTCATAGATTTTAAAGGCCAGAATGGCTCATCACGTTCATCGCCCCGACCTCCTGTATAAAACAGGCCAGAGACCCTCAAGCCAGTAATTTCTGAATCAAGCCCAGAACTTGTGTTGTCCAATCCACTCCTACCTCTTCCACCATCTCGCCTGGCTGTTCTTCAGGCCCTGCCCTGAAATTCCAGCTCAGCTACGAAAGACAACCGATGCCACGCGGGTCATCAGCCAAGTGCAGACGCAAAGCTGTGCTCTGCAGCTGGGCTGGGAAGAGTTGTTATACTAGTCCGTTGTTAGGAAACAGCCTTGGACAGTTACTATCTGCCTTCGGGAAGCTCCCAGCATCTTGTGAGACAGGAACAGAACCAAAAAAACCCCAGGAATGAAACCAAACCAATCCAGTCTTCTCTGTTAATTGTGAGGCCAATGCCAGAATGAATCATTAACAACTGCTGGCTAATTCTCTTTTCATAAACAAAGCAAAGGAGATAAAAGGAGACCCCCCCCCTCACATGTTCCCCCCTTTTCCCACCCGATTCCCAACACGCACACATAGGCAGGGCATCTGGATCTCATTGTGCACAGCTGCTTTGAGGGGACTAGTGGAAACCATCTGATTTTCTCTCCACGGTGCAGGGAGTTTTTCACATGCCAGGCAGATCTGAGCCACCATAATGTCCTAATGAGAGAGCACGTGCAGACAGATCCAAAGTAGGGATGGGGGTACCAGCTTTGGGTCAGCTACAGACCAACCAGTCCGAGGCTTCACACGTCCCATTTGTGGGAGCCTCTCTCAAGGGCAGGGAATAGCAGGTTAGCTTATGTGGTCATCCATCCACCCCTTTGCTGGCTCCACCCAGAACTGGAAACGAAAGTGCAATGCACGTATTAAGTGGTGGTGATTATGTCTCCCTCTAGTGGCGGTAGCAGCCTGCATTAACCTACAGCTTTAGCTCAGCAAGTTTGTTCTCTTGAGGCCTGATTCTCCATTGCCCTCAGCCTTGAACAATCATTTACACTAGTATAAAGTGGGAGGAAAACAGCACCACATCAGAATGGTGGCATTTGACATTCATAGTGCTTGCAGGTGGCCCGCAGGAGCAGAGCTGGTCGGGGTTTTTTTTGGAGAAATATTTTTTTTTAATCAAAGCAACACATTCATTGAAACTGAAAATTTGCAGGAACGAGTTGGTTTTGATTAATTTCTCGACTTGAGTAACTCAGCCAGAGGTTTGGGCTCTATTTGGGGGAGGTTCTGTGGCGTGAAATGGGCAGGAGGTCAGACTAGATGATCATGGCCTTAAAGTCTATGAGACACAAAAAATTTTTGGAAAAAAAAAGTTCTGAAATGATCAAAATGTGCCATTTTCATCTAGTTATAGTACCATCTTTAAAAAAATGGTCAAAATCGAAATGAAACATTTTGAAATTATCCAAATGAAATGTTTTGATTGACCCAAACGAATCCCCGCCCCCCAATTTTTGGTTTGCATGCTCGTCTGAGCTTTTTGAGACTTCCCCACCACCAGCCCCATCTGGAGCTCTAGGGAGTTCTTAGTCCAGAATTTGTGTTGTGGGAGAATGACCCATGCTGGCGGGTGACTTACCTTTATCTTCAAGAATTCACCCTAAACTGGATGTTCCTATTAAGCTCGCAATGGGGAAAGTTCCCTGTCATTATTTTGTGCCAATAATCTCCAGGTCAAATGTCCCAGTTTACCAGTCAAAACAAGAATCAGTTAATGGACAGCTCTAGAAGGCACAGGACAGAATGGATCCTGGAGACGGACTGAGGCTCCCTCGTCTCGTTAGAAGCTGGCTCTCTGGGTCAGGGCAATGTGCTGGGGAAGTCTGCAGTGTTGCGACACACGCTGCGTCTGTTCTTTGGCTCCAGCTCGCTCTTCTGGTTGAGTGTAACGGGAATGGCCCGGTCCTGTTCTGACAGATACCACTGTGAATCTGGAATGACTCCACTGACTTAAAAAGTGGAAAAAATGTAACATTGTAAACATTTTTGGAGGAGGATTTGTCCAAAGCCACTGAGGGGTTCAGGCATGCATTTAATGGGATTCAGCATCCAGATCGTGGAGGCCGCTTTTAAAATCTCAGCCTCAAATTATATAGGCCAGCGATCGCTGACTGATTATAAAACCATCACATATGTAGAGAGCCCCCCCCCCCCGCCCCAAACCGGCAAAGCTCTATGGAACGGAGCCAGCGATCCAGCCCCGTTCACCAACATTAAAGCCCCTTCAATCAGAGATGAAAATTTGACCCCACGGTTTCCTTCTGATTGGCAGATGTACCTGGTTTCATTCTCTCCTTTAGATAGTACATTGGCACAGTGTGGGTCATGTCTCCCTCTCATTGCTGGTCCGCTAGGAGGATAACAACTTAATACTGCCAGTGGCTACTGGAGCCGCTCTTTTAGGTCAAGTGGCAGAGGCCCATGCAGTGGTGGCGAAGAACCTGCTTTCAACCCTGTTGACAACCCATGCGGCCAGCGGTCATAGAATCGTAGAATCTCAGGGTTGGAAGAGACCTCAGGAGGTATCTAGTCCAACCCCCTGCTCAAAGCAGGACCAATCCCCAACTAAATCATATAGGTACACAAGAGTCTGTGTCCTGTAGATGAGCTGGGATTATCTGACCAAGGCCAGGACTCTGGGGACAAGTGTGCTAGCAGCAACTTCCATCTGTTCCTTTGCGTTGGTATTTGCTTTTCATTTGCTCGACAGGACTTTGACCCGAGAGCTGTTTTGCAGTGTTGACGTCTGGCTTATTTTCTCTTCCACGTTTCATCTCCCTGTGGCTGTGTAAGTCCCAGGTAAATGACTTTCTTCCAAGGTGTTATTGCAACACACACAAAGTCGATGTGTCGGCTCACAATCACTCCCCTCCGCTACAAACCAGTTACGGAGCTGTCCTACTCATCGGAATGTGACATTTGCGGCCATCCAATGAGGCCTTTGATCGTTTAGCGAGGTTTTTCTTCTGAAACCAGGGCTGCATTTCTAGCGTGGTCTCAATTATGATTTAATTATCTACATTTTCAGCTACTCGACTGTGATCATTTTCCCTGCTCCAGGCCTTCCCTTTGCAAACAGTTGCTGTGCATAGACAGACGGTGTCCCTGTCCTTTTCTGGTGATGAGCAAGGTGATGAGCAATGGCCTCTAGGACGTTTTCTTCCTTGCTGATCTCAGTAAATATCGTAGTAACAACAGGTGGTTAGGAAATCAATTTTTTCCCCCACAACAAAAAATGTCAGGTTTTCAGTGAAATCTTCCATCTCAGGGGTTCTCAAACGCGACTCCTCTTATGACAAGAAAAATTACTACACGACCCCAGGAGGGGGGAACCAAAGCCTGAGCCCGCCCGAGCCCCAACACCCCTGGTGGCAGGCTTCGGGAGTCGGCTTCATCCCCGGGCCCCAGCAAGTCTAACACCAGCCCTGGTGACCCCATTAAAACAGGGTCGTGACCCACTTTGGGGTCCCGACCCACAGTTTGAGACCCGCTGCTCCAGCTCCAAGATTTTGGCAACTGAAAACCAAAATGTTTGGGATTAGAGCTGAAGGCTTTGACTGGAGTGTAAGATAGACATGCATATGGGCCAAATTTAGACTTGGCGTAAGAAGGAACAGCTTCATTGACTACAGTTTTAGGCCATGTTCATTGGCTGATTTAGGCCAAGGATGGAATGGGCCGGGGAGGCTTAATGGCTCTCTCCCTGCTAGAGCAGGGCTGAGGCCCATTGGCAAGGCTAGGTGATTGCCACGGAGACAGGATCACCCAGAGGTTCTGAAGGGTCTGGGGCAAAATCTGAAACTGAGGCCGCCCACACTCCTCACCTGAAACTGAGGCCCCAAGATGGGGTGGGGTTGCAGAGTGAGTCTGCCTGTACTCACCCTGCAGTGGTGGCTCCTGTCCCATGGGGCTGAGTGGGTCCCTTCTCTGAGCATTGCAACCTGGCTCATGGGGTCTCAGGTTTAGCCCAGCTGCCCCTCACTCAAAGTCCATGGGTTTGGGGACCCTCTCAAATGGAAGTCCTGGGGCAAACTGCCCCTTTTGCCCCGTTTCCCCCTGCATGGGTGGCCCTGCCTGGGGATCTGGAGGAAGGAAGAACATCAGCAAGACTAGAGCTGAGATTAGCGGGGAGGGAAGGGAGAAGGTTGTGGAGAGGGAGATGGACCAGCCCCAAAGGCAGCAGCCTCTTGGCACCATTTTAATTCTTTTAAAGTAGATTCAAGCCAACACAAACTCTTGCTAAGCTTTCAGCCTGGGGATGGGGCATGAGCCTCTCCCGAGCCTGCTCCAGTGGCGTCTTTCCTCTCCTGAGACAGCGCCACCACCTCTTTCTCCTTCACCCACCCCGCCTGGTCGCTTTCTCCTCCCCCAATCTCCCTGCACTCTCTCGCTCTGCTGGCCTCTCTCCTGTCAGAGGCCTCTTTCCCTTCCACATCCCTCTCCCCTGTCCCTCTTCGCACCAATCCTCTCACTTGCACCGCTCCTCTCTTTCACACTCATCCATTCCCTCCATTTTCCTGTTCTCTCTCTCGCTGGCCCACCCGTTTCTCTCTCCCTTTTCCGTCCCTTTCCAGATTCCCCTTTGTACGGCCATTACCTCCGCTGGAGATCACCAGGGGCTTTAGCTTGGAGTCAGGAGCTTTCTCCTTTCTAGATGCGGCTTTGCCCTTTCCCTTAATCCACACATTTCAGTCACACTTCTCCTTCATTTCACTTTCCATTCTGCCACCTCATCAGCTTGGTTTTCTTCCTCTTTGCCTTCTGCCACCTTCTCTTTTTCTTCCTGAATTCCTGAGAGACACTGGCTTTGGGATATGTCTGTGGAGATTCAGAATCTGGACTATACCCAAGCAGGCTGCTCTTACTATTAAATGCCGTTGCTTGGTGGTTACAGGTCGGCATCCTAAAGGAATCTGGAAGGACAGAGGAGCGAGGGGTCGCTCATATCTCTGCAGTCCTTAAGGCCAGAAGAAATCATCAGATCATCCAGTCGTCCCTCCTGCATGGCACAGGCCAGTGAATTCCAACCAGTCATTCCTACATCAAGTCCATTGTGACGGGGTCCCCGGGTTGCAACCTGGACTGTGGGATTGCTGAGCCTTCTGTCCCGCCAACCTGGGGGATCCCTCTCACTCTGTGATGCTGTGTCAAGCCACAAACCTCTGGCAGGTGCTTCACTTACACAGACCTCCACAGGCAGGGACACACCCAGCTGAGTTACTTTGCCAGCCACTCATGAACCAAGAATAGAGAGGCTCCAGCCAATTCCCCCCAGCTGCCCAACCTTGCACCCCAGGACTGTACCGTCTTGCCCTGGTCAGAAGCCTGACCAGTGTAAGTTCATTTCCCAGTCCACCCCTCCCTCGATGTGGAGAGGACACGCACTAGCCTTTGTAACCTGAGCTGAGATCTCCCAAGCACGTCAACCAAAACACACTGTTTTAGGTAAAATATAAACAGGTTTATTAACTACAGAAAGATAGATTTTAAGTGATTATAAGCAGCGAGCGTAGACATCAAAGTTGGTTACCCAGGAAATAAACACAAGTTTGCAGTCTGAGTTCTACAAACTAAACAGGATTTGAATCAAGCTGTGTCTCACCCTGACAGATGGCACAAACAGGTCACAGATACTCAATACACAGGCTGGAACTGCCTTCCAGCCTGGGACCACCCTCCCCCACTTCAAAGTCTTTGTGCTCCAGACACGTTTCCAGGTGTTGAGTTGTGGGGGGGAGTGAGGCCAAGTCATGATGTCACTTCCCCTCTTTTATACTTTCTTCCAGCTTGCTGGAAAGATCCTTTGATGTGGAGACCAGGCAGTCCCCTTTGGTCAAGCAGTCTCATAGACTTATAGACTTTAAGGTCAGAAGGGACCATTATGATCATCTAGTCTGACCTTCCGCATGATGCAGGCCACAAAAGCTGACCCACCCACCCCTGGAATAATTCTCTCCCTTGACTCAGCTGTTGAAGTCCCCAAATCATGATTTAAAGACTTCAAGTTGCAGAGAATCCTCCAGCAAGCGACCCCTTCCCCATGCTGCGGAGGAAGGCGAAAAACCTCCAGGGCCTCTGCCAATCTACCCTGGAGGAAAATTCCTTCCCGACCCCAGATATGGCAATCAGCTGAACCCTGAGCATGCGGGCAAGACTCTCCAGCCAGACACTCAGGAAAAAGTTCTCTGTAGTAAGTCTTCATTGTCTACGTGCTATCTCTGAGCAGTCTTCTGGGATGGGGGTTGGGAAAGCGGCTTCCCTTTAATGGGCCATCGGCGCGTCTGGCTCCTCCATTGTTGTACCGGAAAGGTTGGTTGTGGGTGTTCCCAACCTCACAACATATTTCAGTACCACACACACATAGCAAAACTTCAGAACTTCCCATACAATGGCAGCGCATAGAATCCAACAGTTCATCCGATCAAGACTTTAAAAATGGTATCTCACAAAGCATACTTTGTACAAAACATATAATTATAGGACAGTGGTGAATCCTGGGGCTCCGGGGTGCTGCTTTGAGGTACAGCGTGCCACACCCACATCTTGTGGTTGAGCTATTGCGCCTCCTGATTTAATGACTCCACGTGATGGCGAATCTGCCTCATCCCTGGAGGAGCTGTTCCAACGGCTTATTCTCCCCACTTCACCCCTGGAGCTGAACTCGCTGCTCTCCCAACACTGCCAGCCTCTCTTCTGCCGTGGAGGGAGAGCCAGGACTGGGAGTCAGATGGCAAGGAATGGCGAGTGCTCAGTGTTCATTTAAAGGCATAACAAATAGCTGGTAGCTTTATTCGCAGGGAGTGATTGTGCTAGGAAACCAGTGAGTATGGGGAGAGCCGCACAGATCTGCGTATTTACGAGGTGTCGGTTGCTAAGGCTCTGTATCTGCTGTGCACCACTCAGCAGCTGGAGAACAGTCTTGAACGTGCAAACACGCACCACTAGATGAAAAACACCATATAAAACCGCCCGCATCGCAGCGGCTTCCAGCAATTCACACGCCCCTTGGCAAACAGCAGTGGGGCACGTCAGCCAATAACGACTCGGGTAGACGCGGGAGTTCAGAAAGTCTAATCAGCAGCAGCCTGGAGGCAGGCCTGGGGCTCAGAGAAGCCATGGTCTGGGCCCCCAGAGAGGGCCTCCAAATCATGAGTCCTAGATTTGATCCCGACGCTCGGCCTTTCTAATGACCAAGCAAGCGAGATCCACTTTGAACTTGGCAACGTGCCACTCGGTGATCGGAGCTGCCATGGCCAGTTGCCACTGGCTGAGAATAGTCCTCTTATCACTGGGTGCGGCTGCTGTTAGCTAGGGAAGGGGTCGACTAGAAGAATGTATTAGCGGCTGGAACATACACCAGCCAGCCATAGACACTAGATGGCTCGGGAGATGAGGATGGATAGCTTCAGGCTCTTTCACTCTATGTCATTGGTTTAACTGCCCACCAGCTCAGCTGTACTATTGGATGGCTGGTCAGTGACCCTCTATGTGAAGAGAGATTGCTGGAGGGGGTCTCAGGCCAGCTGAGTACGCTAATGGCACCCACCGAGGACGTATGGATGCCCTCCGTGGTGTGTACTACTGGTGGTGCAGGGCCAAACCTGAGTAGTGCTCTGACCCTCATGCACCAGGTCACAGCGCCACTCACTCATTTTTAACCCATCATGACAGAAGACGGTGGGGCCAAACCTCGGTGGGCAGTGGGGCAGCCGGAACTGCTCTTCCTTGCCGCTGCCGTGGGGCCAGCTCCCCCCAGCGGCCTGCTCTGCCTCACCTCGCTTCCAGCAGCCCGCATCCCTCTGCTCTGCCTGCAGGACTTGCTCAGTGGCAGCCTCAAGACCTGCCACAAGCCCAGGGAGCTGCGTCGAGGGCCCAGATGGGCGAGCCATCCAGGGGAGGAGTGGTGGGGAGACCTGGGGCGTGATATGGGGGTGCCCCTGAGCCACACCGGAATTCTTGACTCCTGATTTGTCTGCTTACCTCTTCGCTATGATTTAGCCAAGCTACTGCTGTGGCTCACAATGTGTAGAAAATCCAGCCGGCCCACAAGGGACTTAACGCAGAACCTCTGACTCATCGCACCAGGCCCAGTCGCTGGAAACGGTTCACCAGGGTTGTGGAAAACAACAGCTGTTTGTCCACATGGTGTCCTTTTAGCCACCACAAAACTGCCTTTGGCCCCCAACGGTATGTCTCCGCTGCAATCGGGAGGTGCGATTGTGGCGTGTGTAGACACGTCTGGGCTAGCTAGGTCCAAGCTAGCTTGCGTTACAATAACAGCGAAGCTGCAGCAGCTGTTGGACTAGCCCTGCCCACTTGATCAAAGCTGGGGTGGGGTGGGGTATGTCTACAATCGTGTAGAGATACCCCAAGATGCAGGAGACCTGGCTTCTATTCCCAGCTCTTCCACTGACCTGCTGGGTGACCGTGGGCAAGTCACTTCGCCTCTCCGTGCCTCAGTTTCCCCTCCCACCTTTTGCCTATTGTCATGTATTTAGATTGTAAGTTCTTTGGGGGAAGGGACTGTCTCTCAGGGTGTATGTGTATAGCATCTACCCCAATTAATGATCTGGATGATGGGATGAGTTGCACCCTCAGCAAGTTCGCGGATGACACTAAGCTGGGGGGAGAGGTAGATACGCTGGAGGGTAGGGATAGGGTCCAGAGTGACCTAGGCAAATTGGAGGATTGGGCCAAAAGAAATCTGATGAGGTTCAACAAGGACCAGTGCAGAGTCCTGCACTTAGGAAGGAAGAATCCCATGCACTGCTACAGGCTGGGGACCAATTGGCTAAGCAGAAGTTCTGCAGAAAAGGACCTGGGGATTACAGTGGACGAGAAGCTGGATATGAGTCAGCAGTGTGCCCTTGTTGCCAAGAAGGCTAACAGCATATTGGGCTGCATTAGTAGGAGCATTGCCAGCAGATAGAGGGAAGTGATTATTCCCCTCTTTTCGGCACTGGTGAGGCCACATCTAGAGTATTGCGTCCAGTTTTGGGCCCCCCACTACAGAAGGGATGTGGACAAATTGGAGAGAGTCCAGCGGAGGGCAACGAAAATGAATAGGGGGCTGGGGCACATGACTTATGAGGAGAGACTGGGGGAACTGGGGTTATTTAGTCTGCAGAAGAGAAGAGTGAGGGGGGATTTGAGAGCAGCCATCAACTACGTGAAGGGGGGTTCCAAAGAGGATGGAGCTCAGCTGTTCTCAGTGGTGGCAGAGAACAGAACAAGGAGCAATGGTCTCAAGTTGCAGTGGGGGAGGTCTAGGTTGGATATTACGAAACACTATTTCACTAGGAGGGTGGTGAAGCACTGGAATGGGTGGCCTAGGGAGGTGGTGGAATCTGCATCCTTAGAAGTTTTTAAGGCCCGGCTTGACAAAGCCCTGGCTGGGCTGCTTTAGTTGGTGTTGGTCCTGCTTTGAGCAGGGGGTTGGACTAGATACCTCCTGAGGTCTCTTCCAACCCTAATCTTCTATGATTCTTTGAATAGGGCCCCAATCTCAGCCTCTAGGTGCTACTTTCCTACAAATAATAACAGTCACAGAGAAGAGGGAAGCCCAACAAAATCCATGCAAAATGGCAGGCTGGGTTGCCATGGAAGCGGTTGTTAGTTAATTGCTGACTATCTTGCTGGAGACAGCCCAGCTCTTGTACACTTCTCGGACTAATGAGACGTTTAAATTTCAGGCGGAATTAGGTCACTGAATGTGCACTCACCTGGACCGGACCTTTGCATTTAATATAGTAACGGCCAAGAAGGACAAATGCAATTTTTCTCCTCTCATACATTAAATGACTTCTAGCTCTTTGTCTTTTTCTGGAGACCTGTGGCAGACCAATGAAAAATAACCCTTAATCCGCCTGAGCTGCAAAATCTCTCAGTAACCCCTCCCCCCAAAACACACTCTACCCTCCTGCGCTGTTAAACTGAAACGACTCGTCTTGGTGCCATTAATCAACAGCTTTGGCTCCTGAATGCCTCATAGTCCGTGTATACTTGGGGAAACCCTGCCATTTATAAAACACCAGGACCTCACACAGTCTCCCATTCCCCGTGACCCCAGAGAGGGGGTTAATATACATTGTAAGCCGGCTGAGTGGGAAGGTTTGAATATTTATATGTCAGGCCATTAGCAGCCATGTTTTAGCTCCCTTCTGTTGGAATGGATGGTGGCCCCTATGGCTCTTGGTCCTATGTATAGGCCCATGGATAGGTTGTTGCCTCAGACACAGAATGAGTTAGTCCTTTTTTTCTGGCCATCCCAGCTTGTGACTTGATTCCAGTGCAGCAGTAGGCTTGGCAGAATTCGATTTTAAAAATATGTGATGGATAATGTTGCAGTTTATTTTTAAGATTTTTTTTCTTCGAACTTTTATTTATTTCAATGTTTACAGTTGCCGGAAATTAGGGGGGGGGGAAATCAGATTACAAGGGGGGGGTCAGACAATAATTATTTAATGACAGTAGATGTAGAGATTCAAAAAGTTAAAGCTTCATAACCATTAAAACACAAATTGTCAACATCCCATGCAAAATATACAAAGGAAATGTCCTTAAATCAAAGTCTTCTGAGCTTTCAAGCAGCGTTTTTCTTACTTTGCCTAGCTGTCATTTTCAGTGCTCATTGATGGACATTTTTTTGTTGGCTTGTGTGTGTACATTTACAAGTTGACATTTACCGACATTTACCAATAATTGTCTAATCCTTTTAAACCTGTATGTAAGTGCCTTCATGGGGAGAAAATGCCGGGCATTAAAAGGCTCTTTAATGTAGCATAGAAAGTTATAACAAGAACCAATGGCTGTAATTTAAATTCAAATTAGACATAAGGCAAAACATTTTAACAGTGATGTTGATTAATCATTGGAACAAACTGAAAAGAGACGTGGTAGATTCTCGAGCTCCTGAAATCTTCAAATCGAGACTGGATGCCTTTCTGGAAGATGAGGTTTAACCATGCCCAAGTTTTGGGCTCAAAGCAGACATAATGGAAGAAATGCTCTGGCCTGTGTTATACAGGTCAGACTACATGATTTCGTGGTTCCTTTTGGCCTTAAAAATCTGTAAAACTATTACATTTTGTTGGAGTTTAAACCTGACGTTGTCACATCCTTCCTGATATTACCTCACTTAGGGCTTGTCTACACTACCCGCCGGATCGGCGGGCAGCGATCGATCCTGCGGGGGTCAATTTATCGCGTCTAGTCTAGACGAGATAAATCAACCGCTGAGCGCTCTCCCGTCGACTCCGGTACTCCACCAGAATGAGGAGCGCAAGCAGAGTTGACAGGAGAGCATCAGCTGTCGACTTACCACAGTGAAGACACCGCGGTAAGTAGATCTAAGTACGTCGACTTCAGCTACGATATTCACGTAGCTGACGTTGCGTATTTTAGATTGACCCCGCGCGATAGTGTAGACAAGCCCTAGTCTTTGAGTACAGAATGCAGCTGGTTGCAATGTTTTAATCAAAACAGTTGATCAACAAAAAATGGCTTCTCTGCCAAAATGTTGTGAACATTTTTCAGTCTGGTTGCAATTTGCCAGTTTCAGTGCGGTTGCCGTTTTAATCCCCGCTTTAAGTGCAAAACACAACTCAGCTGAACTATGCCTTGGGAGAGGCACTTCCATAGTAGAGATGAAATAGGGCTCATTAAAGATAAGCAACTACCTGACAGTATTAAAAAGGAACTTGAAGGAATCCAGTCAGTTCACTGCAAAAGAAGCATTTACACTAAAATCTTTTTATATGGCCCTTACACTGTAAAAGGTCATTCTAATGAGTATAAATGTAATTTATGCAAATTTATGTCCCCTTAGGGCTCTGACTGTGAATGAGAATCTGGCCCTATGTCTTTCTTTTACAAGAAAAGAACATTTGATAGAGTGGACTGAGGGTACCTCTGAGCAGAGAGACAATTCAGTTTTGGTACATGTTTTTTTAAACTCCTGGGATGACAAAAAATGGGATCTGGAGAAAAGCGTTCAAGTGTCAGGCAGGACAAGGAAAAACAAATGATGAAAGAGATGAGGAGGAGGGCAAGGGTATGGGGAATGGATTGCATGCATCTACTGGGCATTGTGAATGGCTCAGTTAATAGATGCTAACCATCTGCAGCCCAAACAGTTTCACCCAGCAATAGATGTTGTGACGGGTTGGATCACAGAAACCCCCTTGGGAGCTACCATCTAATGTACCAAGACTACTTCTATTCCTGTTTTCCCTGCCCGCTCCGGACTTCAGCACCCTGTCTTGTTGAGCCAGACACTCCCGTCTGCTCCAACACAGACCCAGGGTCTGGATTACTTGCCCCAAAGCTGCAGGTTTACCTGAAAACAGCTCACAGAAGTGTGCTTGTCTTTAGCACTCAGATGCCCAACTCCCAATGGGGTCTAAACCCAAATAAATCCGTTTTACCCTGTATAAAGCGTATACAGGGTAAACTCATAAATTGTTCATCCTCTATAACACTGATAGAGAGATATGCACAGTTGTTTGCTCCCCCAGGTATTAATACATACTCAGAGTTAATTAATAAGTAAAAAGTGATTTTATTTAAATACAGAAAGTAGGATTTAAGTGGTTCCAAGTAGTAACAGACAGAACAAAGTTTTCTGGGTCTGACACCTTTAAATGGCTAAGGAGCACACCTGGCTGCCATTTTGTCAGACAGAGCAGATGCAGCCTATGCCAGAGGAGATACACACTCTGCTCTCCTGGGAGAACTTTACTTTTGTTCTTTGTTGCTCCCTTTAACCCATAGTGGAAGTTATCAGACACAGAAGGCCTGGTTCTCTGTTGTGACACAGTTCCTTTGCACTGCTCCACCGGCACAAAGAGACCATAAGGGGGTAACCATCTAGTTGGGAATTTCTTTGGCATGGGGGAATCCTGGGGGCAGGGCCGGTGCTACCAGGGGACTGAAGGGGGACATTTGCCCTCTCAAACAATCTTCAAGGGGCCCCAAATGAGAATGAGGCTCAAGGTGCAGGCAAGAGAGATTCAGACCCAAAGCTTTACAAAAGTGAAACATACTGTACACTTTGTATCCTAGTAAAATGAGACCCCGGCTACACAGACTCAAAGGCAGAGTTAGAAACCAAGAGAAGGCTTATGTTAGAGCTGGTTGGAAATTTTTGTCAATTTTTTTTAGGATGAAAAATGCCATTTTCAGGTCAAAGTATCAAACTGTTTCCCTTAATGTATCTAAACGCAGCAGTTTGATACTGCCCTTAATGATTTTTAAGTATTATGTCATATTATGGCACGGCCTAGTAGTCATGAATATTATGCATGACTATTGCGGACATGAAATAATGTAAAAATAATGAAAATATTTAAAATGGGAAAAAAGTAGACTTTGAAACAAAAATGTCAGAATTTCAAAATGAAAGTCTTCCAAAACTGAAATTTTTCAGATGCTCTGAAATTTCAAAAATCTTTGTTTTCATTGCAATTTGGACTAAAACCAAATTTTAAAATATCAAAATTTCCCCATCAACTGGAAATGTCAAGTTTCAAGCGCTCTTGTTTAAAATGGGGTAACATCATTTTGGCAAATGCAATAAAGAGCAGAGAAAACACAAGCGTTTTATTACCTGGGGTTCAGCTGATCGCCATATTTGGGGTCGGGAAGGAATTTTCCTCCGGGGTAGATTGGCAGAGGCCCTGGAGGTTTTTCGCCTTCCTCCGCAGCATGGGGCAGGGGTCGCTTGCTAGAGAATTATCTGCTGCTTGAAGTCGTCAAATCATGATTTGGGGACTTCAACAGCTGAGTCAAGGGTGAGAGTTATTTCAGGAGTGGGTGGGTCAACTCTTGTGGCCTGCATCATGCAGGAGGTCAGACTAGATGATCATAATGGTCCCTTCTGATCTCAAGTTCTATGATTCTATGATTCTATGACCTGGCTCCAGTATTCAGGGTCAAGAAGACGTAAGTAGAAGCCTATAAGTTACCACAAGCATCTGACACACACAGCAATGAGGAAATCAAAGAACTGTCTCAGGAACATAAAAGATGCCATTGCATTTCAATCTTGCCAAAGCTACCAGCTGTCATGGGCAGGGCACGGGTGCTCCGGCTTAGTGGGCGGAGCTGGAGTAGGGGGCCTGGGACCAGAGCTAAGGGGCAGAGCTGGAGTCAGAGATCAGGAGCCAAAGCAATGCAAAGGAGCAGGCTCTGTCAAAGCAGCCAGCTGAGGATCCACCTAGTTGTACAGAACATTTTCTTTTGTCCCCTCCAGGCTTAAATAGAGCACCTGGATCAATCAGGGAACTAGGAAGCACTGCCAATCAGACCCCTTGTGGGCGGCACATCCTGTCAGCCCATGGAACTCTGCTTCCTCAGAGCTATTGGGTGGTGGAGTGGATGTGGCAGACACCCAGGGACCAGAAGACACAACTTCTGGTCCCATGGATGCTCACACCAGTACTGTTAAGAGCTCTTCCTTGGGACTGCTCTGGCTAGCCCTCCATGCTTCCCTTCAGCAGGGAGCCTGCGTGCAAAGGGGTTGTTAGAGGATCAGGCTCCAGCATGGCTTCCAAAACCAAGGACAGCAGCCCTGAAAGAAGTGGGGAGCCAGTGAAGTCTGAGGATGGAGAGAGGCAATGTAGCGGGGGAGGTTTCTCAGCATGGTGGGAAGTAGCATTCTGCAGATGCTGGTGCCTGGAGAGCTGAGATTTGAGAAGGCCAGCTGGAAAGTAGGTGCAACTAATCCAGGGGAGAGAGTTTCAGCAGAGGAAGAGTGGAGGTGTAGTGGGTTACACAATGTCTGGAGGTGGATTATGGGGAGATTATTTTTATAGGCACAAAGAGCAGCTAGGCACCCACTGAAAGGTCACCTGTCGGGGATTTGAGACACGAGAGAGTGGTCAGGATCAGTGATGATCCCAAGATCATGAGTGTGAGGAGCAATGGCATATTTTAGGCCTGATAAGAAGCCTTTTGAAGAGTCTGGTTTGGTAATGTTTAACAGTTTAAGTTTAATTAGAACTCTGCATGTGTAATTGCGGAGTGATCACGTTTATGGGAAAAACAAAAGATAAAGTAGCCATGAAACTGGAAGAAACTTGTTTGAGCTAACCCAGACCTGTACTGCCAGGGCAGGGTACTGTAATAAGAAACTAGGGCATATGTATGAATAAAGTCAACAAAAGTTAAAAGTAGTCAAACAGAAGCTGGATTGTCCAGGGCTGGGAGCAGTTGTGAGGAGATCAGCCTGAGCTTCTCACTTGTGACTGCACTGATTATTATTTGCTAGTAGTTTGCCTTAATAAAGAGTTGTTGGATCCACCTGCTGAGTAGTGAATCTCTGATCAACAGTGACTTGCTGTGGAAACCAAAGGAAAGTCTGTGTAGAAGACGGAGGTAGTGTCCAGATCGAGGAGGCTGATCCTGACCAGCAGAAGGACTTTTGCCTTTGAGACATTGACCAGGCGAGAACTGACTTGGCCCTATCTGGCACACAAGTGGAGAGAGGAGTGCTGCTATGGGGATGGGCCAGGGGGAATGAAAGTCCCGGGGGGTGTGGGGAAGTGATTTTCCATCTCTTTGCACTTCACGCAGCCATTTGCACCAGGGCACAGTTGGCGTGAAACGTTACCAGCTCAGAGCAGCGGCTGGATATCGTCAGCTCATTCCCCTCCTCACTGTCGCTAATCCCCAGAACACACCTGGAGATTGCAAGGAGTGGGCAGAGACAGCAATAGGGGTGAAATTGTGATGTGTTATGGTGAAATTAAAGCCAGTGGGAGTCAGACTGGGTACAAAGTCAGGGAAATGGACAGATCTTGCAAGATGCCTAATTTCCAAGAATTACCCAGCTTTATAGGGCCAGAACCTCAGTGGGTATAAATTGGCATGGCTCTATATAACTCAGTGGAGTCATGTAGATTTACAGCAGCAGAAGATCTCGCTTGTAGCCAACTAGAAGCAGGAGTGGACATCGGCCTGGGTCTGATTCTCATTTCATTGGCTGGGGTTTCACACTGAAGTCACTCCACCAGCTGACCTGCTCTTGATTTATTCCACTGTAAGTGAGGCGAGAAGCAGAAGCGAGCTCCCTGGGGTTCTCCATCAAACACCTCCTTCCCCTCTTCCCTTTGAGATATGAAGTCCACCCCCTTGAGATGTGTGTCCTGCACCTGTAGACCCCTGGGAGCTAGAGGTGTAATTCGGGGAGACATATTCATGCTAGCTTTGGCTGACCAGCAGCGTATGGGCCAGCCACCCAAGTACGTGTTGATGGTCTCAGATGGGATTGTAGTCAGGTGGCTGGCCTGTGCTCCAACCCCCGTACTACGACCACACTGCAATTTTTAACACACTAGCTAGTGTACACCTGTGTACCTGAGCTGGAAATTACACCTCCAGCTCCAGTGCAGATGTAGTCTGACACACACAGCATCAACATCAGAGGTGTGTAACATGAAGGGTTCAATAAATGAAGACCCAAGATACCTGGAATAGAAGCAAAGGCCCGTTTCTTTGCTGGCCTAACTTCACCCCATCACACACGTATGAATTTGGCCCAGGGAATCCGCTTTACTAAGATTCTTTATGCAAATCAAGCAGTGGCATGTTTCGACTCCAGCAACAACATGGACATTTGTTTCTCTTTCCAGAGTGAAATCACATATTCCCATCACAATAAACATTTCACACTCTCCAGTCACTGCTCCCCGGCTCCCTGGAAGTATGTCTGAGCCTGCGGGTGCTCGTGCCAGGCTCCCCTTCTGTTACCAATATCCTGAACTGGCAACCGATTAAAAGGCTGTTAGATCTTGTCGAGGAGTCTCTTCTTGGAAAGGCCCATGGCACCAATGCTGACAAGTATGGCAGGACAATACAGGAGAATGCAAAGGGAACCTATAGAAAAGGGGGCCTTGATTTTACTCATCACAGGCAGGTGGACGAGATGGGATATGGAGGCTCTTCCGATGGGTCACTGGTATTAAGGGCTGAAGTTTTAACCACTGGTGTCATCTGTCCATTAGGAGCCAGATCCAAAGGTCATTGAACGGGCAGCTGTCCAGTGATATCAAAGGGCTTTGGATCAGGCCCTGTGTAAGTTTTCAATCTCTGAGGACCAGTCTACATTACAACATGGTTGTAGCCCAAGCTGCCTGTGTGGACAGAACCACCCCACCCCTCCCATCTCTACCCCCATGTTATAACCGTTTTAGAAAACTTTTTATAAGGCTGAGGTGAAATCTTGTCCCCAGGCAAAATGTTCCTTGACTTCAGTGGGGCCAGGATCTCACCCTAGGAATTTGCCTGGGTGCATGGGGGAGGGGTAGAGCCCTGTTTGACAGCCTGCAGCTTCTTCCCTCAAGTCCCCTCAGCAGATTCCAGCCTAGAGACATCTTACTTTGGCTGCCAGGGACAGACGTCATCATCTTCCTTGGCCTGGGGACACTCAGAGCCGTGCAGGATTGGGCCCCTGAAAGTCCCAGTGGGGGGCTATTGGGGTTCATTGCCTCACAGGATCTGGCCCAAGGGAAGCTGCAGATGCTCAGTACCTTGTGAACAACCTTAGGAAAAGTCAGCTCCACTGAAACCCCCTCCGTCAGTCAATGGCCCGGCAACCGAGTGTTGAGATGGACTCATGACACTGTGGCTCACCAGTCTACCCAGAGCAACTTGTCTCTCTTCTCCACACCCAACTCTTAAATTCAGGGAATAGCCCAGCCCAGGGGTCGGCAACCTTTCAGAAGTGGTGTGCTGAGTCTTCATTTATTCACTCTAATTTAAGGTTTTGCATGCCAGTCATACATTTTAACGTTTTTAGAAGGTCTCTTTCTATAAGTCTATAATAGAAAACTAAACTATTGTTGTATGTGAAGTAAATAAGGTTTTAAAAATGTTTAAGAAGCTTCATTTAAAATTAAATTCAAATGCAGAGCCCCCCCAGACCAGTGGCCAGGACCTGGGCAGTGTGAGTGCCACTGAAAATCAGCTCGCGTGCCGCCTTCGGTTAGGCATAGGTTGCCTACCCCTGGCCCAGCCCTTCCCTTTTGAATTCTATCCCTTTTCCAAAGAACACCTCGTTCTCGGTGTGACGTTGTGCAGTCTATATGGTTTGATAAAAACATGATAATAAGTTAATATAATGTAACTGGAATATGCTTCATGCAAAAGGTCTCTTGTAAGGTATCATTACAAAGCTTATAATCTACTGAGTGATCATCCTATTTGTATAAATGTACCACTCTTGTATCTAAAACTAGAAATATAAAATATAACTCTGAGGGCCTATTGTAATTATGCAAAGTGTGGGCCATTAATGGTGGTTTGGAATCTTGATGACTCCCATTAACCAGAGCCATTGTCTGCAGATGGCTGTATTTACCTGTGAGTCTTCCTGTATATGTGTGTGCTGGCAAGTGAGTAATGAAGTCTTGCAGTGACATGTGATCATGTCACCTGAACTGGAATCCATCTTTAACCTGGTGCTTTTCCAGTGAGGGGTGGGGGAACCCAGAGGGACAAAGGATTCCCGCCTTATGCAAAAGATATATAAAGGGGTGGAAGAGAACAGAGGGGGAGAGGAGCCATCATGAAGAATCCCCTAGCTATCACCTGAGCTGGAACAAGAGCTGTACCAGGGGAAAGAATTGTGCCCAGGCCTGGAAGGTGTCCAGTCTGAGAAAAAACTTACTGAAGCATCTCTGAGGGTGAGATTATCTGTATTCAGTTTGATTAGACATAGATTTGCGCATTTTATTTTATTTTGCTGGGTAACTTACTTTGTTCTGTCTGTTACTACTTGGAATCACTTAAATCCTACTTTCTGTATTTAATAAAATCACTTTCTACTTATTAATTAACTCAGAGTATGTATTAATACCTGGGGGAGCAAACAGCTGTGCATATCTCTCTATCAGTGTTATAGAGGGCGAACAATTTATGAGTTTACCCTGTATAAGCTTTATACAGGGTAAAACGGATTTATCTGGGTTTAGACCCCATTGGGAATTGGGCATCTGAGTGCTAAGGGCAAGCACACTTCTGTGAGCTGTTTTCAGGTAAACAGCTTTGGGACAGGTGATTCAGACCCTGGGCCTGTGTCTGGAGCAGATGGGTGTGTCTGGCTTCAGCAAGACAGGGTGCTGGAGCCACCGAGCTGGCAGGGAGAACAGGAACAGAGGTAGCCTTTGCACATCAGTCGGCAGCTCCCAAGGGGGTTTCTGTGATTCCAACCCGTCACCCTCGGTGCATTTTGTCTCCACAGAGGCTGAATTGTTGACTTAAGGATGCAGATCTTGGAAGCATCAACCACCACTCAGAGCGTTAAAACCCGAGCTCTGCCCTTCCCATTCAGAGTGAAAGGTGCCGCATCACATCCAGCCAGGAAGGCCGTACAAAGGGCAGAAACAGAAACATGAGCTATAAAGGGCTCATAACCTGCTACTGTCTACAAACCAAATATGCCACGGGGCAGGCCTGAAGAGGTAGGGCAAAGCTGTTAAATTATATGTGATTCCCTACTACATTTCCAGCGTCTTCTTTATTCCCCCCTTCTCACTCCTCTGTTTGCAGTCAGCTGGTGTGGAAGCTGTCCTAGTTCTGAAAGAGACAAGGTGGGTAAGGGAAGATCTTTTATTGACCCATCTTGTCTCTCCTATATCCTGGGACCGACACGGCTACAACTACCCTGCCTATGGTTCTGAAAGTCTGTGGAGGCTGTGTCATGGGGCACGCCGCTCGCCGCTGGACTGGCGCCTCCTTCTGGTACCCTGGGGATTAGCTCGAGCCCAATGCCCCCACCCCAGCTGCGGTTTGCACACCCTCACTTTGTCCACCTGCAGCTCCTCTCACAGCCTGAGGAGCCACAGCGTCCTCTTCGTGGCTCGGCCCTCCGGCCGTGTCACTGTCTGTGTTCCCCCCTTCCAGGGGAGGATTAGCTCCTCAGGAGTCCTAGGCAGTCTAACCGCTCACGGTCTCTGTGCCACATGCCCCGTGGCTGGTAGAGGAACCCGGGCCCATCCTCTTCTCCGGGTTCCAGCCCAGGGATAGAGCAGTAAGGCCCTGACTGCTAAGCGGAGGGTCTAGGCCTTACTGCTCGATCCCTGGGCTGCTTCCTACTACTGGTTCCCCTTTTTTTCCTAGGCCTACCAGTTCCCAGAGCCTCCTCCCTCTTCCCAGGGAGTAACTGCCGTTTGCAGTCTGCAATCTCCACTCCCACTCTCCTGGGAGTGTCTGCTCTGCCTTTTCCCAGTCGCCTCTTCTCCTTTCCGCTCCTGGGCTTTATGGACCCTGCCTATTCCTGCCCAGATGAGCCTCCTTAATCAGCTGCCTCGTGGGTTAATTGGCCCAACTGGCCTGGGTTAAAACATGCAGGGTGAGTGGGGGGTAGTCACCCCATCACAGGCTGCCATTAAATACATGACTTTCATGGTGTCCACAGTTACTGCTACGGCTTTGAGGGTTCAAATCCCATTTGCACAGAAGGCATGGGCGGGGGTTATCGAAGGCCAGAAGAGGCTACGGCTCCCCTAACCCAGGCTGTGGCCCGGCCCACGCTCTGCCCTAAGGCCCCGCCCTCACGCTCCCTCGAAGCTGGCGGGGACTCAGCTCTAGCCAGCGGCTTGGGCCGGTGGCCAAGGGCCAGGAAGCCATTGGGTGGTTCAGCCTGATGCTCGGGCTGGGGCGGGCTGAGCTGGCGTGGCTGAGGCAGGCTGGCTGGGGCTCCTGTGGCTGTGGGGGGTGGGAGGGTGGACCCAGGACTCTGTCAGGCAGGGGGCAGGGCCTTGGGCAAAAGGGATGGGGTCGTGGGACTAGCCTCCCGAAAGGGGGGGTTCACCTGCCACCCATGAGAGAAGGAATGCTTACATTTTGCGATACCCAAAGAGCATCCAGAGGCTTTGGGGCAAGAGGAGAGGAAGGTGAGGGAGAAGGTGGTTTTTGTCCCACATTTAGGCATCCTGCATTCTGGGGCCGGTGCAAGTTTAGAGCAGCCTGGAGGCCTCTATAGCTTGCACCCAGCTGTCTATGAAATCGAGAGGTTGTTCCAGCAACCAGGAATAGGCAAAACACAGCAGAGTTATGGGGTGCCCCCTTTTTCCTTAGCCACGCCCCCTATGCACCCCCCTAAACTGAGGGCTGCTGGAGGAGGTGGAATTCTGCAGAGCTGCTACACCAGTTCTATGCCCCCCGGGGAGTCGCCCAACACCAGGAAGTTCCCAAGTAGCCGGATCCACTTACTTCATGACTCCTTGGCACCAGCAACATATATTATACATGAAGGGGCACAAGCAAACAAGAAAAAGGAAAAGTGAAGTCTGCAGGAGAGAGCAGAGTGCGTCTGTCCTCTGTCCGGTGGCTCTGTCTCACAAAATCGTCGTTCCTTACCCATTTAAAGGTGCAGTCCCCAGAACACAACATTATGACAGTCACCCAGTATGTGCACCCCACATGAGCCGGGATTTTCAGAACCTGAGGGGTAGTCAATAGGCAGACCGCAGGCCAAATCCCGACCGCCAAACGCTTTTGAATGGACCCCAACATTTTTTATTTACTTATTATTATCGTTATTGTTATTTTTTACAATTATTTTCTCTGGAATCTGGACCCTGACTATACTTTGACCAAGAAATTTGGACCTTGACAAAAAATAATTGACTACCCCTGGACTTCTGCATCCAACTACCAGTGACGGACTCCCAGAAAGTGCAGTGGTTTCAGTCCCTTAAACACTTTGGAAAACCCCAGTCATGATGGTTTTAATGAGAGGCTCCTTCTGCCCTGTGAGCTTGCACCAGCCCAAGGGCTGAACGTCAGGAAACCCAGCCAGTGCCTGTGCTTCATTTCACTGGGGGAGAGACAGAGAACCCACTGCGTTTCCTAGGTAGCTTTCCTGGAAGGCAGGGTGGATCAGCCCCACATCTGACACAACTTTTCCAATCAGGAAAGGGAGTCTGTGACCTCAGGGGCTCTGGGAAACCAAACCCAAGTATATCGCTCTCCTTCGCACGATGATATTTTTCATACTCCTCCATGTTAGACTCCTACCCTTAAAAGCTGCTCCAGTCTGCAGGATGTACCTGGGGTCAAGCCTAGGGGATAAAAGGCACCTCTAGACCTGACCCTTGTGCCTGGCACATAGGGATTCGAAGAATTTAAAAGCCCTTCGCAGCAAATTCCTGAACATCCCAGGCCTGATTCCTGCCCCCACCCCCTTCCAGGGGCAGCCTCCATCCAGAAACTGTAATTCAAGTCAAACAGCCCGCGCTTCCATTTAAATACATTTCATCCTGATTTAATGCATGAACGGCCTTTTCATGCCAGCCCCTTGCAGCCAGGCAGGTGCACAAAGAAACAATTCACCCCAATCGCAGCGACTGAAAAGCATGGCTCACCCCAGTGACTAAGATACACAAGACCAACTCACCTGGGCTGGGGGAGGGCGAGCTTTGTAGCAGGACAGGGCCCATAGCTGGTCTTCCCCGAGCAGAGCTGGTATCGCTCCATGTTCCTGTCCAGCTCCCCTCTCGAGTGCTGGGAGTCACGAGGGGGTGAAGGAGTCAGAAGGCAAAAGCTTGACGGCCTTGGCGACACATCCAGGCCTGAGACCCTGGTTGAGGTTTTCAAAGGGGGTTTGGCAGCACATTGGAATCAACGGGAGCAGTGCGGTTAAATCTGCTCGTTAGCGTTGAAATGCGTGGTGATTAATAATCTCCTTATCAGCCTAGGCAACCCCTCCATGGCAAAGGAGAAATGGAGGGTGGAGAGTGGCAGCTCTGCACAGGTTCCCGTGCTCTGCGGGGCATGTGGGCCGACACTGGAGCTGATGACCGTACCGGACAGAGCTCTGAGGACTGTTCCATCCATCCCCTACTCGCTTGCTCTGCAAAGAGCCCTCGGGAGCTCAAGAAGACCTGGAATCCCAGCACACATGCATTGCTCTGCCTGTCCCAGTCACAGGGAAAGGTGCAGCACCACATCCAACCAGGAAGGCAGATCTGGTACATTTCAATCTTATATTGTCCCTCTTTGGATGCTGTTTCCAGTTCAATTGCTTCCCTCTTCTTTGCTGTCACTGCTCAATTATCTTCAAACATATCAGTCTTGGGAACAATTGTTGCGAAGGGATGGGCTGGGGATGTTCAAAGAGGGAGGGACTTTTATTTCTTGGGGACCTTGTTCCGGCTGCAGCTGATTGGCATATAGTAAACAATTGGCCAGGAGAGACATGAAATCCACTCCCTGTAACTTTGCTCTCCTCATTCTGTTTTGCGTCACTTGCATTCTCTTATCCTACCTGCCGCTTCAACTCATCTCACCAGAGCACTTGTCGTCATCTCAGGAATTTGTCAGGACGGAGGCCAGAGGTGAGTCGCTTTCTTCACTGCTGTCTGGACTGCGGTTTGGGTGGCAAGTTCTCTAATCATAGGAAGCCTGGTCCCGGGGCTAGGGGCCCTGGCCGAGGCAGCAAGATCCCTGGGTTCTATTCCCACTTCTGCCAGCCGTCTGGTCTATGACCTTGGACAAGCTGTTTCCCCTTCCCCGCTGCGTCTGTCTTGGTGTGAGCTCTTCAGGGACTCTTCCCAGGCCAGAAATGCCGCTCAGCGAGCAGATGAAAAGCCCAACCTGCAGGCACCTCCTCGTCTTTATTCTCTCCCAATTCATACTCGCCCTCTGTTTGTTTGCTTACCTTCGGCCCTCCAGGGACCCAGGCCCAGAGCCCCGGGCTGGCAATCCCTCTGCACTCACAGCCCAGCCTGGAAACAACCTCACAGCTCCACAGGCTGGTTCGGAGCTGACCATCCTGCTGTGGACCTGGCCCTTTGGGCACCCTGCTGCGCTGCAAAAATGCTCCGAGCTCTTTGGCATCCGGGACTGTCACATCACGGCCAACCGTAGCTGGTACCACAAGGCCAATGCTGTCATTGTGCATCACAGGGACGTGTGCTCCAGCCCAAAGAAACTGCCCCAGGGCCCACGGCCCCCTTCCCAGCACTGGATCTGGTTCAACTTGGAGTCCCCCAGCCACAGCCCTAACCTGGGCTTTATGGATAACCTCTTCAACCTGACCATGTCATACCGGAGGGACTCTGATATCTTCACCCCCTATGGGTGGCTGGAGGTCTTCAGCCAGCCCCAGAACTTCAGCATCCCAGCTAAGTCTAAGCTGGTGGCTTGGGCGGTGAGTAACTGGAACCCAGCCTCCCGCCGGGTGCAGTACTATGAGGAGCTGAAGAAATACCTCCACGTGGATATATACGGCAGCCATCACATGCCTCTGCCCCGGGACAAGCACTTCTCCACCCTGTCCCAGTACAAGTTCTACCTGGCCTTTGAGAACTCGCTTCATGAGGACTACATCACCGAGAAACTCTGGAACAATGCCCTGGGCTCAGGGGCCGTGCCCGTTGTCTGCGGCCCCTCCCGAGAAAATTATGAGCGCTTTCTGCCCCCCGATGCCTTTATTCACATCGATGACTTTCCCAATGCTCAAGAGCTGGCCCAGTACCTCCAGGAGCTGGACAAGGACCCAGCGCGCTACCAGCGCTACTTCCAGTGGCGAACATGGCTAAAACCGTCCGAGCGAAGTTCCTGGGCCATCCACTTCTGCAAAGCCTGCCGGGCCTTGCAAATGACAGAGACCTACCAGACCAGGACCGGTTTGGCCAAGTGGTTCCGCTAGGAGTTACATGCTCAGCTTGCTGGGTTTAGTACAGATCATTTCCGGCTGGTTCGGTTTCAATGAGCCAAGACTGCTCCTTTGCTTTGTACAGAGACATGCCTGCATTTGTTACAAGCTGTGTAGACTTTGCACCAGGAATTGGCTGTTCTGCGCACCCCCACCCCTCTGCCGGTCCTCGGCTGACTAGCTTCAGAAATCTGAAATTGTGAAATGCAGAATAAGGAAGAGACGAAAGAACAAAAAGCAGCTTCTGGGAGGGAGGGGAGGGCCCCAGTTTGGGGGAGCTCTGATTATGGCCAGTCTAGGACAGTGGTTTTCAAACTTTTTTCCTGGCGACCCAGTTGAAGAAAATTGTTGATGCCCACGACCCAACGGAGCTGGGGATGAGGGGTTTGGGATGTGGGAAGGGGCTCAGGGATGGGGCAGAGGGTTGGGGTGCGGGGGTGAGGGCTGTGGGGTGGGGCTGGGAATGAGGAGTTCAGGGTGTGGGAGGGGGCTCTGGGCTGGGGCAGGGGGTTGGGGTGCGGGGGTGAGGGCTGTGGGGGGGGGCTGGGAATGAGAGGTTCAGGGTGTGGGAGGGGCTCTGGGCTGAGGCAGGGGTTGGAGTGCGGGGGTGAGGGCTGTGGGGTGGGGCTGGGAATGAGAGGTTCAGGGTGTGGGAGGGGCTCTGGGCTGAGGCAGGGGTTGGAGTGCGGGGGTGAGGGCTGTGGGGTGGGGCTGGGAATGAGAGGTTCAGGGTGTGGGAGGGGCTCTGGGCTGGGAGGAGGGGTTTGGGGTTTGGGGGGGGGGAGGGGGTTTGGGGGGGCTCAGGGCTGGGGCAGGGGATTGGGGTGCGGGGGTGAGGGCTGTGGAGTGGGGCCGGGAATGAGGGGTTCAAAGTGTGGGAGGGGGCTCTGGGCTGGGATGAGGGGTTTGGGGTGCAGGAAGGGGCTCTGGGTTTGGGGGGGCTCAGGGCTGGGGCAGGGGATTGGGGTGAGGGGTTTTACTCCCAGTCAGCGGCTCAGCGGGGGTGCCGAGGCAGGCTTCAAGCAGCAGGTCTGGCTCCTAGGCGGAGGCGCGCAAGTGACTCCGAGCGGTTCTCGCCCACAGGCACCGCCCCCCTCAGCTCCCATTGGCCGGTTCTCCTGGATGGGGAGATAATGGGGGAGTGAATAGAAGGATGAGGGGGACATGGAGCATTGTGGCTTCCACATGCCAAGCTGAGCAATTTTTAGGTCTGGTTGAACTATTAAGGGGCAGGCGGATGATAGATAGATACATAGATCAAGGCCAGTTCTAGGGTCCCGTTACGGTGGGGCATGGGATAAGTGGGGATTTTGGGTCCCCTGGATATTGCAATTAAAAAAACAACCCAATCAGAAGTCCAGAGGCTAGTTAGATTCTTGGGAACGCTTGGATTTTAACAGTTTAATAAAGAAAAAATCAGGAAAACGTATCAATATTGTGCTGTGATCTATAATTTAACTAAGGAACGAAGACTCTCCAATCTGTGGCTGTTCCACTGCCTAACACTGGATAACTGTACATATTTTGGCCTCCTGACAATAATCCCCTTGAAGTTCGTTGGGGGGTGGTGGTGGTGGCGGGGGGGAGAAAGTCCTCTTTGCCCACCTGGTTGCGCAGAGCCCGGGATGATTAGCTTGATAGATTGGTAGAGCGATAGCGATAGATTGATCATTTTGGCTCATCTACAACCTCACTTGGCATTCGTCTTTTGCAGCAGGTGACCCTGAGGTTACGGCTAATAGAGATGGGAGCCCAGATGGGACATAACAACTTCAAGAGCCATGCAGAGCTAACGTCCAAATTACCCAAAGCCCCTTTCATGCCAAAGTTTGCAACTCTAACACCAACACATGTTATTAAGTGATGACAAGCTGCATTCAGCACAGAGGGAGCACCTCGCCCGGCAGTGAAATGCAGCCACCTCTAGGGTGTAAATTGCCAGCGTTTGAACTGTACAGAGCAGCGTTTTAAAAAGGTTCAGGCCGGAATGCATCTCATTGCCGTGCTAGTGGATTTCAGGCTGGCTGAATGTAACACATACCGATCAGAACGTGCCCAGGGCTTGGGGGGGTGGAAAAAAAGCCACGGGACCTTGGTTCTGCCTCCAGCCTGCAAGCACCCTGCTGGGGTTTGGACCTTTGTCCTATTGAATCAAGTTCAAAGTCACAGTCCTGCTCTTCAAAGCACGCCATGGGCTGGTACGCACGTGCACCTGTTGCTCTGTGTTTAGAGCTCAGAAGCAAGGTCAAAAAATGAGCTTTGTGCATGGCCTGGAAAGTGGGGAGAGTTGTGATGGTCCCTTGTTCCCAGGGGAGTTCATTCCACAGTCTCAGGGCAGGTCTACATTAGATTGCCCCAGTGACATCGCTCAGGGCTGTGAAAAATCCCCACCCCTGAGCAAAGTCATTAAACCGCCCCTAAGACCCTGTGTAGATGGCCCTAGGTCGTAGCTGAATTCTTCCGTCAGCCTAGCTGCTGCCTCTTGGGGAGGTGGGTTAACGACAGCCGTGGGCAAACCCCTCCCGTCGCTGCAGTAAGTGAGTGCTGCTGTAGCGGTTTCAATGTAGACGCAGCCTCGGCCCACCCGACACACACACACGATCAAACCAAACCACTGCACGGCTTCTCCTAGCGAGAGGAGGAGAGAGAACACACGCAGGGCGGGTGTGTGGTCACATGGCTTAACACCGTGGTTCTCAACCAGGGGCCTGGGGGCCGCAAGCACGTTTCGGGGGGGGGCTGCCAAGCAGGACCAGCATTAGACACGCAGTGGCCCAGGATAGAAAGCTGAAGCCCCACTGCATGGAGCTGAAGCCACAGGCGCCAACTCCGTGGGTGCTCCGGGGCTGGAGCACCCACGGGGAAAAATTGGTGGGTGCTCAGCACCCACCGGCAGCTCCCCGCCCCCCCCCCGCCCAACTCACCTCCACTTCCGCCTCTCCCCTGATTGCGCCGCATGCCCGCTTTCCCCCCCAGCTCCCAGCGCTTGTGCAGCGAAACAGCTGTTTCCCGCTGCTGGGAGGGAGGGGAGAGGAGGGGGAACGCGGTTCGCTCGGGGAAGAGGCGGGGCCAGGGTGGGGATTTGAGGAAGGGGTCCAATAGGGGCAAGGAGGGGGTGGAGTTGGGGCGGGGACCTTGGGGAAGGGGTTGGAATGGGGGCGGGGCAGGGGTGGGAAAAGGGTGGGGCCGGGGAGGCGCCGGGAAAAGTTGGTGCCTATCGCTGAGGCCCAGGGCCCTGAGCCCCACCACCTGGGCTGAAGCCAAAGTCTGAGCAACTTAGCTTCACGGAAGCTCCTGTGGCGTGGGGTCCCTAACGTTTGCCCCTAACGCCGGCCCTAACTTTTATATGCAGAAAACCAGCTATTGTGGCACAGGTGTGCCGTAGAGTTGTGGGGAGGGGGGGGCTCAGCAAGAAAAACGTTGAGAACCCCAGACTTAATGCATGACTGGAAGGAGCTCAGATACGATATAGGATACAATAGGAGCAAATTGCACCTGCAGAAAAGCAGCAGCTTTGAAAACATCTGACTCGCCCTTTTCTAAGCACTGTGGCTCCCGGGATATTCCTGCCAGGCCACACGGAGGCTTTGGAGACAGCATGAGCTTAAATGGTGGCTGAGTTGAAAAGTGTTTCAAACCTTCCAGTCAGTAGCGTCTGAACACCGCCCAACTCTTCGTGCAGTGTGCTGTCCCCTCTGCCTCTTTCCAGCAGGCAGCTTGCTGATGGGAAGCCCCAGGAGAGAGAGGAAGGGGAGTTTGGAGAAGCCCGCCCCCCGCGGCTTGGCCGGGGAAGCCTGAGCAGAGTGGAAGGAATGCCGAGATGTGAAGCAGCTTTGTGATTTGCTCAGGCTGTGGGAGCCAGAGGAGGAAATGCGAAAATCAGGATTGATACCCCTTTCTGCGCGGCCCCTGCCAATGACCACCAAAGAGACGCTCACTGGCTCCGGTGTTCTCCTCGTGGGACTTCGCAGACCCTGCCGAAGTTTAAAACCCTGCGAGCGGTAGATCCTGTAACCTCTCCCCCACGCCCAGGGATACGTGGGCTGTATTTTCCCAAACAGCCTCTCACATCAGCTCCTGCAGTTCCCCCCACCCTGCAACTCTTGGCACCAGCAAAAGGCCTCTGGGTGTGTAAATCGGCGTCTGGAAAGTCTCAATTTGCACACATACGCACACACACACATTTGCACACATACACACACTCATTTGCACACATACACACGCACTCTGCACACATACACACACACATACACACACATTTGCACACACACACACACACATTTGCACACATACACACACGCACTCTGGCAAACTTGGGGGGCCTGGCTGGACAGTGCAGCTTGCTCGTAAAGTGTGTGTTGTGCCAGTCTCCAGCCCACGGAGGGGATAATGGCAGACTACTGCTGCCAGGGGATGGAGTTACTCTGTCGGCTTGTGTGGCAGAGGCTAGTGCTGTAGAGGAGTAGGGCCTGGAGTCCCGCCCTTTGGTGGAGGTTGTCATGGGAGCATATTGGCCATAAACGACGGTTTAAATGCAGCAATCCAGACAACAGACACGCCACACCTGTAATACTTTCCCAGCAAGAATCCTGGGATTCTGTCTCTGCAGGATCCTCCAAGCTTCCCCAAACCCTCTAGCCGGGATCGAGAAAGCCAGACAGGATGTTGGACGTTTGCTCAGTTTGATCCCATGGGCTGTTCGATGTAGAATCCATCCTGCCCCCGTATGGGTTACTTCAGACCCGTCTCTGATGGGATTCTCAACCTCACAGCCTAGGCTGTGCTCTGGTGACAGGGGGAGGCAAAGCTGGGGCTAGAGCAGAGTGGTACAAAGGCAACCGTTTCTGCAGGAGGTCGGCGCACAGGGACTGCTCTGCAAAACCAGAGCAGCACAAACCACCTCTAATCCCAGAGAGCGGCTAGCTTGTCTCCTCACAGCCACCTTCTTGGGTGTTCCCTACACCTCGTCCCCTAGTAGCTGCCACCAGGGAGCTCCACCGGTATTTGTATTCCAGTAGGACCTGGAGGGGCAGATAAAGATCAGAGGAGCTTCTTCCTAAACACATAGCAACAAACAGCCCCTGCCTCGAAAAGCTGGCAGTCTAATTCGACTATGGGGAGGAGGAGGAGATGCCTGCTACTAACAGGTGGCTCTTGTCACAAATGCAGCTTCTCCAAGCAGGGGAGACTCATTATTGGGAAACTGAGGCACAGAGAAGGGAAGCTGCAGGTGGGTGGCAGAGCCAGGAAAGGAACCCTTGTTTCATAGAGTCACAGCAATGTAGGGCAGGAAGGGACCTGAGGGGTCATGTAGTCCATTTCCCCACTGCTGCGCTGCGGCAGCGGTAAGTATATCCAGGCCTGAGTTCTGTTCCCGTCCCCTGGACAGTTCCTAGCAGAGCGGCTGCAATCCCACTTAGGACCGGAGGCCTCACTTTCAGTGGCAGCTCTTTGGCTCACCGGCAGTGCCTCGTCTAGCATCATAACCCCACTGCCGATTTCACATCCAAGGCAGGACACGGGCATAAAGCTAAGTACATGCAAGAGCAGGGCCGGCTCCAGGCACCAGCCCAGCAAGCAGGTGCTTGGGGCGGCCCCTGGAAGGGGGCGGCACCGCCGGCTCTTTGGCGGCAATTCGGCGGCGGGGCGCGCAGTCCGTGTCGGAGGGAAGGACCTACAGCCAAATTGCCACCGAAAAATGAAGGGGCGGCGTAAGAGTTCCCGATCGCGATCGCGGCTTTTTTTTTTTTTTTGCTTGTGGCGGCAAAAACTATAGAGCCGGCCCTGTGCAAGAGACCTGCAATGCCATCAGTCTCGTGGGGCTGTTCAGATTCCCAGACAGCTGGATGGGCTCTTACCTGGGATAGAAACGGTCAGTTTCCCCTATGCAAGCTCAGTCTGAAACAAAACCTCAGGCTTGCTGAGCAAATTCGCATGGGTTACTCTTGAAAACGGCTGTTTACGGCCAGCTGTATGTGCTAGCTAGGAAGACCCCACTCACCGCTGAGCTTCATGGTCGATTTTGGAGTGGAATGTATAAAGCTACCGCCTGGGGTCTCCTCTCGACTGACGCAATGGGAACAGCCAGCCCAGCGGTGCCCTGGAGGCTGGACAGGAGCCCACAACATGCTGTGACTGGAGATGTCTACACTGCATTGTAAACCTGGGGCGGGGGGACCCAGGCTCATGGACTTGGGGTTCCCAAGCCCGCGCCTGAGCCTCCGCACTGCATTTTAAACCCAGGCTTACAATTGCTGGACCCTTGTCTCACAGCCTTGCCAATGCGGCCATAGAATCATAGAATATCAGGGTTGGAAGAGACCTCAGGAGGTATCTAGTCCTACCCCCTGCTCAAAGCAGGACCAACACCAACTAAATCATCCCAGCCAGGGCTTTGTCAAGCCGGGCCTTAAAAACCTCTAAGGATGGAGATTCCACCACCTCCCTAGATCACCCATTCCAGTGCTTCACCACCCTCCTAGTGAAATAGTGTTTCCTAATATCCAACCTAGACCTCCCCCACTGCAACTTGAGACCATTGCTCCTTGTTCTGTCATCTGCCACCACTGAGAACAGCCGAGCTCCATCCTCTTTGGAACCCCCCTTCAGGTAGTTGAAGGCTGCTATCAAATCCCCCCTCACTCTTCTCTTCTGCAGACTAAATAACCCCAGTTCCCTCAGCCTCTCCTCGTAAGTCATNGGCAGAACTGTTGCTTAGCCAGTCGGTCCCCAGGCATACGGCACTACACCGACCGTCTGACTCAGGTCTGGGGCTTGAGCTGTGTCCACACTGCAAAATGACAGGGCTGGGACTCAAGTTACAGCGGGACTCGGGCTCTGACCCCTCAACCCCCCAGCAGGGTCCCACGGCCTGAGCCCTGCGTGCTTGCTGACCTGAGTCAGACTGATTTGTGTGTGGACGGAAGATGGGCTTGGGCTCAAACATGAGACAGAGCCCGGGCTTAGTGGGCAGTGGAGATATACCCTTGGCTTAGGGCACATCTAGGCAGCAAAAGAAACCTGCGTGGCAACAATTTCTACAGAGTTGGGCTCGCGCTACGGCCCTAAAAATAGCCAGGGAAGATGCTCCAGCTTGGACTGGAGCTCAGGGTCTAATGCCCAGTGAAGGGGGTGGGTTTCAGAGCCCAAGCTCCAGCCCGACCCGGAACGTCTACACAGGTGGGTCTAATGCCATAGCGCAAGTCCGAGACTGTTGACCCGGGTTCTGTGATTCGCTGCCATGGTGGGTTTTTTCCCCCCAGTGTTTTTCCCTGACATGTTTCACCTGTGACACTTAGAAGGGAGCTCCCCAAAAGGCGTGTGAAGCCACCTTCTAGAAGGTGACGCCTTCAGCTAAGCAAGGAAACGTCCAAGTGAATGGGGCATCCGTTGCTAGGGCTTGGCCAATGGTCAGCTTCTGTGGTAATGGTGATGATACTCCTTAGGAGACAGAGCACAGCAAGGAGCAGTGAAAAGGTCTCTCAGACTTCAGTGCACAGAGGGACCCGTTTCTCTGTTGTTCCACATTGCTGGGCCAGATCCTCAGGGACTTGATTTCAGTGGAACGACACCAGCTGATCCAGCCCACTGAGTTATTTACACCGTTGCAAAATGGATACAAGCCACCACTGTTCTGGAGATACTCGGTGAGCGTTACAGGAGCTGTCTAGTCTGCAAAATGGTGCTGACGTGAGAAAAAAAACCTGAACTCATTCCCCGTGTCGAGTCCTGCTGCAAACACCACGGCCCGATTCCCTGTTGCCTGCAGCTCATGGAGTCATTTAACACCTCTGCAAAGTGAGTGCACGATGCTGCCATTCTGGTCTGGTGGCATTTCACACCCACTTGGGGCCAATGTAAACTGTGGCCCAAGGTGCAGAGCGATGGAGAATCCGGCCAATGATGGCTCATTTCGCTCTTGGACTCGGGTTATTTTTAAATGGTGAGACAGGCTCTCGATGCAGAAGTGGAGCTGTGATTCTCCTGGCTATAAACTCCAGATCTGCTTCTGCGTAGGCATCAGCCAGCAGGTTTTTAACAGCTTCCACCCAGCCAATTCAGGCACGGATACACTGAGCCGAGATGCATTCAGCAAGCCATTCCAGTGGGTATCTGGCCAAGACTCTAGGGTGTATCTGATCATGGAGGCTGAAGCAGCCAGACCAGACACAAAGCCAAACCCCCATGTCAATCAACGGCAAAATGTAGATGCAAAAGACAGTCTATTTTCCCAAGTGAAATTCACTGTGTTCTCTCATAAATCCAGCACTGTGCGATGATCATTTCAACAGCGACTGTATAAATAGGCTTGGCAGAATTCGATGTTCATTTTTTAGAATTTCAACGGATAACATCAATGTTTATTTTTAAGCCTTTTAAAAACACTTATCGAGTTAAATGTTCACACTTGTGCAGCACCATGGGGCTGTGTAAGCATTTTTCAAACTTTTTATCAAGTTCCATTTTCACAGTTGCAGGAAAAATGAAAGCTTTATAAACTGTTTAAAAACAGTCAACCTCATATATCAAAATTTTAGTCATAAATCAAACGCTAATCAATTCTCAAGCAGCATTTTTCTTACTTTGCCTAGCTGTACATTGCTATTATTATTGATGGAAATATTTTTTTCCATCGGTTTGTGTGTGTACAGGGAAATCAACATGTATTGACATTTACTGATAAAAATCTAATCCTTCCAAGCCTACATATAAAAAAAAAAAATACCCTGAAACAATTAAAAAAAAAATTGCCAAGGAATTAATGGGATAACTCAAAACTGCCTGCAAGTGTTTGCTTTCAACACTTACAGCGCACAACTGGCCTCTCCAAATTCATTCTCGAAAGCAGCCCCATTTCCAAGGCGCTTACGATTTGCATGGTGCATTAAGCTGATCTGGTAACAATATTATTGATACTGGAGTAGTGGCTGGTATGCAGTGTGGAGGACACAGTGCAAAAGGCAAGTGCTTGAGAATAGGGACCATGTGTTTGTCCATGTTTGTACAGCACCGAGCACGGCATAGCGCCGATTAGGGTGTCTGAATGCACCGTGCGGCCCTGGCCTCTAAAATATTCAGGCCCCAAAGACTTGCTTAACAGAAGTTAGCGGTCCAATTGGACTACCTCCAGGAGGCAAGTTTAGCTCTATTTTCCCATAGGAATGGGACCTTCATCTGGGTTGGGGCCTCTGGATGCTACTGCAATATAAATGATCATGATTATTATTGTATTACTAATGCAAGAGACTGGAGCTGACAGGCAGGGGAGGGAGCACAGGTAACAGTGAGCAGCATGATAAGCAGCATAGAATATCAGTGTCGGAAGGGACCTCAGAAGGTCATCTAGTCCAATCCCCTGCTCAAAGCAGGACCTAATCCCAACTAAATCATCCCAGCCAGGGCTCTGTCAAGCCTAACCTTAAAAACCTCTAAGGAAGGAGCTTCAACCACCTCCCTAGGTCACCCATTCCAGTGCTTCACCACCCTCCTAGTGAAATAGTGTTTCCTAATATCCAACCTAAACCTCCCCCACTGCAACTTGAGACCATTACTCTTGAGAACAGCCGAGCTCCACAGTCACAGGGCGTCAGCTGCTTAGCCATGGTCGAGTTTTATGGAGCCGTCACAACAGAGGGAGTTTTAAGGAGGGATAGTTTGTGTTATTATTTATTATTGGAGTCCTGCTAAGTGCGAGGTTATTCCCTTTCCCTGAAAGTTGGGACACAGGAGGAGATTTTCACCAGGATCGGGTCGGGGGGGGTGTTGATTGGAGCAGCTAGAAACATCTCCAGCTATTTTTGGAAGTTTTCAGGAATCCACACAGTGAATCGTTTGGCCCTTTGGATCGGGTTTTCCATCGGCTGCCAAGGCTTTAGGAGCACAGGCAAAATAAATACCCTAGGTTACGATTTATGAATATTGACATAGCTGATCCAACAGCAATACAGCTCCCAGCGCCGATGCCCAAAATGGCAACGCAGCCTTCAAGGGATCAACTAAACCCTCTTATTTTAATGACACTAGAAGCAACTGAGTCTGAGAATAAAGCAGGGTGTAATGAACGCCCCATGCACAAACAAACACGGGCCATGTGCTTTCGAACGGCAAAACAAGCTTTTATTAACCCGAAGCTCCCAGAACTGGCAGCTCCCAGTTTACTGATTCAAAGCAAAGAGAAGTGAGTTTGCAACACTGAGCCACGGAGTTTGAGTTCATTATTGGAAGGGAAAATCGACACAGCCGCCCAAAAACGATGTAATGAAGAAATTCGATCGAGTGAAACATCTGGATTCCTGTACTTCAGGGGACTGGCTGCCAGGGAGTGGAGAATTACTCTGTAACTGACAGACCCATTTATTAAACAAGAGCGCAGGATCGGGGGAGCATTGCTAGGAAGCAGCATGCTTGCTTCCCCTTTTTAAGTGGCCAATTTCTCCAGAGGCTTAGCTCCCTGCCTCCTTTCAAACAGGCCTTGTTTTACAAAACAGTGGTCCGGGGAAGCAAAAAGAAAAAATACACCCAAGGGCAATCGCAGGGTGTATGCAAACAGCAGGGCCGGCGCAACCCATTAGGCGACCTAGGCGGTCGCCTAGGGCGCTAACATTTGGGGGGCGCCGGCGCCCCGGTCGTCGGCAGAATTTTGGGGGCGGGACCTTCTGCTGCCTCTGTCGGGGGCGGCATTTTGGGGGCGGGACCTTCCGCCGCCTAGGGCGGTGAAAAAGCTGGCGGCGCTCCTGGCAAACAGTGCCATGAGCTTGAGAGAAAATTCTGTTCCCAAATTTGGTTCCTTCTGTAGATCTCCCGGAGGGTGCACGAGGTTTTTAAATCAAGGGTTGTTTTGGTGGGTGTTGAAAAAAAAAAGACACCTTCGAACATATGGAACTAGGCCGAACAGCATCGTCCAAATTGCAACATGCAGGGAGGTGCCGTTTCGCAGCCTCTGGGGCGGGGACTGTCTTTTTGAGACGTGCTGTTAGATAGATTGGATGGTGAGGCTGTGTCCGGTGGGACTTGCCCCATGTGTGAGGGGATTGGTGGTATTTGAGGCTAAGGGAGTATGGGCTAGTGGGTGCAGCATGGGGCTGGCAGTCAGACATTCTGGAGCGTATGTTACTGACTCAATAGCCTTTCCTCAAGCAACCAGAATAGATGGTTCATCTGTATCGATCGTCCTCATTGTCTCTGCATGGCCCTGGAGCACATGGGGGCCCCTCACACACGCGCGGGAAGGAGGGTACTGGCCTTCCCATATAAAGGGAAACATGGAATGGACATTGTGGGGGAAGGGAGGACCATCCTCACACTCGCCTCCTTGGACGAGCCATGCTGCAGGACCCCTCAGATACTGCCCTGATGGGAGCCAGGTAACAGAGAAAGTAATGCAGGTCACCCGTTTTCCCAGCAAACTGACTGGAGAGATAACGAGGGCTCCTTCCAGCAGTCAGGAAACTGAATAAATTAACCCCGCAAAGGGCATTGATAGCTTGCTGCGTGGGAATTCTGGAAGCGGGAAACTGAGGCAGGGCGCTGCTCGCAGGTCTGCCACGAGGGAGCATGCTGGAGGCAGCTGCCCTAGCGCAGGCCAGGCTCTCTGCTGCGGGCCTGATTCTCGGTCGCCCGGCATGCGGTGCAGTCATTTGCACCAGCGCAAAGCGCTACCATTTGGATCTGGAGGAAGAGCAATCAACAAAGTCCTTTGTCTTCTTTAATGTTCCACAATAGTTTGTCTAGCGCCGATGGGCCTTCCTCGTTGGCCAGAACATAAAACCTTCTGTTGGAGATCAGCATTCGACACTAGTTAATGTCTCTCTCCTGTCTGGTGACTTTACACTGTCACAGACAGGGCCGGCTCCAGGCACCAGCTGACCAAGCACGTGCTTGGGGCGGCACTTTGTAAGAGGCGGCCAATCTTGGGGTGGCGGGGGGTGCTCGGGGGTTTGGTTTTTTTGGTTCGGTGCTCGGGGGGTGGGTGGGTGTTTCGGCCAGGCGGCGCTCGGGTGTGTGTGTGTGTGTGTTTCGGCGGCGCTCGTGTGTGTGTGTGTGTGTGTGTGTGTGTGTGTATGTGTGTGTGTTTCGGCGGCGCTCGGGGGGGCGTTGGGTGTTTCGGCGGCGTGGCGCTGGGGGGGCGTTGGGTGTTATGGGGGGCGGCGCTGGGGGGCGTTGGGTGTTTCGGTGGCATGGCGCTGGGGGGGCATTGGGTGTTTCGGCGGCGCAGCACTCGGGGGGGTTGGGTGTTACGGGGGCGGCGCTGGGGGGGCGTTGGGTGTTTCGGCGGCGCTGGGGGGGGCGTTGGGTGTTACGGGGGCGGCGCTGGGGGGGTGGTTACGGGGGGGGGGCGGCGCTCTTTTTTTTGCTTGGGGCGGCAAAGAAGTTAGAGCCAGCCCTGGTGACAGAGGCTGATAATATGTCCATTGAAATATTACCTCACGCTATGGGATACAGATGTTGTAAGTGAGATTAATGCAGGCAGCAACTTCCAAGCGTTCAATATGGTCTAAACACGAAGTGCATTGTTATAATCTTAATACCTATTTCAACCATACTAACACACAGATGAGCCAGACTGATTCCAGATACGCATTTGTCAGTGTCCCACTAAGGCATGGGGACCTTGGCACGAGCTGGCACTTGGTCTGCCAGCATCGCAGCTACAACTGTAGGGGCTTTGGGACAGGAAGCAGCTTTATGTTCTGTGTTCGGACAGCGCTTGGCGCAATGGAGGCCCGGTCCGGAAAGGGGGGCTCCTAGGTGCTACCGCAGTATAAATAATGAATTATCATCATCAGTGGCAAGTGGGAAGCTCCCCGTGGTGAGCGAAGGGGCCTAAACCAAGCCACCATAAGGACCAAGGCCCCATTGTGCTCCGTCCGGCACAAACACAGAACCCAGAGATGGTCCCAATTTCTGCAGAACTTAAGATGTCTTTTTATAAACAAATGACGTTTCTAGCCCTCCTCGAGAGGACGAAAACCTTCCACACGTGATCCCTGCGCAAACCAATACAGTGCGGTCGGCCGGAGTTTGCAGTCAGCCAGCTCACCTGGTTAGATCGCTGCTCGTAGCTTTGCCAAACAGTGCAAGACGCCAGTCAGTTTCACTGCTGCTATCCAGCACCACTAAGTTTCACTCTTCCACTGCTTGGGAAGTCTCTGAGCCGCTTGGTAACTATTGTCCCTGGACCTATCTGATAACCCTGCCCACATCTCTTGGGTCAGATTTTGGCTGGTAGGTGTAGTCCTCTTGCTATAGGCTGGTCACAGGGCGGTCGCCTCCAGAACGCCCCATCCTGGCCTCAGGGTGGGCCTGCAAGCAGCCCCCTGCCTCAGTTTCCCTCTTGCAGAAGCCCCAGTAACAACACGCAGCCAGTTTTTGCAGGATAAATAGCCCTTTGTGGGGTTAACTTATTACAGAAGTCCCACCACCACAACTGAGATTTCCCCAGCACAGTCCAGACAGTACAGTCCCACCCACCCCCCCGAGTACAGCTCTGGCATTTCTCACCACGCTCACCTTTCAGGTATGGATCTGGAGTCTCTCACTGCGCCTCGCCCCAGCCCCTCTCCCTGGGATGCTTCTCTGCCCTGCTCATGCTCAGATGAGACACCAGCGGGGTCACTCCTCTATCATTCCCCAGCCTTCAGCTCTCTCGGGCCCTCCGGCTGCAGCGCTCAGAGAGCCAGCAGGCATCTCCCTCTGCAGCTGTCGGCCTTCAGCTCTCTCAGGCCTGGGGAAGTCTGTAGGTGACCCCACCCCTGACTGCCTGCCGCTTTCACTAGCCTGATCTGGCTCCACTACTCGCCAGGGAACTCTGACCGCTCCCTCCTCCAAGGGCGTCCCCTCCTTGAAGCGCTCAGACCATCTCTCCTGGTCTCTACTTCTCTAGACACCCCCAGCTCTTCACTCTGGACTCGCCGCTTGCCTTTGGGCTGTCTCCCATTTATAACTCCCGGGTACAGCCCCACCCACTCATTACACCACGCTAGGGCGCACCTGGACTGGAGCAGGAGCGCTGGGCCCGATTTCATTTACTACCCTGTTACATAGCCCCTCAGCAATAGTTCAACCCCTGTCACTTGGGATGTGCCAGATACACCGCACACAGCCCAGATACTGGAACGCAGGACACCTGGGTTCTGTGGCCAGTGATCTCGGGCGAGGCGTTTCTGTCTGTCGCTGGTTCCTCCCCCACACCCTTTGTCTGTCTTGCCTCTTTAGAGTGTAAGCTCTGTGGTACAGGGACTCTCTCATCTGTATCTGTTCAGGGTCTAGCAGACTGGGGCCCTGATCTAGGATGGGATCGCTCAGTGGTTTGAGCGTTGGCCTGCTAAACCCAGCGTTATGAGTTCAATCCTTGAGGGGGCCACTTAGGGATCTGGGGCAAAGATCTGTCTGGGGATTGGTCCTGCTTTGAGCAGGGGGTTGGACTAGATACCTCCTGAGGTCCCTTCCAACCCTATGATTCTAGGATGGAGCCCCACGGTGCTATCATCATAAACATAAACCTGGTGTGATAAGCACCACTGATGTGGCTGGGAACAAACCAAACCCAGAGGTGTCCAAGACCTGTGGCAGTTTGATTAATCCCAGGAACCCAACGCCAACTATGTGAAACAGACAACAGCGACTTTTCAATGATTGAGACACCAGCCCTTCAATAGCATCAGCGTTTCTGGCCGAGCAGCATCTGAGGCAATAAAAGGCTTTTGCAGCTGGTTAAATGCCAGGATGAGGTTCAGCCTCCAGTGCTGGAACAGAATCTAGATGGTGCAAGAGAGGAGGAAAATCCAGCAAAACATCACACTCAAAAGAAAAATGAGGTGTCCCTGGCCTCATGGAGACAGCAACTCGGCGCTCGTTTGTGCTTTTGAACCTTCTACTGACACCTCTTTGGGGTGGGGCTCGTTTGATTTCATTTGCCTCAATGTTTAAGGCCAGAAGGACCATCATGATTGTCCGGTCTCGGTGCTACAAACCCCAAGTGTTTAAAAACCACGAGGCCAGGAAAAAGTGTGAGATTGGCTTGAAAAATCACAACATTTTTCAAAATAAACTCTGGGAGACTTTTTATTTATCGCCCGGTGCCAGCGCTTATGGAGTTCATGTTTCAAGCTTTTCTCTGCAACCATGAGGGTTAAAAACTGATTTTGTATTTAAATGACAGCTGAGATTCTCAGCTAATCACATGCTGCCAGGAGCTGGGACTTTAGGAAAGCACCAACTGTCAAGAGACTCGCGATAAAATTGCAAGCGCTGGCAAGACTGCAGTCCAACCTCCTGCGTAATGCAGGCCCGACAATTTCATCCAGTGGTTCCGACATTAAGCCCGACAACTTGCGGTTGAGCTGAAGCACAGAAAGAGCGGCCCAGTCTGAATGTAAAGCCTTGATGTGACCGTGAATGTGCCACCTCCCTTTGTGGATCTACCATATCCATTGGCTAATTACCCTCACTTTGCACATCATTTGAATTTTTCTGCCTTCAACTTCCAACCATTGGCTCTTTGCCTGTTAGCTTATAGCGCCTTCTAGTGTCGGCTATCTTTGAGTGGACTTGTTTTGATGTATCAGCTGGGAGAGTTGCACAGGATCAACACGGCACGAATAGGCTGATTTTCAGAGGTGAGCTCAGCAGGCGTTTTGAAGGCTCAGCACCTGCTGGAAAACAAGGCCCAAGGACAAGTTAACGTCATTGCCAAATAAACCTGTCAGCAAGAAAAATGTCCCTGAAAGGAAAAAGCTAGTGAAGAAAGGGAGGCTCCTGTGATCAGAACTCTCATCACATGACTAAAAGGCTGGGTGGGGCCTGCCCCAGAGGGACTCCAGCTGACGTCTTTGGGCAGGACTCTGTCGCTGAGACCCCTGCAACAAGACGGCTCTGCTGGCCAGCTTGTGTCTCTGTGCTGCAGAGCAAGAACGGCTTTGGCTGTTAGCACTTACCTTGGATGCGTGGAGGGGGATGTGCAGCCACTCCCGTGCCTTGGGCATACAGTCGTAATTATGAGTGAATGGCTCCCGGCTTTCCCATTGCATAGACAGTGCTCCCAAGTAGGGGGGCTGACACGTCTCCATCTAATCAGCTTTTTGATGGAAAATTGGTTTTTTTTTTGCAACTTAATGAAATTTTTCACAGAAAGTGGCCGCTTTCCACACAAATTTTTGATTTTTCATCAAAAACCCGAATGCCCCAAACCAGAAATATTTGTATTTGCAAATGATGCTGCAGTGCCTCATGGGAGATGTAGTCTGGTTGCCTCATATCTTCATGCTCCTCGATGGGCCGGGTTTCCCACCTGGACTACATCTCCCATGATGCGCTGCCTCCCTGCTTCAAGAGGGGAGACAGCGATGCATCATGGGAAATGTAGTCCAACCAGTGAACCCAGCCCATAGAAAAGAATGGGAGCATGGGGCACCCGAACTACAACTCCCATGAGGCACCGCAGCAGCACTTCCAAAGCAAAATATTGTGGTAATCCACTTTTCACTGCAAAAAAAATCAAAATTTTGTGCAAAAACACCCCCTTCCTTCATTTTGCCTCACCAATTCAACTCCCCTGGCAGAGCTCGGTGCAGGCCCAGGACCCTGTGGTCATAGCTGCTGACAGTGCCTTATGTAGTGGTGAGGAAGGCCAAACCTCAGCTCTGCTTCCTCTGGCTCCTAATTGGTAGGAGATGAGGAGGGGGGTGGTGCGTCTGCGCAGGAGTATCCAGATCTCAGCTCCATCCCCTTCCTTACCTTGAAAAGGGGCAGAGCCGGCAGCCCGCCTCTCGCCCCTCAGACAGCCATGTTGGCAGTTGGCTCCATGAGCCCTGACAGCACAGAGATGGCCGTGGTGTGGAGGCCTCCGCCCTCTGGGGCAGCCCCCCCGGCCCATCAAGGGGGCTGCAGTCTGGGAACTACCTCCTGAGCCTCTCACATCAACTGTCATTTCTTTAAACTGTTGCGCACATCAGATTTTCCAGGCAGCCTTTTCCAATTTGATCATTAAAAATCAAATCCCCCCTCCCGGTTTTTGACACAGGCTGGCAGTGAGAGCGCAGACTTTTTCTGCTTCAGGCATGCACACACACACACACAAAGAGATTTATGAGTCTCCGAAGATGGTGCCTAAAATATTTACAGAGTGTAGCTTCAAATGTGAGTGATGGAATCCCCCACAAGCCGCCCGCCGCTGTCAGGAATCTGGGTGGCAAGTGGGGAAACGTAAACAGACCTTTTTCCATTCCCCCAAACGCTATAAATCTTCTGGGCCTACAGCTTTTCCTATTTTTCATCTAAAATCCATTCCCCCACCTCACCCACCTCCCGGCCAAAGAGCACAGATTCGCTGCAAGCTGTGGGGAGGATCACGCTCTTTCGTTTAGATTGGGCGTTCGGCAAACAGGCCCCAAGATGCTTCTCTACCCTCGCCCACAAGGCGCTGGCTATTTTTAGAGCAGCAGTCAATTAAATCACCTTTGCGGGAAAGCGTTAGGACTTGTCTAGGCTAGAAATTTTTTTGCTGGCATAGCTATACCAGCAACCCCTCCTAGTGTAGATGCCGTTTATACCAGCATAAAAGTATTTCTGCCAACCGACTTTAAACCAGTTCCCCGAGAGACATAGGTAGGGCGACCGGACAGCAAGTGTGAAAAAATCGGGACAGGGGGTGGGGGGGGGGGGGAATAGGAGCCTATATAAGAAAAAGACCCCAAAATCGGGACTGTGCCTATAAAATCAGGACATCTGGTCACCCTACACATAGGTTATGTTTTTTTATAGAGCTGGAAGGGACCCCCAAGGGTCATCAAGTCCAGCCCCCTGCCTTCACTAGCAGGACCAATTTTGCCCCAGATCCCTAAGTGGCCCCCTCAAGGATTGAACTCACAACCCTGGGTTTAGCTGGCCAATGCTCAAACCACTGAGCTATCACTACACTTCAAATGCTATAGTGGCACAGCTTCCGCACTGTTGTGCATCCACCTCCCCAGGAGGCGGGAACGAGCCTGATGGAAGAATTCTTCCATCAACCTAGCGCGAGCTTCAGTCAGCTTAGGCTACGTCCACACTACCCGCCTGGATCGGCGGGTAGCCATCGATATATCGGGGAGCGATGTATCGCGTCTCGTCTGGACGCGATAGATCGGTCCCCGAACGCGCTCCCTTCGACTCCGGAACTCCAGCAGGGCGAGCGGAGTTGCGGAGTCGACGTGGGCGCCGCGGCCGTCGATCCCGCGCCGCGAGGACGCGAGGGAAGTCGCGGTACTTCGAAGTAAGATACTTCGACTTCAGCTACGCTATTCCTGTAGCTGAAGTCGCGTATCTTACTTCGACATCCCCCCCTAGTGTGGACCAGGCCTTAGCTACGGCGCTCGGGGGTGTGTGTGGGTTTTTCACAGCCCCGAGCGACAGAGTTGGGTCAATCTAATTTCCTGGTGTAGACCAGCCCTCATGCCGTAATAGCAGATTCACAGTCATGGGCGGCAGGTATCGTAGGCAAGGGGAGGCTGTGCCTCTCTAAACGGCCTCCCAGGGCCCCGTGCCCAGGCCAGCGGGCCTCCTGCAGCGACTCGAGGCTACTGGGGCAGCTGGTGCCATGCTGCCTGCCTGGTGCTGGCCGCCTGAGCACCGGGCCTGGGGGCCGCCTGGAGCCCTGGGGTTGTGGGCGCAGCGGCTGGGGGATGCTACGGGCTCCTGCGGGGGAGGGGGAGAAACAAGGGGAGGGAGAGGGGGAAGAAGGGGAGGGGCGGGGCCTCAGGCACAAGGGGAGGGGCCAAGGGTTAGCCTCCCCCAGCGGCCGGGTCGCTGGCTGCCCATGCGCACAGTATATGCCAGTATAACTGCATCTGCACTAGGGCTTATACCAGCATAGCTCTGGCAGGGCCTGGCTACACTACAAAAGTAAATTGACCTAACTTACGTCAGCCGCTTGTGCGCGTCTACACTTTGCTCCTTGGGTCGGCGGTGCACGTCCTCACCAGGGGCACAGCACCAGTAGAACTCTGGGGCATTGTGGGATGGCTTCCGAAAGCCAGCAACCGTCGCCGTCAGCAGCGCAGTGTCTAACCGGACAGTGCGTCGAGCTAACTACATCCACTCTATGCCCCTGGTGGTGGCGGAGTTATTAAGTCAGGGTAGCGGGCGAGTTATGTCAGAACAAGGAGTAATGGTCTCAAGTTGCAGTGGGGGAGGTCTAGGTTGGATATTAGGAAAAACTTTTTCACTAGGAGGGTGGTGAAGCACTGGAAGGGGCTCCCTAGGGAGGTGGTGGAATCTCCTTCCTTAGAGGTTTTTAAGGTTAGGCTTGACAAAGCCCTGGCTGGGTTGATTTAGTTGGGGTTGGTCCTGCTTTGAGCAGGGGGTTGGACTAGATACCTCCTGAGGTCCCTTCCAACCCTGATATTCTATGATTCTATGTCGGTGGGAGCAAAATTTTAGTGTAGACCCTTCCCTGGTTAGATTGACGCACGCTACCTTGCGTTGACCTAACGCAGTAGTGTAAACCAATAAAACAATCACACCCCAAAGCCAGCGCAGATACGCTGGTTTAAGTTTTAAGAGTAGACCAGGCCTAAGATGGGATTGTTGAGTATTGCAAGGAATAGACAAAAGGTAACATTTTCAAATGCACCTAAATGAGTTAGGTCTGGGCTATACACAAATATTGTACTGGTAAAAATAATTAATATAGTTAGGGGGGGTGATTTTTACTGATATACTGGGACAACCTCTAGTAGATGCAGTTATAGCGGTATAAAGGTGCCTTATACCAATGTAGCGTATTCCTCTTCCCATACCATAAGCTATACTGGGCTAACCTCTCTTATACAGGTATAAGTTCATCCACACTAGAGGGTGTTGTACCACATTAACAATACTGGTGTAGTTAAAATGATACAACCTTTGTGTGCAGACAAGGCCTTAGGAGCCTAAGTTCCATTGACTTTTAATAGGGCTTAGGTCCAGTCTCCACTACAAAGTTCTGCCAACATGGCTACGTTACCCCCCGTTAGGCGACAAAGTTCTTCCGGTAAAACCCCCCATGTAGATGCAACTAGGCCGAAAGAAGAGGACTTCTGCTGGCTTAGTTAATGTCATTCGTGGAGGAGATGTTACTATGTCGGCAGAAGAACTCCTTGTGTTGCCATATGCAGTGTCTACACTAGGATGCTAAGTTGGCACAGGCTCTGTAATGTAGACATAACCCTAGACTTTTAGCAGAGGCTCATGCTTTAGATCCAGCCATCTCAGGTTCAATCCCCAGAGACGACCCACCCGAGGTTTCGTTACAGGGCGGGGAAAACAAAAGTATTTGCCCTCCACAAGCCTGTTTTGGAGAAGACCCGTTCCAAGCAGCAGCTGAAGTCCATGCTCTCGGTGAAGTCTCCTGCGGCAGACAAGGGCTTGCTGGTTGCTGGTTGGCAGAGTCAAAGCATTAGTTCTGAGCGCTCGGCTTTCGCTCGGCTTTCCAGGGAGGTTTCCACCCACTAGGGGGAAATTCACCCCAAAGCAAGGCCAAGGTACCATTTCAAGCCCATTGAAACCTTCTCAGTAGGGATGAAGTGGTGCACAGGAATTGTGGTGGCCCTAAACACTGGTAAATTACAGCCAGCAGCGCAGAGACATGAATAACTCTGGAGGCCGGCTCTTAACATAGTGCGGGTTACAAGCGGGACATGGACTTGTCAGGCGGGGGTTGAAACAGGGCCTTGTCAGGGCCCAAACACTTAACGGTGACCTGGGAGGGGAAAACAGGGTGAGTAAACAGCCTCAAAGAGGGGAGAGGGCGCTGCATTTTCAGCTCCGAACGATCAGGCATATCCAGCCTTTGCTCCACTGCATTGTGTGCAGTTGTTTCTACCAATGCAAAATACTACTGATATGGGAGCATTTTACATCCACTCTTGCACTTGCGTTGCAGAGCTGTAAATGACTGCACAGGGTGTAGGACGGCAGAGACTCAGAGCTGGGCTTGCTCCCCAGGTCAAGACGCCTTGATATAAACAATAGAGTAACAGAGCACATAATACTCTCAACAGCCACCTTGAGGCTTCAGAGCTGGTTTCCCTCGGTTCTGCTCCTGCAGAACTAAGTCTTATGGAACTAAAGGTTTCCTGTTTTGTTTCCAGCTGGTAGTTTCGTTGATCTTCGTGCCAAACAGAGCCGGTAGGGCATGATCTTTGGCCAGTGACTTGTTTGGCTTAGAAAAGAGTCCATCAGCAAAAGAAAACTCCAGCGTGGCAGAAACGCTAGTGTAGCAACTCCATCAGAACATAAAGAAGGTTTTTTTCCCTCGCTCATAAGCATCTTGAACATCACCAACAGGAACAACTCACACGCAAATGGGAGTTTGGCAACATTTGGCTTGAAAATTCCCCTCTCCCCCTGAAGCTGCCGGGAGGTCAGTTCTCAAACTCTTGCTAATTTCAGTTTAACAGCTTGTGTGATGAATCACATTCAAACCAGAGATTTTTTTCCCCCAAATGCTGAGCCCTCACGCATCCCCTTCCTTCAGTGAGAGCTGCAGCTGCTCAGCACCTTGGCAGACCACGACACTTCTATTTAGGTACCTAAGCGTGGATTCAGGAGCCTAGTTAGCGTGCTCTGAAATATGGAGCGCTTGGCCCTGGAATTCAGCTGACAAGTAGAGCTCGGTGAACTATTCTGGACGACTAGATTAGTCACCAAAAACGCAGTTTTGGGGTTGGCTGAAACTATTTGCAAATTCGGGTCAAATTTGCAGAATAGTTTCAACCAAAAAAATGGGGGGGAGAAGAGATTCAGAAGGGGACTTAGGTGTCATTCACCAAAGCACCGGAGGTGATGCTCCTTTTATACCGCTAGCCCAGTGGTTCAGGCACTCCCCTAAGATGTCAGAGACCCAGGTTTAAGTCCCCATTCTGGAGCAGGAGGGCAGGTCTACCCCCTCACAGGAGGGTGGCCTAAGCACTGGGCATTTGGGGAGCTCTCTCAATCTCGCTTGTTGAAGCTGTTTGACTTTGGGCCAGAAAGCGAGGGTAAGAACCACTCGCCAGCCGGGGGGAAACTCTCCGGACGCGGGGATGCCTGGTCCATCCCCACTCCAGGGACTAGTTAATTATTTTACTCGCGAGGGCATTCCGTGCCAAAAAATTAAAAATTCTGCACCAAAAAAATAAAAATTCTGTTCACAATATTTTAAAATTCTGCAAATTTTATTTGTCAAATCAATGTGGAGGCCCCAGCATGGCCTTGGGGAGCACAAGCCACGGGCTTCACAGAGGCGGGAGATCACTGTGCAGCTCCCACCGAGGACACGGACTCAGCGGTGAGGCTGCACCCAACCCTGACACAGCGCAAGGACCGGGCCTGCCCCAGCAACACCCCAGGGCCCTGCCCCTCCGTGCCAGGTGCACCAGGGGTGGGCAGGCAGGCTCAGCAAGGCAGGATCCAAGTGTGGAAGGGCTTAGCGTGGGGGATCTAGGGGTGGGTTGAGAGGGTTCTGTGTGGGGCAATCTGGGTGTGGGTGGCTCAGTGGGGGATCTTGATGCACAGGGGCTTGTTGGGGGGTTCTGGGTCCAATGGTAATGGGACTCTGGAAGGGGGTCCAGGTGAAAGTGGTTGGGGCTCAGCATGGAGGGGTCAGGGTGTATGGGGGCATAGAGCTCGGCAGGGGATGTGTGGGTGTGGGGAGCTGAATGTGGGGATCCAGATGCTGGGGGAGTGGGGCTCAGTAGGGTGGGGATCCAGGTGCAGCTGGTTCGGGCTTGGTAGGGTGGGGATCTGGGTGCGGGTGGCTCATTGGGGTGGTCCAGGTGCAGGGCGGATGAGGCTCAGTGGGAGGGTCTGGGTGCGCGGGGATCTAGATGCACAGGGGTTGGGCAGATGAGGGAGGAGCTCCCTGTACAGAGATCCCTCCCGATGCAGCTGAGGAGTGTTGAGTGCAGGAAGCAGGAAGCGGGGGGGGGGGGAAGGGAAGAGAGTGTGCAGCACTTCCTACAGCTGGGGGAGAAATCTGGGGGTGAGTCTGATATGGCCCTGGATGCTGGGCAGGGGAAGAGGAAGTCCCGTCCTCCCCAGCCCAGCCAGGACTAGCAGCTGAGTCTGGCGCAGGGTAGGAGCCACCAGCCGGGTCTTTCCCAGTCCTGCCCCCTGCCCCACAGTGATTTACATTTCTGCTGGCTGCCTTGGGCACTCGAAACATACTGCTGGGGAGGGTCATGTGACTGCTCTTGTAGATTCCCTTTGCTCCCCTGTCAGAAAGTCATTTTTCTGTGGGGAAGCAAAGAAAGCTGCGGGGGACATAAATTCTGTGCATGCGCATTGGCGCAGAATTCCCCTAGGAGTATTATTTATACTAAGTTGAACAACTTCAACAGGAAAGTTTGACAGCAACCCGGCTTGGACTAGCCTAGTGGCGAGTGTTGCCTCCTCAGAGGAGAGAAATCCTTGTGCCAAGTCCCTGCTCAAAGTAGGTGTTCAAGTCCCAGTCCCCACAGTAGTGCTCTAGCTATTGGGTATAAGTGGGCCGCCCCCTCCTTCTCCTTGGTTTTGTGACCCATTCCCTTTATTTCCTTTGCTTTTATTTCAAAGAAGGCTAAAATGCCTGAAAATTAAATGAACCATTTCATGTCAGGTTGAATAAAATGTTCCATTTGACCTCAAAACAAAACTGTTCCGACTTTTTCAATTTGCTAAAAATTATGAAAAATTTTGGTTTCGCTTCGACAGGAATCAACATTTTTTCTAATATTTCAAAACCGCCAGCAAACTGAAAAATCAGCTCTGCTGCCAACCACGCCAAAACTCTGGTGCTGCCAAATAGTGAAGCGGATTCTTTCAACACTTGCTGAAAAGTATCCTTAATTATACTGTCATACGTGGGAATTTTCATCTATAGATCTCCAAGAGCTGTACACAGAAGGGTCCGTATTATTATCCTCATTTTACAGATGGGGAAAAAGCAGGGCCGACAGCTTAAATGACTGGACGGGCTGCGTAACCTTAGGCAAGTCAGTGGCAGAGTCAGAAACTGACCCCACGCGTTCTAGCTCGTAGACTTTGTAGCTGTGCCGCTGTCGAGTCATAATGTAGACCAGGGGTCGGCACCTTTCAGAAGTGGTGTGCCGAGTCTTCATTTATTCACGCTGATTTAAGGTTTTGCGTGCCAGTCATACATTTTAACGTTTTTAGAAGGTCTCTTTCTGTAAGTCTATAATATATAACTAAACTAGTGTTGTATGTAAAGTAAATAAGGTTTTTTAAATGTTCAAGAAGCTTCATTTAAAATTAAATTAAAATGCAGAGCCCCCCGGACCGGTGGCCAGGACCCGGGCAGTGTGAGTGCCACTGAAAATCAGCTCGCGTGCCGCCTTCGGCACCTGTGCCATAGGTTGCCTACCCCTGATATAGACAATTCCTACATCGAGGGAAGGGCTATTTGCTGTCGATGTAGTTAATCCATCTCTCTGAAAGGCGGTAGCTAGGTCAGTGGAAGAATTCTTCCATCAACGTACCTGCATCTACAGAGTTAGGTTGATCTATACATGGCACTCAGGGCACATTTTTTTCACAGCCCTGTGCAAGGAAGCTAAGTCGATCTAAGTGCAGACCAGGCCTTAGTTTTGTGTGCTATCCACTGGAAGATGCAGCCAGAGAGATAACAAAGGGAATGGCTAGCTGCACTGAGACTGTACAAATGAAAGCACTTCTTAAATACTATTACAAATTAGGACCAGGTTCTCTCCCGCTCTGAAACCTTTGCCCAATGGGCCAAGTGAGGTCCATGTGAATAAAGCCTATAGGGAGGGCTACCATAAGGGCAGGTTTGTTTGGCTTTATACCCAGCTCTAGAAGTTGCAAAGTTAATAGCAAAAAAAAAAATGAATGCAGCATCCCGTTGCCATTGATTAGACAGAGACAGAAGTGAAAGAAAATAACTGGACAGAAATCAATACAATCCTCACTTTATTTTCACCTTGTCTTAAGTATGTAACAGCATCACACCTGGCTTTAGGTTGTTTAAAAAAAAAAAATATTTCATACTGCATTTTACTCAATGTTCAGAATAAATGGTAAAATGTAATAAATGTAAACTGCACTGGCACCATTTTTGCTCAATAAATAAAAAAAAAAAGAAAGAAAGAATGCTTTATGTAGACTGCACACTACAGTATCTAAATAAATAACATAAGTTACTTTGAATAAATAGAGATCATCTCAAATACAGATGCATTGCATCAACTTCTTGCAGTCGGTCATTCAAGCCAACAATGCGGGAATGGAAGTGGCTGAACAGATGAAATTGACCAGCGCTGAAGAATGGACCATGGTTACTAGGAAGAACCCAGTAAAATAACTTGATCCTATGTAATTTACAAAGAGAAATGCAAGATTGTTTCCCATTCCCATTGTGTTTCTTTCAATTAATTTGAAACTACTCTCCTCTTTGAAATTGGGACTATGCCATAACTGTATTCCTTGCTCAACCAATATTGAAAGGATTCAGTAACCCTGTTTATTAAGAAAACAGATTTTTTTTCCTCCCTAAAAATAATTTGTCTTCATAAATTAGGCAAACCGATTTAACAAAAAGTTTCTGGAACTATTTAAATAAGGAATGGCCCATTTGCCAATGGTTTCACTCAAATGAAAACAATGAAATTGGGCTGCTTCTCACACATACACCAATACAAATCAGAAGTGACTCCAATTCAGCCAGTGGAGTTGCAACTGGTCTAAATGACAGAAGGATTAGTCTCCTAACCACCTCTGTACTTCACAATCCTTCTTGCACTGGCCAATGCTATGGATATATAGTAAAAAAAACAGTGATTTGTGCTTGTAGCTCATTTATCAGACAGAAGAGGGTAAAATAATCTACCAACTCTCATGGCTTGATCACAACTGCCAGAATTTTTTTTTTTAAATGCGTCGTGTCTGGAAAGCTTGTCATTTTTCAAACGCTATGAAATATCTTTGCCCTTTATTGGTGGGTAGTATTTAAAGCTAATGGCCGATCTGCAGCATACAGATATGCAAGTTGCAGGAAAAAAAAACCCATAACAGATGTTATTGTTATTAACAATAAATAATTCATGGGATGGTGAAGAAAGAGCCAGGCGGTAGATTTGGATGTCGCTTTCACGTAGAGAATTTTCCATCCTTTTGCCCTTTCTGCATTTTAGACATTCTTTGGGAGGCCTAAAATCTCTTACTGCAGCCGAGAGGGAGATGCAGAAGCATTTGTCAAATAATAGAGAGAGAGCCTATTAAAACCAGATTTCAGTGAATAAGCAATGGAGGAGCACCCAGAATGTGACCGATTGAGCAACATTATTACGTAATACAAACAGAGGGACTTACAGTTCCTCTGTGTAATGGCCCCAAATACAGCCCTGGACAGGACACACACATTAAAATCCTTTGGCAAGAGGGAGGGAGCTTGGCATTCAGAAAGCCAAACGTTAACACTCACATTCAAACAAGAAATCAAACCAAACCAATTCAACCGGCCACATTTGTGGTACGGCACCGCAGAGATCAGGCATTTGAGTGCCCTCTGCTGTGCTACTGAATCATTTCCTTGGTTCTTCACTAACAATAGGGCTGTGGTTTTTGGAAAGGGGTTTTACTAACCGATGCCCTGCCTGCAAACGCCAGGCAGAATCGCCTTGGGCTAGAGCAGGTTAGTAGCCAGAATGACACGGCAGTCAGCAAGGCTTTCAAAGGCTTTATTGGGCATTCGGATAGATCAGAACATTTTCATCAGCTTCAAGATGAGAAGAAGCAGCCTCAACCGTTGGCTGGAAAACCGAGGCGAAGAGGGCAGCTGTGGCTCTGAGTTAATGGATGGCCTCAACACTCCATATAATGAAACTTCACTTTCCCTTGGCAACCCCTCCTGTCACAACGATTCAGTGCCGGCCATCCAGACAGCTCTCAAAGCACTTCACGAACCCATTGTACAAACGGTGGCCAAATTCTGCCCTTGGACACATACAAGTGACATGCAGGTATCTGAGGATGGGACTCGGTCCAAGGATTCACTCCCACTCCACCCCCAAAAATGCAGCCTCCTCTGGGGTGAAACACACCAGCTGTTTAGCAACACCACAGACAGGAAATGGCTACAGCTCCTATCCTGAAGAAACTGAGATCGGCTCAGGAGACATCACTCCAGAGTCCCTCCTTCTGTGGCACCTTTGCAACAACCAGGGCCGGCTTTAGGCCGATTCCCCCGATTCCCCGGAATCGGGCCCCGCGCCTTAGGCGCCTTTTTAATTTTTAATTTTTTTTTACTCACCCGGCGGCGGTCCGGGTCTTCGGCGGCATTTTGGCAGCGGGGAGGGGGGTGTCCTTCAGTGCCGCGGAAGACCCGGAGCCGAGTGAAGGACCCCCCGCCGCCGAAGTGCCGCCGCCGGGTATTCGAATCGGGCCCCGCAGGTCCTAAAGCCAGCCCTGGCAACAACAGCGCCAAGATCCAACCAACGGGAGCCATCTCTCTCCCTGTCTCGCTCCTGTTTCCACGCCTCTCACTACAACTGCAAGTCTCCCACATGTCTATTCATCACGTCCTCTTCTGGAGTGATGTGATAGCTGCCACCTTGGCTGGCACCCTGGGGACTGAAGCGGGGAACCTGCAGAGGCTGAAAGCACAAGCTGCTACAGCTGGAGCTAAAATTGGAACAGACATATCCTCTGTGGATCAGGCCCAGAGCAGGACCTGTAGCTCTCACTGACCGGTGAGTTAGTCACACCTCTACATTAGGGTCAGCGTGGGTTCCAGGAAGGACAGGGAGAAGATCTGGATCGCTATATAGGAAACAGTCGTACTCCACGAATAAACTCAAAGGGCCTCACACGGGTGGTAACGCTGGTTCACTGGACCCATTTTGTTTTACACGAGGGGTGCCAGCCCTCCTCCGGGACTGTCCTGGAACGAAAGAGGACGCTTTAATGAAAGATGATGCCATGTGATGAAACCTCCAGGAATACGTCCAACCAAACCTGGCAACCCTGTTTTACACCAGCATAAGTGATTTCAGAATCCAGCTCGAAAGGCCAAGATTTTCTGTAGTGACTAGCAATCAGGGCCGGCTCCAGGCACCAGCTGAACAAGCAGGTGCTTGGGGCGGCCACTCGGGAGAGGGGCGGCACGTCCAGCTATTCGGCGGCAATTCGGCGGAGGGTCCCTCACTCCCGCTCGGAGCGAAGGACCTCCCGCCAAATTGCCGCCGCAGATCGCAATCGCGGCTTTTTTTTTTTTTTTTTTTTTTTTTGCTGCCTGGGGCAGCAAAAACCCTGGAGCCGGCGCTGCTAGCAATCCTCAGGGCCCAGCTGGAGACATCTTAAGGGGGCCTGATTTCCAGGGGGCGGGTGAGAGGGTAGCTCAGCTCTGGCTGAAAATCAGGCCCGTTTAAGATAACTCAGGTCAGGCACCCGAAATTACTAGACACTTCTGAAAATCTTGGCCTTTGGGCCTGATTTGGACATCACTTAAACCAGGTGTGACTCCACTGACATCAGTGTAAACCAAACTCTTCCCCCCAATTCCCACTGATTTCAATGGGAGCCTGGTGTGATTGTGAATAATTTCCACAGGATCAGACCATAAGAGTTTGTCTTCCCTGCAAAGATAAGTTGAGTGTTGCCCCGAACTCGAGTCACAGCCACACACAGACAACCTTCACTGGAGTATGGTGCTGCATTTAGCTGCCATTGGATGGCCTGTCCGGGGTTATAGGCTACATCTCGAGAGAGCACAACTCATCAGTTGCTAACACAACCACCCCGTAGTGTGGACGCAGGCTACTGACACTCCCAAGCCTCTGCTCCTCCAGAGCCTTCCCAGAATTCCCCACGTGTGGCCAGACAGGAAGTTCTCCCAGAATTCACTAGGAAATCAGTGTCAGAGCAGCTCTGCTTCAAGGTATTACGGGATAAATATCCCCAGAAGTCTTCGTGCCATGCAGGTGTGAGGGCAGCGCCAGTGAGGACACAGCTGCTCGAGTGTTACCTTGTGGTGTGGCCGCTCTCACTCAAGCTTGGCTCGCACGAGAGGAGCCAGCTGGCGTGTAGATAATTCAAGTGGAGCTGGCTGGGAATTTTTTGAAAAAAAAAAAACATGGGGTTTTTTGGTCAGAAGATGCTGATTCATCGAAATTGAAATTTTCCCCAGGAAAGGGTTAGTTTCAGGAAGGTTTCTCACAAGACAATAAGAGAGACACCTACTCCCCCTATCCCCCAGAGTAGACAACTGCCCAGTGATCAGGGCACAGTCCTGGGGTGGTTGGGGGAGACCCATTTCCAGGACGGTGGCTCTCCCCATATTCCAGGAGTGGGCTATTGGCTATTCTGGGTGTTTCTCTCTCTCGTTTTCCACGACCAATTCCAAAAGGTCTTGATTTCATCACACTGCGGAACAGGGAACATTTCGAAATCTCAAACGTGTTGGCAGGATGGGAAAACCGTTTCCCACCCGAGTGAACTCTGCAATGACGACCTACCCCAGTAGATCAACCCACAGAACCCCTGTTCCCTGTCTGCTGCATTCTGGCCCCAGCCATAGAGCATCTTTTCTTTTTAAACCGGAGACTCTGCCAACAAAACCAGGTTCACTTTTAGAGTGGAGTGGGATGGGAACCAAATGCTCAAGAGGCCATTTACTCTTCTTCCGTTTTTTTAGAAGTCAGAACATCCCGTGATCCCAGCTCCCAAGTTGAATGCTATTGCATCTGCTAGCCAGGCCCATGGCCCGAGGCGGTATGAGGTGATGTTTTCATTCAGAACTGTTGCTGTGACACAAGCCATGCTTGGAAACAATAATTTAAATAGCAATTGTGTAGGCAGTGCTGGTCAGACTGTTTGCTGGGAATAAATCCATTGAATATTTGCCAGCTTTAGCCCCCCTCCTCTCCCCCAATGAATCGATCCAGATTTCTGCACCTGCCTTCATTACTTACAAGCATTTACCTTTCACCGCACTTAGCTCTGTAACTGATCGAGCACCCACTGAATCCATGGGAAGACTCCCATTGTTCACAAGCGAATGCAGGGAGGTGCATGAAGAAGAGACATTCCCCAACCAAACCCTTGTTCCTACCAATAGCCAGGACTAGCAGATGTAACAGCAAGGGGATAAGAGCAAAGGAAAACAAAGAGCTATTTGGGTTCTGAACGACTGCATCCAAACACTATGGCCACCTCTCATATTGCATCAATTCTTCCATTCCCTGACATCTTTAATAATGGCTTATTTTTCTGCCTGCCTAAAGGAAATGAAAACCATGAAGACATTAGCATTGATCTTCCCTAGGGCTCTGCCACGGACCACACGGATTACCAAAGTGCTACACTCCAGTCCACCCCATCTGTTTTCTTGTCTCCAAAAGTGACATGCCGTTTACGTACACGTGGAATCTCTTGACCGGTGCTAGCATATCAGGTTTCCCCCGGATGTAAATATCACCCTACACTGATTCTGGCAAAGTGCTAATCTTCATCACACTTGTCTACAGTGAATAGTCATAAAAATCACATGTGTCTTTGATTTATCTATCACCTGGGTGACATTCTGATCTGATTTATACCTCGGGCAATTCTCCATGAAGCCAGTAAACTGGATTCTCCAGTCACTAATGCCAATATCACACTGATGCAACTCCTCTGACTTCAACACAGTTACTCTTGTGAATGGAGAATCTTAGCTCCTTGGAGTTGCATAAGGGCTTGGGAGGGCTGGCATAAGTCATCACAGAATTTGGCACATCAAATAAAATGAAAAGCAAAGGCCTGAGACACAGGTGGAATGGATTAAAGGGACCAATTCGCCTCTCATGTACCACAGTGCAAATCAGCAGCAATCCCACTAAACAACAGACTTGTGGTGGAGTAAAAAAAAAGGGTGTAAGCGACCGTAGAATCAAGCCCAAAGAGGGGAATTCCAGCACACAGCCTCAGGCTGAATTCTCGTGCACAGCCTGCATTAGGAGGTGGAACTTCTTGTGCTATATTCGCTGTATTTTTTAGAAAATATACACATTGGCTTTTGTCACTTCTGAACTAGCAGGAGTTAGTCAAGCCTGATGCTGAAGAGACTTTAAGTACACCATGTTCGCATCCCCATTAGGGCATTAGACATGGTTTGTAAAGCTGGGTATATGTGAACCCGGTAGAAGCAAAGCATTCCGGTAAACAGCTGCCTTTTGCAAACTGACCGGCGGTTTTACATGTGTCTACAAATCCAACAGATGGACTTTATTCCCCTCTCCTCCTGCCAGTTTCTACATCTGGGCTCCTCTTTCAAAGGTGAGGGTAAAGATTAGGATTCCAGAGCCCAGCAGCCTGCTTTTATATGGAAGCAGGGTGCAAGTGAGGCAAAGCCTGCTGAATGATGATGTTTATATTGCTTTGATATATCTTGGCTCCATTCAGCTAAGAGCAGCTTTTGGATCCAATGCAAAAAAGCCTGACCTTTGGCAGGGGTCAGAAATCTATGCTCTTCACTCTCCACGTTACATTTTTCATGTCTTGCAGGAGATACACACAAGAAGTATTTGGGTTCCCATCAGTAGTGGCGCCAGCTCTTCCGGCGCCCTAGGCAGCGGAAGGTCCCGCCCCCAAATTTCAACGGGCAGCCAGGGCGCAGGCGCCCCCAAAATAGCAGTGCCCTAGGCGACCGCCTAGGTCACCTAATGGGTTGCACCGGCCCTGATTCCCATTCACATTACAGGCTGGGATTTTCAAAGTCAGGCTCCCAACTCCCCCTTGACATTTTTTTGGAGTTGGGTACCTAACTCCCTTTGTCTCCTTTGCAAATCCCAGCCGTAGCTGCTAATTATCTATGCAAACAGGAAGGAAGAAACACATTTTCCCTGACTGCTGTGAAAAAGAAACAAGAGGGACAGATTCTGATCTCTGCTACTTTAACGTGGAGTGTCTTCCGATTTCTATCGGTTGTATCTGGGATCAAAGTCTGGCCCACAGTTGGGCAAAAGACAGGGAAGTCAATAACAATCAAAGAATTCCAGGCCTGTTAGCTTTCCATTGTCTTGGTGAATGCCCAGTACATGACACCAATATTCTCCTTCTGTTTATCATTTGCATTAGCTGGGAAAGGAGCCAAGCGGAGAAAACCAGCTACTCCACGCGACAAATATAGCCTGTTCAGAGACTACAAAAGTCTGTAGTCTCATTTATTTCCCCACATAGTAAACAACACTGACCCGGCTGTAAACGCTAACCATAGACAGAAAGGGCCTGGTTCTTCTCTCACCCATGATACAAGCTACTCTACCCTATTGAAGTCAATGGGAATCACTTGTGTACGTGCCGTGGGAAGAACGGGGCCTGGGTTCTTTGGAGACAAGGAACTAACGAAGCAGCAGACCAGCACACACAGCTCACCACACTCTCGTACATTCGGCCAACTGGGTGGGAAGTCCTAAATCCAAGTCCTTCTAGGGTTCAGGCTCAGGTGATTGTGCTGAGTGTTTCCTGTTGCATTCAAAGGCTGCTGTAAGTTGGGTTCTTAAGATTCCTATGGATTTCAGCCCCATCTTATCTGCAGAGGGGCAAGCTCTAGGGTGGCCAGGTGCCTGGTTTTCGACTGGAAAGTCCGGTCGAAAAGGGGACCTGAGAGTGTTTGGTCAGATCTATTGATTGGACACTCAAAGTCCAGTTACTGGGAGCGGGGGAGGCGGGGACGCGCTGAGTCATCACCTACTCCAGCTCCTACTCAGCCGGGACCACCTCCTACCTGTGTTGGGCAGCTGGAGCTCCCAGACCTGGCTCTGCAGGCGAGTCCCTCCTGACACGGGTGGGGGGGTTGGAGGGGAAAAGCAGCAAGCAACAGGGGGGAGAGGGAAGAGGTGGGGCAGGGGTGGGGCCTCGGGGGGGAACAGGCGGGACAGGGGAGCTGCCGGCACTCCTGCTGGAGTGTCTGGTTTTTAAATATTACGAAGTTGGCAACCCTACACGCAGCTCCCGATGGACCTGTTGATTTCAACTGCTTCTGGATTGGGATCCAGCCCTTCTGATCTGCCATTGAACTTCTATTACAGCTCCAGCTAGGATGTTATTGCTGATACGTATCCTAATTTTATCGCTCTGGTCTTCCACTGTATCACAACCCAATGCATCCCTAGCCCTCAGACTAAAACGCCATCCTATGGAAACACCCATCTCTCATACTCCAGAGTGTTTCTAAACCATTTTACAAGGTGCACCGAGGACAACCTGGTCATGTGAGCCGACACCAGCAACGGTGGAGGGAATGGAGAGCTGATCCAGTTACTGTAGGTTGGCATGAGCCTTAAGACAAAAAGCTGATGAGAAGGAAGATGGGAAAGAGATCGTTCCAATGAGTGGGCAAAGAAGAGGTGATTAGAACGGATCTGCAGGCCCTCGTGAGATGGGAGGCTTTCTGCTGATCTCAGCGGGAATTGGATCAGGCCCTAAGGGGGGGTGGAAACACCAAACGTTTGTCCGTTAAAAAGGCGCATTTGAGGTAAAGTTGTGTATGAATGCCAGGGAACTCCTTTTCCTTTCAAAGGACGGCCCAGGCTAGAGCAGCCCCCCTCTTCCCCCCTCAATTTTTTGCACAGCCAAGAGGAAGGCTGGGCTCAACAGCCACCCCAGTCTTTGGGAAAGCGGAGCCCGAGGCTGGAATTTTCAAAGGCGTTTGATGCCCAAATCCCAATCACAATGAACGGGACGCCCCAAGGCAGCGTCAACACTCTCAGCCTTACTGGCTGATCGTCCCCACTGCACGAAACTCAATGGAATTTGGGTGCCTAACTCCAAAAACACACAGATTTTGTACTGGTATTACTATTTGGGTTAGGAGTGTGATTTTTGACCAGTATAGTTATACCAGTACAGCTCCTAGTGTGGACACAGTTATACTAGTATAAAAGTTGCTTTATAGTTTATTCTCCTTCCCTATCCTAATATAAACACCTTTATACCAGTATAAGCGTGTCCACACTAGGGAAGTTGGATCATTTTAATTACACCGGTATAGTCAAAGCGATATAACCTTGAAGTGTAGACAAGGCCTTAGACTCCTTTGCAAACCCAAGTCTTAGGCCAGGTCTACGCTACATGCTTACTTCAGTATAACTTCATCACTCAGGGATGTGAAAAATCCACAGTCCTGAGCAACGTAGTTATACTGACAACCCCCCGTGTAGACAGACATCGCTACCGCCTCTCGCGGAGGTGGAATTATTAAGCCGACGGGAGAGCTCTCTGCCGTCAGCTTAGAGTGTCTTCATCGGAAATTTGTAGTGTGGACCTGCCCTCAGTATCTAATGAAGTCGGTAGCCCCTGCTGGAGCATAGGCGCCAGTAACTGTATTACAGCAGTGTCCCTGCAAAGCTAGTCCAAGGAGAGGCCTGGTGGTTTATTTCAGCAGGATAGAAGGCCTGCCAGATGGAAAGCAAAGGAGGTGCTCAAAGCAGTAGAAACATGGGAAATTCCTTCTCAACGATCACATTTCCCGACTACCTGAATGTAAATATGACTGATGCGTAACATTGAGATTCTCAAGGCTGCCTAGGAGATCAGAACACCCAGTTCCCATTAAAATTAAGGCAGCTTTGAAATTCTCATCACCCCCTTGCCCCACGCCAATCCTCTTCCTTGCCCTCTCTCTGGTTAAAACCACCAACTGGACAGGTGTGTTAAGATCACTCTCCTGGCCCAGATCAATGGAATGGGTGGGGTGGGGGGAGGGAAGCATCCAATAATTGTTCATTGACCTCACTGGAACGTTGGCGTAACAGCTGTGAAGGAATGATAGTATTCTGTATGTCTGTGATTGCCACCAATAGTTATATCTATATCTCTCTATATATTCCTATATATTTACAGAGCATGGATATACTGCATGTCTACAATAAAATAAGGGTAAGATATGATCTTAGGATATAAAAGAATATTTCTTGACTGTTCAGTCATTTATCCGCACCCAACAAGGTTCCATCCACGTGAACTCCATGTCCTGGTGCAATTCTCTTTAGGCCGCAATCCGTCTCGGAGGGGAGCCTCTGAGAAGAGGCCTCAGTTTTCGTAGGACTAGGAATGTGGATGCCAATCTGACTCCTCCTTTCCGACTGGATCGCAGTTCTGGAGCTGGCTGTCCAATTGCATCCAAAGACAAGGACAAGTGGCACCTTTTGGATCTGAAATACTTGGCCAGCAAAGCTTTCCTGCTAAATCCCTTCGTGCGAGCAATACAATAAAAGCACATGTGGATGCCAGGCTGGCGTGACGGATGCCGGCATCCCTGAGGAAATCAGCAGGTGTTTCCTCCTTCCTCTCCATTCCCCAGCTCCTCTTTCTTAGAGCATCCCAACGCTCAGGGGCACCGGGCCGGTGGGGGGAGCGCGGAGGCACCTGTCGAAGTGTCGAAAGGCTGCTCGATCTCTCTCAAAGCACAACCCGGTATCAAGAGTTTCCCTGTTGCCCCTAGAGTCCAGCCACACAACTGAGGTAGACTTGGAAACAGTTGCCTTCTTGACTCTCTGAGCCTGGGTCCCCTCTTAGTTCCTTTCACTCTCGGAGCGCAGCAATATCCCTTTAGGCCCTCGCGCTCTTGGCTTTTGGGGCGCTGCCTTACCGACATCAACCTTCCCAGGTTCCCTTTCCCCACTTCACACGCAGCCACATTCCTTGGCCGACAGCTCGTTGACGGTGTAGTAGCGGTTGTAAGTGTCCAGGAAGGAGACGTCGTCGTCGTACGCGAGAGGCCTGCAGCAAGGCCGGGCTCTGACCTTCTCCTTTTTGATCTTCTTCTTGAGCCTCATGTTCTTCAGGGAGAGATCGTAGTTCCTGACGGCCGTCTCGCACGTGCCGCTGCAGTAGCGGAACAGCACGGTCTCGTCTGACTCATAGCCCAGGCCCAGCTCGCTGACGCTCACCTCCAGCTCCTTCAGGGCGCAGGGTTTGTGACGGGCCCGGGCTCGCTTCATGCGGTTCCCAGGCTTGGGGAAGAGCGGCAGCTCATGCCCCCCTGAGTTCATGGACTGGCTGTACCTCTCGACCAGCGTGGAGATCAGCTGTCGGATTTCCCCCTCCGTGTAGCTTTCAAACAAGGTACTGTCTGCAACAGAACAGGGACAGGGGTTAGCGAGCCAGGCAGCGGGGAACAGCAAGCACAAGCCCCAGGAGCTAGCCACCCAGATCTCGATGCAATCTGCCCACCTGACTCCTTTGAAAAGCCCAGCCCCGAATATTTCTACGGACTGTGGGTAAACGTTCCAAAAATGCTTAAGTGACTTAGAAACCTAAGTCCCATTTACTTACAATGGGATTTAAGCTCCTAAACCAAATAGGTTCCCCCCTCCTTCACGTCCCCAGGCTGCACGCACAATCAGGAAAGAGCCTGTAAAAGTGACAGGAGAGAGTGATGGGCGTTAGGAAATCAAGGCTCCAATCATTTGCAAAGCCCCTCTGCAATGTTGACTACGTTCTACACAAATCTAAGCTTCCATTCAAGACACCAAATTACCTGCCTAGCATTTCCCCTTGTGAAGCAATTGGCCTGTGCAATGAAAAAGGCACGCTCCTGCCTGGTTAATCTGCCTTGGGGAAAACAGGCCCCAGCCAAACTCCAGCACCATCAAAGGCTGACATTCACCCCTCTCCCCCACCCAGGAGCGCCGCCAGCTTTTTCGGCGCCCTAGGCAGCGGAAGGTCCCGCCCCCGAAATGCCGCCCCCGACAGCGGCGGCGGAAGGTCCTGCCCCCAAAATTCTGCTGACGACCGGGGCGCCGGCGCCCCCCAAATAGTAGCGCCCTAGGCGACCGCCTAGGTCACCTAATGGGTTGCGCCGGCCCTGCCCCCACCCTGCTTGCTCCTTAGAGGTCAGATGGGCCCGCTTTATTTAGCAGAGCAGAGGCCTTATCTACACTAGGGCTGAAAAAATCACCAGTTCAATTACTGTGGTTTAAGAACTAGTGCAAGTGGGGTTTGGGCCCTGCCTATCGTCTAGTTTAACCCAGGGAAGCCAGAACCCTGCTCTTCCCGGCGATTGCTTTGATGATCTAGTCCGATCCCCCTGCACAACGCAGGCCAGAGACCCTCCCACAGCGAGCCCTGTACCGAGCCCACCCGCCTGCCGTTGAACTGGGGCATCTCCTTCAGAACGAGGCGCCCGCTTGAGAAAGGTGCGCACGAGTCCAGGGCAGTCAGAGCCTGAGCGTGTTCTTAACCAGTTTGCAACACCACGGTGCGTGTAGCCCGGTTGGACGGGAGCGGGGAATCTGCCCCTTTTGTGGGGCTGCAGGCGGACAGAGCTAACCCATTTCATGCAGGAAAAGCCACTGCAAGGCAACAACTTTCAGCTGCCACCAGCCTGATGCCGGCTAGTGCCCCAGTCCACTTTGTTCTTACTGGAGTCCATCCTAAGGGCTGAACGAATTCCTCCCAGCACAGGCCACCGGCACCTTGGCCTCTCTAACACATGGTGAGCAATTAACCCGATGCTCGGTATTTATGGGGCCCCCGGCTTTTGTGGCGGCCGAGCTTCCGGATGTGTACAACATCCCCGAATGCTTGCAAACAGTCGCATGCCCAGAGCGGCTTACGACGCGAACAGGCCCTGGGGGGATGCACATTCCAATGACTGGCCTCAGCCAGCCAATAGCAGAAGCCATTTGGGAAAAGGGCCCGGCGCGAGTCATCCCATTGGCCTGTTGTGGGCGACAGGGATGAAAAGCCAGTGGAGCTGGGCAGCAGGTTACGGAAGCCAGCTGCTCGGCATCAGCTTTGCCCCCCACCTTCCCAGTCCCTGGTCGGGGGGAAGTGGGTTCACTGGGGCCAAGATCCATAGGTGGGGCAATGCTTTGCCTGGCACCGTCCCCTCTATCAGCCCCCCGAGAATACAAGGCTGCATGACTTAAGGGCCCATTCCCGCCCCCATGAGGGTTGGTTGCAGGGACAGGGTCTGCCCGGGGTCCTACAGTCTGGGAGTCACGTTGCTAGGCAGCCAGACGCCAGCGCAGCAGCGAATGCCCCGTATGCCGAGTCGCCGCCCCAGGCCGCCGGCTAGAGCTCATTGATCCAGCGGCTTGGGTGGGGCAGAACCCCGTTTCCATGGCCACAGGGGCCCCTCTGTGTAAAATGGGTGAGATCGTTAACAAATAAAAATACAGGGATGAGTCAGGATTCAAGCGTCTTATTGAAGCAGGATGAAAAAAAATCTTTCAGCCTCGGAGCGCGAGGCTTTAACGACAGCTTTCCAGTTCAGCCCAAGGAGCCAAGCCGGCTCCAGATGGCACAGATGCTCTTAGCTTGGAGGATGTGGCCAGGGCCCAAGAGACAGGAATGCTTTCAGGGAGGCTCACTTAGGCCTCGTCTACACTTGAAAGGATTGGCTGGTTGACCTATACCAGTAACGCCCCCTCCTCCCCCCGCCCCACCCCCTCAGCAAACTCCCAGTGCAGCATTTCCAAAGCGATCTCACTTTGTGTTGTGTTTCCATGGCTTTCCTTGAGCTAAGCACCATGGGGTTGGGTAGGTGTTTGGGTAGGAGACCTCCAGATGCTTTGGCCAACGCAACTTCCCTTCGAGTTAATATTGTCCAGCATGGGGCTTGCTTTTATAGGACATGTGAACAGGGGCGGTGAAGCCCTCCCAAAAGTCGGGGGGGGGGACGGGGGGGGACAGGGACAGGGGGCCCGTCCCCTCTGTGGACCCGTCCCTGCCCCTCCTCTTCCCACCCCCGAGGCCCTGTCTGCAGCCAAGCCAGAAGCCAGAGCGGGGCCGGGGAACCTGGGTGGGCCCCTCCACCTGCCCAAGGTGGGGGGTGGGGCCAAGAGCAGCCCCCAGCCCGGGTCCCCACCCCCTGGGCCCCCATCCGGGGCAGGTGGAGGGTCCATGGCTCCCCACAGCTGCCCAGGCTCCCCGGCCAGGCTCCAGCTGCCGGCCTGGCCAGGGCCTTGGGGGGGAGAGGTGGGGCCCATGGCAAAAAGTGGGAGCGCCATGACCCTCTAGCCCCCCTGTTCCGGCGCCCCTGCATGTGAAACTCAGGTCCTGACCACTCGTGGCAGTTTCTGTAAGAATTAGGGATGAGTTAACCCTGGCATCCAATTCCAGTTCAGGCAATTACATTCTGCTTAGCGAAATTCCTTCTACAGTTTCACTTGAATACAACAGTTTGGATTGTGTCTTGATCTGCTAGGTGATGTAGTTGAGAGGGCTTAACCAGCTGCTGGGTCCTATCCCAGAAGCAGCTACATTTCAAGGGTGGGGGACATAATCTCGGGGTCAGTTAATTAATGAATGCCTGCCATCTGTGATCGTCAGGTGAAAGACCCATTAGAATAACCAAGCATTCTTGTGGGGCCAGTTCCTGGTTTTACTCCGTCCTTACTCGCTTTGATTTCAGCAGGAGTAAAAACCTAGTAAGGCCATCGGAGTTTGGCCCACTGTTGCTATTGGTAGTAAAATATTCTAATTCTTCTACTGATCAGGGAATGCCACAGTCCCATGTTATTTAAATGTCAGAACTACAGTATTTGTTTCAGCTCCGGTTGACTTCAGTCCATGTGCAGTAGAATTGGGCAGGAAATGGTTTTCCCGGGCTGCAAAAAGTAGATTTCAAACAATTTCCCCATTGGGATGAAATGGAGACCTTCAGAACCGTTTTTGGAAAACCACAGTGTGCAAGACCCATTCCACAATATCCTGTGGTTAGGTGCTCACCTAGGATGTGAGAAACCCCCGTTCAAGTCCCCACTCCGCCTGATTCAGAGTAAGGACCTGCACCTGTCTCACATCCCACATGAATGCCCTAACCCCTGGGCTAGGGTCTGTTCTGGGACTGTCTGTTTCAGTTACAGGCTAGACCCGAGGAAACCATCTAGATAAATGAGCATTTTCCAATGAAAAACCATTGTCAAAAAATTCCTGACCAGCTCTAATCTACAAGCTATTTCTAGGATTTGGAAAAGCAAATTTACTTCTCTTTTTTTTTTTTTGGACTAGTAGCTGTCCTGCAAGCTAGGACCTGTTTGAGACTTCACCTTAGCTGAGTCCGTCCCAACACTTGAGCATGGATGAGCCCGATGCAGGGGAAGGATCCCCAGGCAAGTGTGTAAATTAATTTCCCGTTACCGTGATGGCGCCCCCCAACTGAGCAGGACACGGCTATCAACTTTTCATTAGTTTACTCGCACTAGGAGAGGTAGTGGTACCATGAAGAGAGGTAGAGCTGTTATCTGCTGTTCATGCCCCTCCAGAGTTAGGCGAGGGGATGGGGGTGTGTGGAGTGGTTTGTTTATGGGCATGCCCCTTGAATCCTGCTGAGAGAGCGCGATGAAACTGTCATGGAAGTCCTCTGCAATCCTCTCCCAAAGGTCTCCAGGCATGGCAGCCTTATTTCTTCCTCTGCAGTAGGACACATTCCCACGCCAGGTAGCAATTACTGCCAGGGGGCCTGCCAAAGCGAACGGGCTAGCAGCCTATGGGCCCAGATGGCTTTGGGACGCCAGCAACAGCTGTGGGAGGGGAGGGGACTTCTGAATCTTAACTTCCGCTTTCCGTCATGACTCTACTGTCCATGGTACCTCTGTGCGTTTCATCTGTAGCTGATGCCGTTGCGGCCTTGAGAGGTTCCCCCTCCACACCCGCGGAGCGCCCGAGTCAGAGAAGGAGAAAGAAGAGGACTCGGGTTGACCTGTTCAGCGAGATCCTGCAAGCCAATGTCGCATCAGACCATGCACCGAGGGCCTGGCGGATGAATATAGCAGAGTGGATGCAGAAGGAAAGAACGGACAGGAGAAATGCCCAGGAGGCCCAGCAGGAAAAGGAGAGGGAGATGCACCAGGACGTAATGGGTCTTCTCCAGCAACAAACGCAGAGGCTGCAGCCCCTTGTGGACCTACAGGTTCAATAATCCCTTTGGAGACCTCCATGGTCACTGCTCCCGACACCCTGCGACAATCCATGTGGCATCAGGAGCCACATCCCTACCTTACCCCTCTACGCAGGGGGACATTAAGGAAAATCACAGCTTCACCTACGCTGACCTGGGAGAGCCACGGTTGATGTATGTGTAGCTAAAATGGACATGAACGCTCCTTCCCTTTCTTTAAGCTGTGTTCCTGTAAGCGTGCGCAGACTCACCCGGCGGCACCTCCTGCTGGTTGTCCTCGGGAATTAGCATCCAGCCTCCGGAGCGCCCTCTTCAGGCCGGTGTCTCGCCGTCACTGCTGGCCCCCGTGTCCCTCCCAGGACCCCGGTGCCCCTTTAACTGGGTGCTGCCCCCTGGCAGTACCCCCCCAGTTCTGGGTCTCCCCCTCCCAGGGGAACCCCCACCCACTATCCCCACTTCGCCTCAGTCTTGGCTACTGCCCAGTCTCCATCTAGCCTCCGTTCACTGGGGCAGACTGCAGTGTAAGCCACTCCTCACAGGCAAAGGGGATCGGACCTGCTGCCTCTGCCTACCCCTGGGCTGCCCCGTTGCAACCCTGCACCTATTCGGCCTATAGTCAGGCCTGCAGCCTGGGGCTTTCCAGGCCGGAGCTCCCAGCTCCTCTGGCCCTTCCCCAGCCCTGCTCCCAATCTAGTGTCTTGCTTAGGTCCCTGCAGCCAGGCCCTTCCCCCTCTACAAGCAGAGGGAGACTTACTGGGCCCTGGCTCCCAGCCTCTTGTAGGGACCAGCTGGGTCTGATTGGGGCATGGCCACAGCTGAGCATATTTTCCCCAATCCGCCCAGGCTTCTTGCCCCAGCCACAGCCCTCTCCTGGGCTGTTTCAAGCCCCGCAGGGCAGGAGCGGGTATCCACCCCGCTACAGTTCCAAAAAAAAAAAAAAAAAGTCTCTGCTTGTAGCTTTGTGAACAGTCCTGTCTCCTTAGAGATGCAGGCATCGTGCACCTTCCCTGACCGGTCAACAATGGTGCTGGTGAAGCCTCCCTGGTGATCCACCAGTGCTTGCAGAACCATAGAAAAATAGTCCGTTCTGATGACGTAGTCCGTGGCAAGGTGGTCTGGTGCCAAAATAGGGATTTGCATCCCGACTATTGATCCATTCGATAAGGGATGGATTTCCAGCAATGAGGTTATGTCCTGCCCATTGCGGAGAGTCACAGTCCTGTGTAACAGGAGATGTCCCTGCACATCTGCATGCCAACCACCCCCACAGTGGATTTTCCAACTCCAAAATGATTTCCCACACACCGGTAGCAATCTGCCGTGGCAAGTTCCCACAGCGCGATGGCCACTCACGTCTCCACTGTCAGTGCCGCTCCCACGTTGGTGTCCCTGGACTGGAGGGCTGGGGCGAGCTCGGTGCACAGATCCAGGAACGTGGCTCTGAGCATCTGAAAGTTCTGCAGCCGCTGCTCATCATCCCACGGCTGCTTTCCGATGCGATCCCACCAGTCACCGTTTGTAGCTACTCTGTGAATGCCACCAAAAACCTTCACTTGGTCCTCGCGGTGTTCCACAGCAATCCGCCCTCCAGGAATCAGCATGTTCCCCGCAACTCAGCTCGTAGCTCTCAAATGCTGGAGGATCACCAGTCCTCTGCTTGTCCTGGGGGTTTTCGCCTTCCTCTGCAGCACAGGGCATGGGTCACTTGCAGGTTGAAACTAGTGTCAATGGTGGATTCTCTGTAACTTGAGGTCTTTAAATCATGATTTGGGGACTTCAGTCACTCAGCCAGAGGTTAGGGGTCTGTCACGGGAGTGGGTGGGTGCGTTTCTTTGGCCTGCAATATGCAGGAGGTCAGACGAGATAATCATGATGGTCCCTTCTTGCCTCAAAGTCTACACGTCTAACTCTCATGATAATAGTCCAGAGCAGTGCAGGCTCCATGCTTCTGTCAGAGATGGCGGGCAGCGACAAGTCCCACGCCGGTTTGTGGGATTTTCTGAATAGGCGTGAAAATTATGGGATGGAGATAGCATTCTGGGGTGGAGACAGTTGCACGAGGGGACCTTGACGCTGCAGTCCCAGTCGCCCCTGCGCGACCTGTTCCTGCCCCACCAGTGCACTGGATGGTGGTGAGTTGCACCCTGGGATACCTGCACGGTGCACCGCACGGTGCATCGAAACAAGCACTCCTGGTGAGCACACACAGCGCCGACACAAAGAGCCAAATGTGCCCGCGCACAAGTGATATACTAACTTGAGTTGGCAAAAGTTTGTAATGTTGACATGCCCTGAGGTAACTACGTAACCGAGACAGTTACAGGCTTAATTTAAGGCAATTAACTTGTTATGGTGGAGATTGTTGACACTCAGGGGCAGGGATTGGGCTAATGAATTCATTAGCTCAATACAGGAAGAGAGAGAATTGGCAGGAAGTCAGGGGGGAGCTCGGAGAATGAGCTGGAGAAACTGCAGAATTGGAATTAATTTGCAAACTGGACACCATTAAATTAGGCTTGAATAAAGATTGGGCGTGGATGGGTCATTACACAAAGTAAAACTATTTCCCCGTGCGAATTTTCCCCCTACTGTTACTCACACCTTCTTGTCAACTGTTGGACATGGGCCATCCTGATTATCACCACAAAAGTGTTTTTTTTCTCCTGCTGATAATATCCCACCTTAATTGATTAGTCTCGTTAGAGTTGGTATGGCAACCCCCATCTTTTCATATATATATCTTCCTACTGTATTTTCCACTGCATGCATCTGATGAAGTGGGTTTTAGCCCACGAAAGCTTATGCCCAAATAAATGTGTTAGTCTCTAAGGTGCCACAAGGACTCCTCGTTGTTTTTGCTGATACAGACTAACACGGCTACCGCTCTGAAACTGGGTGGAAGGTTCCTCCTCCTGACGCATGCCTGCACTATGTCCTGCAATGGTGGGAATCTAGAGATTACAGATACACGTGGGGAAAAGAAACAGACTGTGTGTATATTGTGAATAAGAGACCGCACAAACGGGCCAGGCCCGCAGCACACCGGGTAGCCGAGGGAGCAGCCCGTGACAGAAGCCTAAGCAAATCGCTGGGTGCCCGCGTTCACCCTGGCTGAGACGTAGCCTGGATGGGCAGGGATGTTCTCCTGAACGAAGAACTTCCACTGCTGAGCCACAAGGAAAAGGCTCCTTTAAAGGAACGTTGTCCCCTCGCCCCCATCTCTTCCAAGCTAACTCCAATCCCGCTCCAGAGTTCTGCTGGAACTCCTCCTGCTCTCCACGCCCCTCACTTTGTCTTGTTTATTTTCCTATCAGACTTTCACCGCTTGCAGCAGCTCAGGCCACCCCTCATTGCAGACACTTAAAGTGCATGCTTAAAAAAAAATAAATCAAACATTTGGTGAATAAATAAAACTAACTCCCGTTGCGTTCATGATTTCCAGATGCCGTGCACACAGCCACGTCGGAGACGCTGGGAGGAATCGCAGCTTCCTCCAGCGAAGGGGGAACGGGCAAGCCTGTGCTGCAGCGAACGGGTCGGACACAGCATGCTCCCACTCATGCAGGCATCACAAGCAATCAAAGCACAGGGAAGAGGGCAGGGAGCAAAGAGACGTGGCACCGATCAACGGGGACCACAGCGCTTGGGTCTTGGGCAGCTGTACTCAGGGCCGGCGCACCCATTAGGCGACCTAGGCGGTGGCCTAGGGCGCTGCTATTTTGGGGGCACCGGAGCCCCAGCCGCCCGTTGAAATTTGGGGGCAGGACCTTCCGCTGCCGCTGTTGGGGGCGGCATTTCGGGGGCGGGACCTTCCGCCGCCTAGGGCGCCGGAAGAGCTGGCGCCGCTACTGGCTGTACTATAGCTATAAAGGGCCCGATTCTGATCTAATCAGCCAGGTAAAGCAGGAACGACTCTGCTGGAATCAAAGGAGACGATTCCAATCTCACTCCAGTGTCACACTGGCGTAACTCAACAGAAGTCAATGGAGCGAGCCCTGATTTGTACAGCTGTAAGTGGGAGGAAAATCTGGCCCATACGAGTTAAACTGATGTGAGTTCAGATCAGACCCAAAAGCTCTACCACCATTAAAGCCAGCTGTCACTCTGGATCAAACTATACACTAGGGTTACCACATTTGAACATTCAAAAAAGAGGACACTCCACGGGGGAGGGGGGGTATTTGCTTGCGCCCCCCCCCACCCCTAGCCCCGCCCCAACTCCACCCCTTCCCCGCCCCCATTCTAATCCCTTCCCCAAAGTCCCCACCCCAACTCTGCCCCCTCCCTGCCCCATTGGACCCCTTCCCCAAATCCCGGCCCCGCCTCCTCCCCTGAGCGCGCCGCGTTCCCCCTCCTCCCCCTCCCTCCCAGCCGCGCGAAACAGCTGTTTCGCGGCACAAGCGCTGGGAGCTAGGGGGGGAAAGCGGGCACTCTCTCGAATGATCAACATTCACTTTCTTTCTCGAATGATCAACATTCACTCTCTTTCTCGAATGATCAACTCTTCTTTGGGGAAAAATAATAATGGCAAAATCCCGGACGTTTTTAGATATTTAAAAATTCCTCCCAGACGGCAATTTAAGAACCAAAAAGCCGGACATGTCCGGGAAAATACGGACGTATGGTAACCCTACTATACACTTTAACAAGCCTAGGCTATTCTGTCTTCAGTGCGAATTCTCCGGGCCTGACTTTCATCCTACTTCAATAAGATAACAACCTAATCCTCAGAGCAGAGGGCATAAATAAAAAAATGGAGATATACCTATCTCATAGAGCTGGAAGGGACCCTGAAGGGTCATTGAGTCCAGCCCCCTGCCTTCACTAGCAGGACCAATTTTGCCCCAGATCCCTAAATGGCCCCCTCAAGGATTGAACTCACAACCCTGGGTTTAGGAGGCCAATGCTCAAACCACTGAGCTATCCCTGCCCCCCAGCTAACCTTTCCAGACGCAGACCTCAATTCAGAGCTGGGGTGTAAGAAGCAGGAAGAAGGCATAAAGGGCAGCAAAAAGGTGTATCTGTGACCCAAAGGTTATCGCCCCTGCAAACTTCATGACCCTGCTCCAAAGCATGGACACGCCGGAACTCTGCAAAGAAACAGCTGAAAAGTCTCTTTAATGTTACCAACATGATCTGACTTTCCCTTTGCCTCATGCTTGGAAAGGGCTGAATCATTTTCAATGAAACTAACCAAACTAATTCAGCCGGCGGCTGAGAGCAAGAATGGAATATTTCAGCCACAATGGTTAAAGTCTGGCAAAGTTATAACCAGCGGAAAACAGGGGCCGTCTGATAACGGGATGCACGAGGCCACCCTTGACTCTCAGCATTGCCACTAACTTTCTATTTTTACTTTCGTCTCCTCTAGCACCTTTCAGCCAGCTCTCAACCATTCGTGGACCCACACAGACCCCCTGCGAGAGACACACGCAGAGAACACACCGAGGGTGCCCCTCACATCTGGGCCAAACTTGCTGTAGACTCCTGCACCTCCCTGTCCTTCTTCAAGGTTTGATATTAGGAAACACTATTTCACTAGGAGAGTGGTGAAGCACTGGAATGGGTTACCTAGGGAGGTGGTGGGATCTCCATCCTTAGAAGTTTTTAAGGCCCGGCTTGACAAAGCCCTGGTTGGGATGATTTAGTTGGTGTTGGTCCTGCTTTGAGCAGGGGGTTGGACTAAATGACCTCCTGAGGTCCCTTCCAACCCTAATCTTCTATGATTCTAAATCCCTCCTTAAATCTCTCCTCGACTGCAATGCCTACAAAAAACTTTACAACGGCCAGGCTGCTGATGTGCTGAGACACTGTCCATCGTGACCAACCCTGTCTCATTGTTTCCTTGTGCTACCCCGTCTGTCTGTATCCCTCTGTTGTCTCTTGTCTTAGACTGTGAACTCTCTGGGGCACAGAGGGTCTTTTTGTTCTGTGTCTGTGCACCGCCTGGCACAATGGGGTTGTGGGGCCTGATTAGGTGCTACAGTAATACAATAAATAATATTTTCATCGGCAGAGTCAGGAGCAGACCCGGATCTCCTGACTCGCCATCCCCTGCTCTCGCCACCAGCCCGTACTCCCTCTCAATGAAGCAAAGGCGTAATTAACCCATTTAGAATTCATCGAGGACCTAGCAACCTCAGCCTGAACAAAAAGTGGTAAACGCCAGAGGTCAGGACCAGAATTTCATTGCTCCTCCAAAGGGCAGCAGCCACCTCACAAACACCATCTCGGGGCACTGGCTCAGCACCTCCTGCCAGTGCTCCGGGAAAGATCATCTCTCAAAGTACCCACCAACTCTGACTATGCTTTGGGGAGCAGAGCACAGCTGGCCACAGCTGCAGGCCCACAGCCCTGGGTCTAAAGACAGCGGGCTGGTTTTGATCTTGTTTTTAATCACATGCTGTCCATCGCATGTGGAATGCGCAAACCACATGCTGTCACACCATGGATAAGGAGGCCTTGGGTAAAGCAGAAGAGGAACAAAACCCCTTGTCTGGAGGGGTCAGTCTTGGATGAGCTTAATTGGCTTGAGAACCTAGTGGTGGCCCAGCTCAGACACTCAGGGTCTGTCTACACTGCAATGGAAGCCCCGGGGTAGTAGAACTTGAGTTAGCAGGCCCTGGGCTTGTTAACCTAGGACTTGAGCGTCTATACTCACTTGTAACCCCAGGTTAGGAATTGTTGAACCCTGGCTCCCAAGTTGGGGCTCCAGCATGTACCCTGCATTATGCCGGCATGAGTCCAACCAGCCGTCTCCCAGACTTCCTAGCGCCCTCCCAAAATGTGCCCGCTCGAGCCAGTTGTTCATGATGCAGTGTGGGAAAACTTGACTGTCCAGAGGACAAAGAAAGTCAGCTTGTGGGACTGTAGGATACAGCAGAACCTCAGAGTTACGAACACCAGAGTTACGAACTGACCAGTCAACCACACACCTCATTTGGAACCAGAAGTGCACAATCAGACAGCAGCAGAGACCAAAAATTAAAAAAAAGCAAATACAGTACAGGGCTGTGCTAAAGGGAAACTACTAAAAAGGATAAAGGGAAAGCAGCATTTTTCTCCTGCGTAGTAAAGTTTCAAAGCTGAATTAAGTCAAGGTTCAGTTGAAAACTTTGGAAAGAACCATCGTAACGTTTTGTTCCGAGTTACGAACCGCCTCCATTCCCGCGGCGTTCGTAACTCTGAGGTTCTACTCTATTTTTGGAGGACTCGGAGCACGAGTCCAGTGGGGCTGCGTCTACACTGCGGAACAATAAGGCTTGAACCCTGGGTCTCAGCTTGGCTCAGGCTCAGACCCTCCAGGGTACGTCTACACTGCAATAAAACCCCATGGCATAGCTGTAGCTCACCATTATCCCACCCGTTCCATGTATACCAGGGCCTGGGGAAGAAACGCTCTCCCCCAGCAGTGCCAGCGGAGGAGATGGCTCTGAGCAGATGGAGTCAAGGCAAAGCATGCTATAGCTTACATTGAGAGATCAGTGGGTCACGGTGCTCCAGGGCTCGCGGGGATCTCCGCTGACCTACAGGCAAGGCAGAAGAGGAGGCTGACCTTGACGGCGAGGAAGGGAAGGGGCTGTATTTCCGGCTTCCGTTGAGCATGTCTCTACAAACTAAAATGGACAACATGGAACTGAGGAGCATCGAGGCAATGGCTGCAAGCTTCCATACCTTCATCTTAGAGCAAGTCAGAACATTGAAACTCTGCAAAACAGGCAAAACAAATATCCTTATTACAAAGCCTCTCCCCCGGCCCCCAACACCTCCCCGCGGACAGGTCCCCAGTAATAACGATCGTGCCGTGGGCTTCTGAGCAACGCATTCCTTCGGTCGGACTCACCCCCCTCCCTCGGGTCAGTATCAGCCTCATCCCTATTTTATAATGGGACACTGAGGCACAGAGAGGGGACGTGACTCGCCCAGAGCCCAGCAGCGAGTCAGAACCCAGGTGTCCCGATTCGCAGCCCCAAGCTCTCCACAACGGACCTCATTCGTGCCATCACTTTCCCGTCACGGGAGCAGGCCGCTCTGCTTGTGGGACAGAGGACATGTACAGAGAATCAGCGCTGCGGAGCAGATTGTACCAGGCGCTAGTGAGGGCGGACGGGGGAAGGAGGGCACACGAACGCACGTATGTGCCCTGGGAAGGGGTTAGGGGCCAGGACACAGGTGCTGCTCAGCTGCCCGGTGCGAGAAGGTCGTGCAGAGGTGATGCAACGCACACGCTTTCTGTGTGCCAGGCGACCCCTCCTCACCTCAGCCAGCAGAGCCACCTGGATGAAGGAGGAATCTCAGCTGCACCTTTCAAAAGGCAGGAGATCTCCCTGGTGCTCCCCCAGAGGAATTCTGGATGAGGCGAGAAGGATTCTACCTGGGATTGCAGGTGATGGATCATTTCCCATGCCGGGCAATGCACAGTCTAGCCTGATGGGTTTAAATCCCTTTAAAAAAAATAGAACCAGGGCCCAGCATGTTTCTCCTCCAGATAAATATCCATAATTCAGTACCAAAAAACCCCCAGCCCAGCCAGAGCAGCAAGGATGTGAGTGCTGAGTAGGATTGCTAAATCTGATCACTACCTCCGGAACAAGATGGGTCTAGAAGCTGCTGCCAACAACCACCCACGGAAGCAATTCGCACTTCGCTTCTTTTCCAAAGACCTTTTGCCTGATCCTTCCTTTGCTCTGCGCCTCGGGGAGTCACTTACTCCAGTGCAAAGCAAATGCCATTCAGAGCCAGTAGCACTTCACGCCCCTTTGCCCTGGTATCAACGGTGACACAAGGTGCCCCTGGAGTCGAATGAGGAGAGAAAGTCTTCCGAGCCCGGCCCCTTTACAGCAGTGACTAGAGCTGGGCGGGAAATGATTTTCCCCTAGAGGGAGAGTTTTTGAGATATCAAAACAATTCCCCAGCCCGAATTGGGAAGAAGAGTCAAAATCTCAACAATTTTGGAGACCTGAAAATCCCCCCCCCCAAATCGGTTTAGGTGAATTAAAACATTTTAATTCCATAATTTTGAAACTTTCCATTTTGATAGTTTTGAAACATTTTGTTTTCAAGCTTTTTCTCAAACCTCTGAATGTCCTCAAATTTCAAGCTGAAAAACGGTCTCAACTCAAACCACCTGAATTTTCCATGTCAAAAATGTGGCCGTGGGACATTTTGACAATTTCAAAACACTTCTTCCCAATAATTTCTCAGGTCAGGAGATTTGGCAAAATCAGCCCAGTTTCGCCAACGGTTTCGGTCTCAACGAATTGACCTTTTTCAGCCAAACACAGCTTGTTGAAAAATTCCTGACCGGCCCTGTTAGAGACTTAGCCCTGGTCTACACGACAGAGAATTATTCTGATATAACTACATCGCTCAGGAGTGAGAATAAGCCACTCCCCTCACCGACGTAGTTACACCGACCCAAGCGCCAGTATGGACAGCACTAGGTTGGCAGGAGAACTTCTCCCACCAGCGTAGCTACTGCCTCTTGCAGAGGTGGATTAACTGCGCCAATGGGAGAGCTCTCTCCCGTCGGCGTAGAGCGTCTTCATTGAAGTACTACGGCGGCGCAGCTGCATGGGTGCAGAGTTTTAAACGTAGACTTGCCCTTACACAAGTTTCACTGCTCTTTATTGTTTGCCCGGCAAAAACAGCTCAGCTAAGGGAGGGTGAGCTAGAATCTGTTCTTCCCTGGCCACTGTCAATAGAATTGTTTACAAAGTTCCAAGCATTTACACCTGTGCAAACTCCCTGAGGACATTTGGGTTCTGCAGAGTCATCGAGGGCCTATGTTTCAAAGCAGGGGAAGCCCATGGATAACAGAAGGGCTAATCTGACACACCAACCAACCCTTTGTTAGTGGTGTTGATGCATGAGAAGGAAAGAACCTCAGGGTGTGTCTACATTGCAATTAAAAACCTGCGGCCGGCTGTTAAATTATGGTGTAGACATTCAGGCTCGGGCTGCAACCCACATTAGAGACCCTTACACCAGTGCAGAGTGGGTGCAAGCTGCGCTCATTCCGATTAGAACCGGGAGACATTTTGGAGGAAACTTTTTGTGGTGAAAAATGCAGCTGCAGCGAGATCGAAACCTTTCACGAATCGGTTAAAACAACAAACGAAAAACAATTCCAAAGACATTGAAACGTTTCAACGTTCTCTAAATGAAGTGCTTTGATTTTCTGGTGTGAAATGACTTTGTCGCAAAATGTCCTTTAATCATACTGTATATATTTTTTTTAAATGCAAAAGCGTTTCAAAACGGGCAACGTAAAAACGTTCTGATTTTGTCAAAATGAAACATTGTGTTCGACCCGAGACGGTTTTTTATGTTAGACTTGTCCAAGTTGCTGAAAAATTGCAAACGTTTTCATTTTTTGGCCTGACCCCAAATGAATTCCCCTCCTCCACCATTTTTTGGAACATCCAATTAACCACAAAATCTATTCTTCGCCCCGCTCTAATTTTGATCTGGTGCCTCTTACCCTCTCTTTGCACTGGGGTAATTGGCAAGGAACAGAGGGAAAGTCACAGGAGTCTTGGAGAGACAACACACAGCCCTACGATGTCGTTTTTTACGGTCCTTTTCACAGCCGCTCCACAATTGAATGCATTAATTTAGAAGGGAAAATGAGATGTTTCCAGATGTGCCACATTCCAGTTGTCAAATGCCCTGCACCCTGTTCTCCAGCTAGTGGAGATTCTTGCGTTCGTTACCAACGATTCTTAATAACCAAGGCCAAATCGTACAGTCCTCACATGGGTCTGATTTTCATTGACCCTAACTCCCCTTTACACCTGACAGCGAAAGGGGGCTTAATAGTGAGTGTAAATGTAACAGATCCAGAGCAAGGCCTTCTTATATGGCTCCTGGCCTTTGCATCAATGAGAATCAGATCCGCCGACTTTAATAGGAGTGTTGCCTACACAAAGTCTAAACCAACCACAGGAAGTTGGCCCAATAATACCAATAAATTATATCTTGGGCACCCCGTGCCAACCCACAAGGTCTCCGAGCACCTAGCATGCAGTAATAGGCCTCATTAAAAAGCCAATAAACAAACGAGAGAGCAGAACCGAACGCCGCTCCCCTGAGCTGGCCTCCTGCCCTCCGCCCACGCCCCGCCACACACGCAGCCACCGCCCAGAGCCAATCCTCCCCCACAGCAATGGCAAGCAAGCGCCGACCCAGACATCTCTTCGGCCTGGCTCTGGAAGGAGGTGGGCTCTGGGGTCCGGGCATATGCCGAGAGGGAGACAGTAACTAGCGGGGGTCATGGGCCCATGACCTGCCTCCCGGGCAGTCAGCAGCTGTAGCCCGTCTGATCAGAGCTGCCATTCTGGGGCACAGAACAGGACTAGGAAGGGGCGTACTACCCCTTTAAAGGAGAGAGCCTGCTGGGAGCTCCCTGCCAGGAACCTGATTGCCCCCCGGCACTCCCGACAGGGACTGGGGAACTAAGAGCCCGGGCGGTAGCCGTGCTCACACCTGGAGTCCCCTACCCACCCTGGGGTGACAGCCCCAGCTGTGAGCCGAGCTTGGGGTTCACGGCAGGGATCCTACCCGTTTCATGGCTCCAGCAGGGCCACGTGACCTCGTCACAGCTTGCTACTTCAAGCTGCGCTTCAGCGGGGCAGGTGGGAGAGGACTACCCGGGACGGCAGGAAAACGGTATTCGTGCTGGAGTCGTGAACCAGTTCCTCTGCGGAGGTGCTGTCCAGCCACAGCACTGAGGTGTGGATATGATGGGACTGAAGCAATGTCAGCCAGTAGAGACCGTCTGATCTCGTGCTAGTGCCAATTATCTGGGCCAAGGGCATACTCTGGAGGCTGCCACGTCCATCCCAGATCCCCAGGAGTGAGAACCCATCTCCCACTAGGATTACCACAACCGCTGCCTTCTCCCTGCCCGCCACAATGTCCTGTCCCGCATGCTTAGCCTAGAGAAGAGACGCATGAGGGGCGACCTGATAACACTTGTCATGGATGGTCTAGGTCAGGGGTAGGCAACCTATGGCACGGGTGCCGAAGGCGGCACGCAAGCTGATTTTCAGTGGCACTCACACTGCCCGGGTCCTGGCCACCGGTCCGGGGGGCTCTGCATTTTAATTTAATTTTAAATGAAGCTTCTTAAACATTTTAAAACCCTTATTTACTTTACATACAACAATAGTTTAGTTCTATATTATAGACTTATAGAAAGAGACCTTCTAAAAACGTTAAAATGTACGACTGGCACGCGAAACCTTAAATTAGAGTGAATAAACGAAGACTCGGCACCCCACTTCTGACAGGTCGCCGACCCCTGGTCTAGGTGATACTTAGTTCTGCCTCCGTGCAGGGCACTGGACTAGATGACCTCTTGAGGTCCCTTCCAGCCCTGTGGTTCTATGAGGCTACATTTCCCTCCATTTCTGACTGGCGTCTCTACAATGAGCGAGTTAAACTGCTGCGGATCAGCGGCAGCCTCCAGAATCCCCATCCTCCTCGCTGTCGCTCTAATCCCATCACCTCCCTCCCGCTTTCCAGAGCCTTCACCGCTTCGGCCTCCCCCAAGCCTTGCCCAGGCCCTGCACCTCGGTCACCCACCCCTCTCCTGCTCGGACTCTGCGCTCTGCCAGTTCCACCCCGGTCCCCTCCATGCCCCTTCTGCAGCCAGCACCTCCAGGTCCCCCAATGAGCCAGTGGCAGTATCTGGGCACATACCGTAGTATCCTCTGTCCTGAACACTGGCCCTCAAGGAATACTCTAAGGGGGTGTCTACACTGCAATGTAAAGCCCGTGGCTGGCCCATGCCAGCGGACTCAGGCTAAGGAGCTCGGGGGCTGTTTTACTGAGGGGTAGATGTTCAGGCTCAGGCTGGAGCATCCCAGGGCTCAGGCTGGAGCCCGAGCCCAAATATCTACACCACAATTAGACAGACCCGCCAAGCCTGAGTCAGCTGGCCCAGGCCAGCCATGGGTGTCTAACTGCAGTGTAGACACACCCAAAGAGTGTGAAGGGGTAAGTTCTGTGCTGCTCCCTACCCCTGGAAAGGTCTTCCCTGCTCAGTACGCCATGCCACTTCCCACTCCTTCTTCTGAAAACCCCAATTGGCCCCACCATCCCTCAGACAGTGACCCTGCCGGGCACTCCCCTTACACATCTTTCCAAAGATCACGTCAAACAAAACAAAGCAAACAACTAGGAACGAGTAAACTGCTCACTGTTTCAGCCCAAGGCATCCCACACCCACTCTCTATGCATGTCTCCGGCCTCCCTGCTTCTTGTCTTCCCCAGCATCGTGGGGACCGGGGTAGATTGTAAGCTCTCAGGTACCAGGATCAGACCTTCCTTTCCTCGGTGAAGGGCTTGGCACATCTGCGGTGCTTTTCCCAAGTACTGATCAGCAGCAAACCCGGTCATTTCCGCTCGGCATTAGCCCGTCCGACAAAGCACTTGACTTTATGCGGACTCCTGTGTCAAGCGGCTGCTTCTGTGCGTTTGTTGGAGCAGGGCAAAATTTGCACAAGCGCCTCAGTGATTTAGGACCCTCCGCCCCATTTTCAAAAACGACAAACATTTAGGCGCCTCAGGCCCATGGCCGTTCAACGCGACGTAGACTCCTAAGTGAGGCAAGGCAACGTTTTCAAAAGTGATTTGGGGCCGGAGGCGCTACGGCTTTGTCTTCGCTAGAATCGCTGCAGCTACACCGCTGTCGCACTCCAGTGTAGACGCTGACTGCCATGACGGGAGGGGTTCGCCCGTTGCGGTCGTTCATTCACCTCCCTTGGGAGGCGGTAGCTCGGTCGACAAAAGAATTCTTCCGTCAACCTAGCGCTGTCTACGCCGGGGGTTAGGTCGGCATAACTGTGTCCCCCAGGGGTGTGGATTTTTCAGTGTAGGGACGCAGGGAGTTAGGCACTTTTGAAAATGCTCCCTGTGTCCAACTGGCTCTTTCTAAGCAAGCTGCTGCTCCGCTTCTCCCCAGGGGATCGTTTCACAGCATCTGGCCCTGTGATGACTTCTTGTGGGTCTTTAGCGTGTCTCCCCAAACCGCGGGATTTCACGTTAATGACAGCGGCTATCTGCACCTCCTCCCTTCAACCACCAGGCCCCGGGGCACCTGGCAAATTGCTAACTTCTCTCCCGCTTGCCTTGTTCTCTCCGTCTCCAGCCGGACCCAATAAAACCAAAGAACGTGATTATCTTTGCTCTGGAGGCCGGAGTCGATTGATTATAAATGTTATCTGAACTGATGTGCCCGTCCTCCCTTTTCGGTTGGATTCAGAACACAAAGTGCCCCATGCGCCCTCTGCTGGCCCTGCAGGAGAATCAGCCGTGCAAAGTGATAAATGGAGCCAGGTGACTTTATTTTTTTGCAGCGAATAGAAATTTGGCTGAAAAATGCCTTTTTGGGAGGCTCCAAAACTACTTATGAATTTGGGTCAGACTCAACAGACAGTTTATACAGCTGCAAGGCTGGTTTGATTTGGTTGCCTATTTCACGCCCGCTCTACAATCTGCTTGCATGGATGCAAATGAGCGCCCAGTGCGTAGGGCAACTGAGAATTAGTCCTTAAACAGGGGCAGCAGAACCGGGGGCCAGGGGCCCAACACCCCCACAATAGAAATATCGGAGAGACCGATCTAGATTTCTGACTCCCCCCAACATCTTGCGGAGGTGAGAGCAGAGTGGAACCCAGCTATGTCCTGAACATGTGCTGGGCGTGGGGGTGAGGAGAGACAAGAGCTGGTCCTGGAGGAAGGCTGAAGCAGCCACTGCAGTGCACAATATCAGGCCAGCCCCTGGGGAGCAGGTAGGACTCCCCTGACCAGCCTGGTCTTGCTTTCCAGCCGCCACAGCAGGTCCTAGTGCAGACCCCCAGCCCAGGAGAGGGGCAGGACCATGTGCATCAGCTGCTTGAGTGGAGTAGGGGACAGGACAGGGCACTGTCAGCTGGGCGAGGGTCAGGTGGGCATCAGCACGCAGGGCACCAGCCACTGAGGAACTGCCATAGGAACGGCAGGAGGAACTACCGGGAAACCCCTTCCCAGCCTGGAGCTGGCTCCCCCTCCTCCGGTCTCTAGCTCCCCTTGCTCCTCCTCCTGCCCCTCTGACCCACGGCCTTACGTTCTATTGATCCTGTACCATTAGGGGGATGGAGCAGCTTCCATATGAGGAGAGATTAGAAAGACTGGGACTGTTCAGCTTAGAAATGAGATGGAGGGGGATATGATAGTGGTCTATAAAATCATGAGGGGAAACTGAATATGGAAGCGTTATTTACTCCTTCGCATAACACAAGAACCAGGGGTCACCCAATGAAATTAATAGGCAGCAGGTTTAAAACAAACAGAAGGAAGTATCTCTTCACACAATGCACAGTCAACCTGTGGAACTCCTTGCCAGGGGATGTTGTGAAGGCCAAAAGTATGACTGGGCTCAAAAAAACTAGATTAGTTCCTGGAGGATAGGTCCATCAATGGCTATTAGCCAAAACAGTTATGGCTGCAACTCTCTAGACCTCTGACTGCCAGAGGCTGGGAGTGGATGATGGGCTGGATCACTCAATAATTGCCCTGTTCTGTTTATTCCTTCTGAAGCACCTGGCACCGGCCACTTGCAAAGGCAGAACACTGGGTTAGATGGCCCAGTGGTCCGACTTCGCTTGGCCATTCTGATGTACTCAATCCCCTGTAAAGACAGGCTTTCATAAAGCTGACTTGGCCTGTGCTTTCCTCCCTGTTCCTTTCAGCTCTTTGCAAACTCCAAACACGTCTCCATTTTAAACAAATTATCCAATCTAGAGCCACAGAAACAAAAAAGGAACATTTGCCAAGTGGGGAAAAAGTGAGTTTTAACTGGGGAAAGAAATGTTTATTGTAAAACGGAACTCGACGGAGCCTCCTTTCATGTTACCACAGTAAATAATAAAAATGGAGCTAGGAAGCTGCTCTATTGCCAGTAACACTTTATTTTATAGGATGTAAATAATTACACATTAACTAACACAGTAATTATATGCCCCGCAGGTTACAGGATAATTGTCTAACCCAGCCAGAGTCTAAATATTTTAAGTGGACTGTAAACAAAGCCAAGCTCGAAAAAAGAATAGTTTAGCCATATAAGGAGGTGAGATTGTTAAAGACAGCCATGGTACCAAAAGGTTAGCTGTGTATGGACCTGATCCTGCCGGCACCAAGGGTGAAATTCGCACAGGGATAGCACAAGGATTCTACAGATCACATAGGGCCCACTTAAGTCCGATTTCGAGAGCTTAGTAATGAAGTGGTGTATAAGGCTTGTGTTGGTTCTCTGCACAAAGTTTGTATTACAGCAGCAGCCGTAGTCTGCAGCTGAGATCCTAGCCCCACCGTGCTACAGAGCACAGGGTGGGAGAAAGGAAGGTTTATTCTCCCCAGTTAACAGAGAGGCAAATTTCACCCAGCACGACCATCACATCCGCACCGGCGAGCGGTCGCGCCGGATTTCGAGCAGCGCGCCCCTGGAGGGAGGGAGCAGAAACGCACCCTGCAACCGGCGAGTCTGGTCCAAACAGCTGGCACGAGGAATCCATCATGCGATGAATTGCCCGAGGGCTCAGAAATGGTCACAGGAAGGATTCAGCTAATAGCTCGGAAAAACAAAAGACGGAGCAAATTGCTCTATGTTCTTGGACAATTCACTGCCTCCTTCCCCCGCAAAGGAGAAAGGGGTGAAATTCAGCACATGCCACGGGCCACGCTCAAGGCCGCTTTTCATGCCTTTCTGTAAGTAGCATTACAGTAGAAACGAGAGACCCCAACCAAGATCAGAACCCATGACACTAGGCCCTGTCCATCCATCTCGTAAGAGACAGAGCCCACAATTTAAATGGACAAAGGATGGGAAGGGGTAACAACTTGCCCAATGCCAATCAGGTCAGGGGTCAAGCTGGGCCCTTTACCCAGGTCTCCTGGTTCACAGTCCAGGGCCCCTAACCACAACCCCCCTGCTGCCTCACTTGCTCCACTTTCATCTGAGGCTCTCAAAGCACTTTGACAACTAATAAAGCATCACCACACTCCCTGTGAGGCAGAGAGGCATTATTAACCCCAGTCTACAGATATGGTAAACTGAGGCCTAGAGGGACGCATGCCTTTCTCCGCGATCACAGGGGAGTACATGGCACAGTCCGGAGCAGAATCCAGTTCTCCTGCCTTTTAGGCTTGTGCCATCACTATTAGGAACATCTTTCCTCTCCCATTGGTAGAGACCCCAGACTGGCCTGGGGCATGGAGTTTCAGAGATGAGGGACCTCAATTTCAACAGTGCCCTCTAGTGGCTGCAGTGCAGACTCGCAGCCATCTGGCCCTCAAGCGGCAGACAGCCTGGGCTTGTAGGTTACAGGTCTGGGTCCCCGTTGTTGTGTGGGACCAGCACTGCTGCCAACGACTAAAAGCTCAGTTCTTAGCACTGAAAAGCGCCTAGTGCATCTGAACCGCAGCGGTGGGATGTTAGTGACAAGGTGGTTGCTCAGCTATCTAGTTACCAGTCCCCATGGATGCGACCGAGCAACGGTAACAAACCCACGTGTGGCAGGGGAAATACTAAATGACTAGGTAAATCGAGCACGAAAGTGGGGAACCAAGTCTAGAACCCCCGGTCCTTCGAATCAAAACACAGGCCTCTGCCCTTGAGGTAATGGAGAGCTCCTTCAGCTCACTTTTGCTGTAGGGCTAAGCTGCAGCCACTAGAGGGCAGCGTGGCAACCACTCATTCACCCAAAGCTAGTACATTACACAATCACCTCCTGGCGTCTAGAGCCAGAGTAAATAACCCAAACCTTGGCAGTAGAGAAATGAAACATTGCTTCAGCACAGTGTTCAGGGGAATCATAGAATCTCAGGGTTGGAAGGGACCCCAGGAGGTCATCTAGTCCAACCCCCTGCTCAAAGCAGGACCAATCCCCAGCTAAACCATACCAGCCAGGGCTTTATCAAGCCTGACCTTAAAAACCTCTAAGGAAGGAGATTCCACCACCTCCCTGGGTAACCCATTCCAGTGCTTCACCACCCTCCTAGTGAAAAAGTGTTTCCTAATATCCAACCTAGACCTCCCCCACTGCAACTTGAGACCATTACTGGGATGCTGGACTTCCTCCGACACCAAGGTGATGACTATGTCTGAGAGAGTCAACACAGAGTGGCAGTAGGGGGTACTGGTTAGAGCGGGGCCTCTGCGTCAAGAGACGCATGCTCTACTCCCAGCTGTTTTACTGCATGGCCTTGGGAAAGGCCCCTCAGGAGACAGGTTCAATTCCCTGCTCTACCCCAGACTAGATGTGGGGCAAGTCGCTTTGGGCTGAGAGCTGTCTCATTTCTCCTGCTGTACAGTGGGGATGACAGCACTGCCCTACCACACAGGGGTGTTGCGGGGGAAAATATATTAAAGATTATTATGCTGTGGTTAAGAACATAAGAACGGCCATACTAGGTCAGACCAATGGTCTATCTAGCCCCGTATCCTGTCTTCCGACAGTGGCCAGTGCCAGATGCTTCAGAGGGAATGAACAGAACAGAGAAATTATCGAGTGATCCATCTGCTGTTTCTAGGCCCAGCTGCTGGCTGTCAGAGCTTATGGGACACCCAGAGCATGAGGCTGCATCCCTGACCATCTTGGCTAATAGCCATTGACTGACCTGCCCTCCACAAACGTATCTCTTTTTTGAACCCAGTTATAGTTTTGGCCTTCACAACATCCCCTGGCAATGAGTTCCACAGGCTGACTGTGTGTTGTGTGAAGTACTTCCTTTTGTTTGTTTTAAACCTAACGCCTATTAATTTCATTGGGTGACCCCTGGTTCTTGTGTTATATGAAGGGGTAAATAACACTTCCTTATTCACTTTCTTTGCCCCATTCATGATTTTATAGACCTCTCTCATATCCCCCATTAGTTGTCTCTTTTCTAAGATGAACAGTCTCAGTCTTTTTAATCTCTCCTCATATGGAAGCTGTTCCATATCCCTCATAATTTTTGTTGCCCTTCTCTGCAACTTTTCCAATTCTAATGTATCTTTTTTGAGATGGGAGCAAGTGCAAATACAGGCAGTATTCAAGGTGTGGATGTACCATGGATTTATAGAGTGGCATTATGATATTTTCTGTCTTATTATCTATCCCTTGCCGAATGGCCCCTAACATTCTGTTAAATTTTTTGACTGCCGCTGCACATTGAGCGGATGTTTGCAGAGACCTGTCCACAATGACTCCAAGATCTCTTTCTAATTTAGACCCCATCATTTTGCATGTATAGTTGGGATTATTTTTTCCAATGTGCATGACTTTGCCTTAGGACTGTCGATTAATCATAGTTAACTCACGTGATTAACTCAAAACAATTAATCGCAGTTTTAATCACACTGTTAAACAATAGAATACCAATTGAAATTTATTAAATATTTTGGATGTTTTTCTACATTTTCATATATATTGTATTCTGTGTTGTAATTGAAATCAGTGTATATTATTTTTGATTATAAATATTTGCACTGTAAAAATGATAAACAAAAGAAAGTATTTTTCAAGATACCTCATGCAAGTACTGTAGTGCAATCTCTTTGTCGTGAAAGTGCAATTTACAAATGTCGATTTTTTTTGTTACATAACTGCACACAAAAACAAAACAATGTAAAATTTCAGCGCCTACAAGTCCACTCAGTCCTACTTCTTGTTCAGCCAATCGCTCAGACAAACAAGTTTCTTTACATTTACAGGAGATAATGCTGCCCTCTTCTTATTTACAATGTCACCAGAAAGTGAGAACAAGCATTTGCATGGCACTTTTGTAGCCGGCGTTGCAAGGTATTTACGTGCCAGATGTGCTAAACATTCATATGCCTCTTCATGCTTCGGCCACCATTCCAGAGGACATGCTTCCATGCTGACGATGCTCGTTAAAAAAATATGCTAATTAAATTTGTGACTGAACTCCTTGGGGGAGAATTGTATGTCCCCTGCTCTGTTTTACCCGCATTCTGCCATATATTTCATGTTATAGCAGTCTCAGATGATGACCCAGCACATGTTCATTTTAAGAACACTTTCATTGCAGATTTGACAAAACGCAAAGAAGGTACCAATGTGAGATTTATAATAATAAGATATACCTATCTCATAGGGACCCCAAAGGGTCATTGAGTCCAGCCCCCTGCCTTCACTAGCAGGACCAATTTTTGCCCCAGATCCGTAAGTGGCCCCCTCAAGGATTGAACTCACAACCCTGGGTTTCGCAGGCGAATGCTCAAACCACTGAGCTATCCCTCCCCCCAGGGATTTCTAAAGATAGCTACAGCACTCGACCCAAGGTTTAAGAATCTGAAGTGCCATCCAAAATCTGAGATGGACGAGGTCTGGAACATGCTTTCAGAAGTCTTAAAAGAGCAACACTCCAATGCGGAAACTACAGAACCCAAACCACCAAAAGAGAAAATCAACCTTCTGCTGGTGGCATCTGACTTAGATAATGAAAATTAACATGTCTCGGTCCGCACTGCTTTGGATTGTTATTGAGCAGAACCCATCATCAGCATGGACGCATGTCCTCTGGAATGGTGTTTGAAGCATGAAGGGACATATGCATCTTTAGCGCATCTGGCATGTAAATATCTTGCGACACCGGCTACAACAGTGCCATGTGAACACCTGTTCTCACTTTCAGGTGACATTGTAAATAAGAAGCAGGCAGCATTATCTCCTGTAAATGTAACCAAACTTGTTTGTCTGAGCGATTGGCTGAACAAGAAGTAGGCCTGAGTGGACTTGCAGACTCTAAAATTTTACATTATTTTATTTTTGAATGCAGGTTTTTATGTACATCATTCTACATTTGTAAGTTCAACTTTCATGATAAAGAGATTGCACGACAGTACTTGTATTAGGTGAATTGAAAAATACTATTTCTTTTGTTTTTTACGGTGCAAATACTTGTAATCAAAAATATATATAAAGTGAGCACTAAACACATTGTATTCTGTGTTGTAATTGAAATCAATATATTTGAAAATGTAGAAAACATCCAAAAATATTAAAATAAATAGTATTCTATTATTAACAGTGCAAATAATCACAATTAATTTTTTAATTGCACGATTAATTGTGATATTTTTTAATCGCTTGACAGCCCTACTTTGCATTTATCACCGTTGAATTTCGTCCACCATTTTGTCACCCTGTAAGCCAGTTCAGTGAGATCCCTTTGTAACTTTTCACAGTCAACTTTGGACTTAACTATCTTGAGTAATTTTGCATCATCTGCAAATTTTGCCACCTCACTGTTCACCCTTTTTATGAATATGTTGAACAACAAAGGTCTCAGTACAGAGCCCTGGGGGACTCCACTATTTACCTCCCTCCTGTGTTGCCTCTAATTTTTCCCACCCATGTGCGGAATGAATTTTGTTATGTGCACCAATATGGAGGTGATGTGTGACACATCACCTCCATATTGGTGCACATAAAATTCATGGGGTGGGGGTGGGGCTGAGGGGTTCGGAGTGTGGGAGGGGGCTGAGGGTTGGGGTGCAGGGGGGTGAGGGCTCCGGCTGGGTGTGCGGGCTCTGAGGTGGGGCTGGGGATGAGGGATTTGGGGTGCAGGAGGGTGCTCCGGGGCTACTGCGGGGAGAGAGGACTCCCCCCAGTGCTCTCTCCCCACAGCAGCACATGGTCCCTGCCGCGGGGGGGCTGGGGCTGCAGGATAGGCACCCCTCCCCCGGCCCCAGCAGGGGAGGGCCGCCTGGGCCACGCCACTCCAGCTGCACCTGGGGCCGGCCTGGGCTGCGCTGCCCTGGCTGGGTCTGGGCCACTCCGGGGTTGGTCCGGGCTGCACCGTGCCTGGGGCTGGCCTGGGCCGTGCCTGGGGCTGCACGTGGGCCTGATCCGGCCATGGTTGGGCCTGATCCGGCCATGGCTGGGTCCATGCTGCTCCGGCCGCGCCACCCTGACCCGCCGGGCGGGTTCCCTAAGCGCCTGCACAGCGCTCACTAGGCTGCTGCACGGCCACGCAGCTTACAGGGAACTTAGCCTCTCTCCATTGTGAAAACTGGCCATTTATTCCTTCCCTTTGTTACCTATCTTCTAACCAGTTACTGATCCAAGAGAGGACCTTCCCTCTTATCCCATGATTACCTACTTTGTTTAAGAGCCTTTGGTGAGAAACATAGGCGCCGACTCCGTGGGTGCTCCAGCACTGGAGCACCCATGGGAAAAAAATAGTGGGTGCTCAGCACCCACCAGCCACAGCTGATCGGGAATGCTGCCAAACAGCTGTTTGGCAGCTGGGGAAGGGCTTAGGGGAGGGCGGAGAGCGGTAGGCGGAGGACTTGGGGAAGGGATGGAGTGGGAGCAGGAAGAGGTGGAGTGAGGGCGGGGCTTCGGGGGACAGGGTGGAGCGGGGGTGGAGCACCCCCCCAGGGAAAAGTAAAAGTCGGCACCTATGGTGAGAGACCTTGTCAAAAGCTTTCTGAAAAGTTCATACACTATATCTACTGGATCCTCCTTGTCCACATGTTTGACACCCTCAAAGAATTCTAATAGATTGGTGAGGCATGATTTCCCTTTACAGAAGCCACGTTGACTCTTCCCCAACATATTGTGTTCATCTATGCATCTGATAATTCTCTTTCAACCAACTGCTTGGTACTGAAATTAGGCTTACCAGCCTGTAATTGCCAGGGCCCCCTCTGGAGCCTTTAAAAAAAAATCTGTATTACATTGGCCATCCTCCAGTCATCTAGTACAGAGGCTGATTTAAGTGATAGGTTACATACCACAGTTAATAGTTCTGGAATTTCATATTTGAGTTCCTTCAGAATTCTTGGGTAAATACCATCTGATCCTGGTAACGTATTACTCTTTAATTTATGTGTTTGTTCCAAAACCTCTCTACTGACACATCAGTCCGGGACCGTTCCTCAGATTTGTCACTGAAAAAGAACGGCTCAGGTGTGGGCATCTCCCCACATCCTCTGCAGTAAAGACCAAAGCCAAGAATTAATTTAGCTTCTCTGCAACTGCCTTGTCTTCCTTGAGTGCTCCTTTAGCACCTCCATCATCCACTAGCCCCACTGACGGCTGGGCAGGCTTCCTGTTTCTGAAGTACTTAAAAAAATATTTGCTGTTAGTTTTTGTGGCTTTAACCAGCTGCTTTCACATTCTTTCTTGGCCTGCCTTATTATACTTTTACGTTTGACTTGCCAGAGTTTATGCTCCGTTCTCTTTTCCTCGCTGGGATTTGACTTCCAGATTTGAAAGGATGCCTTTTTGACAAAGCACTTCTACTGTGGATGCAGCGTATACTGGCAAAACCCTGCACTTTTGCTGGTATGGCTTGTTCCAGCCTCCCCGCTTCACCACACCCCCTGAGTAAAATATGTTATACTGGCAAAAGTGCAGTTTTGCTGTCTAATTGCATCTATAAAGTCCATAATAATAGTCTTTACCTCACAGGGATATTTTAAAGTTTTATTGGTGTTTGAAGGCTTGGCTCTCCTCTCTGTCTGAATCAGGAGCGACTTCTCTGAAGTTCATGGCGTTACACAAGGGTTAAAGTGGTGTAAGTGTGCGGCGAATCAGGCCTGGAGCCTTTCAGATCTTTTGATGAAAGGTGCTCTAGGAGCACAAAGCCACGGGGGATCGGGATGTCGGTTTCAGGCTCGACGTAGAGACGGAATGAGCTCAACGCAGGAGGTACATTTCTAGCATCAGCTATTTTATGGCCCTCCAGAGAGATGGCCCTGGGTTCCGTAAAGGTCCCGCGCCCACCGCACGCTTTAAATCAAACTGCACCGTACAATTGCGAACATTGTTGGAGACCGCGTCATACTAATCAAGGCGTCTTGCTTGTACTTTATAAACCGATGGACACGGATCTGGGTCTTCCATCACTGCAGGGTAACACAGGGAGCAGCTATCAGGACAGAGCACCGCGAGCTAAAGGTTTAGAACGAGATGCCAAGAAGATTATTGCATTCGGACTGAGGCTGCTCTCTCAGACGCACTCCCATGGACGGTGATGGGAATTTGCTTCTTGAGGAACTGAGCGAAAATCAGAGGTGGGCCTGTGAATTGTGGTCTATTGTGAGCAGATTTTAGATGGAGAGTTGGCTGATTTGGAATTTGGTAAATGCAGCATAAATCGACAGCCCCGTGCTTGGGGTAAGCGAGACGGGATCTATAAAGATTAGGGCCTAAGGTTGCCAACTTGGTAATATTTTAAAGCCGGACACCCTGCCCCTGAGGCCCCAACCTGCCTCTTCCCCCAAGACCCCGCCCCTTCCCCCAAAGCCCCACCTCTGCCCCCTTCCCTGCCCGCCTCTTCCCCAAGGCTCCATCCCCCATTGGCTCCTCTTTCCCCCTCCCCTCATTGCTGGCAGCTTTTCCCCTCTCTCTCCCCGGGATCTCGCCTGTGGAGCCGGGGCTGGGAGCAGCAGCCGCCCGGCGCAGGTAGGAGGCGGCCCCGGCTGAGTAGGTGATGACTTGGCGCCTCCCCACCTCCCCTGCCTGCAGTTACTGGACTTTGGTGTCCAGTCAGTAGATGTGATCGGACACTGTCAGGTCCCCTTTTCGACTGGACTTTCCGGTTGCAAACCGGGACCTGGCCACCCTACCTGGGCCTCGGATTCACATTTCCTCTGAAAGCAGCTGCAGAGCACGGTATTGATGCAGATGAAGAGCGCCACCTGCTGGATCCCCAGAACTGCTTCCTGTGCCGCCGTCTTGCTCCGTGGAGGTCTCTGGTGCTGCTTCTAGGCCCTGCCCGGCCGCTTTTAGCTGGGAAGAGCTGGCCCGGTTACAGCACAAGGGGGCATGGCCGCGGGCCACGTGAATGTTTGCAAAGAGACGATCTCAAAATACTTTTTCCAGAACAGGAACTAATAAACTGTCAGCAACTCAGAGGCCCAGAAATAGACAAAGGGAGGCAAGCGTCCCTTTCGGGCGAGGATAAGCTGCTTGTTTAAAGGCTTGCGGTGGGATTCGCACCGGGAATCGGAATGCTGGCAGGAGGGGATGAGCCCCCGGGGGTCGCCATCAAAGGGACGGAGTGCTTCAGCGAGAACAGAAGGAAGAGAGATGAAAGCGTCAGCTATTTGCAGAGGCTGCACTGAAGAAAGGCAGCTAATTTCCCCCTCTGTAACAAGGCAGGGCTCCGGGGAATGGAAAGCCTTTGTAGAGGTAACCTGAGCACCCTCGCTTCAGGAAATCAGCCAGCAGCCCCACAGCGGGAATGTACTCGGGTAGCTTTACAGACACTAGCGGCCGGCGTTCCAGCCTAACCTTTCTATTCAGGTTAGTAAGAGGAGGAGTATGGCAGTAGCGCCTAGTAGTGCCAGTCATGTGCTCGGTGCTGTACAAACACAGAACAAACAGGCAGCCCCTGCCCTATAGATCTTACAGTGTAAGGTTCTTGTCACTGTGGGATCTGAGCACGTGACACTGCTAGCAATGCAGGACCCCATGCAACTGCATCACACACTCTTCTCTCCAACACGCTCCAGGAACATTATGACAGACTCAGAGAAGGGCGTCCCAGCGCCTCACGCTTCGACTCTACGTGGATAAACAAATAAATAAATAAATGGAGATATACCTATCTCATAGAGCTGGAAGGGACCCCAAAAGGTCATTGAGTCCAGCCCCCTGCCTTCACTAGCAGGACCAATTTTGCCCCAGATCCCTAAGTGGCCCCCTCAAGGATTGAACTCACAACCCTGGGTTTAGCAGGCCAAAGCTCAAACCACTGAGCTATCCCTCCCCCCCCAAAGAAGTGAGCATGTTCCCGCCCGGGATCGAACCGGGGACCTTTCGCATGTGAGGCGAACGTGATAACCGCTACACTATGGAAACCCATAAACAGATGAAGATGAAGCAGGCAAACGGCTCTCTCCCCCACCCTGATGTCCATGCACAACCAGAGCAGCTGTGACGCAGCTTCATCTTCATGAAGACCTCCCTCTGGGCTGGAGTTTGCTGTGGCTTATGCCAATGTAATCTGGGGCAACTGCACTGAAGTCAAAAAGGGCTCGCTCTGGGTTTGCATAGGAGTCTCTGAGATGAGAATCTGTGTGTGTGTGTCTCTCTCTTTCTCTGGTGGTTCTTCATTACAAAGCAAGTAAGTTCCAAGGACACAGCACTTTGGCCGGCAGTCTCACCATCTCTGCATAGAGCAAAGCACGTCTGGTTCCTAAGAAGACCCTTTAGTCTTGTCTACATGGGGACACTCAGTAAAAATTAATTCAGATTAATTTTCAAAGTGGATTAATTAAACCTCAAACCCCTGTCTGGACACTCTCATTTGGCATTAAAGTGGCTTTAGGAAAATTAATCCAAATTAACTGAAGGTGTGAATTCAAAGCAGATTAGTTACTAATTACTAGTTACTAGTAATTAGTTACTAATCTGCTTTGAATTCACTCCTTCAGTTTATTTGGATTAACTCTCTGAAGTGTCCCCGTGTAGACAAGTCCTTCTTTCAGTCTGATTTCACACAAAGCAAGGCCACCAAGAACTTATGAAGCAAATCTGGAACAAGGAAAAAGGCACCACTGTTTGCACTGTAATTTCTGGTTCATCCTGGCCAAGAGAAACCAAAAAGTACTCAGGAGATTTCCAGGCCAATTTCAAGATGAGTGAGCTTCTGAAAGTCCTTGAGTATACAACTGATCTTTCACGTAGCCATGTTCCATGCGGTTTGTCCATCACTAGTCAGAATGTCCAGTCAGTTTAATCCAGATCCCACTAGCGGAACATTCTCGTATGTTTTACCTTTTGCATCAAGGAGTTGAGATCTCTGGCATTACATTAATACAGTTCTGACATTACAAATCATAGAATCATAGAAGATTAGGGTTGGAAGAGACCTCAGGAGGTCATCTAGTCCAACCCTCTGCTCAAAGTAGGACCAGCACCAACTAAATCATCCCAGCCAGGGCTTTGTCAAGCTGGGCCTTAAAAACCTCTAAGGATGGAGATTCCACCACCTCCCTAGGTAACCCCTTCCAGTGCTTCACCACCCCCTAGTGAAATAATGTCTCCTAATATCTAGCCTAGACCTCCCCCAATGCAACTTGAGACCATTGCTCCTTGTTCCGTCATCTGCCACCACTGAGAACAGCCGAGCTCCATCCTCCTTGGAACCCCCCCTTCAGGTAGTTGAAGGCTGCTATCAAATCCCCCCTCACGCTTCCCTTCTGCAGACTAAACAAGCCCAGTTCCCTCAGCCTCTCCTCGTCAGGCATCAAGTCTCCTTTCCATCTCGGGACCTGCCTTCCATCCAATCTGCATCGCAGGCAGGGACGGCCACTGTGGGGAAAACCCCAGTATACCTCAGAAAGGTCTGGAGGCAGAAGGGCATCAGGCACACAGGCTGGGATTTCAAAGGTGCCTAAGGGAGTTAGGTGCTGAACTTTCACTGAATTCCAATGGATTGGGGTACCTAAGTAGAGATGGGTGAATTACTGATTTTTCAGTTTGGCCAGCAAACTGAATATTCGGTTTGGGTCCAGAAATGTTTGGTGCATGTCAGCAAACTGGAAGAGTGCATGTCAAGCCAGCAAACATCTTGCATATGTCTGCACTGCACTAACACACCTGCGGTGCCGAGTCTCCGAGCACGCAGGGCTAAAAATTGCCGTGGAGACATTTGGGTTTGGGCTGGAGCCCAGGTTCTGAGACCCACTACCCTCCCAAGGTTTCAAAGCCCAGGCTGAGCCCAAATGTCTCCACTGCAAGTTCTAGACCTGCAGCCCGAGCAACCTGACCCAGGCCAGCCGCAGGTCTCCTACTGTAGTGCAGACATCCCCCATGTGACCATCAACCAAGTAGGTAGGACACTTGCCTGCAATGCCGGCCAGCCAGACTTGAATCTCCACTCAGGAGCAAGGGCTGGAACGTGAGATCATCCCCCTGCCATGTGAGGGCTCTAAACCCCAGGCCACGGGCTGTTCGGGGGAGGGTGCCCTTACTCTCCTGTCAAAGCTGTTCCACTGTGAATACGTCCTTAAATAGCCCTGGGGCCAGCTGGAGCCAGGGCCAGCTCCAGGCACCAGCCTAGCAAGCAGGTGCTTGGGGCGGCCAACGGAGAGGGGCGGCACGTCCGGCTCTTCGGCGGCGGGTCCCTCACTCCCTCTCGGAGCGAAGGACCAGCCGCCGAAGCGTCGCAGATCGCGATTGCGGCTTTTTATTTTTTTTTAATTTTTTTTATTTTGCTGCTTGGGGCGGCAAAAACCCTGGAGCCGGCCCTGGCCGGAGCCACTGTGTAACCTGGTGATTAAAGCATGCACCTGGGAAGTAGGCACTGTGCTCAAATCCCTCCTCTGAATCAGACAGAGAGACGATTGGAACCCACAGCGCCTAGCTCCCAGGTGAGCGCCTCCATCATCAGGCTACAGAGTCCTTCTTTCGTTCATTGGCCCAATGACTAGGTAAGGAGTTATGAAAAGTTGACCAGCAGGAATGCTTGAGAGCAGAATCGCCTATGGCCTGGTGGCGAGGGCACTCAGCTGCCAAGAGGGAGACCTCAGTTCAACTCCCTGTTCCTCTGATGGCCCTGGCTATCTCCTTAGGGAAGGAGAAGTCAAGCTGGGGAACTAACCATACTTTCTGGAGGCTGGGAAGTAGGGTGACCAGATGTCCTGATTTTATAGGGACAATCCCAATTTTTGGGTCTTTTTCTTATATAGGCTCCTACTACCCCCTACCCCCCGTCCCGATTTTTCACATTTGCTATCTGGTCACCCTACTGGGAAGCAAGGGCAGGTCTGGTCCGCTCATCCAAAATCAATCCAGACACTGCTTGCAGGGGCTATGGTGGCGGGGGAGAGTCTGGCGTGGAAGCAGTTCTGTGGGGATGACAGGGACTCCTAATTAAAAACCCCAGCGTGAAACGAGCAGCAGGGCCACGGAGGCTCTTTGCCTCCAAACTGCTCGTCTATAAAAAGGTTTCCTAGCTGGGAAAGGAATCCTGGAAAGGCTCAGCATGAGGCAGGGTGTTAATAGAGAACCGGGCACCGGGCTGCAACGTAAGGCAAGAGAGATGTGATGCTGGAGTGCAGACAGTATAAACAGCCCAGGTGGCGCTGGGGAAAGCGGGAGGCAGTGACACTAAGCAGAACACTGCCGGCCGTTTGAAGTTCCCTAAAGAAGTGGTGCCAAGGCAGCTGTTGTAAACCTCCAATTGCTCCTGCATGGGTCTCCAGAACCCTTCGCGCTCCGTTCTGACCTCGGGCCTGAAAGCAGAGGAGAGCTTGAGCGCCTCTGACTTGCAACCTCCGGTTCTACCACGGTGTCAGAACTTTGGCTCCATCCCTGACCTCGCCTTCCGCGCGAGCGGCACATGGCAAACGCAAAATAATTCCTGCGTGTGCACATCGATTTTTTTTTCCCCGAGACGCACGGCTAGACAGAAGCAAAACATGCAGGAGACACTGCAAGAAAAATAAAAGAGCCACAATAGCCAATCTCAGAGCCTGGGTCAACTGACTTGCGCTTGCAGGTCTCACGCTACCGGGCTAAAAAAAGCAGTGTAGATGTTCGGGTTTGGACTGGAGCCTGGATTCTGAAATCCAGAGAAGGGGGAAGACCTCAGAGCCCGGGCTCCAGCCTGAGCCCAAAAGCCCACACTGCTGTATTTTTAGCCCCATAGCATGAGTCCTGTGAGCATGAGTCAGCTGACCCAGGCTCTGAGACTCACTGCCCCAGGTCTGAGTGTGTACGTACCCTTGATCTGCCCATTCGGGAAGCGGGAAGGTAAAGGCCCCTGTTTTATTTCACATCCATAACATTTTAGGAGAAATATTGCAGGCAAACAGCAGTGGGGAAGGATCTGGTTTTTTGCTTTGTTCCTCATGCTCTTCTGTGTTCAATCTGTCTATAGAGGAGAGGCTGTCAAGATGTTTAGGGGTGACCCAGAATATAGGGTTTAAACAGTTTTGCAAAGCCTAATATCAAAGGAATTGTTTTCATTATTTAATGTCTTAATATTTAAGGGGAAATGTTTGAGGGGTGGAGACATCCCCGTTGGTCCCCGGGAATGCCAGGCTAATGCAGCGTGCTTCCAACTCTCATCCTATAGACCAGTGTCTCTCAACCTTTTTGATACCAGGGACACGCTTGCTGCCTTCCTATATTGTGTCCGGGAGATCTCAGAGACTGGTGCTGTGTGGGAGAAAGTCAATTCGATTCTGAAATCTCCTTGTTTTAAAAGCTGGCAGCAGCATCACAGGACAGGGGAGAGTTTCTTTTTCTGTTGTCAATGTCCCTTGAAGCCAGAATATATTCAGGGCGCGGTAGTAACAATTTAGCTCCTGATTCTGCAAGCCTTCCTCGCAGCCGGGTCCCGAGGACTGTTTGCATAAAGGCTGCAGAATCTGGGCCCTTGGTCTTCCTCCCACCTGGGGCAGCGGGAGGTTGCAGCATTGCAGAGGTGTTTTCATGCCACCCTTCCAAATCATTTTGGACCGCTAATTCCTCGTCCTGACAGATAACAAACAGCTGACAGGAACGTTACCGAACAGTGGGCTTGAAAGGCTGTCCGATCAACTTGCGCCCACGGTGAGGCAGCATGGTCTAATGGATAGTGTTGGCCTGGGAGACAGGACAGCTGGGTTTTATTCCTAGCTGTGCCGCTGTCCTGCAGCATGGCCTGGTGGGAGTCGCTTCTTCTTTGCATCTGTTTCCCCTCCCGCCCTTTGTCTACTGAGACTGTGAGTTCGCTGTCTCTCGCCCAGGGGTGGCTCTATGTTTTTTGCCGCCCCAAGCACAGCAGTCAGGCGGCCTTCGGCGGCACGCCTGCGGGCGGTCTGCTGGTCACGCGGATGCGGCGGTGTTTCTGCAGGTGATCTGCCGGTCCCGCGCCTTCGGCGTACCTGCTGCCAAATTGCCGCCAAAGCTGCGGGACCGGCAGACCTCCCACAGAAACGCCGCTGCTTGCTGCGCTGGTGCCTGGAGCCGCCCCTGCTCTCGCCATGTGTTCGTACCGTGCTTAGCACCATCCCCATCCCGGCTGGAGCCTCTCGGTTATCTTGTAATACCGATAACAACCGCCACCCAGGCCTGGTTCCGGATGCAGCACCAAGAGGGCCAGCCTAGGCCTGCCCCAGAGATGTTAAGCAGCACCATGTCCTTATCAGTAGCTTCCTGAGCCCGCTCCCAAGGGGTCAGGACTAGTCCAGAAGTAAAAGATCTACTGCAGTGCAGCTGTGGCCCCTAATCTCCACGGTGCAAATCAATCATCTATCAACACCGGGTTCTGTAAAAAAAAAAAGCTTTCTCCTTATGAAGCTGGAATCATTGGCCTCGAGCGCTTGCCCATGACCTTTTAAAAACCAGCTCCCTGCTACAAGTGCGCAAGACGACTAAATTACATAAGGATCCTGTTCCTTTCTTTGGGATTTCCTTGCATTGGGCAAACCACAAAGCGCGTGCCAGCCAACGGGGGATCTGAAATTCGCAGAAAAACAAATTACAGCCCATGACTCACCCGGCCTTTGTTTGAACTGTGCTCTCGGGCTTTTCATGCCATTTACAACTTGCAAAACCGTTTTCGATAACAATAAAGAACACGAACGGCAGGGCCGCGGTGACTTAACCAACAAAGCACACGTCTGGTTGGGAGGCGCCGTTGCCAAGAGAATCCAGGAAGATCACAAAAATGACGGGTGCCAACAAAGCTGACTGTTTATCTCCAAACAGCCCGAACTCACCCCTGCCCAAGGACAATCTCACGCTTGGAACTGACAGACCTCTGCGTAGCTGCTTCCTCTCCTCGTTGACTCCTGCAACCCAATGGCCTGTGGATTGAGTCTCAGCCACCTCCCCATCAATCCGAGCCCCAATCCCAGCCAGGCATTGTGTTAACTGACAGCCAATAAAAATGGAAGGCATCGGCCCAGAACTTCCAAAGAACTACGCTCCCGTTTAGGCACCAAAATTAAGTGCCCGGCACCTGCCATTAACAATGGAGAATCCCCCAACCAGGGTTGCCAATTTTGGTGGGACGTGTTCTTGGAGGTTTCCTCACATGATATATGAAAGATTCATCTTTAATTCCTGGAGAATCCAGGGCAATCCTGGAGGGCTGGCAACCTTCCCCATCACCCTCATGGTTCATGGGAGGTACTAGTTGTTGAGCATTTTCCGAAATCTGGACCACTGCACAGACGGCCAGCCCAAGACCCTCAGCCTTAATATCTCCCCATATGTGTTGAATACGAGGAGTGGCAGAACTGAGCTGTCTGGTGTCCTACAGAAGAGGGCCCCACCAGTTGAGTTGCCCGGAATCTATAGCTGAGCTGTAAGGTTGAGAGAGGAGGTCATGACTGCAGGCTCCTTGGCCTTTCTGTTGAGACTGCCAACAAGACAGCCAGCTAATGGGGGTGATGCTCTGTCCACCAGCTCCTACTCGGAGACCCACCAACTTATTTTGTGTGGGCGTTCAGGAGCCAACAGTTCTGGAAAACAGAGCTTCAGTATGGAGAGTGAGGAGCCCCCCTGCCAAACTGATCCAGCCATCATATCAGGCTCACGACCCATTTCTGCTCGCCGAATTCACCAGGGGACTGCCTGGGTTAGTCTCTCTCCCACTCTGCCTCCTCCTCTTTCCTCGCTCCAGAACCAAACCCCTGCGTGCTGGCTGCCACCAGCGATGTCTCACTCAAGCGGATACAGAGCTACCCCAGGGGCAAAGATCAGAAAGCTCTCAGCATTCGCCTGCTAAGCTGCACTGACATGCTGAACCAGGCTTCTCGGCAACTGGATATTTCACATCTTAAATAGTGACAAAAGCTAATGTGAAGTCTCGATCCTCCTGGCACAGCCACAGCTGCTGGTGAGGAAATGTCAAGCGACCAGCCAGCCCTTCACCCTGTCCTTTAGACACGCACTTGAACTTGGCCACTAGCTGCTTTAGATGAAAGATGTTGTGTGTTGTACCAGCCGATCTGTTCCGGGGTTGCTTTGAAAGTTTGTATCTAGTATCCTGCCGGATCCTAACAGGCTGCAAGGGATATTGCTCTAGGGATTCCTTAATAACTACAATTAGCACGTATATGCCTAGATCTCAAAGCAATTGATTCATTATTATTAATTATTTGTATTACCGTAGCCTCTATGAGCCCTACTCACGGACCAGGACCCCTCTGTGCAAGGTGCTGTACAAACAGAACAAAAGACATTCCCTCCTCCAAAAAGCTTGCAAGCCAAGTATAAGACAAGACACAGCAGGTGGATATGGACAGACAGAGGAGTAAAAGGAAACAATGAGACAGCACATGTACATGCGACGGGACGTGGTCTCAGCACAGCCGCATGCTACCCAATGTCAAGACTTTTGTCCGCATCGCAGCAAAGGAGAGATTCGAAGCAGAGCAAAATGGCTTTGTGGGAGCTCCTCCCAAGCATGAGGGGTGCTTGTTTGCAGATTTGACAACTGGGTTATAGAGGCTGGTACTATGGGTTGATCATACAGGTGGGGGAACCAACCCACAGAGTGGGGAACGTGACTTGCCCAGGAGTTCTGATCAGAGACACCTTGGGGATTTGAACACAGCTCTCCTGCTGCTAAGCCACCTTACCCACTGTACCATGCAGCCCTGCCAGGGAGCAGAGCAAGCCTGTAGAAGTACATACATCAGATATGGGACTTCAGAAGCCAACCCCCATCCCGATCCAGTTTCCCGAATTATGCACAGGCTTAGCAGAATTCGATTTTTTAAAATCATTTTGACAGATAATATCAACGTTTATTTTGAGGCACTTTTTTCTATTTAAATGTTCACCGTCGCGCAAAGTGATGGGGTTTGTGCATCATTTTTATTGCTATCGGTGGACGTTTTCACAGTTGTGGGAAATAATCTTTTTTAAAGGCGGTAAGACTTTAGCGTCAAAAAGTTACAGCTTTATAACTGTTAAAACACAACTGTCAACATCACACGTCACAGTAAACAACGTAAATATCCTTAAACCCTAATACGTTCTCGAGCAGCATTTCTCTTACTTCACCTACCCGTAGATTCCGATTAATATCAATGGGAAATGTTTTTCCGTCAGTTTATGAATCGAATCTTTCCAAGCCTAATTACACAAGAGTCTTCAAAGCAGAGCCAGACTGCCAAAATAGCAAGCGAGCTCAGTTCTAACAGAACAGAGTGACTTTGGCTTATCTTTTGTAGGGCCAGAATAGTCACGTATACTTTATCTGTTTCAAAAAATAGCATGAGGAATACAGAATGTTTGGAACGGGCCTAGGAGATGAATTGTCTTATAGGACATGTAATAGCTGTAAAAAAATATTGTTCTAAAGATGCTATGAGCCTGCTTTTCCATTGCCCTTGGCTTCAGGAAGTCATTTACCCCAGGGCAAGAGCTGTAACTTTACTATACAGGCAAAGACTGCTTTGCTTCTATAGAGAAACCATGTGGTCTATTGGCTAGCAGCACTGACCAGAACCCTAACAGACCTGGGTTTTAGTCTCAACTCTGCTGTGTAACCATGAGTATGTCCCTGTTTCCACTGCCAGTCTTGTCTAGATTGCAGCAGAGGTTTGCGTAGGGCCTAGCCCAATGGACTTCTAAGCATTACTGTAATACAACAAATAATACTAGTGAATCTACAGCGCTGACGCAGCCATGGGAGAGCAAGCTAGCTTCCGTTCTGGCTCAGGTGCCAGCAATAAGCTAATGAGCCACGTACTGACTGCAAAATCAGAGTGAATGGTGAGGGTATTATTATCGTGTGTATTGTGGTAGCATCTACACGCCCCAGTCGTAGGCCAGCACGGTGCTAGGTGCTGCAGCAACACAGAACAAAAGCCAGTCTCTGCCCCAGAGAGCTTACAATTGAAGTATAAGACACAAGACAACATGTGGCTACAGACAGCAGAGCATAAGGACACACTGCTGCTGGTCAGTAGTATAGGCAGTGGTCTGAGCACACCAGCTGCCTCGCCATTGTCAAGTGCAATATGCAATCCAGAAAGTACCCAGATTGACTCTCAGATCCCAGGGGGAATTTTCAGCTCTGGCCTTTAGAAAAAAATCATCTTTCTGCTTGTAAACTGAGTAGCTTCGGCCTAGGAAATATTGGACAGAATGATGCAAGTGTGATGGACGTGGGACTGCTGTGTAATACTGTCGGATTACTGTGTGTGATTGGGTCACTGGAGTAATTACTGTATGAACTCGCTGGTTCGGTTTAATGGCAGAGCTTTCGGGAAACAAGCAGGAAGGCCACACCATGGTTCCAGATAAGCAACCTCCCGGGAAACACATCCGGGGTCATAAAGAGACAATGCCTGAGCTATTAAAAGGGATGATATTCCTTCCAGGCCCCAGCCACGTTACAAACCTCATTTTGCCAAGGCTGAGAATGAACACATTGAAAGGACAAACAGCTAAAAACTCTCTGGTCTGAGGTGGGACCAGTTGTTCCGTAGCTGTTCGTGGGGAACAGACTGACACAGACAGCTGCAGGTAACTCTGAAGTCACACCTTCCTCAGCTTTCCAGGGGGACGGTGACCCAAAGGTAAGAGACTTGCATAGGGACTGTTAATTGTTTTAAACTTCCTTCTATCGTATGCTTTGCTTTGTTGCTGCTGTTAAGATTGAACAATACTTTAGTAAGAGAAAGCGGCCTGGTCACCTGCATTAAAAACTAGTCACAAGTTCCTGAAGGGAAGACCCACAGGTACCCAAACACAGCCAGATCTGTTAGGGATAAACATGGTTGATACCAGGTCCTGGAATACAGCACCCTGGGTCTAAATGGAAGGATCACTTCATTCCATCCAAGGGAGGTAAAGGCACAAAGCCTCAGACTTGATGGGGTGCACGCAGGGAGAACAGAGAGAGGGTCAGAGGTGCACCTAGTCTGGTAGCCAGACAGCCAGAAATGGGGACAAATCGGAAGGGCCAACATGGGGAATATTTTCTAACCAATTATTTCAACTACACATTCACTTCCATGAATACGGACCCACGCAATGTGATTTCTCCAAGTTGCTTTTTTTAATTAGATCTAGAGCTAAGCTAATAATTGATTTTTCAGGCTGGTGGCTGAACCAGAAGGGAAAAAAAATCAGTTTCAAACCGAAACTGGATTTTTTTCAGTTTTTCTTGCTGAAACAAGAAACCGATAAAAAAGAAATGTTCGGGTCGAACGAAACGTTTAGAATGTTAATTCAAAATGACATTTTCAAAACAAACCATTTTGATGTTTCCAAAGTGTTTGTTTACAGGGGGCTTGTTTGTTTGTTTTCGGAGGAAACATTCACCGAATTCCACCTGAATAAATGAAAAGTTCAGTGCCCCCACATGGATTTTCCAGCAAATCTACTCTTTGCTGAAGATATTTTGCCCAGCTCTAATAAGTACTAGAGCTGAGTGAATAATGTTATTTCTGGTTCAGGGGCCAAACCAAAATATTCAAAAGAAAATCCAGTTTGATTTGCACTCAAACAAATTTTTTCAAATTTATTTTTGTCCTATCAAAAAATTTCATTTTGAAATGACCAACAGGTTTGCATTTTCATTCAGATGTTTTTCACCCCTTCGTGTGTGTGTGTTTTAAACTGACCAAATTTAAAATCAAAACACTGTTTCAAACCAAAGAGTCAAAAAGAAACATTTCTAAAGGGTAGAAAGCTTTTAAAAAGACACCCAGCCCTGTTTTAAAGACCTCAGATGACATAAAATCCACCATATTTCTTGGTAAATTTTTCCAATGGTTAATTACCCTCACTGTTCAAAAAATTATGCCTTATTTCTAGTCTGGATTTGTCTACTTTCAACTTCCAACCACTGGATCTCGTTATGCCTTTTCCTGTTCTACTAAAAAGACATCTACTAATAGAATGCTCTTCCCTGTGTAGGCACTAATAGACCATGATCAAAACACCTCTTTACCTTCTCTTGGATGAACTAAACAAATTGAGCATCTCTCTCACTTTCAGGTAGGCTTTCCAGACTTCAGATCATCCTTGTATTTCTTTTCCAACCCATTTTCCATTTTCTTTCAACAGAGGTTTATTGAAAGTCTTATGATATTCAATGTTTTTCTTAAAGCCCCAGCTCCTGGAGTCTGATTATGTGAGTTTCTCAACTCCTAAAATGGGGGGAAAGTAAGTTTCTAGGCCTCAACAATAGGGGAAAAACAGCATGGGAACACGAACCCTAAAGGCTTACAAAACCAAAGGCAAAGAGAAACCCAACATGTATTATATTTTTAATATCTGCTGATTTTTAAGCCAAGCTCATAATTTTGGGGCTTGGCATGATTTTTGAACGCCATTCATAAGGACAAAAAGTTATCACTCTCATGGTGCCAACAGCCTCTCTCAAGATCAAGGCCTTGCTGGAACATCAAAGAGAATTTCCACCTGCCACCCTATTTATTTTAGTGCCTTAAATGGGAGCTGAGCAGCTTTGAAATCCTGGCCCTTAGTGACTCACTCGAGAGGCATTAAACAATTTCCACTCAGGATCAACATACTAGTAAAATAACTCCAGCATTTGCTGCGAGGGGGCTCCTCAGAGCCCCTCCAGCAAAACCTGACTCCTGTACGGCGTGGCCTAGCCATCGAGGACGAGCAGCGTGATGCAGTAATGACCTGGTCCGAAAAGCCGCCTGAATTAAGAGAGTAGAGAAAGTCTGTCAGCTGGGGTGGATGGGAGCTGCATGCTGTTCAAAGAAATACATTACTAGGAACGAGGGGAAAAACATTCCTTCGGGAGAACTGGGGGAGGAGGGAAAGGAAGACGGGGGGGGGGGGGGGGGGGAAAGACGCGCGAAAGGAACTAAAATCTCAAGTTACTGACCCACTTCTGGGAAATTAATTGCTTCTAAAACCCCCTGAATCGAAGGGAGAAGCAAGCAAAGCCCAGGATGAGGTAAAAGCTGCACAAAGTGAAACACGACCCGCACAGGGAGCGAGCGCCTGCTGCAGCAGAAAGCTAAACTCAGATGTTCAAAAATCAGAAGTCCCCCTGCCCCCAAAAGCATGAGGGGTTTTTAAATAAGGTTATAGTAGGTGTTTTGGTCTGGCTTTTGATTTTTCCCTACTCTGTGTGTGTGTGTGTGTGTGTGTGTGTGTGTGTGTGCGCCCACCCCCCCACACACCCCGCCCCTTCTCCCAGGGCCCCACCCTGCCCTGCCTCTCCCTCAAGACTCCCCCCACTTGCTCCTCTGACCATCACTTGCTGCTCTCCTCCCTGAACTCCAGCATGAGTTGCAAACCCCATCTCCAGCAGGCCACCTGGGAGTGCAGGTCAGAAGAGCGCTGCGGCCGCACGGGAGCAACCAGGCAGCCCCGCTGGCGAGCTAGGACACGGCCCTTCCTGCCCGGCAACCTCCCACCTCCCTCTGAGCTGCCTGCCCAGCAGCGCCCTTCCCCGCCCGCTCGAGCCCTCCCTGCCCGAGAGCATGGCCGGGGAAGCGCTGGCTGGTGGGGCCGCTCACGTTCCTTCCATCCCGGGGAACGTTCCATGCCCGCTGGGAGCTCCTCACCCCTGCACTCTGTTCTCTGCCACAGGTCTGCAAATCGTACTCCTCAGAGGGGCCTCCCGAGCCGGTGTATGCGTGTTGCCACAGGAGCCGCCGCTTCAGGGCCGGGCGACAGGCTGCCACTCCCCCCCCCCACACACACACCCGTGGTAACCGGACTTTTGGTGTCCGGTCAGCACATCTGACTGGACACTGCCAGGTCCCCTTTTTGACCAACTTTCCGGTTGAACACCCTATTTATTGAGGATGGCGATTTCGGCCCTTCCACAGCTGGAGCTCTCACCCCCACATCTGCCCACCCCCCAGCCCAGCAATTAATTCCCCCCCCCCCCGCAACCCTGATATCAAGCCTGTTCCACCAGCCCAGATCTGCCCGGGGCAAAGCTGTATTCCCCACCTGCCAAACCAGCCCAGATTATCCCCCAAAGCTTCCCCACATGCACACAGAGAAACCTTCCAAGATACACAATACATGGGGACATGCCTCCCACTCCCACACCCCAACCCCAGACGTCTCCTCCAACCCAGAGGCACACAGCAAGATTTCCCCCACACACACCTGATCTCCCAGCCCAGAAGGTAGCAGCAGCCAGGCAGGGGTGGTGAGACATGCTGGTGCAGCCATCGCTCCTCTGCCTGGAATCCCCTACAGCAGCCTCTCCCCCCGTCCTCCGGCCTGGAGGCTCCTCCCAAGATGGACGTCAGGGAGGGGCCACCATCTCCATACATGACCCTACCCAGTCCTAGGAAAGAGAGCTTGCCAACACAACAGCAGCGCTGTTTGCAGGCTGGGAGGAGGTGGCCAGAGGAAACCAAGGCTACCCCAGTGGTACCAACTCTTTTTTTATCACGAAATGCACCATCATTGGTATTTTTGAAGTTCCAGCTGCTGGAGTCCCAGGATTACACATCAATCTCACCTCCCATTGAAAACCAAAAAGTAAGTCTCTAGCCCTTGGAGGACTAGCTTGGAAATGAGAACAGAGTGTGACCCCCTAAAGGTTTATGAATCAGATACAAGAAGAACCCCCAATGTACTATTCTTTAAACTGCATGATTTTTAAGGCCATCTCAGGATCATGGAGGGGCCCAACCCATGACTTTTGATCGCCTGGGGCTGGCCATGCTGCTACATGTTCTTGGAAAGAATATTTTAGACACACGCACATGGTGACATGTTATTGTTTTTTTCCTCGTTCTTCTCGGGCCATCTCCACCCGAGCCTAAGCAAAGCCAGAGCTTCAGCGCACCACAGATGGTTCCGCTTTCCCACCCATCCCAAGTGAAAACCATCCAATGTGAAAGAAAACACAAAAGCCTTTTCCTCCCAACCCCCACTTTCCCCTGGTGCCCCTCCTCAGAGGCCAGCCTCCCCAGGACTGACGCCTTTTCCCTCCATCCCCCACCCCTTCTCTGGGGAAGCCTTTTGGACGACAATAAAAGCCTTTCTGCAGAGCCCCAGTGGATATTCCGCCTCCTTGTATCTAGTGAAGGCACGAAACCACAGCAGCTAAACGCATCCCAGATTTGCAGAATCACAGACAAGAAGGAGACCGCAACTATGTGAGGGGATTTCTAGCATTCCAGGCAGGATGGAAACACCATCGGCAGGACATGCTAACCAGCAGCAAGCTGTGCCGTTCCTACCCTGACATGAAATTTACATTCATTGTGAATTACAGTTGGGATTGTTTTACATCTCGGAACAGCTGTGCAAATGCAACAAGGTCCCTGCGACACAGGAGAAGGTGGCTCCGGAAGCGCCCGGTCACTATCTCCATGGTTTGCAGCATCCACCCAGTACCAGTCTCCCCCAGCAAACGTTCGCCTGGATGCTGAAATGGATGTGCCGCGACTCCGTTCTTGCCCCGCCGGCGTTAGCGTCTCGCGAGTGAGTTTATGAGCGGGAGCATTGGCAGAAGCGGGGAATTTTAAACCAGTTTTGCCAAAAAGTAAGTCTCACATTTGTCATCGCAAGCGTTGCCGGGGAAACCTGGCTCAAAGGCCACCTTGCCCCTGGTGTGGTCATTTGCACCGATACAAAGAGTGCAAAGGGGTGTGAAATGCTACTGTTCTGATTTGGTATTGGAGCGGGGTAGCTGTTTACTGAGCACCCCCTTGTGGCCAGGGGTCACCTTGCAGGTACCCTGCCCCTTTCGGCCCTCTCTTGCGGGTCCCCTAAGAACTGCACACAGGCTTTCACATGGATAAACCCCCCCCCCCCCCCCCCCCCCCCCCCCCCCCCCCCCCCCCCCCCCCCCCCCCCACNTTAATCCTCAGGGCCCCAAAATGAAGTTCATGGCAAAACAACAGCTCTGGTGCCTTCCCTCACTACCAGAGCTCTCCTTCTGGCCCACTCTTTTCTCACAGCCCGTCTCCCAGCTCTTCCTGGCTGGAGCTCAGCCTCCTGACACTGGCCACTAGGCCCAAACTCCATCCAGGTTTCCTCAGTGGAGCCTCTCCCTCCCTGGGTTCCTCTGTCACACCGCGGGAGTCCTCACACTCTCTGCAGTATCTCTACCATATTCTGAACTTTCCCTCCCTTCATCGCAGCCTCCTGATGCTCTTTACGGGGCAATCACCCATCTCGCTCTGAGGTGTGACTCATTCTGCAATGTAATCAGAGTTGCCTAGCCCCAGCCCTCAAGGGTCAAGCCACCCTGTTACAAGTATCATCTTCATTTATTATTTGTATTGCACCTAAAAGCCCCACTGTGCAAGGCGCTGTACAAACACAGAACAGAAAGACAGTCTCTGCCCCAAAGAGCTTCCAATCTAAGACAAGAGACAACAGGTGGATACAGACGGAGTGGGGAGCCCACAGGATAGGCAGTGGTTACATTTTTGTACCAGGGTAAATGAATATACAAGGTGTAGGGGATGGAGAAGCAGACTTATCCAATCATGGAACAGAAACATATCACGTGACCCACGTGTCCAATCAAAAATGCGCTCATTTGAATACACGAGATCATGAGCGATGGGTCAAGAAACGCAAAAACGGTCTGGCAAATAATGTAGGATAAAGAATAAAGCAAGAAAATTGTGATTCCTTCACAGAAAATTCACACCCAGCCCTAGGAAAACCTGATCTGCAGATCCCAGCCTGGTATAGTCACAACCCATTCATCTCCTAAATCAGGCCTTGCCTATAGTCAAAGTTGCATTGGTTTAACCTTAAATTGGCCTAAAAAAACAATGTAGTTATACTGGTGCAGAGTAGAGTGTGAAAACTCTTAATTTGATTTAAACCTGGCTTATATCAATTGAGCTAATCCCAGGGCCAGCGCAACCCATTAGGCGACCTAGGCGGTCGCCTAGGGCGCTGCTATTTCGGGGGCGCCAGCGCCCCGTCCGTCCGTGGAAATTTGGGGGCGGGACCTTCCGCCACTGTCGGGGGCGGCATTTCGGGGGGCGGGACCTTCCGCTGCCTAGGGCGCCAGAAAAGCTGGCGGCGCTCCTGGCTAATCCAGTTCTTTACCAACCAATGGCTGGTTTTGCATGCAGCCCCAGATTTTGTCATGCCATTGTCTGCTAAATTACAAAAACCTCTAGTACAAAAATCCCTGCGTAACTAGTTATAGACTGTGATGAAACCACCTTTTTACCGCCTTTTCAAGAAACTAAGCAGACGGAGTCCCTTAAATCTCCGCGCCAGGTGTGTTTCCCACACCTCTGATCATTTTTGTATTTCGTTTCTGAATCCTCTCCAATTTTGCAACATCTGTTTCAAACTACAGGCACCAAAAATGGACACAGTATTCCAGCAATGGTCTCACAGATGCCATATAAAGAGACAATATCACCGCTACTCCCACTCCATATTCCAGTGTCCATACAGCCGAGGATCACATTAGGCCTTTTTGCCACAGCATCACAGTGAGAGTTCGTAAGACGTATATTAAGATAGATGTGCATTTGACTGTACATACACAGTATTGGACTGTATTAAAAAGCATCATGCTGGGCTGTGCCCAGTTTCCCAAGCAATCCATATCGCCCTGCCCAAATGACTTGTCCTGGTCACAATTCACCACTCTGCCAATCATCTCATCTGCAAATTTTATCATAGAATCTGAGGGGTGGAAGGGACCTCAGGAGGTATCTAGTCCCACCCCCTGCTCAAAGCAGGACCAATCCCCAGACAGATTTTTGCCCCAGATCCCTAAACGACCCCCTCAAGGATTGAACGCACAACCCTAGGCTTAGCAGGCCAGTGCTCAAACCACTGAGCTATCCCTCCCCAGCAATTTGATCTTCCAGTTCCTCCACTGTACAACCCTCCTCCCCAGTAGGGTTAAATTCACCCCTGGGCAGAGCGGACCAGCAGAAGACCTAGGCGCTGCTTCTTGCAAGTCGCACGTTAGTCTTCAAAGTGGAACTTGAGTGGTACATGGGCCCCCCTGCTTTGGAGTGAATGTAAGTCCTGTGGGAATAAGGAGCCATAGGCAGGGTCCTGATGTTCACATGGGAGAAGGTGGCACAAATCGGATCCATTTCGGAACCAGGATCATATTAAATTCACCATTGCGTGCCAGCTGGTCGGAACACTTCTCCATTTCCCCCAAAGGGGGATCTGTGGTGGGGGGCTAAGCTGCTATTTTACATCCTTTGACCGTGTGCGGTTCCCCTGGCAAAGCGGACAAGCTCCTATCCATGAAGAAGGGGTTGTTACAGAGAGGCCCAGCCTAGCTATCTGGGAGGCAGCCGGGTCGCCTTTGCATTCCTTCCCAGGAGGTCCAGTTCTGGTTCTTATTTTGCTAATAAGGCAAAATCTGCAGCTGACAGAATTAGGGAGGGAATCTCTTCGCAGACTCTGTTGTCTAGGTCCTCGCCCCTAATGCTGCTAGATTTCCTCCATGAAGCCCAGTTCGGGAAGTGATATCCGCCCTTCTTTACAAAGCGTAAAGAAACGAATAGCACTGGCAGGAGGGCAGAGCCATAAAGGGGAATGGCCCCGTGCTGCACGTTCCTTCGTGTCGCTAAGGCCCCACGCGGACGGCACATTTTATTTGGCCGTTTCCTCGCATGGCTGCCTTGCGCCATCATCAGTCTGCCGGGCCCTGATGGCCAAAGCGAAACGTCCCTGTGCCTGGTCTGTGTCCTTGCACACAAGCGGAGAAGATGCACCTAGGCTTGGATGCTGGCACTATGGCCCTAATAGGTAGGAGGACCAGTAGCGGCGCCAGCTTTGCCGGCGCCCTAGGCGGCAGAAGGTCCCGCCCCCAAAATCCCGCCCCCAACAGCGGCGGCGGAAGGTCCCGCCCCCAATTTCTACGGGCGGCGGGGGCGCAGGCGCCCCCAAAATAGCAGCACCCTAGGCGACCGCCTAGGTCGCCTAATGGGAGCGCCGGCCCTGAGGAGGACTAGGGTGGGAATCAGAAGATGGAGGTTCTAATCCCTGCTGATCTGCTATGTGACCTTGTGCAAGTCACTTCCCCACGTGGCGCTGGTTTCCCCTTTCACCCATGGTCTGTCTGGTCTTTGGGGCAGGGCCTATATAGCCGTACAGTGCCTAGCACAATGGGCTGATCTTGGCTGGTGACCCGTAGGCACTACTGTCATACAAATAACACACAGACATGAGGCTGTCTTCTTTCCATAGGCCTCCCTTTGCCTCCATATTTCGTCCAGCCCTGCTGGTGGCACCCTTACCACCTTTGGCTGTCCAGCCCCTGGTCCATAGATTGGCAAGGCCAGCACTGGGGGTAACAAGGGTGATCAGCGAGGAAAGGGTTAGAAATGCTGGCATTTGTCTTGGGGTACGTCCAGACTACCCGCCCGGATCGGCGGGTAGCAATCGAATTATCGGGGATCGATCTATCGCGTCTCGTCTGGACGCGATACATCGATCCCCGAACGCGCTCCCATCGACTCCGGAACTCCAGCAGGGCGAGCGGAGGTAGCGGAGTCGACGGGGGAGCCGCGGCCGTCGATCCCGCGCTGCGAGGACGTGAAGTAAGTGCAGGTAATTCGAAATAAGATACTTCGACTTCAGCTACGCTATTCCTGTAGCTGAAGTTGCGTGTCTTATTTTGATAGCCCCCCTAGTGTGGACCAGGCCTTGCAAATTGCAAGCCTGGAAGCAAAAAAAACCAAGCTCCCCGCCTTTGAAGTTAAACTCTCTCATGTCAATGGTGGGCTTGGCCAACCGTGACTGATGAAGACTCCATCACAGCCACGGGACACGAGCTTTCCCACCCCGCTGGTCCACACTTGCTCTACAGCATCTTTCCTAACCACACACCACCTGGTTGCTGTGGCAAGGACCGTAATGTCCCACCCCATGCCCGCCCCGTGTTGGAATAAGTAATAGAATGGCCAAGGCAATATAGATCCTGCTGTCATTCACACATCACCAGCAGTAAAGAATGAGGGAGGAGAGAAGAGAAATCTCTGGGCATGGCCCAACAACAAGAAGGTTGCTAGAGAGAATGGTCTCCCCTCAGGCATCTGCGTTCTTTAAACACAGATCAGATCCGGTGCCAGCAGATGTTACGCAATGGCTGATTGCTTTGGCATGGTGTTATTTACAAAGGAACATAGCAAATTAGCCATGCAAGATTTTATTCGGTTGCAAGATAATAAGCCACAAAAGCCTGTTGAGTGCCCTTGGGTGCTGGAATGTTATCTCCAGATTGGAGGGTTCAAGGGTTCTGCATCCCGCAGGGTTGAGGAACCCTGGGCAGACACAGCCAAAGCGAGAGGAGACACCAGCCTGGCTCCCATGCTGGATCCTAGGGGTCTGGAGCGATGGGGCCAGAGGATTGGGTGGCTGGAACAGTCAACTGAGAGAGTAGCATGGAACCACCTTGTTATCCAAACGATTCTGGGAGGCTCGGAGAAATCCACTAGCCCAGTGGGTTCCAAGTGGTGAAACCAGCCAGCACAACCCCCTTCCTGATGTCTGGCTGCCCTGTTGACAGGCAGAGGAAGACCATGCACATCTGAGTGCTTGTAGGTTGGAGGTTGAACTAGGAGCCTATAGGTGAGGTGAGCCAAGTGTTAAAATCACCGGGCTATAGTTAATGTGACCCAATTATCATTTACATGGCAGTCTAGACAGGCGTCGAGAGGTCACAACTAAGATCATAGCCCCGTCGTACTGGAAGCTGTACGTCCACAATCAAAATGGACGAGTCAGACTCAGGGTGGGAAGTGACTTGCCCGCTGTCACCCAGCAGATCAGTGGCCAAGCCAGGCACGGGACCCGTGTCTTCTGAATTCCAGCCCAGCGCCCTGGCCACACTGCTGTTCAGCCCTAAATGTTTCCATTCCAGAGAGCCACGTTCAGATGGAAAATTTAATCTCAAAAGGTTTAGCCATTTTTTGAGGATGACAAAAACCAACCAACCATTTCTGGCACTGAACGAAACAATGGTTGGACTTGTTAGAACAGTTCCCGTACCTAAAGAGGCTGCGGTTAGAAGCCTGATTATTTGGCAGAGACCTGGTGCCTAGGTCACAGGCCTGCTTTCCTGCAGGCTGGTGGAAACAGGCTTTCACTAAGCTGAGTGAGAGCGGGTTAGCATGATTTCGACAGAGTGCAGGTGTCCGTGACATGCTAAAGATGATACTGATGCACCAGGGTTGCCCTGGTACCGTGTGTGGAAGGGTATATTGGTGGAGTGTACCCTTCCACGCTAATGTGGATCTGCACAGGGGCACCTCCGAAAGCTAAGTGGGAAACCCAGGTTAAGATGCATGCTCTGCGCTGGCACACATGGAAGGAGAAATGAGTTCACTAGAGAGGCAGCATGGTCTAGTGGGCAGGGTGCTTGTCTGGGATTCATGACAGCTGGATTCTAGTCCCAGCTCTGCAACTGACCTGTTAGGGGATGTCTCCATTACACGTTAAGCTTGTGACTTGGTGTTTCCAGGCCTGGGCATCTGTGTTACTTTGTAAACCTGGGTTGACCATTGCTGGGGCTGGGTCGCACATCCACGCTATGCGGACCTTCTGACGGGGGTTACAGCTTTACCTGTGTCCACACTGCAAAATGACAGGGCCTGGCCCTGAGACGCAGCGGGACCTGGGGTCTGAAGGCACGACTACACTGCAGAACAAAAACGTCTACAGCGGTGAACTTTCGAGCCCGGGTCAGCTAACTTGGGCTCATGCGACGGGGCTTTAAAAAAGCCACAGAGATGTTCCTGCTCTGGCTTTGAAGCCTGATGGGGGCGGGGACTCAGAACCCAGGTTGCAGCCTGAGTGAGATCATCTACATGGCTATTTTAGTGCCATGATCCTGGGTCAACTGACTTTTTGTCTGAAAAACTCGCTGCCGCTGGGTTTTTTCCTTGTGGTGTAGACCTACCCTAACCATCCACCCCAGCAAGGCCCTAGGCCCTTGGCTGACCAAAGCCAAGCCTGAGTCAGAGAAGAATGAGGGGGGATTTGATAGCTGCTTTCAACTACCTGAAAGGGGGTTCCAAAGAGGATGGATCTAGCTCAGGGGTAGGCAACCTATGGCACGGGTGCCGAAGGCGGCACGCGAGCTGATTTTCAGTGGCACTCTCACTGCCTGGGTCCTGGCCACCGGTCCGGGGGGCTCTGCATTTTAATTTAATTTTAAATGAAGCTTCTTAAACTTTTTTAAAACCTTATTTACTTTACATACAACAATAGTTTAGTTATATATTATAGACTTATAGAAAGAGACCTTCTAAAACTGTTACAATGTATTACTGGCACACAAAACCTTAAATTAGAGTGAATAAATGAAGACTCGGCACAGCACTTCTGAAAGGTTGCCGACCCCTGATCTAGACTGTTCTCAGTGGTACCTGATGACAGAACAAGGAGTAATGGTCTCAAGTTGCAGTAGGAGAGGTTTAGGTTGGATATTAGGAAAAACTTTTTCACTAGGAGGGTGGTGAAGCACTGGAATGGGTTACCTAGGGAGGTGGTGGAATCTCCTTCCTTAAAGGTTTTTAAGGTCAGGCTTGACAAAGCCCTGGCTGTGATGATTTAGTTGGGAATTGGTCCTGCTTTGAGCAGGGGGTTGGACTAGATGACCTCCTGAGGTCCCTTCCAACCCTGATATTCTATGATTCTATGATTTGTGTGTGGACGGAAGGAAGGCTTGGACTCAAATCAGAGTCAGAGGCCTGTCTAGACTAGGGCAATCAGCTGTGTTTGAAAATATGTTAGGGACCATGATTTTAGATACAGCATTTTAACTAGTGTTCGCAGTCATGGTTGGAGAGCAGAGTCAACCATGACAGGCCAACATGCTAGTAAAGGTGTCAGACTTGTCTACATTAGGTGCAAAGCCATGTGCAAAATCGTGTTAGCCAACGTTTTCAAGCATAACCTACTTTCCTCATCTAGACGCAACCTTTGTATGTGTACAGCCCTGAGCACAATGAGGCCCCAGTGTCAGACCCTAGATGCCACATCCCATCCACAGCGCCGGTCGCTTTGTTGCCCTCCCCTGTCCCTCCAGGCCAAGGGCTGTCAGATTATTACATTTCATACTCTTTTCCATCGTCTCAACGTTTCTACATATTACGACATGTTCCTGACTCCGGCCCAGCAGCAACAAGCCATCCAGCTCGATTTTAGCAGCGTCCCATGGGGCAGGTGGACCATTTTTTCCATGGAAAGTGTCATTTTTCATGGAACAAAAACATGGCAAAAGTCACAGGCCATTAAATTTCCCAAACTTATTTTAATGGCCCCATCAACCAGGGGATTTACAAGTGCTAGAAATGCCTCCGTGCAGAACCCAAAGGAAGAATTTCCGTTCACTCCTTCACTTGTTGGAGCTCTGCTTTGAAATACTCCAAGCAATAAAAGGATAACACCAGTGTGTAACGTGACCACTGGGAGCAGCGGGTACTAGACAGGGGGAACAGGAGCTTAGAATCCTCCATCTGACTGTCTTGTGTCCAGCCCTACTCTGGCATTCTCACTACCTTCAGTTGTCCAGCCCCTGGTCCAGAGATGATCCGCAACGTTCTGCTTCCTAAACGCCTGCACCAGCAGGTTTCACTCGGCAAGGCCGTTTCAGAGAGGAGGAAAGGCCAGCTGCAGTCTCCCAAAAGGGAACGTCTAACCCAGCAGAGAGGGACGCTGTGTTGACAAACCAAAAGAGAACTTCAAAGCCACGTACCTGACCTGCAGAAGCAAGAGTCCTTGTTCCCCGAAGGGGAATCACTTTAAAGCCACTCCACACCCGTGTCTCTGCAACCAGGCAGGAGATACCTCAGAGAACAGGACAGGGGAGAGCAGAGAAAGCTTTCTTGACCCTCTAAACCACACCCAATATACCCCTCTCCCGACCACCCTGCTATTGTCCGCACTAGAGCTGCCAGACACTCAGATTCTGTAATCCATTTAATTTCAGACCTGATCCTGAAACAACTTTGAGGCTGTGTGGCTGATTGGATCTAGACTGAGACTCTAGAAGCCTGGGTTCTAGTCCTACTTCTGGCCTGCTGGGTCACTGTGGGCAAACTACTTGGCCGCTCATTTCCCCCCTCTGTAAAATGGGACACGTTTCTCCTTTGAAAAGCGCTTTGAGATCTACTGGTGAAATCCACCAGGAGACTCTGCCTTGTCCCCCATGGCTATTTATTTCCCGTAATAACCTTTGTATAAATTGTTGCAATTCCAAGCGCACTAAGTACACCGGGCCACCTTTGACTAGCTCTTCCAGTCTCTTCCAATAGCTCAGAGAGCATGAGCTTCCCTTTACAAAAGCCAGGGTGGTCTGGCCCAAACGTGGTCCAGGGTTGCACATCCTCACTCTGTCCTAGGGCTTCCTGCCCATTCCGCTCGCGCCAAGATTAGACTCATCCCATCTAATTGTGCCTGGCATTTTCCTTGGCTCCTTCTTTGAAACGAGGCCCCTGACAAGCAACTTCCCCGATCTTCAGGAAGGGTTACTAAATATTACAGGGCAACCAAAATTGCGCTAGGCATTTCCAGGGCAGGTGCAAAGAGCGTCCGAGTTAGGCTTAGGGAGGACACAACGAGTGAGAGCAACAATACTGCAGTTTGGGAGGGACAGAGAGATAAAGCAGCTCTCCTTGGGGAACTGAACATGGACCTTTCAGCACTACAGCAAAGGGCTCTACCACTTGAGCTGAAGAAGCAATTCAAACAGCTAGTAGCAGTAGTAGATCATTACCCTTTTATATGGACTAGCCACTAAAGGAGAATATGTCAAGGTTACTGAGTTATGGTATGCGTGCATCTTGATGGGACCATTTAAGTCACTGGGCCAGAGCCATTTCTTACACTGGTGTAAATCAGGAGTAAGATCAAGGAAGTTAGGTGAGATCAGAATCAGTCCCATCACTTTATTCCACTGATGGTAACAGGGCAGAAGTTACTGGTTTTAAACACTCTCTGTGGGCTGTGGGCCAATTCTCGTCTCCTCCATCCTGGTTTCACACTCTCAGAACTCCACTGACTTGTGGGAAGTGACTCCTGAGCATTTCCACCCCTGGGACTTCACACTTAGTTTCTTTCAGCTGAATAACATCTGGCCCTGATGATTTATGCTCCAGTTCCACAAGTTCATCGGCAGCCCCCACCACAGAGAATTCCCACTCTGGCACGGTTACGCGCCGAGATTTCCCATCAACCGGGCTGTAGGGTTTGCAAAAACCCACCCCAACTTCCAGGCGAAAAACTGATGCAAAAAACAAAAACAAATTCTTGCACCTTTGCTGCCACTCTAACATCCTCGGACTGCCCCATCTGAACTCCTGCTTCCTTCCCCAGTCCTGAAGACGAGTTCTGTGCAGCTCAAAAGTTTGTCCCTTCCACCAACAGAAGTTGTTCCAATAAAAGATATCACCTCACCCTCCTGGTCTCTCCCATCTCAACCTGACAGTCTAGGGACTCACCAGTCTACCTTACTATCCCCAGCTGTCTGCCCTGCCTATTGGGGCTTCTTCATACGCTCATTCAAGGGGAGAGTAAACCATTAACATTCCACAGTGCTTTGCCCCCAGGGGGTAAGTGATGGCCCGGGGTGTCAGGCAGGGGAGAATTGGGCCCAGACGACACTTGAATTTCTAACAAGTGAAACAAACAAATAAATCCTCCCCCCTTCCGCCACCCCAGAGCACGCTCCCTCCCGAGCCTTCATCTATCAGAAAGAAGCAGTTTTCCCTTTGCGGGTCACTTTTAAAGCCTGGGTCCTACAGCACGGGTTGCCCATCAAAAGTGCCTTGGGCCAGACACAAGGCCAGTCGTCCTGGTTCACTGCTGGGGGGGATCTCGGCCTTTTCCCCACTAGGGCCCCACATTACAACATAACAAAAGTGCCAGGACCCCTCCTCCCATACATTCTGCCCTCTTCCCCGATCCAGCCCTGGACCAAAAGAGGGTGATGGCAGCCTCCTGCCAGCTGTTCCCAATCCCCCCACTAAGAAGCTCGGCACTAGAGATTAATTCCTAATTTTTCCAAAATAGATGCCTAAAATTGGGCTCCTAAACTCGCATTTAGACACCTAAATATGTGGCTGATTTACCAACTCAAGAGCTCCCATTGAGGCCTTTATTTAGGGGCTACGGTATGGATGTAGGGGCCTGACTTTGAATTTTTATTTTTTTAAATCTGGCCCTTAACTCTCGGCAAAGCTGCAGACCCCAGACTAACACCGCTGCTACCAGCCTCGTAACGCCTGACCTGGGGCATTGTTGAATCCCAGAGTTAAGCGCTATTTATGGCCGGGGCAGGTATTAACAAGTATGTGTTACCGAACAAAGCAGGTACTTATGACACCCCGCTAAGCTGGGCCAGCGATGGAGTTTGGAATGCTGGCAGAGAGGATGTCTGGGAGTTGCAATGGGAACTACTTTCTCCCAATATATCCAGGAATCTACGGCCATGTCTACACTAGGGACCCTACAGCGGCACAGCTTCTGTGCGCCGTAGCAGAGATGCTTCCTGCAGAGACCAAGAGGTTTTTTCCATCAGTGCAGGAAATCCACTTCTCGGAGCGGTGGGTTGACAGAAGACTTCTTCCATTAACTGGCCATATCTACACTGTCAGGGCAGCATAGCTAGTGAGCTCAAGGGTGTGTATTTTTCACTCCCCGAGTGCCATAGCTACAATCATAGAATCATAGAATCTCAGGGTTGGAAGGGACCTCAGGAGGTCATCTAGTCCAACCCCCTGCTCAAAGCAGGACCAAACCCAACTAAATCAGCCCAGCCAGGGCTTTGTCAAGCCTGACCTTAAAAACCTCTAAGGAAGGAGATTCCACTACCTCCCTAGGTAACCCATTCCAGTTCTTCACCACCCTACTAGTGAAAAAGTTTTTCCTAATGTCCAACCTAAACCTCCCCCTCTGCAACTTGAGACCATTACTCCTTGTTCTGTCATCTTCTATCACTGAGAACAGTCTAGATCCATCCTCTTTGGAACCCCCTTTCAGGTAGTTGAAAGCAGCTATCAAATCGCCCCTCATTCTTCTCTTCTGCAGACTAAACAATCCCAGTTCCCTCAGCCTCTCCTCGTAAGTCATGTGCTCCAGCCCCCTAATCATTTTTGTTGCCCTCCGCTGGACTCTCTCCAATTTATCCACATCCTTCTTGTAGTGTGGGGCCCAAAACTGGACACAGTACTCCAAATGAGGCCTCACCAGTGCTGAGTAGAGGGGAATGATCACATCCCTCGATCTGCTGGAAATGCCCCTACTTATACAACCCAAAATGCCATTAGCCTTCTTGGCAACAAGGGCACACTGTTGACTCATATTCAGCTTTTCGTCCACCGTAACCCCTAGGTCCTTTTCTGCAGAACTGCTGCCCAGCCATTCGGTCCCTAGTCTATAGCAGTGCATGGGATTCTTTCGTCCTAAATGCAGGACTCTGCACTTGTCCTTGTTGAACCTCATCATATTTCTTTTGGCCCAATCCTCTAATTTGTCTAGGTCCCTCTGTATCCTATCCCTACCCTCCAGCGTATCAACCACTCCTCCCAGTTTAGTGTCATCTGCAAACTTGCTAAGGGTGCAGTCCACACCATCTTCCAGATCGTTAATGAAGATATTGAATAAAACCGGCCCCAGCACCGACCCTTGGGGCACTCCACTTGATACCGGCTGCCAACTAGACAAGGAACCATTGATCACTACCCGTTGAGCCCGACCATCTAGCCAGTTTTCTATCCACCTTACCGTCCATTCATCCAGCCCATACTTCTTTAACTTGCTGGCAACCTAACTTTTAAATGTAGACCAGACCTAAGATAGGAAACATGCAGATAGGAGGATATATGTGGGGGGTTAAAGGCAGTACATTGGCCATCCTTCATGCTAGGGGGATTAGAGCTTGGAAAGCAATTTGTAGGTCTGCCCTTTCCCTCCTAATCCTTTCTGCACAGGAGTTGCTGGCTCACGAAAGCTTCTGCCGAGGATTGAATTGTTCGGCTCTGCTCAGGGCAGAGGGACCCGGTAGAGATTTGCAAATCCAATTTCTGCTAAACCCTTCCAGCGGATTCTGGCCTGAGCGCAGCCCGATATCATGTTAGCATTTACCGTCCTTGCTCCTGAAGCATCTTGAACCACTTAGAGCAACGCGAGAGCAAACAAACGCGAAATTCCTCACAATAGGACAATGCCTTGAAGAGAGACAACGGCAACATGAACGGTAGGTCGGGAGGCGAGAAATAACTAACGAGGGTGGAGGGTCAGAAAAGTTTGGGGAGGAGGAGGTGGCAGTTATCCAAGGAAAGGATCGTGACCCCCGTGCACTGCCTACCTGCGGCCAGTCTGTGAGGCATTCTGGAGTCTCTGCCCGGAACCACTCTGGATGAGGCTTTGCAAAAATCCCTTCTCTGAGCAATCACTTCCTCTCGCACGTGACCTAGGAGCTGCTGGCAGCTGTCTATTGGATGTGCAGTTGACTGTAAAGAGACCTTCGGGCTGAAGAGTCTCTCCTGCTTGTTCTCAGCCTACAGGCGTTGTGGGGGGTTTTCGAGTTTGATGATACCTTGGAGATGGACTCTTTACACTCAGATCTATCCCACAGATCCATGACTACAAACAACATAACGCACAGTAGCAAGGATCAAAACCACGACCTTTGGGTCTCAAAAGCAGGCACTGCTACTGCTGCTTGAGCTAAAGAACCCACGTTTCTTACTACAAAGGCTCTAGCAGACTCGCGTGTTTCTAGACACGGACTACCCACAAGAGGGAGACAAAGACTCATGGATGCTAGAATGAGTTCCCTTTACACCCAACGTTCCCTTTACACCCAACGTTCCCTTTACACCCAACGACACCAACCGTGCAAAGGAACATTGCCATCCACTCTTCTAGCGATAGAGATCTGCAGCCTCCGTGGCGCTCTCGCCCCTAGAGGGCGCCACAGTCACAGACACTTCAGCCCCAATCGGGCACGGTTTCCAGTAGAACGTAACATCCTGGGTGAGTCGCTGCCATTTAGCAACAAGCCCCCCGAGCGGTCAATGGGCTCTGCTGATATGACAGCAGGCCTGTGTGCTGGGGCTCAAGGGACAGAGTTCTGATCCCGCTCCCGACGAGTGTGTCTGATCTGCAACACCTGGCTTTGTTCCACACGGGAACAGCACAGCTGGTGTGAATCAGGAGTCTGGAGAGTCGGCTTATTCGAGCGAGGAGTCGTCAGGGTACGTGACCTCCTGATCAGTGAACTGAACCACTGCAGGTTTCAACGTCTTCCCAGCGGTCTCCTTACACATCACCGAGCCATTCCTGAGCGCCGTTAGCCTTGCTCCAGCAATTTCCAGATTACAAAACTAAAGTGCTCGTCAGCTCTGAATAAGTGACCCTATAACCATGGACTCGTGGGGCTGGAGTAGGTGCCAAGTATTATTATGATCCATGTTAATTATTATTACAATTCCCGTGACGTTTATTATCTCTCAGGGACTCCGGATCAAACGTGTGTACTTTCCAGGTAAAGGGATGAGGTTTTTGTTCTAACTGCCAGCGCTGCCAATTCAGCCTGGGAACCGATTTCCTTCTGGTATATCATTTGTCACCTGCAATCAAGAGTCTGAGTCTGAGGGTCCATTTTTTGCCCTTAATGTCCTTTTGCCCAGTAAGTCTGCACAGGTGTAATTGATCGACTGGAATTTAGGCTCTAAGGACCAAATTTTTCAAGGTCCTTATAATATATGGAGACATACCTATCTCATAGAACTGGAAGGGACCTCGAAAGGTTATCAAGTCCAGCCCCCTGCCTTCACTAGCAGGACCAAATACTGATTTTTGCCCCAGATCCCTAACTGGCCCCCTCAAGGATTGAACTCACAACCCTGGGTTTAGCAGGCCAATACTCAAACCACTGCGTTAGAACCCTAAAGGGCAGAGAGGGGCCTACTTGGAATTTCCAAAGTACCTCTGGGGGTTGGACACCTAGGTGCTTTTGAAAATCCCATTGGGCACCAATCTTTGGCAGGTGCCGAAATATCTTTAAAAGTCTGGCCCAACGTTAAAGCATTTCAGCATGTACTGAGGCCAATGGGACTTAAGCACATGCTGAACCAAGGCATCAGTAAGCAATGCAGAAGATGCTGCATAAGAAGACAGGCTCCAGTTCGTTCTCTCTTAGCTGTGGTAGCTGGACAGCCATGCCAGGAGTGGAGAGCAATGGAGAGGTCTTTGTGGTCAGTGCAGCGAGCAAATCGGACCTGGATGCACACAGGAGAGAGAGCTGATAAATAAGAAGGGGCTATTTTTATACAGGCCCTTTTCAGAGCAGAGCTTTACTTGAAAGTGCTGGATCAAACCGAGAAATGTGCCTTCACATCTGCTCCAAAACATGTTCCTTATGTGCTGCTGGCCTCCGTCTTAATTACATCCCCACTGCTCATATCAGAGCACTGTAACCTGTAAATATTCTCCTAGGCCCCAGTCCAGCAATCCTTAAGTCTGTCCCTGATTAGCAAACCACTTAAACACACGCTTAACTTGAAGCATGTGCTTAGTTAAGTGCGTTGCAGAACAGGCTAAATGGGGGTCCCAACATTTATCTTCGGGTTCTACACTGGTTCCCCAGATTCCTACCATGCAGCAGCTCTGTGCCTTACGGATTCATTTTCACTGGGTGTACGGCCACATTTTTCCCAGCTGAATGGGAGTTGGTTGTTTTCTGCCCATGTTGCTAATCTCTCTCTCTCTCTCTCCATCCCGCTCCTCCCAAATTACTATCATCTGCAAGCTTCATCAGCATGTTGTTTACTCCCTCTTCCAGATCATTCATAAGCTGCCTCCCCAGCGCCTTTAATACAGAGCTATTAACGTTTTGGCAACACACTGATGTGAGATGTGCCAGAGAGAGTAACTTACATAGGTGCAGGCATAACTTTGCTTGTATACAGAGTCTCATGCCCTGGTCCAGCTCTCCTTGTTTCAAGATTACCCAACCCCCATAAACCCGATGCGTTAATAAACACATCAATAGCAAGCGGCCCAAGTGAAAAGAGTTGGTAGAGTCTCATTGACAACCTAGCGAAAGCCATGATCTTGTCTGCATCAGAAGGACCATGCAGGCTGAAGCCTTGTCAGACTGTTGGAGATCTCTCACGGGCCTGGCTTTACTAGAGCACCTAGAATTTCCAGCTAAGATTACGGGCCAATAGCGCTAGGTGCTGTACGTACACACAGCGAGAGGCAGTCCCTGCTCAGCAGACAGCTGGTGAAAGCAGAGACACAGAACTTCCTCAAGGTCACGCAGCAGGCTAGGGTAGAGCTGGGAACAGAACCCACGCTTCCTGCAATGCAGAGCTCTATCCACTGGCCTATGCTACTTCTCAAGCTTAGGGTGCAGTTGACGCTGCTGCTGCCTGTGCTGCACCTGTTATCCAGCTAGAGAGAAGCCTTCCCACTCCCCACGTAGTCTTCAACCTCGCACCTTTCACCAGAGCTACAAATCAAAGCAGGGAATCAAGAGCACCTCCATGGCAATACTAGGACAGCCGCCAGTTAAAAGGCCCCAGGATTTATCTTCAGCTGCACAAGTATCAGAGGATTAAAGCTAGGGTGACCAGATAACCAGTATGAAAAATCAGGACTGGGGTGAGGGTGTAACAGGCGCCTGTATACGATAAAGCCCCATATATTGGGGCTGTCCCTATAAAATCAGGACATCTGGTCGCCCAAGCGAAAGCTGCAAGGGAAAGGGGGAAAGACGCCCGAGGCTTTACAGAAGCTTTGCCTAGCACGCCAGGAGCACAGTCAGCGGCGGAAGGCGTTGGGGCTTATAGAGAAAGATCTCCCGGGCGAGGGAAATAATTGTTACACATCAGAAATGTGCTTCTCTGCCTGGCCTCGCAGAAGCCTGCTGACCACGGAGAGGGACAACAGAAAGATGCCACCACAAGTGCTGCAGCAAACCCACCTCGCTGTGTTTTTATCTTGCGGTTCCAGGTCCCAGTTCAGCAAGGTACTTAGCCACCTGCCCACCTTCCAGCACCTGAGGAGTTCAATGTTGCACGCCCCCCCCCCCCCCATAACTGTTTTTTTAAAAAAGCAATAACATTTGGGTTTTCTAACTGCCTGCTGGTTACAGAGCCCCTGGGGCACGCTTGGGTCACGTTTTCAAGCTTTTCCCTGCAACCACAAGGGCGAGAAATGTACTTCTGTTTGGAAATGAAAGCGGCGTGTCCCACCTAATCACATGACTCCATGCACTGAGGCTTTGAGAAGAGCACCAGACGTCTAAAAAGCTGGCACCCCATTGGCTGACTCGGGTGCTTTAACGTTAGGCAGAAGCTATAAATACTTGGAAGTAAATTTGGTTGAATTTATGACTTGTATTACAGTCGCGCCCAGAGACAGCTCTAACGGAAGCCCCGTTATGCTAGATGTTACACAGACACCCAGTGAGAGGCAGTTCCTTTGCCCTGTTTGAGTTTACATGTACAAACTATATATATAAGCCTGAAGCAAAAGTTTTGCCCGGAGCGTTAAAACCCACAGGGGAGAATGAACAGAACACATTTAGAGTCATTATTCTTGTCAGCTCTTTGGGGCAGGGACTGTATTTTTCTTCTGGGTTTGTACAGCGCCTAGCACAATGGGGTCCTTTCTGGTCTATGACTGGAGCTCCCAGATGTTACCATAAATACAAATAAACACTACTACACAGGACTTACATAGCATTTTTCAGTAACTGATCTCAAAGCCCTTTACAAAGGGTGGGTAATATTCTCCCATGTTACAGAGGGGAAACTGAGGCCCGGAGAGATGAGATTTGCCCATGGGAGTCTGTGGCAGAGCCAGGAATAGAATTTGGGTGTCCTGACTCCCAGTCTAGCCACTGGGCTGTGTGAGCAAAAGGCCAAGACAGGGAGCGGAGGGCATGGGGGACACGAAGCTGCCACAGAGACAAAGGCCAGGAGACCTTAGCCAGGGACATCTGGCAGGAGCAGAGACTTGGGAACAGAGGGGAATCTTTATACCAACTGTCTGACCACTGGATCTATGCAAGCAAACCGGCAACATCTGGACACCCGCCCATCCCAGCTGTTATAAATGCTCCTGTTGACGTGCCGCATGAGACGGACTGAACTCCCCTCGGATCCACCAAGCGGCCCTTTGCACAGAAACAGCAGGGCCCTGCACTAAGGGAACCTTTGCTGTCAGGGCCCTGTTCATCAACATGCCTCGTTTTAAGCACTTCAGTGGGGGCTACTCACGGGTTTGAAATAGGGCTGCTACCTCTGAGATGCAGAAAAACTGGCCATTGGCCACCTCCCCACCAACAGAAAGGGTCCTAATGCCGCCTGCAGCTAACTATTCCCCATACCTGGGGCCGCAGCCCTCCTTGCTTGCCAGGTCACCTAGACACACAGGAGCCCCTACACCCACCCCATCCCGGAGCCTCAGCTTTCGAGGGAGCCTCCTACTGTCCCCTCCTAGGAGCTTCTGACTCCCCCACCCAGCTCCTTACCCCTCCTTGCTGGCAAGGCTTGGGACCGGTAAGTGGGATGGACTCCAGCACCAATAAAAGCTGCAGTAGTTTCAGCAGATCGAGGACCCGATGCCGACCAACTCCTAGCCATGCGACGTGTGCGGTAGTTCCCAGATCGCTCCACGGCCGCACGCGCACGCAGCTTACAGGGAAACGTTGGCCCTACATGTAAAACAACCCCAGCATATTAAATGTTTGTACCAGCAACTGGCAAGGCAGTACAAGAACCGGCCAGGCTGGTTGCAAACCGGCCGGGTGGCAACCCTTGGTTGAAGGTAGGCCCATGCTTGCTAATATGGCCCTCCGTGCACAGTGTTGAAACGAACTGGCATCACGTGTGAGTCTTATCAAATAAGCCCATCAGCATGGCTCAGGCACATGTTAGAAGAGTGTTATAACACCTGCATATGGGTGTGTCACAGTCTGCCACGCAACAGGGGCGTGCTATGGGAATTCAGCCCCAGCCTGAAGGTCTCCAACATGCCGCCCACATTATGGGATTGAGCATCTCGTGGCAGAAGACCAAGATCCAGAACGGTGGAGCTGGGCTACCAGAACCCCCAGGGCAGGTGGGGGTCGAGTGCCGTGGAGAGACATGGACCAGTTCGTCTGCCTAGGCTGCAAGCGGAGTTCAAATGGTCACAGCAAACCGACGTTCTTCAACTAATAGATCTCGCCACCTCCTGCAGGCAGGGCCGGTGCAACCCATTAGGCGACCTAGGCGGTTGCCTAGGGCACTAGCATTTGGGGGGCGGCATTTCGGGTCCTTCGGCGGCAACCGCAGCGGCCGGATCTTCGGCCGCCCTGGTCGTCATCGGCATTTAGGCGGAGGGAGCTGGGGCAGGGGGGTGCAGGGAGGGCCGCCTGCAGCAAGTAAGGGGGGGGGGGCGGCACGCAGGGGAAACGCTCCCCGCCCCAGCTCACCTCTGCTCCACCTCCTCCCCTGAGCACGCCGCCCCGCTCTGCTTCTCTCCCTCCCAGGCTTGCAGCGCCAAACAGATGATTGGCGCCGCAAGCCTGGGAGGCGGGAGAAGTGGAGCGGCGACGGCGTGCTCGGGGAGGAGGCAGAGCAGAGGTGAGCTGGGGCGGGGACCTGCTGAACAGCTCCCCGGGCCTGGGGGAAGCTGCTGCGGGGGAGGGGCACCTCACGGCGGGGGGGGGGGGCGGAGAGC